>CAWUFW010009213.1:0-600000 GCA_963921515.1 Calotriton arnoldi
GGGACACAACCAAGCAGCACACACATCAGCCCCACCCGAACGCACATGACACGTGACAGGCCTGCCACAGACATGTCCCCAACGCCCAATTCACGGACAACACCCAACGCCACACAACCGACGCACACATGTCAGTGAAGTCACGCAACAGCAGGACACACCCCAGTGTAACAAACATGGCGAAGCACACAGCGGCGGCAACACCAACTAGGAGAAGCAGGGCTCCTTCGGGAAGAGGAACGCCAGTACCACACTGAAAACCCATACCACCCTGCACATATGAACAAGACACATGAAACGGAACACCAAAGAGCCCGGGGACCGACAACAGGTGGCCCAAGAATAACATCCACACACAAGGCCCAACGCAGAGCGGAAAGGCAGCCTGCCGCCCACACAAGGGAGAGCAGACAGCACTGAATGACCTTCCATTCCAACTCCGAAACCACAGCCCTACGACAGAAGCCGGTGAATACAGCCATTGTCCAAGAATAGACCAACACAGGCATGCCGAGGAGACCGACCACAGGGCAGATAGCGCATATCACAGAAGCACACAACGGACGGGGAAGAAAGAAGAAAACACTCCCCATGTCGGCCACATGCAAGTTAATTGGAAGGAGTCACACAGCACTGACCTTGAACTGTCTGAGAAGCATGTGGGAAGAGGGCCCGTGTCCTCCAAACAAGCCAACAGAACACAAGTCCTGTCTCCCTACGACTACACAGAGCTCACAGCAACCCCGGAGCGTGCACATTGCAGACTGCACACACAGCCGGAGCACGCCACCTCAACGAACCGCTGCGAAATGGCAACCGCAACACACCTACCCAACTACGCCCGAACAGCTCAAGCTGTACAAAACCAACACGATACATACATTGGGATGCGATCTCCTGTCCCTGCTGAACGTAAGTTACCGACTGACTTACCGCATCACATTGTTCAGCTGCGTCATGCCCGTCTTCTACTGTCGGAGGTGTCCCTACCAGCATCCCGTCGAGATATGCCTCTCCAACCCGGCATGTCTGAAGGCGGACCTGCTACCACTACTCCTCCCTCTGGACGCACACGACAGGGCCTGCTCTGCCTATGGGGGCATGGCGTATGTGGCCAACATCGCACCCGCACTGAAATGGGACCACTGTGCCTCCACACGACGGATCATCGAGAACAGCTACATCGAATGTCACCCAGCATGCCCCATCATGGTCCTCCAAGGGACAACTTACGAACAACACCTTGAGAGCCACCATCCGCTTCATTGGCTGGCAAACATGTACACCACCAATGACATGGAAGCCCTGCTGGACGGCATCGCATACCTGACAACCTGTAAATACGTCGGACCACAACGCAGGTTCCCCGAGTGACCTATGAAGTCCAACCCCGCACCCATGCTCAGCTTCCGCACGGACTGGCCAGTCACCACCACAACAGCCATACCAAACGACCGGCAACTGTAACCACACCATCAACGACATCGCCATGACATCGGATATGACCGGGACATGCACACTGTTCCCCATCACATCCAGGAACACCGCATGCATCGTGGGAGGCAGTGGCATGGGCTCTGTGTATCGCACCCACATGGACGGAACTGCACGAACAACCAGGACACGACATGGATCCAGCGCACATGGACACACACACCGCTCAGTGGACATGAATAGGTCGCCTGGAGTCTGTGGGTGCTGCACCCTCCCACCCCCGCCCCGGGAATCCCATACCAGGACCTTTGCATGGACGACAAGTGCATACAACAACAACACGACCCCAGTGACTGTGACATGTCCAGTAACCACCACAGTGCAACAACAAGTGGCACGCCGCTGCATGCACGCAAGCACATGCCCTGATGTCATCTCACATGCACGCGTGCATGAGGAACAACCGCAGCAAACCTGTCACATGGAACTGAGATGGACTGTGCCCATGATGCCGAGCGGTCTGGTAGGCTACATGTATACCGTCTGTGTCAAAGTCCGCAGCTCCGCAGCTATACGTAAATGTACATTAGCACAGCCTTGGCCAAGCAGATGTAACCCCACACCCTATCCCATTTGTAATCATGCTCAGTATATCCTCAACATGTATTCCGCTGCCAGTAGTGTCCACTATACTGCATCACAGAGGACAGAAGACTCAATATAATGTTTGAAACCAAAACTGTCTCCGCTGACTCATTTCACAAGTACGAATGAGAGAGGATGAGAGTATGTGAAGTACACGGCAGTCGTGACATGACCATGTAGTCCACTGGTATTGGATGTCAACGCAAATGAGTAGCACTACTGTGGAAGACACACATGTGTCGTGTGAAGTCGTATGGACGCAGTGCTCAGGTGGGTGGGTGCGACGGGTAGATGCGCACATGCCAAGTTGGAGCACGCCGTGTTGGGAGGGGTCATGAACAGTACACCACCGCTTCCCTGGGCATTGTGAGAGGACACCTGTCGGAGGGGGAGTGAACACGTGTGTGCACAGCAGCCGGGCACACGTACAAAGCGGTACCAGGCGCACCTCAGCCCACCCTCTGTGGACAAGCTGGATCCTGTTGTGCGCCCGCCATGCCCCTTGACAAGGCACACACAGCCCCAGTCGACCAGGTGTAACCCCAACATAGTCAATCCGCACAGGCGATACAGGGCACGGGATGGCAGTGGAGCATGGTGTGTGAGAGGTCTCCTCGCGCTCCTCCTGGTCATATCACGCAGGCAATAGAACCTCAACGTCCAGCATGGCAAAAAGTCAAATGGAAGTGTAGGGGGACGCACCACAGCACGAGCAGCACTGACGCCACGGGAGGTGGCTCGCACCATCCCATCCATTGCCCATCATACCAACCACGCCACATGCCATTGCGACTAAGTGCAAGCGCGTGCGCCACCACCCCTGAGCCCTCCCCAGAGAGGCCAAAGAGTGAATGTGTGGGCCATCAGCCACAGACGGACGCGGCATGGCCGCAAGGGCAGCCACAGCCACTGGGTGTCGCAGGTGGCGGATCCGGAAGGCGAAGACTGTGATGCATAGTCCATGCAGGCCGGGTCTCCATTTGGGGCACCACGCAGGTGGACGGCGTCCCGCCACACATCATACCCTGAGACAGCCCACTCGTGCAACTGGACCCACACATACACTCCTTGCCCTCTCTGGTGCGAGCTTGGGGCTGCCTGTGCAAGCGCTAGCCTCGCAGGTGAGCATGCATATTGGGGGCGAGGGGAGGACATGAGGGCTGGGGCGAAGATGACTGTATCACTGTCAGTTAGTACAAGGGATGACCCAGATGTGGAAAGGAAGAGACGTGTCCCGTGTGTACTGCAACTAGTCGCCAATCCAACTACCCCCCATGTCCGGAATGTAAGCCCGCACCTAGGCCCGCCCATCCGCCACATCGAACATACCACCAGCACGACAACCTTCCCATTCGAAACACTGACTGGGGGTGGCGACCAGTGAACAATCATGTGTAGCCTACCCACGCGTACATGTGGGCCCTCCATGATCCATGTCACCTGCGGCAAAGACATGACATGCGCAATGAGGGAAGTGAGGAGAGCTGTCCGCCCCACGCGCAGAAGGTGCATCAGCTCCACAGACCCAGCAGCGAGTCCAGCAGGGGTCACATGTGCAGGGGCAGCTGTGCCTGGTGTGAAGGCACATGCATATAGACAGCACATCGACCAATGTGTAGTCTGCCCACATCCACAGTCCATCATCATGCGGACATAGGAATTGAACACAGGGCAACACATCTTAGTTGGTGCACCCACCGTGACCAACAATGCGCAATCATCGACGTACCCACCCTGTGCATGGCCCCCCACCCAACGGAGGCACATCCAGTGCCACCATCCCACACACACAAGCCTTCCACGGAACATGCTGTGTCCAATGGTCAGTACAGAGTCAGCGCCCATCTGGTGGATCCTGAACAGGAGACACATGCACACACATGCCAGCTCCCACTATGTACGTCTGCCACCTGGCACGTGCAATGTAACCTCTCACCTGTGACGTGTGACTGCAAGCACACAGCCGTCTTGGCATGGGGCTGTCAATGTGGACACCAGTCAATGTTTCGGGAGCTGTGATCCGTACAGTGCTGTACATAGGGTGCAGTGCTGACACCTACTACTGTCTCATATCCCCTCGTGCCACAGGTCCCACTTGTATTGGCCGCTCAGCCCGTGCCCACATCGTCGTCGCCGTGTGCCATACTTATCCAGCCTCGGAAGCAGTTCCATGCTCAGCAGACACTCATGTTGCCGTGGCGTTGCCGCTGACGAATATGCAGTCAGTCCCCATCAGCACGCCCCGCAAGTCATTGGGGCCTAGATCCCCATGTGCATGCACATGGCAGTGGTATGTCTCACTTGCCATTGCCATTGTTGGGAGACCTGTGTAAGTGTATTGTGGCCGTGCCGTCCCAGCTTGACAGCTGGGCTGTGGCTCATGTGCTTGCTCAGTCATGTCAGTGATGTGTATGCGAAATTGCTATGTGCCGTGTTGCTTTGACATGTGTCCTCTGCCATTTAACCCAGGCGGAGACCGAACATTGACCGCCCATACCAATTGCTGGCGGACATGGAGGATACTGAGGTCATAAGGAAGTTTCGGCTGGACAGGCCAACCCTGCATCGACTGTGTGCCATGTTAGAGCCCCATCTCCGTCCCCGCAGGGTGTATCCGACTGCTGTCACCCCCACGGCTAAGGTGATGGCCGCCATGCATTTCTTCGCCACTGGGTCATTCCAGCACACAGTGGGCAGTGGAGGAGGGATGTCCCAGCCCATGTTCAGCAAGGTGCTGAGGGATGTACTGGCAGCCATGATGCTGTACCGGAACAGGTACATCCGCTTCCCCAGGGCTCGTGAATTGGCGGCAGTGAAGGGTGCATTCTATGCCCTTGGCAGAATCCCACACGTCGTGGGAGCCATTGACTGCACACATGTTGGCCTTGTTCCACCACAGGCCACTGAGCACCTGTACCGCAACAGGAAGCACACGCACTCCCTGAATGTGCAAGTGGTGTGCCTTGCGGACATGGTGATCACCCACGTGTGTGCCAAGTTTCCAGGCTCGGCACATGACGCACACATAATGCGCAACAGCATCTTGCCACGACTGATGGCCAATCTGCAACAGGATCGTGGCTGTATTGTCGGTGAGTATGTGGAGTGGTGTAGCGTGCTGGTTGTGCGATGCTGTCCCCTGTCCAGTTGGAATAGCAACGGTTCTCTGTGTCCCTCACACCCAGGTGACTCTGCGTATCCGAATGGGGCATGGCTGCTCAGTCCATTGAGGAATCCTCGCACCCCAGCAGACGATCGATACAATGAGGCACATGGGAGGACCAGACGTGTGGTCGAGCGTACCTTTGGCCTCCTCAAGTCCAGGTTCAGGTGCCTGGACCGCACCGGGGTGCACTGGCGTACTCCCCACAGAAGGTGTGCCAGATAGTGGTGGCGTGCTGCATGCTGCACAATCTGGCCATTCGGAAGCAGATCCCCCTCATTGTGGATGACGGAGATCAACCAGGGCCCCAGCCCGCAGACCAGGACAGCTCGAGTGAGGTGGACAGCGGAGAGGAGGAAGCTGGGAATGTGCGCCAGCAGCTCATCGCCCGCTACTTCACTTGACGGTGAGTGTCCATGTACGACGGATGATGTGTCTGTATCTGTGCAGGTGTGTGTGTGCTGTGTCAGGGTGGCCGTATGTTCACTGCGTGCAGTGTGTCAACGCTCCATGGCCAGGGTAGTATGCCACTGTTGGTGACTGTGGCATTGTGCCCTATTGCTCTGTGCGATGTGTGTACATTGCTTGTAGTTGTTGACATGTACTGTGTGATGGGTGTGTGACACACTCATTGAATGTGCTCCTGTTCTGTCTCCCACCCCTAGGTCCCTACAGGCCCTCCGGATTCCATTGCCATGCCACGCATCAGGTGCCTTTCCGCCCAAGGTGGCCGTTGTATTCCGTACAAATAAAACACAGGGCACAAACAGCAGTTAGTGAAAAAGGTGCAATTATTACAAACTGTGACATGTGATTGTGTGTAAGGTGATGACAAAAGTGGTGCGTGCAGTGACAATGAGCTGTCGGTCATGGCTGCGTGAAGCTCAGGGTGTACCCACTGGTTCTATGTCCATAGTCCAACACACACATGCCATCCAGCTGGCTGTGTGGAGTGGGATCGTAGAGCAAGTCAATGCAGTGGCTGGTCAAGGAAGGCTGGCGGAAGGCTGGCTTGCTGCCTCACTTGCGACTGGAGCGTGCGAAGTCCTCCCGGGAGATCTGTTTCCTCTTCGGACGGCCCCTTCCACGTTTGGGAGGGGGTGTGTGGTGGCGACCTGCTGGTGGTGGGTGAGGTGTGCTCACTGGCTGTGGACGCAGGGGAAGTGGACACTGCTGCCCGACCCTGCACCCTAGCAGGTGGTGGCGGAGGTGGTGTTGCTGGCCTTGCCTGTGACCCCACCGCCACCACCAGCTGGCCCATGAGGTCCACGAGTTGGTCCATACGGGACACGAATTGGCCCATATGGGCGTCCATGGACCTCAGCACCCCCAGCACCTCCCGCGTGTCTGTAGCAGACCTGGCCCATTGTCCTTGGGCCTCTTCATAGGCCCCAAGGACTCTGGCCATTTGAGGCAGGGCATGGCTCCCAGGGGAGGCTGGCGTTTCCCTGACCCTGCTCCTCCTACCAGTCCTGCTGCCACCGGCCTGCCCACTAGCCACATTGCACACCACGGTCCTCGCTGTGGCTCCCAGGGTGGATCCAGTCGGCCGGGCCACCACCTGCGCTGGGGCTGGTGCCAGCGAAGACGTGGTGGTGGCGGTGGTGGTCGGTGCGGCGATGGTGGCGGTTGCGGCAGTGGTAGTGGCCGCAATGACCGTGGGTGTGGCCGCAACGACAGTGGCAGCAGGGGGCTGGGACTGTTCAGCATCCCTGGATGATGGGTTGGTGGGTAGGAGGGGTCCTGGGGAGCGGCTGGGCCCTGCCACGCCAGATGGGCCTGCTTGGTGGTCCGTGTCCGAAGAGGAGGACAGATCCTCCAGATCCGTGTGTCCTCGTTGGGGGCTTGTGGGCTGGCTGTGCTGGCTGCTGTCTCCATCCCCAGCATCCGGCAGTTCGTCACCTGTGGAGAGAATGAGATTTGTTATTGTGTTGCACCTGGCGAAGTATGTATTTGTCGTCTGACATTGGCAGTTCGTGCAATCTCGTACATGGGTTTCCCGGAGGCGAGTGTGTGGCTGTGGCATCTGTAGTTGTGTGTGCTAGGCAATGGGACTGTGTGCTGTGCACATGTGGCATGGGACGAATTGGCCATGCCGATGGGTGTGTTGCTGTGCCCCTACTCATTGTGACTCTGGTGTATGCGGGCTCCTGGCCCATCCTGGGTCTGGTTTGTACTCTGCTTTTGGGGTTCAAATGGAACGCTTAGGAACGCATATGGCAACATGGGGGCCATGCCCCAGATTCGCATTTGGGAGGGGATATGCTTTTGGGGTTCAAATGGAACGCTTAGGAACGCATATGGCAACATGGGGGCCATGCCCCAGATTCGCATTTGGGAGGGGATATGCTTTTGGGGTTCAAATGGAACGCTTAGGAACGCATATGGCAACATGGGGGCCATGCCCCAGATTCGCATTTGGGAGGGGATATGCTTTTGGGGTACATGCTGTGAGCCATGGGTGCCGAACGTGACATGTGTTGTGGCAGCATGACAGTGCATGGTTTGAGGTGTGTGCATGCTTGACATGGCCTGCATATTTGCTGTCTGTTGTGATTACTGGACATGGCATTGGACGCATCGTTATGAGTGAGTGATAGTTGTGTGCCAGCCAACGTATTGCAGTTGTCCCATCTCCTTGGTGTGCGTGCTGCCCTGTGCCATGTGCATCACTGCAGTGCTCGGGGGTGTGGCCCATGTTGTGTGTTGTTGCTCACAGTGTGTCGTGCGCTTAATTGACTTCTGGCACATGGTTGGTCATGGGCATGTGTCTTAGCGTGACTGCTGTATGTGTGGCAGCTGTGCGGATGACATGCCTTTCATGAGACTGGGGCTGACGGATGGGATGGATGGTATGTTGTATGTGCATGGTGTGTCTGTGAGTTTGATGGGTTCAGTGGTGTTCGTGTGCATTTATGTTGTTCCGCTCTGTTGCGTCTAGTGTTGTTTGTCTTACATAGGCGTAGTTGTGGGGTGTGTGGTTGACAGGCAGTAGGGGCTACATGGACAGGACTTCAATGGTGTTTCGGTTGTGTGTGATGAGTTGCACAGTGGCTGCCGTGTGGGACTATATTCAGTGTGGCTTGTGCATGCAGACGTGGCTCCTTGGGTGTTGCTATGTCTGTGATGGGTCATGTGGGGTGTGAGTCTGTTGTTCATGTCCGTGTGCACATTGTTCACTTGTTCGTGACGGTGGGCGGTGCTGCGTGTTCGTCTGCTACGTGACATGTCCCATGTGTTGGTCGTGTTATGGTCCTCATGCCTCCAGTAATCCAGCCCTGTCCAGTTTCCCACCTGCAAGTTGTTCGTGCGTGCACTGTACTGGATGCCACATGGCTCTAAGCGGGGGTGCTCCATGTTGCAGGTCTGTGGGGGTGGGGGGTGTTGTGGGTCGTGGGGTGGCTGGACACCCACTGACACCGATTGCTGTGGACCGTGATGTCTGCCTTTCGGCTGTCGTTGTAGCACTGCGGTGGCTGACACGTGGCTGTGGGGTGTGGGGATGCTCCTCCTTGCTGTGCTGTGGGACTGGGGCCTGGTGTGTGTTGTACTTGGGCTGTCCACCCTCCCACCCACTGCACTTTGTGTTCCTGCCACTTACCTGTTACTTGTCGGTTAGTGCAGCTGTGGCGGACACATGGGTGTGGTGGGTGCTCGTTGTGGCGCTTCTGGCATATTTGGGGACCTGTTGGTGGTTACGTGGCTGGCTTAGTGTACACATGTCCCCACGCATCTTACAGTTGTTCGGTTTGGGCTGTGTGTGGTAGTGTCTGTTGCATGTGTGTGTGATGTGTTGTGTATTGTGTGCTGGACATGGGGGTGTTTGTCCCTGGGAGCTGTGGCATGGTAGTTGCGCATGTGAGTACATAGCGGTGTGCTGGTATACATTAGTTTGTACTTACCAGCCTCCACTCCTCTGCTAATCCGGCGAGGATCTCCGGATGGATTACGACTCGCACCTTCTCCTCCCACGCTTTGAAGGTCTTAAAGAGCGCGGGATTCCCTCCGCCAGTGACGGCAGCCAGCTCTCTGTTTTTGCCCTCCTTCTTCTTGACCAGGCTCTTTACGTCATTCCAACGTTTGTTAATCTCGACTCTGTTCCTGGGCAGGGTCCCGACTGCATTGACCTGGTCTACGATCCTGTTCCACATTCTGTTTCTGGTGGCTAGTGGTGTGTGCTGGACCATGTTCCCATAGATTTGTGGGTACACCTTGATGATCTCGTCGACCATGACCGTCAGCTCCATGGGCGTGAACTTGGGCATTCTTTGTGGTGCCATGGTGTTTGTGGTGCTGGTGCGGTGTGTGTTGTGTAATGTGCAGGGGGTTTGTGGTGCCGGTGTTTGGTGGTGGTGGTGGTGGTGTTTGGTGGTGGTGGTGGTGGTGGTGGTGGTGGTGGTGATGTGTGCGTTTCTGTGGTGTGCTGCTGTCCTTGCTGTGTCACTGTGTCCTCTCCTCTCCTCTCTGGTTTGCAATGTAGCAAGGGGTTGTGGTCTGTGGGAGTGCTGCTTTGTACTCACCTATGTGGGTGTGTCCTCATGGTCTGTTGTTTTCAGGTGTGTTGTGTCTGGGGTTCTGGCCTTTGTATTTTTTGTTTGTCCGGGGGTGTTTTCGGGATGTGTACTGTGCTTGTGTATTTGTGCGTGCCTTGCTGTGTGGACTTGTTGGCCATGTTGTGTGCTATTGGTTTTGTGTGCGGATGGTTTCTGTGCAGGTACGTTGGCGCCATGGCTTCTGCCGTGTCGATTCTCATCGGCGTTGTTTGCGCTGGCGGGCGGTATATTTGTGGTTTTTCCGCGCTCATGGCGGTGCGATCGTAATTTCACGTGCGGTGTGTCGGCCGTGTGGGCGGGCGGTTTTGTGTTGTCGTGCGTGTTTCCGTCCGTGGCGGGCGGTTTGACTCCGACTCGGACGATGGCGGGCGGTATTTTGTGTGATTTTTCGCCGATGGCGGTTTTCGGTTTGTGTAATCGTAATGGCGTGGTCGGTGTTCAGGCGGTGTGTGCGGGCGGATTTTTGCCGCTTCCATGCCTGGCGGATTTATTTACGCCGGGTATCGTAATGGGCCCCTAAGTTTGGATGTGGAAACCGCCGAGATTTTGACCGCTATTAAAACTACCGCTGGGGCTAAAGCTTGCGGACAAGATGGCTTCCCTATTGAATTTTATAAAGCTTTTTCGGGGGAGCTATTGACCCCTCTTAAAAAGCTATTTAATTATATTAAAGATGGAGGCATGATACCTGCGAATTTTAAGGAATCCATAATTGTGTCCTTTGTGATAAAAGATAAGAATCCCGCCGATGTTAATTCTTACAGGCCCATTAGTCTTTTAAATTCAGACTATAAGATACTAATGAAAATCTGGGCGGAGCGTTGTTTGTTGGCTGCCCAAGAGACTATTCATAGTGATCAAACTGGTTTTATTAAGGGCAGATGGATGGCGGCAAATACAGAATTTTTAATTCAGGCTTTGGATTATTTTAATACTAATCTTACCCCGGCATGCATTATTATGATGGATGCCGAGAAAGCTTTTGATTTGGTTAATTGGAAAACGTTATTTGTTACTCTCGGTTCTTTCGGCTTCCCAATCCAAATTGTTAAGATGTTACAGAACATTTATCAGGAAGCATCAGCCACGGTAGTTATAAATGCTACAAAAGTAGGCAATATTAAAATATGCCGTGGGACAAGACAAGGTTGTCCGTTATCACCGCTGCTCTTTACCTTTTTATAGAGCCGTTGGCTATTAAGATGCGTAATAACCCTGATATTTTGCCTCCAATTCCTGGAATGGCAAAGTTAAAATTATTCGCAGACGATATTATTTTATATTTAAAACCTGATAAAATGAATCTTGAGACAGTTTTAAAAGAATTTAAGAACTATGAATTAATTGGGGGATACAAGATAAATTCTAATAAAACCGAAGTGCTCGCCCTTAATGTGGATTCAAATTTTTTTCCGCTATGTTTAGAAGCTCAAGCATCTAAGACGGATCCAATTAGATATCTTGGGGTGTTTGTGTCTAATCAACATCAGCAGCTTTTCAGACTAAACTACATAAGAATGAAAGATAAAATTAAAAAATTGTTGGAACAATGGCTTCTTCTTCCCCTTTCATTGATTGGTAGGGTGTCTTTAATTAAAATGTCTATACTCCCGCTACTTCTGTTTCTTTTTATAAATGTTCCCATCAAAGTATATGCTTCTTTTTTTAAAGAAATGGAAACTTTATTTAGAAAATTTATCTGGGCGAAAAATGCATCTAGGGTTAAGCTGCTTACGGTACAATTACCTATAAAACAAGGGGGCCTGGCTTTGCCACATTTGAAAACCTATTATGAAGCCGCATTTTTAGATTTAGTTTCTGGACTGTTAAGATCAAATGGTACGAGAGATGGTTTTTTTATGGATAGAATGACTCAAGAAATGGGTTCACAAACTTCAGAATTTTTAAAAACTTCCAAGTTTCCTAAGAAGACAAGGTACAAAACATTAAAAGATTACTCTTCTAGACTTTTAGCTTTTTTAAAAAGACGAGTTCATCAGGCTTACACTTTGTAAAATTGGGAGAATCTAGTAATCTGGGTCTCCAGCTTCGATCCAAAAGCATAAAAGTATGGGAGAATTGTGGACTATCCGAGCTAAGACAATTTTCTGTTTTGAATAGGGTGATCTCGTGGCAAGAAATAATGGCTAGGGCTGAGGGTTATAATAAACCTGCTTTCTTTGAATATCTTCAAATTGTCCATTTTTTAACAGATATAAAAGAAATTTTTGATGTTCCAAATTATTTAATATCAACCCTTTATGCCATTAAACTACATGGTGTGGGGAATTGGTATCGGCTGCTACAACAGCATAGCCAAAAACCCTTACTAGAGAATCATTTAGTGAGGATTGCCAGTGAAACCCAGTGTTTTTTTACTCTTAAAGATTGGGAGGATATTAGCCTTTTAGAAAATAAAACACTTCGAGCAGCGAATTTTAAGAGCATGTCTTTTTATCTTGCTGGCTCTCTTATTATACTCCGGCGACACTTAAAAAAGGTTTCCGGAAGTCCCAAATAAATGTTTTAGATGTCAGAGAGATGGGGAAGGTGGATGGCATCATATTTTTTTTTACATGTCCCCGCCTGAGTTCCTTCTGGGAATCAATTTTTGCTGATATTGGACAGGCTTTGGGAAAGAAAGTGCCGATAGATGCTGCACTATTTGGATTTTGCAAAGATAAATTGTTACTAACTGAGGCTGAGAAAGTGTTTTTGTGTATTTCCTGCACGGTAGCTCGCTCGTTAATTCTCCAGAACTGGAACTCGAATGAAATACCTTCCCATCTAAAATGGTTCAAGAAAATGCAGAAAACCTGTAACTTTGAGGAAGCCTATGCAAAACGACTAGGAGCGATAAAGAAATTTAGAAAGAATTGGAAGTTTTTAGTGATTTAGAAAAATTGAAGGATATGAATATTTGATAAATATTGGATATGTACCAGTCAAATATATTTATATTTATATTGCATTTGCACTTTTTTATCTTCTTGCACTGTGTAAGCACTAGCAATTTTTTTCCTCGATATCATTCAATATGTACTGTTGTTTGAGATTATTACACTGAAGATGTTTTTTATATATTTTTTTTTATATGTAAAATTGGGCTGTTGTTGATATGATATTTAAGAATGATGTTTGTTTATATACCTACTGCTCCGCTTAATAAAAAAAAATTAAAAAAGAGACACAAAAAAAAGAAGGAACCACTGAGGAGCACTTCTGGACCTAGTCGGAGGTATGAGCAGGGCCACTGGAATTATGTGACTGTTCGGCTGTACCAATTTTCACATAATTAAACATTTTCCGCATTTGCCAAATATTACATCATGTGCTGCCTAATATGCAGATTTGAACAAAAAGCCTTGTTTGTAGCTCAAATGACTCAAATGTTCCCAAAAATGCAGTGTCACATGTTACAGCATGGTGGAAGGCCGTTTGCAAAGCTGGAATGGTCATGTGTTCCTTATTGCTAAATGTGGCTGTTAAATCGGTACTAATGGTGCACAAACCTCTCTTCTTTCTGTGCCTCTCTTGCCTCTTTCTGCCTTTCTCTTGCTTCTTTCTGCACCTTTCTTCCTCTTTCTGCACCTCACTGTCTTCTTTCTGTGCTTCACTTGCCTCTTTCTGCACTTCTCTTGCCCCTTCTGCACCTCACTTGCCTCTTTCAGCACCTCTGTTGCTTTTTTCTGCAGATCTCTTGCCTCTTTCTGCACCTCTCTTACCTCTTTCTGCACTTCTCTTGCTTCGTTCTACACCTCTCTTGCCTCTTTCTGCTCCTCTCTTGCCTCTTTCTGCATTTCTCTTGCCTGTTTCTTCACTTCCCTTGCCTCTTTCTGTACCTCTCTTGCCTCTTTCTGTACCTCACTTGCCTCTTTCTGCACCTCACTCTCTTCCTTCTGCACCTCTCTTGCCTCTTTCTGCACTTCTCGTGCCTCTTTCTGCACTTCTCGAGCCTCTTTCTGCACTTCTCGAGCCTCTTTCTGTACTTCTCTTGCCTCGTTCTGCACCTCAAGTGCCTCTTCCTGCACTTCTCTTGCCTCTTTCTACACTTATCTTGCCTCTTTCTATACCTCTCTTGCCTCTTTTTGCACCTCACTTGCCATTTTCTGCTCTTCTTTTGCCTCTTTCTGAACCTCACTTTCTTCTTTCTGCACCTCTCTTGCCTCTTTCTGCACCTCACTTGCTTCTTTCTGCATCTCTCTTGCCTCTTTCTGCACCTCTATTGCCTCTTTCTGCAACTCTGTTGCTTCTTTTTGCACTTCTCTTGCCTCTTTCTGCACCCTTCTTGTCTCTTTCAGCACCTCTGTTGCTTCTTTCTGCACTTCTCTTCCTTATTTCTGCACCTCTCCTACCTCTTTCTGCACCCCTCTTCACTCTTTCTGCACCTCTGTTGCTTTTTTCTGCACTTCTTTTTCCTCTTTCTGCACCTCTCTTGCTTCTTTCTGCACCCCTGTTGTCTCTTTCTGCACTCGTCTTCCCTCTTTCTGCACCTCTCTTGCTTCTTTCTGGACCCCTGTTGTCTCATTCTGCACTCGTCTTCCTACTTTCTGCACCCTTCTTCCCTTTTTTGCATCCCTCTTGCCTCTTTCTGCAGTTCTCTTGCCATTTTCTGCACCTCTCTTGCCTCTTTCTGCACCTCACTTGCCTCTTTCTGCACTTCTCTTGCTTCTTTCTACACCACTGTTGCTTTTTTCAGCAAATCTCTTGCCTCTTTCTGCAGTTCTCTTGCTTGTTTCTGCACCTCTCTTGCGTCTTTTGCACCTCTGTTGCCTCTTTCTGCACCCCTCTTGCCTCTTTCTGCACCTCTCTCCCCTCTTTCTGCACCTCTCTTGCCTCTTTCTGCACCCCTGTTCCCTCTTTCTGCACCTTTCCTGCCTGTCTCTGCACCTCTCTTGCCTCTTTCTGTATCTCTGTTGCTTCTTTCTGCACTTCTCTTGCCTCTTTCTGCACCCTTCATGCCTCTTTCAGCACCTCTGTTGCTTCTTTTTGCACTTCTTTTTCTTCTTTCTGCACCCCTCCTGCCTCTTTTTGTACCCCTCTTGCCTCTTTGTGCACATCTCCTACCTATTTCTTCACCCCTCTTGCCTCTCTTTGCACCTCTGTTGGTTCTTTCTGCACTGCTCTTGCTTCTTTCTGCACCTCTTTTGTAAATTTCTGCATACCTCATGCCTTTTTTTGCACCCCTCTTCACTATTTCTCCACTTCTCTTGCTTCTTTCTGCACTTCTCTTGCTTCTTTCTGCACTGCTCTTGCTTCTTTCTGCACCTCTCTTGCAAATTTCTGTATCCCTCTTACCTCTTTCTGTACCCCTGTTCCCTCTTTCTGTACCTTTCTTGCCTGTTTCTGCCACTCACTTGCCTCTTTCGGCACCTCTGTTGCTTCTTTTTGCACCTCTGTTGGTTCATTCTGCACTGCTCTTGCTTCTTTCTGCACCTCACTTGCCTCTTTCTGCACTTCTCTTGCTTCTTTCTACACCTCTGTTGCTTCTTTCAGCACCCCTCTTCCCTATTTCGCCACTTCTCTTGCTTCTTTCTGCACCCCTCTTCCCTCTTTAAGCACCTCTTTTGCTGCTTTCTGCAGTTTTCTTGCCTCTTTCTGTACCTCTCTTGCCTCTTTCTGCACCCCTGTTGCTTCTTTCTGCACTTCTCTTGCTTCTTTCTGTACCTCTCTTGCTTCTTTCTGCACCCATCTTGCCTCTTTTTGTACCCCTCCTCCCTCTTTTTGTACCTCTCTTGCCTCTTTCTGTACCTCTGTTGCTTCTTTCTGCACTTCTTTTGCCTCTTTCTGCACCTCTCTTGCTTCTTTCTGCACCCCTGTTGTCTCTTTCTGCACTCGTCTTCCCTCTTTCTGCACCTCTCTTGCTTCTTTCTGGACCCCTGTTGTCTCATTCTGCACTCGTCTTCCCACTTTCTGCACCCTTCTTCCCTTTTTTGCATCCCTCTTGCCTCTTTCTGCAGTTCTCTTGCCATTTTCTGCACCTCTCTTGCCTCTTTCTGCACCTCACTTGCCTCTTTCTGCACTTCTCTTGCTTCTTTCTATACCACTGTTGCTTTTTTCAGCAAATCTCTTGCCTCTTTCTGCAGTTCTCTTGCTTGTTTCTGCACCTCTCTTGCGTCTTTTGCACCTCTGTTGCCTCTTTCTGCACCCCTCTTGCCTCTTTCTGCACCCCTCTCCCCTCTTTCTGCACCTCTCTTGCCTCTTTCTGCACCCCTGTTCCCTCTTTCTGCACCTTTCCTGCCTGTTTCTGCACCTCTCTTGCCTCTTTCTGTACCTCTGTTGCTTCTTTCTGCACTTCTCTTGCCTCTTTCTGCACCCTTCATGCCTCTTTCTGCACCTCTGTTGCTTCTTTTTGCACTTCTTTTTCTTCTTTCTGCACCCCTCCTGCCTCTTTCTGTACCCCTCTTGCCTCTTTGTGCACCTCTCCTATCTATTTCTTCACCCCTCTTGCCTCTTTTTGCACCTCTGTTGGTTCTTTCTGCACTGCTCATGCTTCTTTCTTCACCTCTTTTGCAAATTTCTGCATACCTCATGCCTTTTTCTGCACCCCTCTTCACTATTTCTCCACTTCTCTTGCTTCTTTCTGCACTTCTCTTGCTTCTTTCTGCACTGCTCTTGCTTCTTTCTGCACCTCTCTTGCAAATTTCTGTATCCCTCTTACCTCTTTCTGTGTCCCTGTTCCCTCTTTCTGTACCTTTCTTGCCTGTTTCTGCCACTCTCTTGCCTCTTTCGGCACCTCTGTTGCTTCTTTATGCACCTCTGTTGCTTCTTTCAGCACCCCTCTTCCCTATTTCTCCACTTCTCTTGCTTCTTTCTGCACCCGTCTTGCCTCTTTAAGCACCTCTTTTGCTGCTTTCTGCAGTTTTCTTGCCTCTTTCTGTACCCCTCTTGCCTCTTTCTGTGCCTCTTTTGGTTCTTTCTGCACTGCTCTTGCTTCTTTTTGCACCTCTGTTGCAAATTTCTGCATCCCTCTTGCCTCTTTCTGTACCCCTCTTCCCTCGTTTTGCACCTCTCTTGCCTCTGTCTGCATACCTGTTCCCTCTTTCTGCATCCCTTTTGCCTGTTTCTGCAACTCTCTTGCCTCTTTCTTCAGTTCTCTTGCCTCCTTCTGCACCTCACTTGCCTCTTTCTGCACTTCTCTTGCTTCTTTCTGCACCCTTCTTCCTTTTTCTGCACATCTCTTGCCTCTTTCTGCATCTCTCTTGCCTCATTCTGCACATCTCTTGGTTCTTTCTGCACTGCTCTTGCCTCTTTCTGCACCCCTCTTGCCTCTTTGTGCACCTCTTTTGCTTCTTTCTGCACTTCTCTCTCTTCTTTCTGCACCCCTCTTGCCTCTTTCTGCACCTCTGTTGCTTCTTTCTGCCCTTCTATTGCCTCTTTCTGCACATCTCTCTTGCTTCTTTCTGCACCCCTGGTATCTCTTTCTGCACCCCTGTTGTCTCTTTCTGCACTCGTCTTCCCTCTTTCTGCATCTCTCTTGCTTCTTTCTGCACTTCTCTTGCGATTTTCTGCACCTCTCTTGCCTCTTTCTGTACCTCACTTGCCTCTTTCTGCACTTCTCTTGCTTCTTTCCACACCTCTGTTGCTTCTTTCAGCAATTCTCTTGCCTCTTTCTGCACTTCTCTTGCTTGTTTCTGCACCTCTCTTGCGTCTTTCTGCACCTCTGTTGCCTCTTTCTACACCTCACTTGCTTCTTTCTGCACCCCTCTTGCCTCTTTCTGCACCCCTTTTCCCTCTTTCTGCACATTTCCTGCCTGTTTCTGCACCTCTCTTGCATCTTTCTATGCCTCTGTTGGTTCTTTCTGCACTTTTCTTCCTTCTTTCTGCACCCCTCTTGCCTCTTTTTGTACCTCTGTTGGTTCTTTCTGCACTGCTCTTGCTTCTTTCTGCACCTCACTTGCCTCTTTCTGCACTTCTCTTGCTTCGTTCTACACCTCTGTTGCTTCTTTCAGCAATTCTCTTGCAAATTTCTGTATCCCTCTTACCTCTTTCTGCACCCCTGTTCCTCTTTCTGTACCTTTCTTGCCTGTTTCTGCACCTCTCTTGCCTCTTTCGGCACCTCTGTTGCTTCTTATTGCACCTCTGTTGGTTCATTCTGCACTGCTCTTGCTTCTTTCTGCACCTCACTTGCCTCTTTCTGCACTTCTCTTGCTTCTTTCTACACCTCTGTTGCTTCTTTCAGCAATTCTCTTGCCTTTTTCTGCACCTCTCTTGCGTCTTTCTGCACCTCTGTTGCCTCTTTCTGCACCTCACTTGCTTCTTTCTGCACCTCTCTTGCCTCTTTCGGCACCTCTGTTGCTTCTTTCTACACTTCGCTTGCCTCTTTCTGCACCTCTGACTTAGAGGTAGTTTTAATCCTCCTGCCCTATTATGTACTAGGGCCTTACAGGGAGGTCATGCCAATCACAGGGGTACCCCAACCCATAGTGTACCCTAGTGTATGTAGGTGTTTTCACTGTATTCTAAGTGTCTTTCAGCATAGCACTGGCTCTGGGCCTGGTTAGTCAGAGTCAGTTACCACCAGTACCCGTCAGCAAAAAGTTGGGGGCACAGGATGACTTTGCAACAAGGCCTCTTTCTGTACCTCTGGTGGTTCTTTCTGCATATCTCTTGCTTCTTTCTGCATCTTTCTTCGTCTTTCTGGACTTCTGTTGCCTCTTTCTGTATTTCTCATGCTTCTTTCTGTGCCTTTCTTCCTCTTTCTGCACATGTCCTACCTCTGTAGGCATAGTTAGAAATTAGCATTTAAAAAACCTTTGAAATTCACTGAAAAACCCATAGGTTTCAGGGACGTTATAGTTAGAAATTAGCATTTAAAAACCTTTGAAATTCACTGAGAAAACCATAGGTTTCAGGGACGTTATAGGTAGTTGGACATTTCACTCGTACAAAACCAGAGAAATTCAGCCGTTATAGTTAGTAGAGCTAACTATAACTCGTGCCCCCGCAATGCACTGCCGATGACGTCACATATTACATCATTCATGACATGGTCAGTGACATCACTGAATCACTGATGACATCTCAAATGACATCACTGATGACATCATCCACGTGATAATCTGACGCACCTCCTCACACCCTAATATAACCTTTGATACACCCACTCTAAAATACAGACTACCATTTTTGAACCCATAGACACACCAATACCAGTTACTACATACCCACTCCCTGATTCCTAGGTCTACGCACACACATCTACTCATTCACTCATACAGTCACTAATATATGCAGTCACTCATAAATACAGCACTATCATTTGCACTCATACACCTATACAGACACTCACATACCAACACTCATCCATAGCGTTACTCACACACCTAGTCAGTCATGCAAAGAATCAATCACACTCCCATTTACTCACCTATACAGTTATACACACACCACCTCACTTATTCATGCAGATACTAACACATACTTACTACCTTATACAATCACTGATGCAAGCACACACTCATCCATACAGCCACTCTAACAATCACTCACTCTCACATATAGTCATTTATATAATCCAACACTCACATATACTGCCTTTCACATATGTAGTTACTCACACATGTACCACTGAGACATCCATTCACTCACCAACACACCCATACACACACTCACCCACCCATACAGCCCTTCACAGATGCACTCTTGAACCCATACACCCAGTGAATCCCCCACTCACACATCTATGCACAGAGTCACACCCCCCCACCCACCCACACAGACACTCAGGAACCCATACAGATACTAAGACAACCAATCAATAACCATATAGACACTCATGTAGCTACTCACCAACCCATGCAGCCACTTACACAACAACGGTCAGACTGATTCAGACATTCACACAGTTTAGTCACTTACCCATGCATTCAGTAAGACACGTTTAATCACTCACTTATACAGTCAGTCACGCACCTACTAAACCATCCATTCAGACACTTATACACCCACTCATTCTTCAATACACCTTGGCATATATATATAAAAAACATATTTAAACTTTACAGAAACACATAGTCACTGGATGATGTCATCAGTGATGTCATTTGAGATGTCATCAGTGATGTCACTGACCATGTCATGAATGATGTAATATGTGATGTCATCAGAAGTGCATTGCGGGGCGCGAGTTATAGTTAGCTCTACTAACTATAACGGCCGAATTTCTCTGGTTTTGTACGAGTGAAATGTCCAACTAACTATAACGTCCCTGAAACCTGTGGTTTTTTCAGTGAGAATATATATTTATATGTGATCAAGGCAGGGATCTGCCGAAACGCGTCATGGCGGATAGACTTTTGGTGTAATAAACTAAATTGCACAGAATTTGGGTCTGCTCTCGTTTATATTCCCACAGAGGATTTGCAAAAAAACGAGCAACTTACATATATATATATATATATATATATATATATATATATATATATACATATATATATATATATCAGTTGGCAGTCGGTAGTTGCAGTTAGAACCATGTTGCCATAAGAAAAGTGTTTTTAATTTGCCTATATCTTTGGCGCCGCTAGACAAATCTTCACGAACTTTTCCAAAAGAAGTGCCCCGGTGATTCTAGTTGTGCATGAAAAGTTTTGGGGCAATCTGTCAAGTAGGGGCTGAGAAAAAGGGGGGGGTCAAAAAGTGTTTTTCCCATGTTAATTTCCATAAATAAAGGTCTGGAGTGAGCAGAAAGAGGCAAAACAGAGGTCAGGAACGAGCAGCATGAGGCAAAATAGAGGTCAGAAACAAGCAGAAAGAGGCAAAATAAAGGTGAGAAATGACCAGAAAGAGGCTGAATAAAGGTTAGAAGGGAGCAGAAAGAGGCAGAATAAAGGCTCAGAAAAGAGCAGAAAGAGACAAAAGAAAGGTGAGAAATGAGCAGAAAGAGGCAAAATAAAGGACAGCAGTGAGCAGAAAGAGGCAAAGTACAGGTGAGAAACGAGCAGAAAAGGCAGAATAAAGGTCAGAAACAGGCAAAATAGAGGCCAGAAACGAGCAGCAAGAGGCAGAATTAAGGTCAAAAGGGAGCAGAAGGAGGTAGAATAAAGGTCAGAAGGGAGCAAAATGAGGCAGAATAGAGGTCAAAAACCAGCAGCAAGAGGTAGAAAAAAAGGTCAGCAACAAGCCGAAAAAGGCAAAATAAAGTCAGAAGCGATCGCAAAGAGGCAAAATAATTGGCAGAATAAGCAGAAAGAGGCAAAAAAGAGGTCAGAAACAAGCAGCAAGAGGCAAATTGGAGGTAAGAAACAAGCAGCAAGAGACAAAATAAACGTCAGGAGTGAGCAGAAAAAGGCAAAATGACAGACAGAACGAGCAGAAAGAGGGAAAATAGAGGGCAGGAGAGAAGAGGCAGAAAAACAAGCAGCAAATCAGTGCAGGAGGCACAATACCGAAGGCAGCAGAGGGTAGCGGACTGCAGCCAAGCTGGACAGGAGGACCGTCATAGGGGGAGCCTGCATGAGGTCCTGCACCTGTTTTCCCCTTTACTTTTTTTACCACACACCCATTGACAGACCCACTCATACACTCACGCACCCACTCACAAACCTACCCACACACTCACATACCCACTCACATACCTACTCTGAGACTCACGCACCCACTGACATACACCCTCAGACACTCATACACCCACTCACAGATCCATTCAAGCACTCATTCACCCACTCACCAACCCTCTGAGAGACTCAAACCAACACACACAGACCCACTCAGAGACTCACTCACACACCTACTCACACATGCATGTATCCAGTAACAGACCCCCTCAACGACTCACACACCCACGCACAGACCCACTGAGACACTCACACACCCACTCAAAGATCCATTCAGACACTCACACACTAACTTACAGACCCACTCAGAGACTATCATACACTCTCACGAACCCACTCAGACACTCATCCAGCCATTTACAGACCCACTCAGACACTCATGTTCCCATTCACAGACCTACTCAGAGACTCATGCATCTACTCACAGATACACTCAGAGAGTCACACACCCACTGAATGACCCACTCAGACCCTCACCCACTCATAGACCCACTCAGAGACTCATACAACCACTCACAGACCCACTCAGACACTCATGCACCCATGCACTCAGAGACTGAGTCACACACCTACTCAGACACTCATGCATCTACTCACAGACCCACTCAAAGACTCACACACCCACTCAGACTTACACACCCACTCATAGACCTACTGAGACACTCACACACCCACTCACAGATCCATTCAGACACTCACACACTAACTTACAGACCCACTCAAAGACTCTCACATGCTCTCACAGACCCACTCAGACACTCATTCACCCATTCACAGACCCACTCAGACACTCATGTTCCCATTCACAGACCTACTCAGAGGCTCATGAACCCATTGACTGATCCACTCAGTCACATACCCACTGACTGACCCACACAGACACTTATTTACCTACTCACTTACCAACTCAGAGACTCATGTATCCACTCACAGACCTCCAAAGACACTCATGCACCCACTTACAGACCCAGAGACTCATGCACTGACTTACAGACTCACTCAGACACTCATGCACCCACTCACAGACCCACTCAGAGACTCACACATCCAGTCACAGACTCATAGATTCATGCACTCACTCACTAACTCACTCACTCACGCACTCACAGACCCAGTCAGTTACACATGCACTCACTCACAGACCCACTCAGAGACTCATGTACTCACTCACAGACCCACTCACTCACAGACCCACTTAGACACTCACGCACCCACTCACAGACTTACTCAGTCATTCACACACACACTGACAGACTCAGTCAGACACTCTAATACCCACTCACAGGCTTACTGAGACACTCATGCACTTACTCACAGACTCACTGTCAAAGGTTAGTGGTTACATTTAGGAAATACAATTCAAAAACCTTAGAAATTCACTTAAAAAACAAAGGTTACAGGGACATTATAGTTAGGAAACAACATTAAAAAACCTTAGACATTCACTGAAAAAACACAAAGGTTACAGGGGCATTATAGTTAGACAATAGAATTAAAAAAACCTTCGAAATTCACTGGAAAAAACAAAGGTTACAGGGACGTTATAGTTAGGCTTATATTTCACTCATACAACACCAGTGAAATTCAGCAGTTATAGTTACCTGAGCTACCTATAACTTACGCCCCATCAATGCACTGCTTATGACCTCACAATTTGTTTTTTCAGTGAATATATATATATATATATATATATTCACTGAAAAAACCACAGGTTTCAGGGACGTTATAGTTAGTTGGACATTTTACTCGTACAAAACCAGAGAAATTCGGCCGTTATAGTTAGTAGACATAACTATCACTCGCGCCCCCGCAATGCACTGCTGATGACGTCACATATTACATCACTCATGACATGGTCAGTGACATCACTGATGACATCACTAATCCCCCGGGGCCCAGCCATTTTTAAAAAAAATTAACGCGGAGGGGGGCCGGGTGGCCCCCTCCCGGGCCACTCCTGGCCCCGGGGACCCCATCCCCCGGGGCCGGCCCTTTGCATTGGGGACCGTGGGGGGACCCCCAATACCCCCATGGTCCCGCCGGCTCCCCACCTCCTGCGGGAGCCGGCATTGCTTTTGAGCAAGGGGAGCTGCTGACATGCAGCTCCCCTTGCTCAAAAGCAATCCTGTTTTGCTTCTTTGAAGCGAGAGCAGGTTTTCCTGCTCTCGCTTCAATGAAGCAAAGCAGAGTTTGCTATGGCAGGGCGGGAGCTGTGCTCCCACCCTGCCGTAGCAAACAGCAATGTCCCGGGGGTGGGCAACCCGGGACATTGCAGGAGCCGGCCCTGGGCAGTGGCGGTCCCCAGGGCCATCAAAGGCTCCAGGAGGGGGGCCGCGCGGCCCCCCTCCCTTCTTTTCTAAAGCCCCGGTGAGGTGGTGGTCCCCGGGGCCGGGGGTCCGTAACGGATCCCCATATTTGAATATTTGGTGCCCCGGGGAGGTGGTGGTCCCCTGTTGTATTCCTCTTAGGGTGTCCATAAACGGGCTTTCCAGTATCATGTCCTTATATAGGCACAATTCGCCCTGCCTTTATATAGGCATAAAATCCCTGTCCTTATTTAGGCATTAAACCGTGCACTCCAAATACAGGCATGGTCTCCGACATCCGTCCACCCTAACGTCACAACGAGTTCTTGAAGAACAGACCCTTAGGCTTCGGGAATTTCCCTAGCACAGGACTATTGATTTCTTCAAGGACTCATCTATTATGCATGAACCATTATTCCTTAGGGGTTCATTCATGACGTCTTCCGCTGTCCGATCCACATCAATGCTAACATTCTGAGGTACCTCTCAGGTATAAATATACCTTCCCTAGCCCTTGTAAACTAGAGGAGACCTCGACTTCAGAGGAGCCCGTTTCCCGGCCTGACGCACTGAGAAGACGCTGTCATCACTGCACGCAGAGAGTCCAGCTTCCAGTGATCTGACTTCCCTTGCGGGGTGTTGGAGTTCGAGTCTGGCAAAGAGATTCCTACCTCTCTCATTCTTCAGGTATGGAGCTGATAAGAACCTAGAGGGACTCTTGGCATACTTGGCATACTAGGCATACTAGACTTAACATACTCTTAGTATACCATAGTAAGGAATACTTCATACCTCTCCCTACACCTAGGTTAGGTTAGGAACATTGGGGTAGAACTAGATTAGAAACGCATCGTATGAGTACTCGCATTTTTAGTCTGTGTTATTTATGTAAATGCATATATATTAAAAGATAATGCTATCGCAGTATTATTTATTTCTACTGCTCACACTGTACATTATTTATCTCGCATACTGTCTTGTGATCGTAACAGCACATTTTACTTACACCAGAAACAAGACTGTTCAATAAATCTTTTATTGAAACACCTGTCTATTTCTTTCTGTGTAACTTGGAGAAAACTAAGCATGCACGATTGAGCTGAGTGAAATAGTTATCTATTGTTTCCACGACTCTGGGACACGTTCTGATTCTAAAGGGAAACAAAGTGGTCATGTTTTGTGGCTGCCAGAAACTACTCCCTTCTTGTTGTCAAGGAGTTTCTAGTGGCCTCTGAGCTAGCTGGCACAAGTAATTAAGTTTAATATACTCGATAGGGACATACTGACCTTAGTCCTATGTCAAACCTATAGGATATATTATTCCAATGCGCAGAGCCTATTAGGGAAATAGGAGCTACACTACACCCCGGGCGTGTGGGGGGCTCAAGCCCCCCACACACATTTTTTAAAAATACAAACAGAGCCCCGGGGAGGTGGCGGTCCCTGGGGCTGTGGGGGGGCCGTGTGTCCCCGCGTTACTTGGCAAAGCCCTGGGGAGGTGGTGGTCCCTGGGTCGTGTGGGGGGGCTCGAGCCCCCCCACACACATTTTAATTATTATAGATACGAGCCCCGGAGAGGTGGTGGTCCCCGGGGCTGGGGGCTGCGTGCCCCCGCAAACCATCAATGAAGGCCCGGGAGGTGGCGGTCCTCGGGGCTGCGGGGGCCCCGCTATATAATTTGTGCATGTCCCCGGGACCTGGCCCACCCGGGGGCTTAACAATAACGAAGCGCGGGAGCCCGTGCTTCGTTTTGTTTTTATTTTCACGGCAGGATTCGCGACCCCAACGCGAATTCTGCCATTTAAAAAAAAAGAAAAATGCTTTTTTTGGCCCTGGCAGTCCTTGTGGGACCCCCTGAGCAGGCCTAGGGGGTCAGGGTGTTTCTACTCTGCCCCCTTTTCTTCTTTTTCAACCTTTTTCCCACTCTTTTCTTGTGACTCGGTTACCGAGTCACAAGATGGCTTCCTGGTTTGGAGTGTTGGCAGCCAATCAGAGTGAAGCTCATGCCCGGCAGGGTTCGCGAACCCTCCTCGGTGCTCAGATATCAATATTTTTCTTTTTTAAATTTCCCAGGAACTACTGAACGGATTTACACCATTTGAAAAAAAGGTCTCTTTCTGAACCAAGGGCTACCTTTTTGCCAAATTTGGTGTAATTCCGTCCAGCAATTCGTGCTGTAGCCTGTTACAATTTTTCCTATGGAAATTAACATGGGGAAAACGCGTTTTGGGATCCCCCTTTTTTGTCAGCCCCCGCTTGACGAATCACCCCGAAACTTTCAAGACAGGAGCTGACCTGAGCGGCCCATTAGTTTTGAAAACTTCGCGAAGGTTCGTCAAACGGCGCCAAAGATATTGGCAAAAGAAAAATCGCTTTTCCTACGGAAACTAGGTCCTAACTATAAGTACCTACTGGCGACCGCCAGTAGGTAATATATATATATATACATCTCTTCACTGGAAAAAAAAAGGTTACAGGGAAGTTATACTTAGGCTCAGATTTTACACATACAAAACCAGAGAAATTCAGCAGTTATAGTTAGCTGAGCTAACAAAACTTGTGTCTCCGCAATGCACTGCTTAGGACCTCACATATTACATCACTGATGACATGGTCAGTGACATCACTGATGACATCTCAAATGACATCACTGAGGACATCATCCAGACAAGCACTTACACACCCACTGACATCCTCAAACTATCTGAAACATCCTGTCACACACCCACACAGACACACACTAATATACCCATTCACAAACCCACACACACACCCGTTCACTCACTCATATACTCACTGACACACCCACTCACACATCCAGGCAGTCACTAACAAACCCAGTCAGTACTCCAAACACTCTCTAAGACAGACATCAACTTAGCGATACCCCTGCTCACACAGCCAATCACTCAGCCATATAGTCAGTCACTTAGGCACTAACTCACCCACACAGGCAATGAGACACCCACTAAGTGAGCCATACACTCACCAAGACAGGCACTCACTGACAGATACAGTTACTGACACACTCACTCACCCATGCAGCCACTCACACACCCATACAATCAGACACACACTCACTCATTCACCCATAGTGTCACACAGACACCCACTCACACATACAGACTGTCGCACACCAACTTACTTACTCATACAGTCACTGACAGAAAACTTACTGAGACCTCGTCAGAGGCCCCGCTCCCTTTCTCAACCACTCTGCAAACGCACATTCTGGTGCACTACTGGTTAGGGGATGAAGTCCCCTTGGCTGCTGAGGGTCCTTGGGGGCCAAGAACCTCTATTGTTGCCCCCAGTAAGTCCCCCACAGTGGGATTGCTCAGACCTTGTCAGAGGCCACACCCCTGTTCTCAACGACTCTACAAACGCGTCTCATAGCATACTAATGGTTGGCCTCTTTCTGCTCATTTCTGACTTTTATTTTGCCTCTTTCTGCTCGGTCTTGATCTCTATTTTGCCTCTTTCTCCTCATTTCTGGTCTCTATTTTGCCTCCTTCTGCACGTTTCTGATCTCTATTTTGCCTCTTTGTGCTTGGTTCTGAGCTATATTTCGCCTTTCTGCTAATTTCTGACCTTTATTTTGCCTCTTTCTGCTGGTTTCTGACATTTATTTTACCTCTTTCTGCGTGTTTCTGATCTCTATTTAGCTCTTTCTGCTCGTTTCTGACCTTTATTTTGCCTCCTGCAGCTCGCTTCTGTCCTTTATTTTGGCTCTTTCTGCTCGTTTCTCATATCTATTTTGCATCTTGCTGCTTGTTTCTGTCCTTTATTTTTCTTCTTTCTGCTAACCTCTGACCTTTACTTTGCCTCTTCCTGCTCGTTTCACACCTGTACTTTGTCTCTTCTTGCTCATTTCTGACCTGTATTCTGCCTCTTGCTGCTCGTTTCTGATCTCTATTCTGCCTCTTTCTGCTAGTTTCTGATTTCTATTCTGCCTTTTTCTGCTTGTTTCTCGCCTTTAGTCTTCCTCTTTCTGCTCGTTTCACGCCTTTATTTTGCCTCTTTCTTCTCAATGCTGACCTTTATTCTGCCTCTTTCTGCTCATTTCTGACTTTTATTCTGTATCTTTCTCCTTGTTTCTGACCTCTAGACAGGGACCTTTTGCCAAACATGCAGCTCCCTGTCTGTGAGAGCAAACCTTTCATCTGTTTCCCTGCCAGCAACAGACGAAAACCCCGCTCTCAGCAAGAGGGAGCAGTTTCACAGCTCTCGCTTGCTGAGAGCGGAGTTTGTGTTTGCTCTGACTTGCCAGGAGCTGTCAAAGCTTCCGCGAAGTCAGAACAAACAGCCATGTCATGGGGGTGGGCACCCCGTGACATAGCAGAAGCCAGCCCTATGGTGTGGTGGTCCCCAGGGTCATTATTGGCTCCAGGAGGGGGGCTGCGGCCCCCTCCTTCTTTAAAAGAAAAAAAAGCCCAGGGGAGGAGATGGTCCCTGGGGTGCAGGAGAGGGGTCCGTGTGTCCTCCCCACTTCATAATTATTAGCCCCGGGGAAGTGGTGGTCCCCAGGAGTCAGGTGGTCCAGGCATCCCCCCCAATGTATTTTGTTTAAAAGCCCAGGGAGGTGATGGTCCCCAGGGCTTGGGGGGTCCACAAGGCCCTCCTCAAGCATTTAATTTGAAGCTCCGGGGAGGTGGTGGTCCCCGGGGCATATTTTAGCCCATTTATTTTAATAATCTCTGCATGCCCCTTGGACCTGGCCCACCCAGGGGCTACAATTAAAACAAGCACATTAGACCGCGCTTGTTTTAAAAAAATAATTTGCCACGATTCGCAGTAATTTAAAAAAAAATGCTTTTATGCTGTGGCAAGGTGCCATGGGGACCCCAAGACCAAAGGCTTGGGGACAAAGTATTCCTAACCCTGCAACCTTTTTTTCCTTCTTTTTTTGTGGGACTCAACTGAAGCTGAGTTCCAATCAAAGGTTTGCATTTCCTTCTACAAGCTCGTTATTATTCACAAAGTACTTGCGGCCACAGATATCCCATATTTGTTTCCCTTAAATTGCTCAACAACTAATGAATGGATTTACACCAGAAAACTGAAAGCGTGATCTGCGTAACCAAATACTTTTTGCCAAATTCGGTGTAATTCCAGCCAGCGGTTTGGGCTGTAGTCATGTTAAAAAGCTCCTATGGGAATTAACTTTTCTTTGACCCTCCCTTTTTGTCAGTCCCCGCTTGATGGATCACCCGAAACTTTCCATGCTCAACAAGAATCACATGAGCCCTTTTTTGGAACATTTCATGAATGTTCCTCAAACGGCGCCAAAGATATAGGCAAAAAATTCCTATGGAAACATGGTCCTACCTATTACTACCAAGTGGTGCCCGTAAGTAGGTAATATATATATGCATTACCTCCCGGTGGTCACCAGTAGGTAGTTATCGTTAGGACCTAGTTTCCATAGGAAAAACTTTTTTTGACTTGCATATAACTTTGGCGCCGTTCAACGAATCTTCACAAAATTTCCCCCAAAACGTGCCTACCTATTTGTAGTTGTACATGGAAAGTTTCGTTGAGATCTCTCAAGCAAGGGCCATGAAAAATTTCCATAGCGATTTTAGACACAACTACAGCCCGAAAAGCTGAAGGGAATTACACCAAATTTGGCAGAAAGCTAGCTCAGTCCAGAAAGAGCCCTTTTTGTTATTTGGTGTAAATCCATTCAGTATTTTTGAAGATATTAAAGAAAAACCGAATTTGTATATCTAAAGGCACGAACTCTTCGTGAATCCATCACAGCAGTTCGCAAATCCACGCACCAACATTAGTACCATGATTGGCTGGCTGCAACCTGAGTAGAAAGTTGCAGCTGCCATTTTAGACATTGAGGAACGGTCCCCGGCAGCAAAAATAAATATGAAATGCAGTGGAAGTGGGCAGGGTAGACGAAGCCCTGGGAGCAATGTAAGGGTCTATGAGGGACCCCTGTTGGGCAAATAATTGCCCAGAAACTTATTTTCCTGGGTCAAACTCCACTAGATAGTGAATTTCTGGAAAAGGCTTTAACACTCTATTCTGTGTACTTGCTAGGCCTAGACTTACCCAAACAACTCCCCTTGACTTTGAGAACAAACTAGCCGAGCTCAGATGGTCACAGCACTCATGTAAGCCCATCTCTACATGGGAAAGCATTTTGAAGCTGAAGCAGTATAGAGTCTTTTCTGCAGAAATCTTCTTCCACATCTCCTTCAGCTCTGTCTTCTCTGATTTTGTAAGGTATGAGGTGACGTACCAAGCAAGGGAGTTGTCTGCAACAAATTGTAGATTGATATTTGCATTTCACATTTTCAGAATCACAAGGTTGTAGTCATTTATGTAGTCAGAGGACTATGTTCTTCTCAGGCTGTGTGTGTTTTTCGGTGATTTCCGTGTTAATGTTTGTCTGACTGCAGGCAAAATATTGTTCTCTCTTCCTTGTGAAATCACAGGTTGTGGGAATCCAAATTGACATCTTGTGTAAAATTTCCCTTTGCATCTGTATTTTCGACGACGGTACTTCCCACATCTATGAGTTTGAAAACGTAGAACTTATCGTCTAAAGCCCTTTTTAGCACTGTCTCTTGGGATGGAAAATGTCACATACTGTTGTATGAAAGACATCACAGACTCATCATTGTCTGTTCCAAATTTCGGTGCATCCTTTATGCATAATAGCATGTGAATGTGAGAAGCACCTCTTGCTTGGTACTCTTTGCACTAAAAGAAATCAGTAACTTCAGCAAGAGTAGGATTAGTTTTGTTGCAGATAAAATACATCATGGCTTGAAATATGTGGTTAAAATATCTGCAAACATTTTCAGGATCCAAGGAGCAAAGTTCTCTTGCTGTCTTCACTTTGATGTCCTTTATGTTTGAGTTTGCTACTCTCACAAATTCTAGTAGGTCATCCCAGGTGTACTCAGCACAACTGAGTGTCAGAAACCAGGTAGGTGCACCTAGATTCCTCAACATACATTTCAGTTCTCCATGACGACGATACCAATATTCATTGGTGCTACATTGGCATGCCATCAAATTATTGAAGTTGTACTCCCAAGTTTTCATCCTTCCCATGAAATTTGTCAATAAATTCCTTTGGAGACAGATTTTGAAGATTAACTGCTGTCTTCAGTGTATGGTTAACAGCATATGAAAGTCCAGACAAGTCACTCTTAAATAGAAGATGAAATATGTAGGGAAGGCACTGTCGAAATCTAGAATCTTCTGAGTGTAATCTTGTTGACCGGTATTCAACTGCTGGTATCTGTATGGAGCGGCCATCAAGGCACCCACCTTCTCCAGTGGGAAACAGGCTGTGGAAAGCAGCAAGCTTCTATACTTTTCTCCCACACACTCATGGGAAACCCTTTTGCTTGCTTAATTTGAAAGAGATCAATAGCATCACTGATCACTTCTTTAGAATGCAGAGAATAGATGCTGTAGTGTTTATAAATTTCTTCTGATCTGGATCGATCCACTTTTTCAATCTGTCCACTTGATGGTAATGTTTCATCCTCTACATATGTCACATCTTGAACAACATCAACATTTTTATAATAAACATTATTTTGTACCAGCTATAATGTTGCTTTGTTTTACTTAACTAACATCCACAAACTATTGCCATATTTGTGTTCTCTTTGTAGGCACACCATTTACTAGAATGGCAAGTGGTTCATGATTCTCTGTGTGCACACAAACAATGTCAATATTCTGTTATTAAAATATAAAGGTAAGTAGACAACTCTTCCTTTAAAGCCTTTCTAAAGGTCAGTTGGTGGCAGTTTCCCTGTTTTAGGCACCATACGAACTATAGCCGGAAATGGGTGTACACATTGTTTGAGAATGGACTCATAAACATTTAAATCTCATAGTTCTTGTGGAATAGATACTAATTCTAACTTGATGTGTACTGTTATAGCTGGCAATTTATTATCCTATAACATATCATAGCAGTACTTGAACATGATTTGTCGTATTGACAAATTAAAGCGTTCTTCTACAAATAAATATACAGCAAATTGTTGCCACTTATCATTGTTCTCTTGTTCACTTTTTGAGTAGAGATCAACATTACAACTTTGGCTTTTGTAGTGAGTGAGTTGACAACAAATACAAACACAGTGTTAAACTTCCTAATCTCTTCTGTGAAGTTATCAATACTAACACCTGTGCCCTATTCCTCTACCCCTGTACATACCAACTCCTCATTTTCTCTAGACTCCCGTTCAGGACCTAAGAAACAAAATTAAACATCTTCACAAACGTTTTCTACTTCTGCTGCTGTACCATGCAAAAGAGCTCTACTAATTTTTCCTAAACAGAGGACAGGAGTTTTGACATAGTAAAGCCTCCTTACTAACTTTCGCATTTGAGAATGGTGAACTGCTAACATTCTTAAGTGATGAAAAGTGCTTTGGCACAATTTCTTTGGTAGACATGCTGGTTTATGTCCCTGTAAATTTGTATACTTCCTTACTTTGCATGGATCTAATCCTTGCAAAATCCCGATTTTCTGTTTCAGACTTTTGCTTGGAAAGATATGTAGAAAAGTTCTCAATGTATCAAAAGTTTCCTGCTGTACACTGCAAATACTGCTGCAGTTCCATTTGAATACAGGGGCCTGCTTACGCCTTCCTTGTACCTCTTCAGCTATCACTTCATCAACATTCCTAGGAACAATTTCCTCTTTTGGAATAGCAGTATCATCTATCATCTCACAACAGTGAGCAGTTGTTTTAACTGCATGCACTAATGTGTTCTCTTGGGAGTAGCTTTCTTCATTAAAGAAAGGCTTAGTACTGGAAGTATGCTACCATTCGCCACTGAAAACTTTACAAGAAGTTACTTCTATTTACAAGTTTTTCTTTTGGCTTCTTCTCCTCAAAGACAATACTATTTTGTCCAGTGTTCTCATTCTGCTCCGAATGAAATAAATAGATTCCTCTTTAGGACAAATGCTTTATCAACCACAGCCTCAACATGTTACTTTTGTTTGAGTGCTTCTGTTCTCCTTTTATATAGTGCGTATGAGATTCTGGGTTACTTTATGCTGAACATTCTGACTCTAATTTCTTTAAACTGCTTTTGTCTCTTTGTTAAACTATCTCCTTTTACATCCAATTTATTACTCTTAATGTCATTTACTTTTTTCCCTTTCTTAGCTGATTTTAGACTTCTCAGTTTATTATGTTGGTTTTGCCCAGTTTGGAATTTACCACAAACTATTTTAAGAAACTTCTTAGTTTTCTTACCAGCAGACCATTTTTCTTTAACCACATTCTCCACATTTTGTCCCTTTTGTTTCTTTGTTGTAAGGAGATAATATCCTTTCCTCTGTTTCTTTTTTCTTTCAGTTTTTGACATCATTGTAATTATGTTGTTGTAGGCAGATGTAAATGTCCGCAAAAAGAAAAAGAAAGAAATGAACACTTAAGTTATGTTATGTTTCTTTTCTACTATTAAATTACATTTTTAAACCATTTAACTAAAAACGTAAAGCTTTATATTAGAATAGTATAGCCACTCTATCTCTTTTACAGGAACAGGCCTGAGTAATGTTTGAAGGTGTATTTGTTTGGATGGATGAGTTCCTAGTGCCAGTTCTTCAGTACATATCTGAGTGAGTATTTAATTCCCTGTGTGCATGTATCATTGGATATTTAACTAACTATGTAGGGATATAAGTGGCTCTGTTATTGACTTTGAATCTGGAAATGTAGATTATGTTACTTTATGTGCAACCGGCTCTGTTAGTGCTGCGTACATAACTGCTGTATAGGTTAGTGAGTGAGTGGATGTGTGAGGGCCTCTGTTTCAGTGTGCATGAGAGTGTGAGTGCCTTTACCATTTTGTAAATAGCTTTATGACTTGCACTGTAGGTGAAAGAGTGCATGTATAAGTGGGTATACAGGTTTGTCAGTGAGCATGGATTTCACTAAAAGTTCCAACCACCCTGTTCTATGGCGTACCCACAGCCTACCTTACAGGTATATTATACATAGTTGTAGGGAAAGTTTAAAGCTTGTTTTAAAGCTAGATGTATTGCTTTCGCTTGGGGTGTGTAACTGTGTGTAAAAGTGGCTCTGTTAGTGCTGCATACATAACTGTTGTATAGATGAGTGTGTGGATGTGTTAGTGACTCTGTGCTTCCCTGGCTTGGAGTGTGAGTACCTTTATGGTCATGTAAATAGGTTTGTGACTTGCCTTGTGGGTTGGAGACTGGATGCATACAGGTTTATTAGTGCACGTGAAGCTCTCTAAAACTTCCAAGCACATGTCTTGGCATGGAGTTTTAAATGGCAATTTAACCTAGCAGTAGAACTGGACATACAGGCTCTGCAGTAGCATGCCTGTGACAAGTTTAAAGGGCAACTTTTCTGAAAGGCTCCTTCGGTTGTGTCAGTATTGGAGAACATATGTGAGTGAGTGTACCATTTCCTCTGAGGATGTACCACTGGCTATGTAAATATCTATGTCATCATATGACTACCACACTTAGAAACTGTATGAGTCTCTAAATATGTATGTTAGTAGCTACTGGATGGTAATTGTTGGGGTGTGTAACTGTGTGTAGAAGTGCAGTTCTTAGAGACCATAACATGTGCTCTATCTATAACAACAAATTGCTCTTTGACATGGAACATATATACAGAAGTGATGGAGTACATTTCTCAGAGAAAGGCAATAGGATATTCCTTAATAACTTGAAAGACTGCATCCTGTTTTGTGTGTAGTCACCACCTATACACCATAAACACAGAGGCTCTTCTCAGAGCCATCTTTTTGAAAAAAAACAGGCTAATTTTCAGTTAAAATCTCTTATTTGAAAAATCTTTTGTTTTTGGCTTTGTGTATGGTTCTCGAATCCACAAAACAAAAACACACATTGAATACATGTCACCACATTTTTGATTCGTGAATTCATCTCGAATCCATAAAGTAAAGATATAAATCTAATACAAACCAACAGATTTAGTGGCCTTTCAGTTGATTTGTGGGTGGATCCATGAGTGTCTGAGTGGATCTGACAGTGGGTGTCTGACTGCCTGAATGTGTCTCTGAGTAGGTGTGTGAATGTCTGAGTGAGTCTGTGAGTGGGTGTATGAGTCTCTGAGTAGATCTGTGAGTGGGTGCGTGAGTGTCTGAGTAGACCTGTGAGTGGATGTGTGAGTGTCTGACTGGGTCTCTAAGTGGGTGCATGGATGTCTGAGTGGGTCTGTGAGTGGGTGCATGAATGTTTGAGTGGGTCTGTGAGTGTGTGCATGAGTCTTTGCATGGGTCTGTGAGTGGGTGCATGAGTCTCTGAGTGGGTCTGTGAGTGGCTGCATGAATGTCTGAGTGGGTCTATGAGTGAGTGTGTGAGTCTGTGAGTGGGCATGTGAGTATCTGAAAGGGTTTGTGAGTGGTGCATGAGATTCTGACTGGGTCCGTGAGTGGTGCCTGACTATGTGAGTGGATCTATGAGTAGGTGCATGAGTATCTCAGTGGGTCTGTGAGTGGGTGCGTGAGTGTCTGAGTGGGTCTGTGAGTGGGTGCGAGAGTGTCTGAGTAAGTCTGTGACTGGGTGTATGAGAATATGAGTGGGTCTGTGATTGTTTGTGTGAGTTTCTGAGTGGGTCTGTGGGTGGGTGTATGAGTGTCTGAGAGGATCTGTGAGTGGATGAGTGAGTGTTTGAGTGGGTCTGTGAGTGGGTGCATGAGGCTCTGAGTTGGTCTGTGAGTGGGTGGGTGAGTCTCTGAGTGGATGAGTGAGTAGGTGCGTAAGTCTCTGAGTGGGTCTGTGAGTGGCTGCATGACTCTCTGAGAGGGTCTATGAGTGGGTGCATGAGTGTCTGACTAGGTCTCTGAGTGGGTGCATGAATGTCTGACTGGGTCTGTGAGTGGGTACATGAATGTCTGAGTGGGTCTCTCAGTGGGTGCATGAGTCTCTGCATGGGTCTGTGAGTGGGTGCATAAGTCTCTGAGTGGGTCTGTGAGTGGGTGCATGAATATCTGAGTGGGTCTATGAGTGGGTTCATGAGTCTCTGAGTGGGTCTGTGAGTGGGTGAGTAAGTGTCTGTATGGGTCTATGAGTGGGTGTGTGAGTCTCTGAATGGGTCTATGAGTGGGTGTGTGAGTGTCTGAGTGGGTCTGTGAGTGGGTAGATATGTGTCTAGGTGGGCCTATGAGTTGTGCATAACTGTGTGAGTGGGCATGTGACTGGGTGCATGAGTGTCTGAGTAGGTCTATGAGTGGGTGCATAAGTCTCTGAGTGGGTCTGTGAGTGGGTGCGTGAATATCTGAGTGGGTCTATGAGTGGGTGAGTAAGTGTCTGAGTGGGTCTATGAGTGGGTGTGTGAATCTCTGAGTGGGTCTGTGAGTGGGTGTGTGAGTGGGCCTGTGAGTGGGTGTGTGAGTGTCTGAGTGGGACTATGAGTGGGTGCATGAGTCTCTGAGTAGGTCTGTGAGTGGATGCATGAGTGTCTGAGTGGGTCTGTGAGTGGGTGCATGAGTCTCTGCATGAGTCTCTGAGTTGGTCTATAAGTGGGTGTATGAGTCTCTGAGTGGATGAGTGAGTGGGTGCATAAGTCTCTGAGTGGGCCTGTGAGTGGCTCTATGAGTTTCCGAGTTGGTGCATATATCTCTGAGTGAGTGTATGAGTGGGTACAATGTCAGAGTGGGTATGTAAGTGGATGGGTAAGCATCTAAGTGAGTGTCCAAGTTTTATTTATTTATCAATAGAATTCGCAAATCTGTTGCGAATTTGCACAGGGGGCCACGCTGAACGCCGCACAAGATTCGCGAATATTTGCACGTAGAATAAACAACCCATTTCTCAACATATTCTTCCCATCAAACGTCTCTCACACACCCCTATAAACCTCTCAGGGGGTCAGGGTACCTCGACCCTGCCCCCTTCCCCTACATTACATGTTTTATTTCGCTGCCGAGGATCGTTCCCTGGTGTGTAAAATGGCAGCCGCAACCTGAGGTTGCAGCCATCCAATCACAGATGTCCTGTTGCTGCGTGAATTTTGCAAACATTTGTGAAAGATTCGCGAAGAATTGCGCTCTAGATATCCAAATTTGCTTTTCTGTTAATAATCCTAAAACTACTTAACAGATTTACACCAAATGACCAAAATCTACCTTTCTGCCAAATTTGGTGTTATTACATCCAGCAGTTTAGGGTATAGATGTGTTCAAAACTCCTGTGGGAATTAACATGGAAAACACACTTTTTTTTACCTCCCCTTTTTCTTGGTTCCCGCTTGACATATCACCCCAAAACTTTCCATGCACAACACACTTTTTTTAAAAATTTCGTGAAGATTCGTCAAACGGCACCAAAGATATAGGCAAGTCAAAAAACGCTTTTCCTGTGGAAACATGGTCTAACTCTGACTATGTACTGGTGAACGCCATAACATATATTATATATATGTGTATGTATATATTTGGACCATGTATTAATGCAATAAATCTGCACATCAATTGGAGTCTGTGCCTGTGTGGTTTATCCTCAATGGTATAACTTTGGGAGCATTTGGTGATATATATATATATAAATCAGTATTATCTCAGAATTCCTTTTAAACCTGCTATCTAGGATAGGATGAAATGTAGTCTTGTATACAGATATTGTCCCCACATACCAGACATAGGGAGTAATGCCAGGAAGCATTTTCCATTTGGGTTGTGGTATTTAAGAAGTAATTGGTTTTGCACTTTATTGTTTTTGCACCCTTTGTGAACTAGAATTGCATACTTTTAGACACATTGAGAGGATTGTCACATTGCTCTTTGAATTATGTAATTTAGCTTTAAAGGCTACAAGTGGCTTAGTATAGGACCTAGCATTATGAGGACAATACTTGGTACTGATGACAGTGTTTTAGCTGTAGGACAATGTCTTGTTACTGGGGCATTGATGCAATACAGGAAAAACACGAGGCACTTTATATTCCTCGTACTTTACAGAAGTAGCACGTTGCACTTTATATGTATATGTGCAATATAAGAGTCAATATGTTGAAATATAGGAGAAGCATGTGACACTTCATATTCCTTGTACTTTACAGGAGTAGCACTTTGCACTTTATATTTATATGTGCAATTTAAGAATAACGTGGTGCACTTTATATTCCTATGTGCAATATAGGAGAATCATGTTACGCCTTATATCCAGTATATTTTGAATTCTACACTTTTTGCTAGGTGTATACAAGTACAATAAGGCGCGTTGACCCAATTTTAGGATGACCGGGCACATTGCACTTTTATATGCAACATAGGAGAAGCACACTGCACTTTGTACGTATATGTGCAATACAGTAGCACCACATAGCACTTTAATCTCATATGTGCAATATAGAGGACGCACGTTGCACTTTATTTCCTATATATTTCGAACTATGCATATTTTTCTATGTAAGATGTATACGTGTTATTTGTAGCGCGATGTCTGACAAACTGGAATCATATAATCACATATTTAGTACTCTACTAGGATTGTCTGACCCAAATGTTACATATAACCTTGTGTTGATTTTTTCCTTGATTGTTTACCCTCATTTGTGGTGAAGATGAGAGATATATATGCACCGTATTATTCTAATGTCAATCCCCTCATATTGGCATTCTAACCCTATGGGAACCTAGGGTGATGTGACCATAGTCCGCTGTGTGCTAACCAAGACTATGAATAGAATCCCTCATGTGTGATCTGCCTGCCCGATGTTTAATTGTGCGATTTAATTGTGTACTTCACAGCTATTTGTCCAATAATGAATGAAGTCATGATATATTCTTTTTGAATCAATGGTTAATGTGTCTTTCCCCTTTAAGACATAAAACATTGTTTTTTTTAAAATTGGTGATGGGATAGAGGGCTGTTGTCCCTTTAAAAGACACTCTTTGCACTAAAATCTATGACCCAGTCGAATGCTACGGCCGAAACGCGTAGGTCTAATTTGAGGTATACATGCGCCTCGCACTTTGCGGTATGATTGCTTGAAAACAGTAAGCAGTTAAAGCTTAATAAACTGCTCTTCTGAAGATTCCCGTGTGTGCCGTCCTTCTGCTATGTCCTGGAAAACAGTGTTTGTGCAAAATAGGGCGGGTCCCAGAAGCTTCTGTAATATATATATATTCGACCGTTAAAGCAGCCTTTCTCACAATACATATATGTATATGTATATATATATTAAAAAACCTTTGAAATTCACTGAAAAAACCATAGGTTTCAGGCACGTTATAGTTAGAAATTAGCATTTAAAAAACCTTTGAAATTCACTGAAAAAACCATAGGTTTTAGGGACAGTTATAGTTAGTTGGACATTTCACTCGTACAAAACCCTTGAAATTCCCCGTTATAGTTAGTTCAGCTAACTATAACTCGCGCCCACGCAATGCACTGCTGATGACGTCACATATTACATCACTCATGACATGGTCAGTGACATCACTGATGACATCACTCATGACATCTCAAATGACATCACTGATGACATCATCCATGTGATAATTTGATGCATCTTCTCACACCCTAATATAACTTTTGATACACCCACTGTAAATTACAGACTGCCATTGTCAAAACCATAGACACTCCAACATCAATAACTACATACACACTCACTTATTCTTAGGTCTACACACACATCCACTCACAGGCCCCGGGGCATGGCCTTCTTTTTTTATTAAATAAAACTTATGGAGGGGGGCTGTGTTGCCCCCCTCCTCAGGCCACTTATGGCCCCGGGGACCCCATCCCCCGGGGCCGGCCTTTGTATTTAAAAAAAAAAAAATGTAAATTAAGTTTTGGGGAGGGGGCCGCCTGGCCCTCTCCGGGCCACTTGTAGCCCCAGGGACCCCGTCCCCGGGGCTGGCCCTCTCCGTGGGGACCGTGGGGGGTCCCCAATCCCCCTGCACGGTCCCGCCGGCTCCCGCGTCCCTCGGGAGCCGGCATTGCTTTTCCACATGGGGAGCTGCTAAGATGCAGCTCCCCGTGTGGAAAAGCAATTGTCTTTGGTTTTTGGAAGAGAGAGCAGGTTTCCTGCTCTCTCTTCCAAAAACCAAAGCAGTTTGCTATGGCAGGGCGGGAGCCGGGACACTGCAGGAGCCGGCCCTGGGGGTGGTGGTCCCCAGGGCCATCACAGGCTCCAGGAGGGGGGCCGCGTGGCCCCCCTCCCAACTTCTTCAAAGCCCCGGGGAAGTGGCGGTCCTCGGGCGTGTGGGGGCTGGAGCCCCCCACAGAGGTACTAATTTTAAAAAAAGAAGCCCCGGGGGTTGGCGGTCCCACGGGGCTGCGGGAGCCGAGAGCCCTCCCGCACCATTATTTTTTTAAAGCCTCGGGGGGTGGCGGTCCCCGGGGCTTGGGGGGCCTTAACCCCGCATGCCCCCGGGACTTGGCCCACCCGGGGGCCAAATAGCATTGAAGCGCGGGAGACCGCGCTTCGATTTTTTTTTTATCGGCTGGATCCGCGCACCCAGCGCGTTTTTGCCGATTTTCCCCCCCCCAAAATTTTTGGGCCCTGAGCAGGCCTAGGGGGTCAGGGTGTTTCTACCCTGCCCCCTTTTTGCGTTTTGCGCACTTGTTTTACTGAGTTCTTGTGCCTCGGTTCTACCGAGGCACAACATGGCTGCCAACACTTCCTGGTTTGGAGTGTTGACAGCCAATTAGCATGCAGCTCGTGATTGGGAGGGTGCGCGGATCCACCGCGGCCATAGATATCGAAACATTTATTTTGGATTTTCTCAGCAACTACTGAACGGATTTACACCATTTTTAAAAAGGGTGCTTTCTGAACCAAGCACTACCTTTTTTGCCAAATTTGGTGTAATTCCGTTCAGCAGTTTTGGCTGTAGCCTTGCATAAAGTTTCCTATGGGAAATTGATTTTTTCACTCTTATTTTTTGAATTTCTCCGCAACTACTGAACGGATTTACACCATTTAAAAAAAAGGTCGCTTTCTGAACCAAGCGCTACCTTTTTTGCAAAATTTGGTGTAATTCCGTTCAGCAGTCGAGTCTGTAGCCGTGTCTAAAATTTCCTATGGAATTAACATGGAGAAAACACGTTTTGGGACCCCCCTTTTTCTCGGCCCCCGCTTGATGAATCGCCCGAAACTTTCAAGACAGGAGCAGACCGGAGCGCCCCATTATCTACTGGCGGTCGCCAGTAGATAGTTATAGTTAGGACCTATTATCCATAGGAAATTCGTAACATTCTATTCCCAATAACTTTGGCGTCGTTTGATGAATCATCGTGAAATTTTCAAAACTAGTGGGGCGCTCCGGTCCGCTCCTGTCTTGAAAGTTTCGGGGTGATTCATCAAGCGGGGGCCGAGAAAAAAGGGGGGTCCCAAAACGTGTTTTCTCCATGTTAATTCCCATAGGAAATTTTAGACACGGCTACAGCCCGAACTGCTGAACGAAATTACACCAAATTTTGCACAAAAAAATAAAAAAAAATACAAAGGCCGGCCCCGGGGGATGGGGTCCCCGGGGCCATAAGTGGCCTGAGGAGGGGGGCAACGCAGCCCCCTCCATAAGTTTTATTTAATAAAAAAGAAGGCCATGCCCGGGGGATGGGGTCCCGGGGCGATTAAGGCCTGAGGAGGGGGGCCCCCTTCCAATTTTTTTTTTTAAACAAAATATTAGGGGGCAGGCCCTGGGGGATGGGGTCCCCAGGGCCAATAAATTAGAAAAAGAAGGGGGGCCACACAGCCCCCTTATTAAAAAAAAAAAAAGACCGGCATCGCGCCGGAGGCCACGCCCCCTCCTTGCAGCACTCTGCAAACGCGCCCCCTGGCGCGTTTGCAGATGGGAACGAATTCCCCTTGAATACTGGGGGTCCCTGAGGGCCAACTAGCCCACCAGGAACCTCCAGTATGCGCCAGGGAGCTGCGTTGCAGAGAGGTGTACAGAGGCCACGCCCTTTTACACCTCTCTGCAACGCAGCTCTGTGGCGTTTTGGAGGTAGATGGTGGGCTAGTTGGACTCCAGGGACCCTCAGGATTCAAGGGGACTTAATCCCCCAACCTAAAACGCGCCACGGGGCGCGTTTGCACAGTGGTGAAGGGAGGGCGGGGCTTGAGGTGACATGTGTGCAAACAGGCCCCGTGGCGCGTTGTAAGATGGGGAATTAAATCCCCTTCAATCATGAGGGTCCCTGGGGGCCAACTAGCCCACCAGGTACGTCCAGAAAGCGCCGCAGAGCTGCGTTGCAGAGATGTGTAAAAATGGGCGTGGCCTCTGAACACCTCTCTGCAACGCAGCTCCCTGGCGCATAGTGGAGGTACAGGGTGGGCTAGTTGGACCCAAGGGACCCTCATGATTCAAGGGGACTTAATCCCCCAACTTAAAACGCGCCACGGGGCGCGTTTGCACAGTGGTGAAGGGAGGGGGCGGGGGCTTGAGGTGACATGTGTGCAAACAGGCCCCGTGGTGTGTTTTAAGTTGGGGGATTAAGTCCCTTTCAATCCTGAGGGTCCCTGGGGCCAACTAGCCCACCAGGTACCTTTAGTAAGCACAACAGAGTTGCGTTGCAGAGAGGTGGAAAAAGGTGCGTGGCATCGGAACGCCTCTCTGCAACTCAGCTCTGTGGTCCTAACTGTAGGTACCTGGGGGCTAGTTGGGCTCCAGAGACACTCAGAATTCAAGGGACTTAATCCCGCAACTTAAAACGTGCCACGGGGCGCGTTTGCACACATGTCACCTCAGGCCCCCTCCCTTCACCACTGTGCAAACGCGACCTGTAGCGCGTTTTAACAGGTAGTTTTAATCCCCATGCCCTATTATGTACTAGGGACTTACAGAGGAGGTCATGCTAATCACAGGGGTACCCCAACACATAGTGTTCCCTAGTGTATGTAGGTGTTTTCACTGTATTCTAAGTGTGTTTTAGCATAGCACTGGCTCTGGTTAGTCAGAGTCAGTTACCACAAGTACACATCGGAAAAAGTTGTGGGCACAAGGTGATTTTGGAACAAGGCCTCTTTCTGCTCCTCTGTTGGTTCTTTCTGCACATCTTTTGCTTCTTCCTGCACTTTTCTTCGTCTTTGTGGACTTCTGTTGCTTCTTTCTTCATTTCTTTTGCTTCTTTCTGTGTGTTTTTTCTTCTTTCTTCACATGTCCTACCTCTGTAGGCATAGTTAGAAACTAACATTTAAAAAACCTTTGAAATTCACTTAAAAAACCAGAGGTTTCAGGCACGTTATAGTTAGAAATTAGAATTTAAAAAACCTTTGAAATTCACTGAAAAAACTATAGGTTTCAGGCACGTTATAGTTAGAAATTAGCATTTAAAAAACCTTTGAAATTCACTGAAAAAACCATAGGTTTTAGGGACAGTTATAGTTAGTTGGACATTTCACTCGTACAAAACCCGTGAAATTCCCCCGTTATAGTTAGTTCAGCTAACTATAACTCACGCCCCCGCAATGCACTGCTGATGACGTCACATATTACATCACTCATGACATGGTCAGTGACATCACTGATGACATCACTGATGACATCTCAAATGACATCACTGATGACATCATCCATGTGATAATTTGATGCATCTTCTCACACCCTAATATAACTTTTGATACACCCACTGTAAATTACAGACTGCCATTGTCAAAACCATAGACACCCCAACACCAATAACTACATACACACTCACTTATTCTTAGGTCTACACACACATCCACTCACTCACCTGTTGTAATTTGGCAGCACTTAAGTTAAGCATTGGCTGAAGACAGCCTGTATTCAGAGGCTAAATTGTCCACTTTGTGGAATCCATTTTGTATTTCTGGCAGCCATTTTGGTTGCCATGTGCTGCCATGTGCTCACCATGTGCTCTGTCCTACCTTCCTGTTAACTGCTCTTGAAATCTGCCTAGAGACAAGTTATATTTAGTTCTCTTTTGCTTTGCACATGCTCAGTTGAGCTTGCAGCTGTTCCGAGTTTATAAATGTCAGGATGTGTCTACTAGAAGTAGAAACTGTTAGCTCCACCCACTTGTCGACTGTGCATTTTCTGTATGACCTTATATGTATCTAAAACCAGCATTTGTGTTTGTACCGCCTTCATTTGAGCCCCTGTGTGGGTATAAAAGGACCATGGTCCTTCCATTCAGTGTGCTACTTCATGCATTACTGAAGGGTGATGTGGGAATTTAGCTCCACCTCCTGAGGTTTAATAAACTCTGTCTTTCTTATTCCAGTTTCTATGCCAACTTCTTCCTAAGTGTCTGAGGACTCTGTGCAGAGAAGGGTGAACCCCTAAGCACTGGTAGGCCTTGCTGAGGCTCACTACTACAAATTGGCGCTTCCAACGTGGGACTCATCAGCAACTCGGATGCCCGAAGGACTGGTCGAGATGAAGGATTGGAATCTCGCTCTTGGACGCGATCGCTGCCTGAGGAGACCAGAGTCTTGGCACCCATGGCGTTTTTCCTTTCTTTCTGATCTGACCATCCCGGCGGCGCCGGTCCTTGACTGAGATCTCTTTTGTTGATTCGCCGTGCAGTGACCATTTGGTCGATTTGAGAACTTGGCAGTTGGAACCTGGACACCATTTCATTGGTAAGAGCCGTTTTGCGGCACTTGCTGTTGGTTTGATGCCTTTGATTGGTAAGGTAGTTTTAGTAACACTTACTGTGGCTTTGTTTGTATGATTGGCCAATTTTGGAATTTGTTTTGTAAATTATATATGCATTGCAATACATATAGGCAGGTAATGAGGAGATTTTTCTCTATTTTAAGTTGTTTGAACAGCGCAACGTACGAAGAGTACCTTAAGCGCTACTTTGATTATAATACTGCATATTCTGCACTATTTTTGGCATGCCTGTTTCTAGCACACTTCGCAGAAAGTGTTGCTGTTTTGGAGGTACCAATATGGATTTAGTAAGTACTCAGTTGACTCCCCTCAGAGGGGATACCTAAATAGGTTTAGATATAGTAAAAAGATATTTCTTTCTTGGTGACTAAGTACCCCATGGAACTAAATATGTACATAAAACGGATCCTGATCTGTGCACTTAGTAACATTCATAAGTGGTGATATGCAGAGCGCTTTTTGAGTGTTCTACCAGCCAAAACTGGCAAATTTGGTGTATTTTGTTTTTTTTAACATGGAGCACTCTTTTGGGCTGTTTTGATGCAGATTTTTGGACTACTTTTTAGAGCTCTTCTTGTAAATATGACTTACAATTAGTATTTACAAATAGTTTGGTTTTGCGTACAGTCTGTAGGCTGTCTCTTGTTTTTGCCTAAATGTTGATTTGTGAGTTCAATGTGTGTTTAAATGTCTATGTGGTTTGTGGTTTGACATTGGTGATACTTGTGTGAGTAAATAGCGATTGCGCTCTTTGTGTAAGAATGGCTAGCATTAAGCGCGCTGTGTTGTGTGTTATGAGTGTATGACCCCCTTCTGAAAATGTCTGGAATGAGCTAAAATTGCTTTTTGTTGTCATTCTGTTATGCAAATGTCATTTAAAAAAAACTACATTTTTTTAAAATTCAGGGAATGAATAATGTAACATATGTTAAATAGCTGCACGCTACCATTAAAATTGATAAAGTAAGAAACTATAGATATGTGCAAATTGCCACACTGGTACAGATAAATCAGAATTTACATTCAATAGGAATAAAATAGGCCTCATAGAAAGGTAGGGAAAAAAACGAATTTGTGTGCTTTCACACAATTAGGACTAAAATGCAAAATGTTACAGCATTTTCCTTAGATACATTGTATTAGACATTAAAAGGCATTCACATCATCTGAGTGAATTTGGTCGTTGCTGAACTAAATACACATTATAGAAAGATAGATTTGACTGCATTGAAATGCCTCAGTTTTTAAATAGACTGTGACATGCTTTCTTTCAGCACCAGAGAAAAAAGCTTTCCAACAGCTGTGTTTAAACTGACTAACTGAAAAGAAGCTGTTTGACACAGCAAATGGGGATTTAACTCTGTCAGGGTATTACAAATAACAAAGGGTTTTTTCCTGAGAAAAGCGTGAAAATTCGACGCCTGCTGACAAACAACAGCTGCATAAATAGCATATGGCTATTCCTGATCACGGCCACAGACAGGAATGCTGAGTCAGCAAAATTTTAAGTCAGTGTAAAACTGGTATAAAGGCGTGCATTAAAAACTGCTGATTTTATAAGTCAGAAAAGACAGTTTCATTATTTTGGATAACAGAGAAAAGATTAAAAGGGATTTCCTTTTTTAATGCCTTTTTAACAAGTACATCTGTGGTTCTGATGTTAAATGATTACTGTCCTTTAAAAGTGGCGCAGACTTTTCATGTTTCAAGTAAGGCTTCTGTGCTTAGGGTTATAAATGAATGCGTTTAAATATGATAGGCTACGAATGAAGCTTGCTTTTCAAATGTGGAATCATCAAAATGATTGGTTTTATAAAAAATAAAAAAATAATTGATTATATGAAAAAATATATATTATTAAAAATAAATGCTTTAAATTCGTTTTTTAATCTTTATAAAGCCTAATCTTCATACTGCGAATTCCTAGCATCAAAGTTGAATTTAAGCAGTGCTGTACCGCAATTGTAGGAAACTTAAATGTGAAATGTCACTTTACCCAGCCGTACAAAACTCATTTTTATAAGGGTATACCTTATACATTTCTGATCCCCCATCTCTGGGATATCTAGAGGACACCCTGGGGATCCCTAATATGCCAAAATATTGTAGGTTATTCATTTTTAAGTGCCCCTACCACCAAAGTCGAAATTGAGCAAAAGTCACTATTTAAAAGCAATTCTGCCACTCAGGGCAATTTTTAAACTGATCAGAGGCTTCAATAATGTATACATGCAAGTATAGAACAAACAGCTGACCTACTGCACACCACACACTGTACACAAATGATAATAAGTATACAGAAACCAGCAGACGTTATTATCCTACCTTTAAATTATTGGCAAACACACCGGACAGGACTGCCTTTCAGCTGTGATTCTCCAGAGTTGCAAAGACCGCATGGAAAGCCTTGCACAAAAAAAAAATGGACAGCTGCTGAAAGGGTCAAAGGTCGAGTTCTACATTTAGAAGCCTACCAGGGCCCAGAGCAAGGTTTGCTTTGACGTTTTGACCTCTGAAACTTTTTGAAAGACGAGATGACAGCGCAGAGAGAGGAAGAGAAGCTTTGCTTCCTATTTTTGGCAAACACACGTTTTGCGCAGTCATATGAAACGAAGGAAAAGCAGCCCTGAGTAGAGCATTGATCTGCCATGTATATAAAAATAATGGTTTTAGTTTAAAGATTACTGTGTAGGGGCTAAGATAAGGAGGAAATGGATTTTAGTTTGCATTCATGCGCCCTCATGTTAATCTAGTACAATTGCTCAAGGAATTGGTAAATTGGTTATTAACGCTTTCTCAAGTACTCAATGTGCTTGTGTTAGGCTGAATCAGAGAATAGCCACTTTCGAAGATATCTCCTACAAGTTTGTTTGTGCCCAGTTGCTACAAATAGGGGTTGAAAGTGTTGACAGAAGTGAAACCTGTTTCAGGTTTTCCTACTGTCAAAATGGGGGAAGGAGGCTAGCTCCTCTACAAATTAAGGGTAAGCAAAATTATGTTTTCTCTCTTCTTTTTCTCACTCTTTCTTGAGTCTGTCTAAGCTGTCTAGGAAATGGCCATGAGACAGTTATTGGCTATTCTGTAATACTGTTTTAAAATTGTTAGAATTAATAAAATGATGAAAATATATGCTATGTTACTGCCCATCCTGTATGAAAGAATGAGTAGAACAGATTGATGTTCCCTTATTTGACCTTTAAAGGGAACTGTATAGTGGGGGTTTCTGTTCAAAAATCTCAGGTGGCAATACCATTATTGTTTATGTTATTCTCATGTTCTATACAGTTTTGCAAGGGCATTGCTAGTCTTTTATTAGCTAGTCTGTGTAATTGAGCTGACAGCCCTTATTAGAGCTGGAGATAGGGTTTTTTTTCCTTTTGAAAATGATGTTGCATAGTCCGGATCGTGAACAGTAGAATGCAGGAAAGATGCTCATGTGATCCTTAGCAAACATTTTGAAGGAAAATATTGTTTTATAGGAGTTTGTTTGTCATAACATGTTCTGCTGGAGAAAATGTACCCACTATGTTGAAGTTTAGTTCTTTTGCAATAAGAATCCCTGTTAAATTAGCAGTTTTAGATTTTTCCTGCTGCGCCTAAACATGAAAGCATGACCTTAAGTGTAAAATGAAGGTGTTTTTATTAAGAGAAATTATTTTAGAAGTGTCTGCAGCCCTGTACAAGTAATGCAAGGTTCATAAGTAGAAATGTAGGAAAAGTTCCTTTTTCTTGAGGTTCTTCAGATGAATAATATAGGAATGCACAAATGTAAGGATTTGGAGTACGTCTGTATTGTTTTTCTTTTTTCCTCAGAATTTAGTAAATGAACACAGACTTCCTTGGCTGCTTGGGATTGGGTGACGTATTATTCTTGTCAGTTCACCAAAAAGTTCCTTTTATACTTGCCAATAGGTCTAGGGTTTTTTTTATTCTCAGATAAGATGAAGTGGTTCTTGGGTGCCTTGCTAATGAATGGGGCATCCCAAGACTAAGGAAGTATTCTGAGACTATCCTCTCTGTTGATAGATTATTTCTGTGCCTTGTCTAAAGACCCTTTTGTTCTGCCCACCAATAGATATTTGCTGCCCTACAACCATTGCCAGAGGGGCCCGGACATCAGATCCAGCCTGGGAGTCAGCACCAGTCCAGTTTGGAGCCAAGGTGAAGGGAACCAGCACAGGCGTTGCTGGCAACTAGGACCTCAGTGAAGGCCGGAAGCACTGGGACGTAAAGTGTGTACCCCTGCCACTGTCTTGGGCGAAAGACGGGGTCACAAATCAGGATGAAGAAATCTTTCTGTGGATCCAGTTTTTGATGCCGCCCAGCTGAGAGAGTCACAGACCGATAAGGACGGCAAGGAGGCTTTTACTTGAGGTGACCCCTTTGAAACAAGGGTTGCTTCACATATCCCAGCATCAGGCCTTTTGAGTCCTGGTCCCCAAGTGAATGCAAGTCTGCACCTTTGTTTGTTGATCAAGGGATGCCTGAGCATATTGGCTACAATCAGTGGCCCCAACAAAAGAGCAGTGCGCCAGTGGTGCAATACAGGAGTTAGGGAAGGACTTGAGTTTAGGGTACAGGTGCTGTGCCCTTGGTGCCTGTTAGATTAAAGTGAAGAAAACTGATGCACTGCCTGAGACACTGGACAGGATCGTTGAGGGTATTTGCCCTGGGGGGTGATTGCCCTATTCTGAAAGAAAGACTTTTTCTTCTCAAACTGGGCCGTGATTCTTGAGTTGCGAGTTGTGCAGCTCCACCGTGGGAACAACAAGAGCCTGCCTGTGAGGCTCAAACGGACACAGGGAGAAGACTCCCCTCTGGCTGGTTTGTACAGCGGCTACAATTTCCCAAGGACTTTTTTTTTTTGTTAGTAATGTACCCCTTTGGTCGTCCCATTTTTGAAGAGGAGCAGCCCTTTGCGGCTCCTTGTCCTAATTCCTATGGCCCTGTGTGGTCCTCCTCGTCCCCCGGAGCCAGGATTGTTTTTGTAATAATATGTCTGACTGCTTTGATATTGGTACTGGGGGTAGTGTTTATTCTGCACGAGAAAAGTTCATCTGAGCAGTTGATAAATGTTACTTTACTCTTTCCTTGAGTATATTAATTGATACTCTAGCCCTCATAAAAGAAATACTGGAAAAGTCTATTGAAAATGTTTTTATTAGGTATGTGCTGTTGGCTATTCTGAAATTGAAATAGATAGTCACTGAAATACATCAGAGCCCTGAAACTTAGAATTAGACTAGATGGTTTTGGACTCTTGTTTCTGCTTGGGGCTGGAAGCTACTGACTATCCTGTATGTAATGATTGATACTTTTTACATGCTGTGTATGTATCCAATGTAGTCCAATGCTTTGCTCCATTTGCATCTCTGCTTGTATACCTGCCAAAGGGAACGTTGCTGAAACAAAGGCCCAACAAATGTTGAATAAAGAGGTGGCCGAAATAATGTTAATAGATGTACGGGATGAATATCTAGATTACCCCAGATAAACGAATGTCTTCAGCCAATGCTGAAAGGGTCGTCTGTTGTAATTTGGCAGCACTTAAGTTAAGCATTGGCTGAAGACAGCCTGTATTCAGAGGCTAAATTGTCCACTTTGTGGAATCCATTTTGTATTTCTGGCAGCCATTTTGGTTGCCATGTGCTGCCATGTGCTCACCATGTGCTCTGTCCTACCTTTCTGTTAACTGCTCTTGAAATCTGCCTAGAGACAAGTTATATTTAGTTCTCTTTTGCTTTGCACATGCTCAGTTGAGCTTGCAGCTGTTCCGAGTTTATAAATGTCAGGATGTGTCTACTAGAAGTAGAAACTGTTAGCTCCACCCACTTGTCGACTGTGCATTTTCTGTATGACTTTATATGTATCTAAAACCAGCATTTGTGTTTGTACCGCCTTCATTTGAGCCCCTGTGTGGGTATAAAAGGACCATGGTCCTTCCATTCAGTGTGCTACTTCATGCATTACTGAAGGGTGATGTGCGAATTTAGCTCCACCTCATGAGGTTTAATAAACTCTGTCTTTCTTATTCCAGTTTCTATGCCAACTTCTTCCTAAGTGTCTGAGGACTCTGTGCAGAGAAGGGTGAACCCCTAAGCACTGGTAGGCCTTGCTGAGGCTCACTACTACACACCTGTACAGTCACTCATACTTACGGTCACGCAGTACAGGACTATCATATGCACTCATACACCTACATAGACACTCACACACCGCCACTCATCCATAGAGGTACTCACACACCTAGTCAGTCATGCAAATAATTAATCACACTGCCATTTACTCACCTATACAGTTATACACACACCAGCTCACTTACTCATACAAATACTAGCACATTCTTACGCTCTTATACAATCACTGATACAAGTACACACTCATCCATACAGCCACTCTCACAATCACACACTCTCACTTACAGCCATTTATATACTCCAACACACATATATACTGCCTTTCACATATGTAGTTACTCACACATGTACGACTGAGATATACATTCACTCACTAACACACCCATACACACACTCACCCACCCATACAGTCCATCACAGATGCACTCTTGAAACCATGCACCCAGTGCATCACCCACTCATACATCTATGCACAGAGTCACACACACCCCACCCACACAAACACTCAGGCACCCATACAGATACTCAGACAACCAATCAATAACTCATATAGACACTCATGTAGCTATTCACAATCCCATGCAGCCACTTACACACCAACAGGCAGACTGATACAGACATTCACACAGTTTAGTCACTAACCCATGCATTCAGTAAGATACGTTTAATCACTCACTTATAGAGTCAGTCACGCACCTACTAAATCATCCATCCAGACACTTATACACCCACTCATTCTTCAATACCCCTTGGCATATATATTAAACATATTTAAACTTTATAGAAACACACAGTCACTGGATGATGTCATCAGTGATGTCATTTGAGATGTCATCAGTGATGTCATCAGTGATGTCACTGACCATGTCATGAGTGATGTAATATGTGAAGTCATCAGCAGTGCATTGCGGGGGCGTGAGTTTTAGTTAGCTGAACTAACTATAACGGGGGAATTTCATGGGGTTTGTACGAGTGAAATGTCCAACTAACTATAACTGTCCCTAAAACCTATGGTTTTTTCAGTGAATTTCAAAGGTTTTTTAAATGCTAATTTCTAACTATAACGTGCCTGAAACCTATCGTTTTTTCAGTGAATATATATATACACATTACCTACTGGCGGTCGCCAGTAGGTAGTTATAGTTAGGACCACGTTTCCATAGGAAAAGCATTTTTTGATGTGCTTATAACTTTGGCTTTGTTTGACGAATCTTTACGACATTTTCCAAAAAGTTCCTCTTTTCAGGTCAGCTTCTATCCTAAAAGTTTGGGAGGGATTCGTCAAGGGGGGGCTAAGAAAAAAGGGGGGTCCCAAAACGTGTTTTCTCCATGCAATTTCCATAGGAAACTTTAGACAAGGCTACAGGTCAAACTGCTGAACGGAATTACGCCAAATTTGGCACAGAGAAAGGTCTTGGTCCAGAAAGCACGCTTTTGTTTAAATCGGGTAAATCCGTTCAGTAGTTTTAGAGAAATATCAAATTTTCCAGATATTGATATTAAAGAATTCTGACATCTGATTGGCTGAAGCATTACGAGCACGAGCTTGCGGCTCATTGGCTGCGAACTGTTGAAACTAGGAAGTGTTGGCAGCCATTTTGTTATTCAGTCCGTCAGCTCACAACTCTCCCTCTACAAGGCATCAGGTCCGTAGTTCTACATCTGCGAGGCAACACTAAAAATATACCGCAGCTCTGTCTGTGCGAGATACCCCTTTCACGGTCCCTCTCCCCACATCACCAGCTCGCGGCTATGCCTTTAGAAGCCAGTCCGTCGGCTCGCAGCTCTGCGACTGCGAGCTGTGAGCCATTTTGTGACTCAGTCTGTCAGCTCGCATCTCTCCCTCTAAAAGGCATCGGATCCATAATTCTACCTCTGCGAGGCAATACTGAAAATATCCCGCAGGTCTGTCTGTGCGAGATACTCCTTTTACGCTCCCTCTCCCCACATCATCAGCTCGCGGCTATGGCTTTAGAAGCCAGTCCGTCGGCTCGCAGCTCTGTGTCTGCGAACCGTCGGGCCCGCAGCTCTACCTCTGTGAGCCACCTTGTTAGCTCGTAGCTGTGTCTGTGCTAGCAGGCCCGTCGGCCCGTTACTCTCCCTCTGAGAGTTAGCCCATCGGGTTGGAGCTCGGAGGGCTTGCAGCTGTATCTCTGTGAGCCAGCCTGTTAACTGATAGCTGTGTGTCTGCTAGCAGGCCTGTTGGCCCGTTGGTCTCCCTCTGCGAGTCAGGCCACATCTCTCCCTCTGCGAGCCAGTACGGTGCTGTGCTTTTGTGAGCCATCGGCGAGCTGAGTCCAAGGGCCGCAGCTCTTCCTCTGCGAGCCTGCCCGACGGCCCGCAGGTGTCCCTCTGCTAGCCGAACCGCAGCTGACACTCTGAGAGCCGAAATTGGGAATATAAGGCGGCTCTGAAAAGAGCCCTTGTGTTTATTAGTTGGAGCTACATGTAAGTGCGAATGCACAGCTTCAGGTTAATCAGGAAAAATCGGTTTCCCTCATCTGTGAAGTGTACTCCATCACTTCTGTAGATATCAGCCATATCAAAACGTATGTTATTGTTGTAAATCAACCCCATTCTATGGTCTCTGAGGTATGCAGACACAGCTTTGTTGACATTCTGCCTAGATTATTCAATCTTATGACAAAATTGGTTTGACCATTTCCACTTCTGTCTTTGGCATATATTGGAATATACAAAGACAGTTTGAGGCAAAAGTAACATCAATTGTCCAAAGGTGTCCTTCATAAGCATTTCCAAACCTACCCCAGTCAATGTACCTAGGTCGTTACCACCACAGTGCACAATCATGAGATCAGGGTGTTGGAGATACAAACAGGTTTTAACCAAAGGGAGCAATTGGTGCCACTTCAATCCTCTCTGTGCAAACCATTTAATGTGCACATTTTGTAAACCTAGGTCTAAGTCAATACGTCTCTGTTCTGCATACCTCTTGCACCAGAAAACATAGCTATGTCCTACAATCCACACTAGCATTTTGAAGGTATGGCTAGAAGATATGGATAAATGTCTGTAGCTCATGCAGTCCGTTCATAGAATAAGAGATATTTTTAAACATGGGGAACTACTTTTTTTTTACATACAAAACGTTAACCGATTGGGAGATGAAATGTATTGTGTCCTAAAAAGTAGGGTGTATATTAGTTTTGATGAAAAGCATCTTTGTGATTGGTTAATAAAAAAGCAGTTTATATGTGGAGTACATATTATAGGATGAAATTTGCTCAGCTCAACCACAACTGCTAATTGTATTTGGAAGGTGCAGTTGAAACTTGAAAGAATGGTGAACTTATGACCTCCACGTGCCGTTAAATGTTGGAGAAAATGTTGCAAAAAAAAATATCGGTAGGTTTAAAAAAAAGGATGAACTTTTAACCTGCACGTGTCGTAGAATGTTCTAGAAAGTGTTGATACAATACCTTGAACTTTTCACCTGTATGTGTCCTTAAAAAAACTGTTTATATGGAAAGTTCAAAAATAAGCAATAAAGAGATGTTTTGCAATCTAAAAAAAATAAGGAACTATTCTGTTTTGTTCTTTACATGTATTTATGTGTGGAGCAACAGGGAAATTGGGCCACTACTGGTTCCATTCTTAATGAAAGCGGTGCATTACATGTACTGTGTGACAAGAAAAGAATTGCATGCGTTTGTGACATTTGAAATCTGCATACCAACTACGAAGGTAAATTAGAAATTAAGAAGGTGTGTTATGTGTTTTGTAGTAGTGGTTAAGTATTTGAGACGATATTTTTAACTTTGAAAGTATTTTTTATTTCTAAATAACATAGTGTTAGTAAAGTCTGGTGTTTTATTGGTTCTAAAATATGCATAATGTGTAACTAGTTGTTAAACAAGTACTTTATATATGTTTCAGAGTTTTTCACAAAGAAAAAGTGTAAGTTGTCATCTGTAAAAGACTGTGGGCCATATTCTCAAGACCAGCGATAACATTATCTCCGCTTTAGCGGCAGTTTCCTGCGGCTAAAGCGGCGATAATGTTATCGCCATTCTTGTGAATATGGCCCTGTATGGTTTTGAAAATTCGATGTAGCGTTAATTTCGATTTGTATATCTATTCCGGTGAGATAAACAGAATGTGGCACGTTTGGAAATTATGCTCAGTCTGGAAATAGTGGAGAAGGGGTGACAGTAGAAAATTCATGTGTTATTAACTTAACAGAGATGGAATGTGGATCAGTTACAGGCTCAGCTTCCGCATTGCCCATGTCACCTGCATCCAGCCCTGGTTCCACTGCCGAACATGCACATTCGAGTGTCCCATGGATGTCTGCCTATCCAACACAACTGTTGATGAATTGGACTATGACTTGTGGTTGCGCCCCCTGTTGGATCACGAACAGGAGTGTAACCGAGACAGCCGTGCATGGGATGCCTTGACATACTGCGTATGTATTGCTAGTTGTGCATGGGAGATGGCACAATTTCTCGTGTGCAGTGACCACATCGAGGAGCTCCCCTATTGGGCTGTGTTGCGGATCGGTGAGACGGCGTGGGCTGAGCACACCTGCCCGGACCACCTAATGGATTGGCTCACCCTGGTGTTCCTTGAACACGACAACGACGTACTATTGGATCTGAGGAAAAGTGTTCTTCTGATCGGCATCATTTGTACCGGGACTCCATTGTTTTTCATTACCATTTCGTGTCAAACACTTCCACACGACCCACCTGGTCGTTTCTGCTGATGCCTGAGGAAATTCTAACTGACACGACAAAAACCATCTTGCAGCCTGCATTTCTGCCCAGGAACTGTCGCACACCCAACCCCCTGTTCTTTGCAGTTCGACAGAAAGCCATGAGACACTCACGCCCTGTGTAAATGATTTGTTTTCCATCTCCTGCTCCCTGCCTGGTAAACATCCTTGACACCGTGATCAGGTTATCTGGACAATGTTCTGACTGCTGGGCCTTGATCAGGGTGATTGGACAATGGTTTGAATGACCGTGCTTTGATCAAGCTGAGTGAACAATGATTTTAGTACCAAGCCTTGACCAGGTCACCAACTACAAACATCGTCTGGACCTGGTTATCAACTGCAAACACTGCCCTGATTGAACAATGGACTAACAGCCAAAAGACTGGAATGAAAAAGTATAAAAGGCTTGTAAGCTGCGGAGTAAAGCAGCAGCCTCCTCTGTCTTGTTTCTAACGAGCTTGGGACTCTGTTCCATAGCCCGGGCTATTTGAATAAATCTGGGTTCCTCCTGCAGACGAAGGCTCCTGTGTCTCCTTTTACTACGTATGAAGGGTATGGAAGACTTGGGCGGTTTCCCGCCGCCGAGACCCAGTAAGTGGGTTATTCCGGTTCCTCAAATGGCGCCCGAACAGGGACTCCACGAGTACGAAGGTCAGGCCCGGTGGTTGTGAGGAGGTGCACGGAGAGACTCCGACGGAGGCGCCCTACCCGAGGGATTCTTGCAATCCGGTAAGCCGAACGACTCGCCCGCTGTTCCTCCCCACCCGGTCTGGGCCACATGACCGCGTCCTCGCTGGAGTCCCCTAGCAAATAATTTCTGGAGCAGGACACAGCCCTACGTCTGCAGAAGAGAACTACCCCTGTAAGGTAAGGGTGGACTGATCACCCACCAAGTCTGTATGATTCTGCTGTTATTGACCTTTGCAAAAGTCAAGCAAGCGAGGTGAATTTTTAAAACCCGCCGGTGTCTGTTATCTATTTACAAGCATGCCAGTCAGTAGTAAGTTCAAGAAATTATGTTGTTTTATGTGTACGCAGGACTCCCGGCTGGAGGCGGCTTGTCCGCTTCCTCCAGAAGGGACCCCTGGCCATACGATGTATGTTAAACATGGCCCTTCTGCCATAATGTTTTCCTCATTCTGGGTAAAATATACGAAACAAAGTAACGCAGAATTACAGTGGCCACTTTATGGCTCCTTTAATTCCCAAGTTCTCGCCAACTTAGAGGAACAAATAATGAAAAGAAAAACGCGCCCGTCTATGTTTGAATCTGTCCGATTTTGGAGGAAAGAGAAAGAGCAGAGAGCTAGAAAGCAGAAGGCTCAAGAAAGAAAACAGGAACATATGTCAATGGCCGACCACGCCAGAGAAAATTTACAAAATCAAATGACAAAATCGGTAGAAATAGCCGATAGGGAGCATGGGGCCCGGGTACAAAAATGTTATCCAGCTCGTGAGGAGAAAAGAAAGGGCCATATGGAAGGGGGAGAAGAAGGTGATTCCTTGCTTGATACCATGCTAGAAAGCCCTCCTGCATATGCCCCAATGTACCCTGCCCTGACGCCTCACACCCCACATATCCCCCCGCCACCGCCCACTCCTGCCCCCACTGCCCCTCATACTGTTCTCCCTGTCACACCAGCCCTCCCGATTTTTCCTATGACACCGACCACGCCCGCTAACCCTGTCCTCGCTGCGGGAATGACAACAAGTCTCCATCCGCCCAACCCCTGCGGCTTTACCTCTACCCGCCCTTTTCCTACTTCCCCGTGGTCTACAGTTAAGCAGGATTTATATAAAATGTTGAATTCCCCCCGACTGGCCTCCTTGCGCTCTGCAGTCAGCTTTACGTCCCTTCGAGAAAATGACCTACAGAAGCAACAGTGTGAATGTTGGATAAAGAACGGGAATATTTATGCCTTTAAAGACATATGGTCCACCTTTTCCCAGTGGACAATTATGGAACAGACCACCTGGGCTGAATACATGTGTACGCTGGTCATGCAAAAATTCGAGAATGCGCTTATGCAGATACCCACTGGATTAATGGACCTTAGGTCACAAATAAGAAGAGGCGATGTTCAGGGAGAGGGGATGTTTGGCGCTATATCTGCTTTAATGGCTTTCCGTGATACGACCGCTTTTTCCAACACCCCTCTAGAAACAGCTATGCCAATGAGAGAGGCGGCCCCTGTCTTTGTTAACGCACTTACCGATGCCCAAAATAATGGCCGAGGGGTTGTTGAGGCACACTGGCGCAGGCTTTGGGTTCATGTTCCTTGGAAAAGGTCAGAAGTAATGCAGTTAAAAGAACAATTACCAGATCCCCAGAAGAATCCGGCTGCCTTTTACAGAGAATTAGGTCAGATTATATCTGCAGGTACTCTCGTTCTTGAGGATATGGATTTACTTTTTGGTACGGTTACCCCCACTGAAATTTGGGGCAAGATTCGACATACTGATCATGAAGTGGCTTTGGGAGGTAAATGGGCTGACCTAGAAGCTATGGAAGAAGCAAGGGTAGGAGGGACTAAACCAGAAGCTGCCATCCTGACTTTGCCCGGTAAAATAATAACGTTTATGAAAACACTTTTGCCGGAAACTGTCATTAACTGGGATAAAATAAACGCCTGTAGGCAGCGAAAAGATGAGAATGTGGCTGACTTCTTTACCCGTTTTGAGACAGAATACAAGGGAAATAGTGGTTTGGATCCCCGGACCCCAGGTTCTGGCCCAGTGTTTGTCGATATGTTTGTCAGCAACTTGCTTCCTGAGATTTCCACCAGGCTTAAGAAAGTTGAAAGTACGTGGTCTGCCCAAACTATGACTGGTATCTTGGCTATGGCACAATATCATGAGAATAGGGAGAATGAAGATAGAGACAAGGAAAGTAAGAAGGTTAGGGATCTTAAGACTAAGGCACTTCTGCAGCAGGCTTACCCTCCCCGAGGTCCCGATGCCCGCGGGAATTTCAGACCTCAGCCCCAACACCCTCCAAGGGCTCGCCAGTCTACCCCCTCCAGCCCTCAATGTACGGGAGCCCTCCAAACAGATCAGTGTGCTTATTGTAAGGGGTATGGCCATTGGATAGACGAGTGTCCCTTGTTAGCAGAAAACATCCGAACAGGGAAGACTCGGCCTCGCGCTCCCAGGGAGGGAAGGCCGACTAGGGACCATGGCCCGCCCCATCCACAGGATAAAGAACGTAGGCCCAGGGATCACGTTCCCGTCCTGCCACGCCCGGCCAATAGGTTTGATGGGTATGAAGCAACACACACTTATTCCAATGATGATTATGACGAAGTTGATGAGATAGGGTCCTACCAAGCATAGGACAGCCAGGAAAGGGGTATTACCAGAGTGCAAATTCCAGTGGATCAAAGGGGCCCGTATGTTCAAATGTCAGTTGTGGGGAACGATCAGGATTTTCTTTTGGATACTGGGGCCACCAGGTCTTCTATTGCACGTCTGTCAGTCCCGGAGGCACCCCTTTCTGGCAATATAAATGTCTCCGTGGGTTTTGCAGGAACACCTGTGACGAGCCCTGTCTCTGAACCCCTCCCTCTCGATATTGGCCCTGCACATGTTGACGCTCCCTTGGTCCTTACTACAGGTTGCAGTGAAAACTTGTTAGGCATGGATTTACTGAAAGCTCTGTATGCGACCCTATCATGTAGTCCCCAAGGTGTATCCCTAACAATTTCCCCCACCGCAGCTTCCTATATGTATCTGTCTGGTCCCCTCCCACCAGAATTGCAGTCTTTACCTTCCTCCCTCTGGGCATCATCAGACACTGATGTAGGGTGTCTCAACATATCCCCTCATGTGGTACGCATCCAGCCAGGTGCACTTCTCCCCCGCCTCCGGCAGTATCGACTACCCGCGGAAGGAGAAATGGCCCTTTTAACAATAATATCTGAATTAATGGACAAGGGCGTAGTGGAGGAAACACGTGGCAATATCTGTAACAGTCCCATTATTCCCGTTCTTAAAAAGACCAATGGAGATGCTCTCTCCCCTAAAATATACAGATTCGTGATTGACCTGAGAGCCCTTAACAAAATAACAATGTCCCAATATCCTGTTGTCCCCGACATTACAGCCCTCTTAACGATGGTCCCTTCTGACGCAACGCACTTTTCTGTCATAGACCTGAAGAATGCTTTTTTCAGCATTCCTATACATCCTGACAGCAGACATTTTTTGGTTTCTCCCTTGGTGGGCGGAGCTTTAGATTCTGCTGCGCCCCTCAAGGTTTCACCGAGAGCCCCAGTATCTATAGTCAAGCCCTCAAAAGTTAACTAGATTCCATGGAACTCCCTGATAACTCCACACTATTACAATATGTAGATGACCTCCTCATTGCTGCAAATTCCGCCCCATCATGTAAAGAAGCTACTCTCTGTTTGTTACGCCACCTTGCCCTCCATAATCACAAAGTCTCTTTGAAAAAGCTTCAGTTTTGTCAAGAGAAGGTGACCTATTTAGGTCATCTCCTCTCAAAGGAGGGAAGGCAGCTCACCGCTGATCGTGTAGCCATTATCAATGCTATGACGGCCCCACGAACACAAAAGCAGGTGCGAGCCTTCATAGGCCTAACCTCATACTGTAGACAGTGGATTTCCAACTTTTCGGCCATGGTCAAACCTCTTCTTGCCCTCACCACTAAAGACATATCAGACAGTTCCTTTCCATGGACTAGAGAGCATGCGCAGGCCTTCCAAGATTTAAAGAGGGCTCTGTGTACTGCTCCAGTCCTCGGTACTCCTGATTATAGCAAGCAATTTTTTCTTTTTGTACATGAGACAGACGGCTGTGCATGCGCTGTCTTGACCCAGATGTTCAGAGGTCACCATCGGCCGTGTGCCTATTTTTCAGCCACCTTAGATCCTGTTGCAAGGGCTCTCCCAGGATGCCTACGGGCGACCGCTGCGGCCGCCCTCATGGTCCGTCAGAGTGTGGGGATCGTCATGAACTCCCCCCTGACTCTGATGGCCCCCCATTCTGTAGATACCCTCCTTAATAACACCAAGACACAGTACCTCACTAGCGCACGACTCACAGGATATGAACTGACACTCTTTTCCAGCCACATTAACATCAAGAGATGCACTGTACTAAACCCCGCCACATTACTCCCACTGGATACTCAGGATGCCCGCTTAGACCCACATGACTGCATATTTAAGGACAGAGGAGGAGACAAAGGGACGGGTTGACTTACAGGATACCCCGATAGCAGAACCAGAAGGTACACTGTATGTGGACGGATCATGTCTCAGAGGGCCAGATGGTAACACCTCAGCCGCCTACGCCCTCACGACATTAGAGCAAGTAGTAGAAACAGCTCAGATTCCGCAGTGCTCTGCTCAAGAAGCAGAATTAGTGGCCCTCACTAGAGCCTGTGAGTTAAGCAAAGGGATGACGGTAAATATTTATACTGACAGCCAATATTCCTTCGGGGTGGCCTACAACTTCGGGAGGTTATGGAAAGAAAGGAATTTCCTTACTTCCCATGGGACCAAGATTCAACATGGCCCCCTAATTCACCGATTGTTAGACTCCCTGACACTCCCCAGAAAGGTGGCCATTATAAAATGTAAGGCCCATAAGAAAGTGACAGATGATGTTGGGAAAGGCAATGCCCTGGCTGACCAGACGGCCAGGCAAACAGCTCTTAGGAAAAGGGAAGGAATGTATGTAGGAGGTCCCGCTAGGTGGGTGGCAGACGAGGGCATGGTTGAAAACACAGTACAGAGTGTGATCGATATTCAGTCCCATACTACTCCTGAGGAACTAAGGGTGTGGAAGGAGCAATTAGCAAAGGAGGGAATTGATGGTTGCTGGGTCCGCACGACTATGGAAAGACAATGGATGTTACCTGACAGTCATGTGCTACCAGTAGTTACGATGGCCCATGGTCCTGCTCACATTAGTGCAAAAGGGATATGCAAACTGTTGGAACCTACATGGTACAACTCTAAGATACCAGCATATGCTCAAAAACTGGTTAAAACCTGCATGATTTGCCTAATGTATAACCCAGGAAAAGGCACAGTTACTCCTAAGGGAGGATTCTCTCCTCCTACCTTCCCTTTTGAAGTCCTCCAAATGGATTACATCCAGATGGACCGATGTAACAATTTGAAATATGTCCTAGTGGTGGTCTGTACCTTCAGCCGATGGGTGGAGGCCTACCCCGTCAAAGACTGCACCGCTATCACTACCGCAAAAATGCTATTAAAAGAGTACCTCCCGCGATTCGGTTTGCCCCGCTCGGTCTGGAGTGACAACGGGACACACTTTACGGCTCAAATTATGGAATATATCTGTACAGCATTGGGCATAAAACAAAAATTTCATGCAGCTAACCACCCACAGTCAGCAGGTCTAGTGGAGGTGTACAATGGCATCATAAAAACTAAAATGGCCAAAATAGTAGCCGAGACAGGTGTCACTTGGGTTGATGCTCTGCCCTTGGCCCTATTGTCTACAAGAACGACAGCCCACACCAGGATAGGGCTATCCCCCCATGAGATTGTGTTCGGGAGGCCTGCCAATGTATGGGGTGTCCCGCGGCCTAAGAAACTGTCTGATGTTGAATACCCTGTATTAACTGATTATCTGTACAGTCTAACTAATACCTTTCGTACTCTTTATCACCAGGTGCATGAGGCCATACCTGACAAAAGCGAGGGCCCAGGGCACGTTATCCAACCTGGTGATTGGGTCTTAGTAAGGAATTTTCAACGGACTAAGAGCCTCGAACCCCGCTGGACACAGCCCCGTCAGGTGTTGCTGGCCACCCGCACCGCCGTGAAAGTAGAAGGTCGGAAGAATTGGGTGCATTCGTCCCACTGTAGGCGTGTGCCTCTGCCCCTCCCCTATGATCAGTGGGTGAGGGAAGGACAAGGAGACTCAGAAACAGAAACAGTCCCTACATTTGTCCCATTCAGCGATGCCAGACTGCATTTTACATCTACAGAAGCAGAGAGTGACAGCGTACTGAAAGGAAGGGTGGAACCCTCCCTTAACTCTGCTGAACATCAAGAACAATTGTTTCCCGACCATACTGTCCCTACTTCCGACCGATATAACTTAAGCCCCCGAGGGAAAGCTTGCCCTTTGACTTCGCCAAGTGCCTATAGGCTGTAGGGCTGTGATCTCCCCGGCCGAGAGTAGTGCTGGTGTGTCAGACTAAGGTACGCCATAGGGCTCTTGGCACCTGCGCCCAGTGAAGCAACCACCAATCACAGACAGCCACTAGAGGTCCCTGGCTTAGCACAAGGGCTGCCGTCCAAAACACTTGAATCCAGAAACAATATGTCAGTCTCCGACATAGTAAATGCTTCATGGCCACCGTGGTGACGCTGTTTGTCTCCCTCATCCTGTCTATCCTTGGTTGGCTGTTACTAATCTACCATCCTGTTACCTCACCAACCCCTATCCCGACTCCTGCAGACCACCATATTACACGCTACCAGCCCACGAATTACCCCGCCGTGCAGAATTCTTCAATAACACCTTCATCCAAATGTTGCATCATCATCAGCTGATCATGAACACTTCCAACTGCTGGGTTTGCGGACTGATGCCGCATTCCATGATACACCCTGTCCCATTCTTTCCCTACCCCTTTTCCATCTCTGGGTCTTGTCTTGCATGGTGGATGTTGATACAGGAGGCCTACACTGTCAATGGTACTGCCAATTCTCCCCTTGGAACATTTCGGGATGACTTCTGGCGGAACAGATCTGGCCATGCCAATGCTCCTTTTTGCCCGACCAGCTCATCCACATCGCTACTATCACCAGATGAACTCGGTGAGATGGTAGTATTCAACTCAACCACTCGACGAACATTTTCCAGATTCCGCACAAGAAGGATACTGCCCGATGAACAAGACACTGTGAATGTCGTAAATATGCAAGGCCGTGTCTGCAACCATGGCCTAGGGACTAAGAAAGTTGGTACCAGTACTTGTGATATCACAAAATCTTTAAACTCTACATCTCCTCCGAAGCTGGTGGCATCCCCCAACACCTATTTCATCTGTGGCACTGCCGCCTACACTTGCCTCCCCTGTAACTGGTCTGGTACCTGCTATCTGGCCTTCCTCCTTCCACCAACGTATTCTACCCATGGGGGTTACCACCTGTTGATGAAGGGCGCTCTGCGTCGCTCACGTAGGGGCGTCATATTAGCCGAGGATACAGCAGGCCAGGAAACCGGGGACTTCTTTAAAGGTTTCCTTCCATTCTGGGGCCCCATGGCAAACAGTCGGGCTGTACGAGGACTGACCAGGGTCCTTGAAGCCACCATCACAGTAACAGCTGGTGCCCTCTCCAACATCACTGCAGAGCTACAGGCGGACCGCCTTATAACGCTTCAGAACCGCATGGTCCTAGACGTCATCCTTGCTGATCGTGGTGTGTGTAAATTGATCGGCTCCAGCTGCTGCGTGTACATCCCAGACAACGCACCTACAGTGTACAATGCCATCCAACGTCTGCATCGCCTTTCTTCCGAAATTCATCTGGATGAAGGCAACTGGTCCCTCACAGGCTGGATCTGGGGCCTCCTTTCCCAATGGGGGTGGAGGGTCCTCATCTTCCTTGCCTTGGGAGTAACTGTCCTGGTCTCCTGCTGTTTGTGCTTTCAGTGCCTGCCAGTACTCTGTACAATGTGTGTCCAGACCATCAAGCCTCCACCCTCCAACATTCACAACACTAATATGATGATGATGCTTCAACAAGAAACCGATGGCCTTATGAACATTGACATTTCTTAAAGTATTTGCCACTCAATGGCAAAAGGAGGGTCTGAGGAAAAGTGTTCTTCTGATCGGCATCATTTGTACCGGGACTCCATTGTTTTTCATTACCATTTCGTGTCAAAGACTTCCACACGACCCACCTGGTTGTTTCTGCTGATGCCTGAGGAAATTCTAACTGACATGACAAAAACCATCTTGCAGCCTGCATTTCTGCCCAGGAACTGTCGCACACCCAACCCCCTGTTCTTTGCAGTTCGACAGAAAGCCATGAGACACTCACGCCCTGTGTAAATGATTTGTTTTCCATCTCCTGCTCCCTGCCTGGTAAACATCCTTGACACCGTGATCAGGTTATCTGGACAATGGTCTGACTGCTGGGCCTTGATCAGGGTGATTGGACAATGGTTTGAATGACCGTGCTTTGATCAAGCTGAGTGAACAATGATTTTAGTACCAAGCCTTGACCAACTACAAACATCGTCTGGACCTGGTTATCAACTGCAAACACTGCCCTGATTGAACAATGGACTAACAGCCAAAAGACTGGAATGAAAAAGTATAAAAGGCTTGTAAGCTGCGGAGTAAAGCAGCAGCCTCCTCTGTCTTGTTTCTAACGAGCTTGGGACTCTGTACCATAGCCCGGGCTATTTGAATAAATCTGGGTTCCTCCTGCAGACGAAGGCTCCTGTGTCTCCTTTTACTACGTATGAAGGGTATGGAAGACTTGGGCGGTTCCCCCGCCGCCGAGACCCAGTAAGTGGGTTATTCCGGTTCCTCAGAACACATTGCACATGAAGCTGCACGGGCATTCATGGACGAGTAACTACGTACCTGCAGCCACATCCTATTGCCACCCACAGCACATGGCCCAACAACTTGTTGCACAGTGGGGATTGCTCACATATCCCACCAAAACAGAGGACACGTCTCCCTTCGGTCGAGCTCTGGATGCATGTGCGTGGAATAACGCGTGTGCATACACACCTGTCCAAGGCGACGCAGGTCCATGGTCCGAGCAACACAGCGTCGTTTGGCAATTTTGCCAATTCGGACACACTGCTCGGTGAGAGCACACACATGGCGATGTAGCACGACATGTGAACCTGTCGGACCCTCACACTTCTGATCACTGTCGGCAGAGCAGACAATTGCCGCACCCCGGAGGCAGAGCACCATGCAGACCCCACGTACAGTGAGTCGTGCCCCCTCACACGGGGCACTGTGCAGACGCCAAATAAACCATCCGACTTATCCACAGCCCACACATAGAAGCCCCTGCCTGTGGTACCCCCGCATGGGATGGCCTTGACACCCACGAAAACAGCAACCCATGTCCCACAACGTTGCACACATATTCAAATCATTGCTCAGAGCTGTGGCATATCCTCCACACAAAAGAGAAGAAATGTTATGTGCACACTTTGTGGTCTCATTTTTTACACTGATAGGTAGATTTCAATGTCAGTCAAGGCTGGTGTGGTACTGCGAGGCTTTGCATTTGGGTGTTCTTAGGAAATCTAAGTTGTTGGGGAGCAAGGCAAGGTGGGCTGTGAGAGTTGCCATATGTGATAGATCTTGTCCTTTCAGCCCCAACATCATCTGCCCCTCGACATGTACCCATGCTGCATGTAAGTGTCTTAAGCATGTCCGTGCCTGTTGTGGCCGTTGCCTCGTCCGTACTCACACGCACATGCCAATAAAGCCTATGCCACTCCACTGGTGTCTAACTGTGAGGTGTGTTGTAAAGATTGTCCACTCGTGTGCCACAATCAGCCTCGTCCCAACACAGGGAAGAACTGACTGTCGCATGTGCAACGGGGTGTTCCCTTTGGCAAGCTCCGCCTCTTTGAGCCAGACATTGTTTTTGCATAGGTGCTGGATGACATCTGATGCAGCCCCATCACCTACGTAGTCTGATGTGTCAGGGGCACACAGCCATGCAGCCATCACCCCGCCACACACACCGGACACAGAACCCGTATGAGGGGAGTTTTGTACCACATTGCCTTCATTGCTGATGTTCTGTGATTGCTATGTGTGTGGGCTGCATAGTGGGGGAATTGCCTGTGCACGGATGGCGATGCACACACACATGTTGGCATGTGGAGCCAGGTGCCCGTGCGGCCTTGCGCTGCTTGTACTTTCTCACTCCGTCTCTCTCCCTCGCTCTCTCCCACCCTGTCATAGCAAACTTGTGATAGCGATGGGTGCGCGGCTCTCAGCGCAGCACTCGAGTACTTCTTAAGTCTTTCAAACACCGAGGGATATATTCTCAAGGACATATCGCCGAGTTCACGGCACTTTATCGCAACCAAAATGGTGATAAATTTAACGCACCATTCACAAGCTGGAGCAAACAGCCCATATCACCAGTTTACCAGCGATAGCAGCCTCAAAAAGCATCGTCACGGATGACTCCGGCAAATATTGCTAATGAGATGTAGAGTAGGCGTTCCCGTGCAAAAAGCAGCAAACACATCACTTCGCAAGTGTCTCAACCACCAGCAAGATCGTCGAAGAGAGTACAAAACAGGTGATAAGGTGTGTTAGTAGCAGAAAGTTTACACCTGCTCTGAGCTGGTGTAAAGTCGGACTACAACCTGCAATATGAAAGGGAGCCCAGCCCAGAGCCACACGTGAATGACAACAGATGCAATGGAGCCATCGATCATGCAGCTCGGACACCCAACACTGCTCCGACACTCCCCGCCACCAGCCCCTTGTCCGCCATCCCTCCCTCACCTCCCCCTCCCACACACACAAATGTGACAGCAACCTTAGGAAATCTGGAAAGTAACAAATTGGCTGATGTCGCACAATTATAGTAAAGAAGATGCATGTGAGGTTGGACAAATAAGAATCTCAGTCATCTATGGATTTACATATAAAACATTTTATTTAAACAAAACAACAAAATAAAAGTAGGTACAGGTATGGCGTGTCATCCCTCGACAATTTGTGAATCACAGCCTGCAAGACAAAAAGAAAGATAAGATTGTGCGTCATGCGTCCATGAAAGGAGAGAGAGAGAGAGTGAAAGAACGATGGAGAGAGAGGAAGAGAAAGAGAAAGAAAGAGTGAGACAGAGAGGAAGACAGAGAAAGAGAGAAAGAGTGAGAGAGAGAGGAAGAGAGAGAGAAAGAGAGAAAGAGTGAGATACAAGGAAGAGAGAGAGAAAGAGAGAAACAGTGTGAGAGAGAGGTAGAGAGAGAGAGAAAGAGTGAGACAGAGAGGAAGAGAGAGAGAAAGAAAGAATGAGAGAGAGAGAGAGGAAGAGACATAGAAAGAGAGAAAGAGTGTGAGAGAGAGAAAGGAAGAGATAGAGAGTGAGAGAGAGAGAAAGAGTGTGAGTCACAGAAAGGAAGAGATGGAGAGGGAGAGTGAGTGTTGACACTGTGGAGAAAATCCTCACAGCTCACCTTTCTGCCACCGGTGTGTCTCCAACCACGTGCCGGGACATAGTGCAGTCTTCAAGTTTAGTCATCTGAAAGATAGTATAGAATCAGTAATGGCAGAGTACATACAACTGCACACGCCAAATTCTCTGTTTCGCCCCTGCGCACCCAGGCTGCTGCACCCCATCGACTCCCGCTGCCCAGAGGTATCTGCCTGCTTCTGCGCACCCAGGCTGCTGTACCCCATCCACTCCCACTGCCCAGAGGTGTCTGCCTGCTGCTGTGCACCCAGGCTGGTGCACCCCATCCAGTCCCACTGCCCGGAGGTGACTGCCCGTTCCTGCGCACCCAGACTGCTGCATCCCATCCACTCCCACTGCCTAGAGGTGTCTGCCCGCTCCTGTGCACCCAGGCTGCTGCACCCCATCCACTCCCACTGCTCAGAGGTGTCTCCCGCTCTTTTGCACCCAGGGTGCTGCACACTATCCACTCCCACCGCCCAGAGGTGACTGCTCGCTGCTGCGGAAACAAGCCTCTCTGCTAACCTTCCACCACCGTCGTGTGTCTAAGAGGGTCCAGCACGTGCCGAAGCAACCTCCTCAGGCGTTGCGTACACGCGGTCAAGCCGAGCTCACAATTCAAAGTGGGTGTTGATTGCAGGATGATCTAGAAAATGGTAGTCTGTATTTTACAGTGGGTGTATGAAAGGTTATATTAGAGTGTGAGGAGGTGCATCAGATTTTCACGTGGATGATGTCGTCAGTGATGTCGTCAGTGATGTCATTTGAGATGTCATCAGTGATGTCATCAGTGATGTCACTGACCATGTCATGAATGATGTAATATGTGATGTCATCAGCAGTGCATTGCGGGGGCACGAGTTATAGTTAGCTGAACTAACTATAACGGTGGAATTTCTATGGTTTTGTACGAGTGAAATGTCCAGCTAACTATAACGTCCCTGAAACCTATGGTTTTTTCAGTGAATTTCAAAGGTTTTTTAAATGCTAATTTCTAACTATAACGTCCCTGAAACCTATGTTTTTTTCAGTGAATTTATATTAATGTAACCTTTCATACACCCACTGTAAAATACAGACTACCATTTTCTAGATCATTGACACACCAATACCAGTTACTACATACGCACTCACTGATTGCTAGGTCTACACACACATCCACTCATTCATCCATACAATAACTCATACATGCAGTCACTCATCAATACAACACTATCATATGCACTCATACACCTATACAGACAATCACACACCGCCACTCATCCATGCAGTTACTCACACACCTACTCAGTCATGCTAAGAATCTATCACACTCCCATTTACTCACTTATACAATTATACACACACCACCTCACTTATTCATACAGATACTAATGCATACTTACTGTGTTATATAATCAGTGATACAAGTACACACTGATCTATACAGCCAGTCTCACAATTACTGACTATCATGTAGAGTCCTTTATATACTTCAACTCTCACATACACTGCCTTTTACATATGTAGTTACTTGGACATGTACCACTCAGACATTCATTCACTCACCAAGACACCGATACACACACTCACGCACCCATACAGCTGTTTCCACATGCACTCTTGAACCCATACACCCAGTGAATTAGCCACTCACACATCTATGCACAGTCACACATCTCCCACCCACCCACACACACACTCAATCTCCCCCAAAAATACTCAGACAACCAATCAATAACCTATATAGACACTGATGTAGCTACTGACCAACCCATGCAGCAGCTTACACAACAAGAGACAGACTAATACAGACATTCACACAGTTTAGTCACTAACCCATGCATTCAGTAACACACATTTAATCACTCACTTATACAGTCAGTCACTCACCTACTAAATCCTCCATCCAGACACTTATACACCCACTCATTCTTCCATACACCTTGGAATATATATAAAACATATTTAAAATATTACAGAAACACACAGTCACTGAATGATGTCGTCAGTGATGTCATCAGTGATGTCATTTGAGATGTCATCAGTGATGTCACTGACCATGTCATGAATGATGTAATATGTGACGTCATCAGCAGTGCATTGCGGGGGCGCGAGTTATAGTTAGCTGAACTAACTATAACGGTGGAATTTCTATGGTTTTGTACGAGTGAAATGTCCAGCTAACTATAACGTCCCTGAAACCTATGGTTTTTTAAATGCTAATTTCTAACTATAACGTGCCTGAAACCTATGGTTTTTTCAGTGAATTTCAAACGTTTTTTAAATGCTAATTTCTAATTATAATGTTCATTAAACCTATGGTTATTTCAGTGATTTTAAATTATCATTCCATTCTCAACCTAGTGAAAACAGTCGATATCGCCAGTTTTCCAACAATAGCTTCCGCAAAAAAATTCGCCACAAATGAGAGCGACAACTAACGCTAATAATATGCAGAGTAGGCGTTCCCGTGCAAAAATAACACGAAAACACCACTTCCCGATATTTTCAACGAGCAGCCAAATCTGGGGTGCGATCCAAAAACAGGCGATAAGCTGCATTAGCAGTAGGAATTTAACATCTGCCTTTTACTGGTGTAAAGCAGGACAACTACCTACAGTGTGAAAGGGAGCCCAGCCCAGAACCACATCTGAAGACCAACACATGTCATAGAGCTACTGACCATGCAGCTCCGACACCCAAGAAGGCCACAACACCCACTGCCATCAACCTCAGGACCTCCCCACCGGACCACCCCCCTCCCTACTACCACAGAGGCAGCGCAGAACAGGACAGCGGACCTTCCAAAAACAGCATGGTCCCTCAGCCACACAATAGCTGAATCTTGGGAGATGTGGCAACGAAGTATGTGTGAAGGACGCAAGTCACCCATCAATAAAAATGCACACAATACCAAGTGTAGCGGTGATGTGGTGGACAGACCTCACTATGCAGAGCACAAACCTCTCCGTGTGGACATATACTGCGGGTGCTTGTAGTGTTGTGGACAATAGACGCAACCATGTTACCTCAGGCAGTGGGGAAGATCTCGGTCATGTAGCTGTGTTGTCCCCCCTGGAAGCGGAAGCGGAGTGGGCTGGTCCAACGTACGCCACTCCAGCGTAGGAGTATGAATAAATAGGCTGGGGCTCTGGGCGTGGTTCACTTGTGGGAAGACCAAAGTGTCTGCCAGGGCGGCAGCCCTCACCCTGCCACGGGGCCTCCGCCGTGACCGCCGGCCTCCTCGACACAGGCCCCCTGCGAACCCAGCAGCAGAGCACCACAGACTTATGTCTGTACAGACTACTGCCTTCGATCTACACTGCGGACAGCAGGACTCACAATTCAGATTGAGTCGCGATTGCAGATGACGCAGTCCAGTAGGCAAGAGACATTGATCCCAGTGCGGCCCGCCCGGACCACGCATCATCGCAGACTGCGTACACACTGAGTGCTTCCGGTGCCACTAACTCAGTGCACCACAAGTCAACGCCACGTGGACTTATTAAGACAGAATTCATTAGGCAAAAGATATTGCTACCAGTGCGGCCCGCCCGGACCACGCACCATCGCAGGCTCCACACACGCTGGTTGCTTCAGGTGACACTAACTGTACAGCTCAACTCAACTCAACGCCACGTGGCTGTGGGCCCTTGCTGACCGCTGCCTCTGGCGTACACTGCGGTCATCAGGGCTCACATTTAAAATTGACTCTTGATTCATTAATTGCAGAGTCCAGTTGGCAACTAAGTATTACGTCCCTAAAACCTACATAATATCCTTTTAGTATCCTTGCTTCAAGAACTTGTTTTATATCAGTTATAGCTTTAGTACAATGACCAAATTCATCTTCAAAGTCCAAAGGAACATTGAATGGCAGTCTACACTGCGGACAGCAGAGCTCACAATTTGAATTCAGTCTTGATTTATTAATTGCAGACAGAATTGTACTCTATGTCCTCGAATTTTGTCAAGAGGAAGTAACAAACAGCATTCCTTAATGTCTGTGCTGACTACTGCCTTCGATCTACACTGCGGTCAGCAGGGCTCACAATTCAGATCGAGTCGCGATTGCAGATGACGCAGTCCAGTAGGCAAGAGACATTGCATCATCGCTGGCTGCGCACATGCTGAGCGCCACACCTACCACTAACTCTATGCAGCTCAAGTCAATGCCACGTGGCTGTGGACTCGTCTTGACCACTGCCTCCGGCCTACACTGCGGTCAGCAGGGCTCACAATTCAGATCGAGTCGCGATTGCAGATGATGCAGTCCAGTAGGCAACAGACATTGCATGATCGCTGGCTGCGCACACACTGAGCGCCACACCTACCACTAACTCTATGCAGCTCAAGTCAACGCCACGTGGCTCTGGGCTCTTCCTGACCACTGCCTCTGGCCTACACTGCGCTCAGCAGGGCTCACAATTCAAATTCAGTCTTCATTCATTAATTTCAGAGTCCAGTAGGCAACTAACTATAACGTCCCTGAAACCTACATATTTCGACAGTGTATTCCATAAATGTTTCATCTTTTGTTCCATATACCTACACTGCGGTTAGCAGAGCTCACAATTTAAATTGAGACATGATTTATTTATTGCAGCGAGAATTGTACTCTATGTCCTTGAATTTTGTAAACAGGAAGTGACTAAAAGCATTCTTCGATGTCTGTGCTGACTACTGCCTTCGATCTACACTGCGGATAGCAGGGCTCACAATTCACATCGAGTCGCGATTGCAGATGACTCAGTCCAGTAGGCAACAGACATTGCTCCCAGTGCGGCTCACCCGCACCACACATCATCGCTGGCTGCGCACACGCTGAATGCTTCTGATGCCCCTATCTCAGTGCAGCACAACTCATGGACCCTTTATGATACAATGTTTTGTGTATAATTTCACATCTGCTGCCCCTACCTCAGTGTACCACAAGTCATGGACCCTTTACGATACAATCTTGTGTGTATTATTTCACATCTGTTGCCCCAACCTTAGTGCAGCACAAATTATTGACCCTTTATGATTGAATCTGTGTGTCTGATCTAATGATTACTGTTGTACTTGTTGCCAGCACCAACTATTCCCGGAGGGCTGGCTTACACTCACCCCACACGCATCCAGCACAGACGTCACTGGACATGTGACCCTGGAAATAAAAATGAGTCGAGCGCACGTGCCCGTACCCAGTTCCACTATCTATCTGTGTCCGTGTGTTCATTATGTGTGCAAGATGCCGCCCCTGGGCCCTACCACATTACATTGTGCTGTGGACAGCGTATGCAACCATGTTACCTCTGGCAGTGGGGAAAACTTCGGTTATGTAACTTTCTCTCGGTCATTGTACAAGTACGTACGTAGAGACTGGATCATTAGAGTACTGCAAGGAGAGTGTATAGTGAATTTATAAGTGCTTGGGGATTGGCGGAGTAATTGTATAAGTACATATGTTGGCGCAGCCTAACCCCAAACACAAGCTTGGCTCTAATTGGCTGCCCTCCATGTGCCAAAAACTGAAACTTGAACTTTGCATGGCCCTGTATTGCTACAGCTGCAACACTCCACTGAATGTGCAATAAACATTCATATCCACACAGATTTGTCATGCCCACCATCTTTCATGTGTGGAACTATGGATGAATGTAGGGTCAGTGATTCCCCGTACCTTCCATGTTGGCCATGTTGTGGGACTTGGCTCACAGAGTGACACATTGGCGCTTGCGACCCGGGTGACGTCAGCACTACAACAGGGACACCCGCATCAGTTGATTCCTCATACAGCCCAGGACGGAGCCACGCCCAAAGCTCCGGAGTCATTCTTCACAGCCTCACGCAGGACTGGCATACGCCAGGCCAGCCCACTCCGCTTACGCTTACAGGGAAGGACAACAACGCTACATGGCCCAGATTTTCATTGCAGTGATCTGCTGGTCACACCCTAGTTGTCAGTACGCCACAGCCACTCCCTCACGGCTAGTATACACCCACACCACACCCATCCAGCACAGGCGTCACAGGACATGTGACCCTGCCAATAAAAAAGACCGGGTGCACGTGCTCGATGCCATTTCAGAGTTGCTCGCACCGGATGCACTGCGGCCGGCACAGGCACACCGGCACAGGACGGTGACTTTCGGTCCACTGAGGTACGGGTACCATAACTGCTGAGCGGGTGTGCAGCCTGCGGTGATGGCCCATCCCGGCGGTCTGGACAGCTCAGGCTTTGTGTGCCCTGCTGGACCGCAGTGTAGGCCTGAGCCATCAGACAGCGCAGGCCTACCGCCACGTGGCGTCGCCTCGCTGGTCACAGAGTTAGTGGCACCGCAAGGGCTGAGCGGGTGTGCAGCCTGCGATGAAAAGCCAGGTGCACTGGCATGTCCTCTGCCATGGCGAAATCAAGACCCAGCACCAAATGTGAGACCTGGTGGCCTGTGGAGCGGGGCTGCATGATATGCAGGGTGCCGTGTCCGCGGGCCCTGGGCTTGGGGCTTGCAGCGGCACGTGGTAGGCCCTCTTTTCTACACGCAGGTTGCGAAGGGTGAGCAGAGAGGCTTGTTAGCGCAGCGGCGGGCAGTCACCTCGGGGCAGTGGGAGTGGATGGGATGCAGCAGCCTGGGTGCGCAGCGGCGGACAGTCACCTCCGGGAAGTGGGAGTGGATGGGGTGCAGCAGCCTGGGTGCGCAGCAGCGGGCAGACACCTCTGGGCAGTGGAAGTGGATGGGGTGCAGCAGCGGCGAGCAAACACCTCTGGGAAGTGGATGGGGTGCAGCAGCCTGGATGCACAAAGGCGGGACAGAGAATTAGGCGTGTGCAGTTGTATGTACTCTGCCATTACTGATTCCATACTACGTTTCAGATGAGTAAGCTTGAGGTCTCCACTATGTCCCGGCACGTGGTTGGAGACACACCGGTGACGGAAAGGTGAGCTGTGAGGGTTTTGTCCACAGTGTGGGCACTCACTGTCCCTCTCCATCTCTTCCTTTCTCTCCCTCACACTCTTTCTCTCTCTCTTCCTCTCTCTCTCACTCTATCTCTTCCTCTCTCTCACACTGTTTTTTTCTTTCTCTCTCTCTACCTCTCTCTCTCTTTCTCTCTCTCTCACTCTTCCTCTGTTTCTCTCTTCCTCTTTCTCACACTGTTTCTCTCTTTCTCTCTCTCTTCCTCTCTCTCACTGTTTTTCTCTCTCTCTTCCTCTCTCTCTCACTCTTTCTCTCTTTCTCTCTGTCTACCTCTCACTCTTTCTTTCTTTCTCTCTCTCTTCCTCTCTCTCACTCTTTCTCTCTCTCTCTCCTTTGATGGACGCATGACGCACAATCGTATCTTGCTTTTTGTCTAGCAGGCTGTGATTCACAGATTGACGACCCCCCCCCGACACGGACCTCCCGCCACGAGGCGATGACTTCAGTTCCACTGAGTTAGTGCCACCAGAGCTGAGCGCGTGTGCAGCCTGCGATCATACGTGGCCATCCTGCAATCAACACCCACTTTGAATTGTGAGCTCGGCTTGACCGCGTGTACGCAACGCCTGAGGAGGTTGCTTCAGCACGTGGTGGACCCTCTTAGACACATGCCGGTGGCGGAAGGTGAGCAGAGAGGCTTGTTTCCGCAGCAGCGAGCAGTCACCTCTGGGTGGTGGGAGTGGATAGTGTGCAGCACCCTGGGTGCACAAGAGCGGGTAGACACCTCTGAGCAGTGGGAGTGGATGGGGTGCAGCAGCCTGGGTGCACAGGAGCGGGCAGACACCTCTAGGCAGTGGGAGTGGATGGGATGCAGCAGTCTGGGTGCGCAGGAGCGGGCAGTCACCTCCGGGCAGTGGGACTGGATGGGGTGCACCAGCCTGGGTGCACAGCAGCGGGCAGACACCTCTGGGCAGTGGGAGTGGATGCGGTAGCGCAGCCTGGGTGTGCAGAGGCGGGCAGACACCTCTGGGCAGCGGGAGTCGATGGGGTGCAGCAGCCTGGGTGCGCAGGGGCGAAACAGAGAATTAGGTGTGTGCAGTTGTATGTACTCTGCCATTACTGATTCTATACTATCTTTCAGATGACTAAACTTGAAGACTGCACTATGTCCCGGCACGTGGTTGGAGACACACCGGTGGCAGAAAGGTGAGCTGTGAGGATTTTCTCCACAGTGTCAACACTCACTCTCCCTCTCCATCTCTTCCTTTCTGTCACTCACACTCTTTCTCTCTCTCTCACTCTCTATCTCTTCCTTTCTCTCTCTCACACTCTTTCTCTCTTTCTATGTCTCTTCCTCTCTCTCTCATTCTCTCTCTCTTCCTCTCTGTCTCACTCTTTCTCTCTCTCTCTACCTCTCTCTCACACTGTTTCTCTCTTTCTCTCTCTCTTCCTTGTATCTCACTTTTTCTCTCTTTTTCTCTCTCTTCCTCTCTCTCTCACTCTTTCTCTCTTTCTCTGTCTTCCTCTCTGTCTCACTCTTTCTCTCTCTCTCTCTTCCTCTCTCTCACTCTTTCTCTCTCTCTCTCTCCTTTCATGGACGCATGACGCACAATCTTATCTTTCTTTTTGTCTTGCAGGCTGTGATTCACAAATTGTCGAGGATGACACGCCATACCTGTACCTACTTTTATTTTGTTGTTTTGTTTAAATAAAATGTTTTATATGTAAATCCATAGATGACTGAGATTCTTATTTGTCCAACCTCACATGCATCTTCTTTACTATAATTGTGCGACATCAGCCAATTTGTTACGTTCCAGATTTCCTAAGGTTGCTGTCACATTTGTTTGTGTGGGGGGGGGAGGTAAGGGGGGATGGCGGACAAGGGGCTGGTGGCGGGGAGTGTCGGAGCAGTGTTGGGTGTCCGAGGTGCATGATCGTTGGCTCCATTGCATCTGTTGTACCATACCATACCAAAACATTTATAAAGCGCAAGGCTACCACCAACGGCGGTGTCCCGGCGCTAAGGAGAGACAGAGAGAAAAGGAAAAAAAGACAAACTAAGGCAGATCAAAAAGCCATGTTTTCAAGGCACTCCTAAAAATGGATTCAGAATCAGCTTTGCGCAGGTAGAGAGGCATAGCATTCCAAAGGGCGGCTGTTCTTACAGCAAAGGCACGCCCTCCAATCCTGGATTTACGGAAAGAAGGAGAGCAGAGACGTAGCTGTGAGTTCGAGCGCAAGGTCCTGTTCTGGTGGTATTTCTGAAGTCTTAGCCTCAGATAACCTGGTCCACTGTCTCTGGTAGCTCTAAAGGCAAGAGACAGGGCCTTGAATTCGATTCTCCTTTTCACCGGAAGCCAGTGAAGACTGCGCAAATGAGGGGAAATGTGATGTCGAAGAGGCACATTTCTGAGAAACCTAGCAGCGGCATTCTGGACTGTCTGAAGCCTCTGAATAAGATAGACAGGAAGACCTAGATACAAGCTATTAGCGTAGTCCAACTGAGATGTAATCAAGGCGTGGACTATTGTGGCCCAACAGTCCATCGGTAGTAGGTGGAGAAATCCTCGCAAGGTTTTGAGCTTCCAAAAACACGCTCTGGAAACTTGGCCAATCTGGGCCTTCACCGACAATTCTGAGTCAAATTTAAAACCTAAATTTCTGACAGAGGTGACCGGGGTGGGAGGGGGATTCAACTGCATCGGCCACCATAAATCAGCCGATGGAGGTGAAGGTTGATTAAAAAACATCACCTCAGTTTTATCGGTGTTCAACTTGAGGCGATTATCTGTCATCCAAGAAACGATCTTAATTAGGCAATGCCTAAAGCTGTCAAATGCACCCTTCGCGGTGTCTTTAAATGAGAACACCAACTGCGTGTCATCAGCGTATGATATTATTCGCACGCCACAATGATCCACTAATGATGCCAGAGGAGCAAGATAGACATTGAACAGGGTCGGGCTCAGCGCCGAACCCTGAGGAACTCCACAACCCATGGAACAAAAGGAGGAGACATGTGGGCGAAGGAGGACCTGCTGAGACCGCTCATCCAGAAAGGATTGGAACCAATTTAAGATGGTCCCCGAGATACCCAGCTGTGTCAATCGGTCTAAGAGAATCGAATGGGAGACCGTATCAAAGGCTGCAGATAAATCTAACAGCACGAGCATGGCACAACTGCCATGGTCTAGGGATTCTCGGATGGTTTCCGCCACCTCCAACAGAGCAGTCTCAGTACTATAGCCCTTCCTGAAGCCCGATTGGGAGTCATGAAGGAGATTATTGGACTCCAGATAGTTAGAAAGCTGTCTCTGAACTTCCTTCTCCAAAAGTTTAGCAGGGGCAGGAAGGAGCGAAATAGGCCTAAAGTTCTTAAGTATGCTAGGATCTGCATCTTCCTTTTTAAGAATAGGCAAAACCAAGGCCTTTTTCCACACTGAGGGGAAACTACCTAACCTTAGAGAAGCATTCCAAATGACATTTAAGTGGAGATTAAAGAGAGGAGCCAGCAAGTTAAAAAATCTAGCTGGACACGGATCCAGGGGCGAGCCTGACTTAATTCTGACAAGGTCTCGCATAGACGAAGAAGGACAGAAAGGCTGGAATTCAGTCCAGAGACAGGGAGAAGCAGGAGCCACAAATGTGGTTAGCCTATCCCCGGACACCAAGAAAGAGGAGTATATAGATTGAACCTTTTCCTGGAAAAAAGTCGACAAGTCCCTGCATAGGTCGGCTGATGGCGTAATCGTGCTCAAGGTAGCTTCAGGTTTCATAAAATCTTGAACGATCTTAAATATTTCTTTGGAAGAGTTATCCGATTCTTTAATTTGATTGGCTAGGTGATTCTTAATAGCCAGGCGTTTAAGGGCATGAATTTTTTTTTGTGCAGCTTTATAAGTACTCTTCGCATCTGGATTATACGTTTTCCGCCAGATACGCTCCAACTTTTCGCATGCGCTTTTTTCTGACTGTCATTCACGTGTGGCTCTGGGCTGGGCTCCCTTTCATATTGCAGGTTGTAGTCCGACTTTACACCAGCTCAGAGCAGGTGTAAACGTTTTGCTACTAACGCACCTTATCGCCTGTTTTGTACTCTCTTCAACGATCTTGCTGGTGGTTGAGACACTTGCGAAGTGATGTGTTCGCTGCTTTTTGCACGGGAACGCCTACTCTACATCTCATTAGCAATATTTGCCGGAGTCATCCGTGACGATGCTTTTTGAGGCTGCTATCGCTGGTAAACTGGTGATATGGGCTGTTTGCTCCAGCTTGTGAATGGTGGGTTAAATTTATCACCATTTTGGTTGCGATAAAGTGCCGTTAACTCGGCGATATGTCCTTGAGAATATACCCCTCGATGTTTGAAAGACTTAAGAAGTACTCGAGTGCCGCGCTGAGAGCCGCGCACCCATCGCTTTCACAAGTTTGCTATGACAGGGCGGGAGAGAGTGAGGGAGAGAGACGGAGTGAGATGGCACAAGCAGCGCAAGGCCGCATGGGCACCTGGCTCCACATGCCAACATGTGTGTGTGCATCGCCATCCGTGCACAGGCAATTCCCCCACAATGCAGCCCACACACATAGCAATCACAGAACATCAGCAATGAAGGCAATGTGGTACAAAACTCCCCTCATACGGGTTCTGTGTCCGGTGTGTGTGGCGGGGTGATGGCTGCATGGCTGTGTGCCCCTGACACATCAGACTGCGAAGGTGATGGGGCTGCATCAGATGTCGTCCAGCACCTATGCAACAACAATGTCTGGCTCACAGAGACGGAGCTTGCCAAAGGAAACACCCCTGTTGCACATGCGACAGTCAGTTCTTCTCTGTGTTGGGACGAGGCTGATTGTGGCACACGAGTGGACAATCTTTACAACACACCTCACAGTTAGACACCAGTGGAGTGGCATAGGCTTTATTGACATGTGCGTGTGAGTACGGACGAGGCAATGGCCACAACAGGCACGGACATGCTTAAGACACTTACACACAGCATGGGTACATGTCGAGGGGCAGATGATGTTGGGGCTGAAATGGACAAGATTTATCACATATTGCAACGCTCACAGCCCACCTTACCTTGCTCCCCAACAACTTAGATTTCCTAAGAACACCCAAATGCAAAGCCTCGCAGTACCGCACCAGCCTTGACTGACATTGAAATCTACCTCTCAGTGTAAAAAATGAGACCACAAAGTGTGCACATAACATTTCTTCTTTTTTGTGTGGAGGATATGCCACAGCTCTGAGCAATGATTTGAATATGTGTGCAACGTTGTGGGACATGGGTTGCTGTTTTCGTGGTTGTCAAGGCCATTCCATGCGGGGGTATCACAGGCAGGGGCTTCTATGTGTGGGCTGTGGATAAGTCAGATGGTTTATTTGGCGTCTGCACAGTGCCCCGTGTGAGGGGGCACGACTCACTGTACGTGGGGTCTGCATGGTGCTCTGCCTCCGGGGTGCAGCAATTGTCTGATCTGCCGACAGTGATCAGGTGTGAGTGTCCGACAGGTTCACATGTCGTGCTACATCGCCATGTGTGTGCTCTCACCGAGCAGTGTGTCCGGATTGGCAAGGTTGCCAAACGACGCTGTGTTGCTCGGACCATGGACCTGCGTCGCCTTGGACAGGTGTGTGTTCACATGCGTTAATCCACGCACATGCATCCAGAGCTCAACCGAAAGGAGACGTGTCCTCTGTTTTGGTGGGATATGTGAGCAATCCCCACTGTGCAACAAGTTGTTGGGCCATGTGCTGTGGGTGGCAATAGGATGTGGCTGCAGGTACGTAGTTACTCGTCCATGAATGCTGTGCAGCTTCATGTGCAATGTGTTCCAATAGTACGTCGTTGTCGTGTTCAAGGAACACCAGGGTGAGCCAATCCATTAGGTGGTCCGGGCAGGTGTGCTCAGCCCACGCCGTCTCACCGATCCGCAACACAGCCCAATAGGGGAGCGCCTCGATGTGGTCACTGCACACGAGAAATTGTGCCATCTCCCATGCACAACTACCAATACATACGCAGTATGTCAAGGCATCCCATGCACAGCTGTCTCGGTTACACTCCTGTTCGTGATCCAACAGGGCGCAAACACAAGTCATAGTCCAATTCATCAACAGTTGTGTTGGATAGGCAGACATCCATGGGACCCTCGAATGTGCATGTTCGGCAGTGGAACCAGGGCTGGACGCAGGTGACGTGGGCAATGCGGAAGCTGAGCCTGTAACTGATCCACATTCCATCTCTGTTAAGTTAATAACACATGAATTTTCTGCTGTCGCCCCTTCTCCACTATTTCCAGACTGAGCATAATTTCCAAACGTGCCACATTCTGTTTATCTCGCTGGAATAGATATACAAATCGAAATTAAAGCTACATCGAATTTTCAAAACCATACAGGGCCATATTCACAAGAATGGCGATAACATTATCGCCGCTTTAGCGGCAGGAAACTGCAGCTAAAGCGGCGATAATGTTATCGCTGGTCTTGAGAATATGGCACACAATCTTTTACAGATGACAATTTACACTTTTTCAACGTGAAAAACTCCTAAACATATGTAAAGTACTTGTTTAACAACTAGTTACACATTATGCATATTTTAGAACCAATAAAACACCAGACTTTACTAACACTATGTTATTTAGAAATAAAAAATACTTTCAAAGTTAAAAATATGGTCTCAAATACTTAGCCACAACTACAAAACACATAACACACCTTCTTAATTTCTAATTTACCTTCGTAGTTGGTATGCAGATTTCAAATGTCACAAACGCATGCAATTCTTTTCTTGTCACACAGTACATGTAATGCACCGCTTTCATCAAGAATGGAACTAGTAATGGCACAATTTCCCTGTTGCTCCACACATAAATACATGTAAAGAACAAATCAGAATAGTTCCTTATTTTTTTTAGATTGCAAAACATCTCTTTATTGCTTATTTTTGAACTTTCCATATAAACAGTTTTTTTAAGGACACATACAGGTGAAAAGTTCAAGGTATTGTATCAACACTTTCTAGAACATTCTACGACACGTGCAGGTTAAAAGTTCATCATTTTTTTAAACCTACCGATTTTTTTTTTGCAACATTTTCTCCAACATTTAACGGCACGTGGAGGTCAAAAGTTCACCATTCTTTCAATTTTCAACTGCACCTTCCAAATACAATTAGCAGGTGTGGTTGAGCTGAGCAAATTTCATCCTATAATATGTACTCCACATATAAACTGCTTTTTTATTAACCAATCACAAAGATGCTTTTCATCAAAACTAATATACACCCTACTTTTTAGGACACAATACATTTCATCTCCCAATCGGTTAATGTTTTGTATGTAAAAAAAAAAGTAGTTCCCCATGTTTAAACGTATCTCTTATTCTACGAACGGACTGCATGAGCTACAGACATTTATCCGTATCTTCTAGCCATACCTTCAAAATGCCAGTGTGGATTGTAGGACATAGCTATGTTTTCTGGTGCAAGAGGTATGCAGAACAGAGACGTATTGACTTAGACCTAGGTTTACAAAATGTGCACATTAAATGGTTTGCACAGAGAGGATTGAAGTGGCACCAATTGCTTCCTTTGGTTAAAACCTGTTTGCATCTCCAACACCCTGATCTCATGATTGTGCACTGTGGTGGTAACGACCTAGGCACATTGACTGGGGTAGGTTTGGAAATGCTTATGAAGGACACCTTTGGACAATTGATGTTACTTTTGCCTCAAACTGTCTTTGTATATTCCAATATTTGCCAAAGACAGAAGTGGAAATGGTCAAACCAATTTTGTCATAAGATTGAAAAATCTAGGAAGAATGTCAACAAAGCTGTGTCTGCATACCTCAGAGACCATAGAATGGGGTTGATTTACAACAACAACATACGTTTTGATATGGCTGATATCTACAGAAGTGATGGAGTACACTTCACAGATGAGGGAAACTGAGTTTTCCTGATTAACCTGAAGCTGTGCATTCGCACTTACATGTAGCTCCAACTAATAAACACATGGGCTCTTTTTAGAGCCGCCTTATATTCCCAATTTCGGCTCGCAGAGTGTCAGCTGCGGTTCGGCTAGCAGAGGAACACCTGCGGGCCGTCGGGCAGGCTCGCAGAGGAAGAGCTGCGGCCCGTGGGCTCAGCTCGCAGAGGGAGACCTACGAGCCGTTGGCTCACAAAAGCACAGCACCGTACTGGCTCGCAGAGGGAGAGCTGTGGCCTGACTCGCAGAGGGAGACCAACGGGCCAACAGGCCTGCTAGCAGACACACAGCTATCAGTTAACGGGCTGGCTCGCAGAGATACAGCTGCGAGCCCTCCGAGCTCCAACCTGATGGGCTAACTCGCAGAGGGAGAGTAACGGGCCGACGGGCCTGTTAGCACAGACACAGCTATGAGCTAACGAGGTGGCTCACAGAGGTAGAGCTGCGGGCCCGATGGCTCGCAGACACAGAGCTGCGAGCCGACGGACTGCCTTCTAAAGGCATAGCCACGAGCTGATGATGTGGGGAGAGGGAGCGTAAAAGGAGTATCTCGCACAGACAGACCTGTGGGATATTTTCAGTATTGCCTCCCAGAGGTAGAATTACGGATCCGATGCCTTTTAGAGGAGAGATGCGAGCTGACGGACTGAGTCACAAAATGGCTCACAGCTCGCAGTCGCAGAGCTGCGAGCCGACGGACTGGCTTCTAAAGGCATAGCCGCGAGCTGGTGATGTGGGGAGAGGGACCGTGAAAGGGGTATCTCGCACAGACAGAGCTGCGGTATATTTTTAGTGTTGCCTTGCAGAGGTAGAACTACGGACCTGATGCCTTGTAGAGGGAGAGTTGTGAGCTGATGGACTGAATAACAAAATGGCTGCCAACACTTCCTAGTTTCAACAGTTCGCAGCCAATGAGCCGCAAGCTCGTGCTTGTAACGCTTCAGCCAATCAGATGTCAGAATTCTTAAATATTGATATCTGGAAAATGTGATATTTCTCTAAAACTACTGAATGGATTTACCCAATTTAAACAAAAGCGTGCTTTCTGGACCAAGACCTTTCTCTGTGGCAAATTTGGCATAATTCCGTTCAGCAGTTTGACCTGTAGCCTTGTCTAAAGTTTCCTATGGAAATTGCATGGAGAAAACACGTTTTGGGACCCCCTTTTTCTTAGCCCCCTTGACGAATCCCCCAAACTTTTAGGATAGGAGCTGACCTGAAAAGAGGAACTTTTTGGAAAATTTCAGTAAAGATTCGTCAAACGACGCCAAAGTTATAAGCACATCAAAAAATGCTTTTCCTATGGAAACGTGGTCCTAACTATAACTACCTACTGGCGTCCGCCAGTAGGTATATATATATATATATATATATATATATATATCTCACGCTCACTTTACACCTCCATGGGAAGCACTCTCGGACGGGTGCTTGTATGCGGCTGTGTACTCCGCAAATTATTATTGCTCCTTTTCCTTGAATGAAAGAAATTCAGCACTCACGGGGCGTTTGAAAATATTTATTTTTCCAGTATTAACAACAAACGCGTTTGGCGGTCAGCCTTCCTCGAGGAAGGCTGACCGCCAAACGCGTTTGTTGTTAGTACTGGAAAAATAAATATTTTCAAACGCCCCGTGAGTGCTGAATTTCTTTCATTCAAGGAAAAGGAGCAATAATATATATATATATATATATTCACTGAAAAAACCATAGGTTTTAGGGACAGTTTTAGTTACTTGGACATTGCACTCGTACAAAACCCGTGAAATTCCCCGTTATAGTTAGTTCAGCTAACTATAACTCGCGCCCCACAATGCACTGCTGATGACGTCACATATTACATCACTCATGACATGGTCAGTGACATCACTGATGACATCACTGATGACATCTCAAATGACATCACTGATGACATCATCCAGTGACTGTGTGTTTCTGTAAAGTTTAAATATTTTTAATATATATAGGAAAAGACGTATTGAAGAATGAGTGGGTGTGTAAGTGTCTGTATGGATGATTTAGTAGGTGCGTGACTGACTCTATAAGTGAGTGATTTAACGTATCTTACTGAATGCATGGGTTAGTGACTAAACTGGGTGAATGTCTGTATCCGTCTGTCTGTTGCTGTGTAAGTGGCTGCATGTGTTTGTGAATAGCTAAATGAGTGTCTATATGAGTTATTGAATGCTTGTCTGAGTATCTGTATGGGTGCCTGAGTGTTTGTGTGGGAGGGGTGTGTGCAACTCTGTGCATAGATGTGTGAGTGGGTGATTCACTGGGTGGATGGTTTCAAGAGTGCATCTGTGATAGACTGTATGGGTGGGTAAGTGTGTGTAAGAGTGTGTTAGTGAGTGAATGTATGTCCCAGTGGTACATGTGTGAGTAACTACATATGTGAAAGGCAGTATATATGTGTGTTGGAGTATATAAATAGCTATAAGCAAGAGTGAGTGATTGTGATAGTGGCTGTATGGATGAGTGTGTGCTTGTATCTGTGATTGTATAAGAGCGTAACAATGTGCTACTATTTGTATGAGTAAGTGAGCTGGTGTGTGTATAACTGTATAGGTGAGTAAATGGCAGTGTGTTTAATTATTTGCATGACTGACTAGGTGTGTGAGTATCTCTATGGATGAGTGGCGTTGTTTGAGTGTCTATATAGGAGTAAGAGTGCATATGATAGTCCTGTACTGAGTGACCGTAAGTATGAGTGACTGTACGGGTGAGTGAGTGGATGTGTGTGTGTAGACCTAAGAATCAGTGAGTGGGTATGTAGTTATTGGTGTTGGAGTGTCTATGGTTTTGCGAATGGCAGTCTGTAATTTAGAGTGGGTGTATCAAAGGTTATATTAGGGTGTGAGGAGGTGCATCAGATTATCACGTGGATGATGTCATCAGTGATGTCATTTGAGATGTCATCAGTGATGTCATCAGTGATGTCACTGACCATGTCATGAGTGATGTAATATGTGACGTCATCAGCAGTGCATTGCGGGGGCGCGAGTTATAGTTAGCTGAACTAACTATAACGGGGGAATTTCACGGGTTTTGTACGAGTGCAATGTCCAAGTAACTAAAACTGTCCCTAAAACCTGTGGTTTTTTCAGTGAATTTCAAAGGTTTTTTAAATGCTAATTTGTAACTATAACGTGTCTGAAACCTATGGTTTTTTCAGTGAATTTCAAAGGTTTTTAAATGCTAATTTGTAACTATAACGTGTCTGAAACCTATGGTTTTTTCAGTGAATTTCAAAGGTTTTTTAAATGCTAATTTCTAACTATAACGTGCCTGAAACCTACAGTTTTTTCAGTGAATTTCAAAGGTTTTGTAAATGACAATTTTTAAATGTATTAATTGTTATATTAATTTTTTTCATACTGATTTACTACATTTTTAGAAACAATTTTTTTTTACATATTTTATTTTTTAAATTACATTGTAATTACATTATACATTACATTACAAAAATACTTTCTCAGAATGAATTACTTTAGTTTAAATACTTTGCAGATAGGCAATAGACTTTTAAGTACAGTAGTTACAGTTGTTGCAATGGGCAACACATTTTCAAACACAATGCAACATTCAGCTCAATGTGAATTTCTAGTTAAATGCAATTAGTTACTTTATGGATTACTTTTGTAACCACAGGACTGGATCCTAGATTCATTCCTGGTACATCTCCTGTAAACAGTTGAGTAAAAGCGTTTTGGTTACAGTCGTGATTTTTAAGGAATATTATTGTATTTTAAAAGTTGACACTTAGAAACTTTTTCTCATAGAATCACCAATGTTATCCTATGGAAGGAAATTCACTTAGCAGGTAAAAACTGTTATCGTTACTTTTTCTTACTCAGTATTGGATCCTGGATCCAGCACTGGTGCATCTCCTGTAAACAGTTGAAAAAATGCGTTTAAGTCATACAGGCGATTTTTAAGGAATATTTGTAGTTTGTGAAAATCAACACTTTGAAACTTTTTGCTGAAAACCAGTCAATCTTAGCCTATGAAGGAAATTCAAGTTACCGGTAAGTACGGTTAAAATTACTTTTGAGGATCAGTACTGGGCTGAAAGATGCAGCACTGAGGTCTCTCCTGATAACAGGTGAGTAAATCGGAATTCGTATTTCGGCTGATTTTAGAGGAATATTTTAAAGTTCCAAAACTCCACACTTAGAAGAATTTCCAAGTGAAACCAGTCAATGTTAGCCTATGGAAGGAAATTCAAGTTACTGGTAAGTACGGTTAAAATTACTTTTCAGGACCAGTACTGGGCTGAAAGATGCAGCACTGAGGTCTCTCCTGATAACAGGTGAGTAAATCAGAATTCGGATTTCGGCTGATTTTAGAGGAATATTTGTATGTTTCAAAAATCAACACTTAGAAACTTTTTCAGCAAAAAGCAGGCAATGATATCCTATGGAAGGAAATTCAAGTTACTGGTAAGTACGGTTAAAATTACTTTTGAGGATCAGTACTGGGCTGAAAGATGCAGCACTGAGGTCTCTCCTGATAACAGGTGAGTAAATCGGAATTCGTATTTCGGCTGATTTTAGAGGAATATTCTAAAGTTCCAAAACTCCACACTTAGAAGAATTTCCAAGTGAAACCAGTCAATGTTAGCCTATGAAGGAAATTCAAGTTACCGGTAAGTACGGTTAAAATTACTTTTCAGGACCAGTACTGGGCTGAAAGATGCAGCACTGAGGTCTCTCCTGATAACAGGTGAGTAAATCGGAATTCGTATTTCGGCTGATTTTAGAGGAATATTTTAAAGTTCCAAAACTCCACACTTAGAAGAATTTCCAAGTGAAACCAGTCAATGTTAGCCTATGAAGGAAATTCAAGTTACCGGTAAGTACGGCTAAAATTACTTTTCAGGACCAGTACTGGGCTGAAAGATGCAGCACTGAGGTCTCTCCTGATAACAGGTGAGTAAATCGGAATTCGTATTTCGGCTGATTTTAGAGGAATATTTTAAAGTTCCAAAACTCCACACTTAGAAGAATTTCCAAGTGAAACCAGTCAATGTTAGCCTATGGAAGGAAATTCAAGTTACTGGTAAGTATGGTTAGAATTACTTTTCAGGACCAGTACTGGGCTGAAAGATACAGCACTGAGGTCTCTCCTGATAACAGGTGAGTAAATCGGAATTCGTATTTCGGCTGATTTTAGAGGAATATTTGCACAATGGTGAAGGGAGGGGGCGGGGCCTGAGGTTACATCTGTGCAAACGCGCCCCGTGGCGCGTTTTAAGTTGGGGGATTAAGTCCCCTTGAATCCTGAGGGTCCCTAGGGGCCAACTATCCCACCAGGAACCTCCAATATGCGCCAGGGGCTGCGTTGCAGAGACGTGTAGAGAGGCCACACCCCTTTTACACCTCTCTGCAACGCAGCTCTGTGGCGCTTTCTGGATGTACCTGTTGGGCTAGTTGGCCCCCAGGGACCCTCAGGATTGAAGGGATTTAATTCCCCATCTTAAAACGCGCCACGGGGCCTGTTTGCACACATGTCACCTGAAGCCCCGCCCCTCCCTTCACCACTGTGCAAACGCGCCCCGTGGCGCGTTTTAAGTTGGGGGATTAAGTCCCCTTGAATCCTGAGGGTCCCCGGAGTCCAACTAGCCCACCATATACCTCCAAAAGCGCCACAGAGCTGCGTTGAAGAGAGGTGTAAAGGGGTGTGGCCTCTCTACACGTCTCTGCAACGCAGCCCCTGGCGCATATTGGAGGTTCCTGGTGGGCTAGTTGGCCTCAAGGACCCCCAGTATTCAAGGGGAATTCGTTCCCCCTCTGCAAGCGCGCCAGGGCGCGTTTGCAGAGTGGTGAAGGAAGGGGCGGGGCCTGCGGGCCCGATCGTTTTTTTTTTTTTTTGTCCCCTGAAGGGGAGCTGTGTAGCCCCTTCCTTTTTTCTCTTTTTGGGCCCTGGGGACCCCATCCCCCAGGGCCTTACCCCTTTTCTAAATTACAAAAAAAAAAAAAAACGGGAAGGGGCCGCGTGGCCCCCTTTCCTGGGCCTGTATTGGCCCCGGGGACCCCATCCCCGGGGCATGGCCTCTATATTTATTATTTTGAGGGGGCAGCGTGGCCCCCCTCCTCTGGCCATTTTAAGGCCCCGGGGACCCCATCCCCGGGGCGGCCTTTCCATTTTTTAAATTATTATTTTTTTCCTTTTTTGGGGAGGGGGCCGCGTGGCCCCCTCCGAGCCACTACTTGCCCCGGGGACCCCATCCCCCGGGGCTGGCCCTCTCCGTTGGGGACTGTGGGGGGTCCCCAATCCCCCCACAGTCCCGCCGGCTCCCCACGTCCCTTGGGAGCCGGCATTGCTGTTCCACATGGGGAGCAGCTGACATGCTGCTCCCCATGTGGAAAAGCAATCGCTTTGGATATTGGAAGAGAGAGCAGGTTTCCCTGCTCTCTCTTCCAATATCCAAAGCAGCTCCCGTCCTGCCATAGCAAACTACAGTGTCCCGGGGGTAGGCACCACGGGACACTGCAGGAGCCGGCCCTGGGGGGTGGTGGTCCCCAAGGCCATCAAGGGCTCCAGGAGGGGGGCCGCGCGGCCCCCCTCCCATTCAGTACACAGCCCCGGGGAGGTGGTGGTCCCCGGGGCTCTGGGGGTCCGTAACGGACCCCCATATTAAAATGTTTAGTGCCCCGGGGAGGTGGCGGTCCCCGGGGCGTGTGGGGGGGCTGGAGCCCCCCCGAAACTGGTTTTATTTTTAATTAAAAAAAAGCCCCGGGGAGGTGGTGGTCCCCGGGGCTGCGGGAGGGCTCAGAGCCCTCCCGCACCATTTTTTTAAAAAAGCCCCGGGGGGTGGCGGTCCTTGGGGCTTGGGGGGCCCTTTGAGGCCCCCACACATTAAATTATCCCCCCCACCATGCCCCCGGGACTTGGGCCACCCGGGGCCAATTAACATCGAAGTGCGGGAGACCGCGCTTCGATTTTTCTTTCGGCAGGATTCGCGCACCCTGAGCGCATCCTGCCGATTTTTTTTTTAAATGCTTTTTTTTTTGCCCAGGGGTCCTTGTGGGACCCCCTGAGCAGGCCTAGGGGTTAGGGTGTTTCTACCCTGCCCCCTTTTGCGCTTTGCGCACTTGTTTCTGTCCCTCGGTTCTACCGAGGGACAAAATGGCTGCCAACACTTCTTGATTTGGAGTGTTGACAGCCAATTAGCATGCAGCTCGTGATCGGGAGGGTACGCGGATCCGACGCGCCCATAGATATATATGTGATTTTAATTGTGAATTTCTCAGGAACTACTGAACGGATTTACACCATTTTAGCAAAAGGCACCAGTCTGAACCAAGGGCTACCTCTTTGCCAAATTTGGGGTAATTCCGTTCAGCAGTTCGGGCTGTAGCTGCGACTAAAGGTTCCTATGGAAAAATGAATGGGGAAAACGCGTTTTGGGACCCCCTTTTTCTCGGCCCCCGCTTGACGTATCACCCCGAGACTTTCAGGGTAGGAGCGGACCGGAGGGCCCCAACAAGTTGGAAGCTTTCGCGAAGATTCGTCAACCGGCGCCAACGTTATTGCAAATAGAATGTCGCGGATTTCCTATGGATAATAGGTTGTAACTATAACTATCTACTGGCGACCGCCAGTAGATAATATATATATATATATATATATATATATATATATATATATATCCAAAAGTGCCCTCAATTGAACATCGGCGCTCCTCTCGTGGTGCGGTGCGAATTTCCTCCGGCAGGGCAGTTGGTAATTATGAACAAGGTGACCCCTGAGCCCAGGGATCAATTAAAAACACACTCACTCGAAATCCGCTATTTTTTCAAGTTGCTTTTTATTACTTTTAAGCAAACATCGCTATGCCCAACGCGTTTCGGTTCCTCACACGAACCTTGATCACGGGTAGTTAGTATATATATATATATATATATATATATATATATATATATATATATATATATATATATATATCTACACATATACATATATGTATTGTGAGAAAGGCTGCTTTAACGGTCGAAACGCGTCACCAGAGCTTGCCACAATAAAGTTAAGTGTCTTGTCAACCCGAGCGTGCTGGAGCCTGTTTTCGGATTGGGAACGGGCGTTGTGGAATATATATACATATATATATTCACTGAAAAAACCAAAGGTTACAGGGACGTTTTAGTTAGCAAATAGAATTTAAAAAACCTTAGAAATTCACTGAAAAAACCAAAGGTTACAGGGACATTATAGTTAGGGTCAGATTTCACTCATACAAAACCAGTGACATTCAGGCGTTATAGTTAGCTGAGATAACTATAACTCGTGCCCCCACAATGCACTGCTTATGACCTCTCATATTACATCACTTATGACATGGTCAGTGACATCAATGATGACATCACTGATGACATCTCAAATGACATCACTGATGACTTCACTGATGACATCATCCACAGAATCTCATACAGTAGATGTTAATGCAATTTGCATTTTAAAGATTATTTTCATTGATTGCAATGTTCACTATGCACTTTTTGGATTGATTGCATTCCATGATGAATGTTTATACATGTATTTTTAGTATTGTTACATTCTCACATTGGGTGAGTATGATTTTTTCTATGTCTTTTAAATGGGGACGGACTATATAAGTTGTAACAAAATGGCGCTTACTAGATTGATAAAGGCTGCTGAGTCAGCCGAAACGCGTCTCTTCAGTCGCTGGGTCGAAGGAGGCCCTTTTTAGGTCGAGCCTCGAGTAGCGCGCAGGCGCTGCTCTGCGAGACTTTAAGTGAGGGGCTTTTGAAAGCTGACCACACGCTCGTGCGTCATGGCCTTTTCCCTGCGGTTACCCGCAAGCAAAAGGCCATGGTGCACGAGCGTGTGGTCACGCCTGCTGCTTGCAAGCACGCGCACCACTCGCGTGCTTGGTTTTTTCCTTGACGACGCTGCAGCGGCTTGTTTAAATTTGTATTTCTTTGGGAAGCAAAAGCGTGCCTTTTGCCTTTGTTTTGGTCTCCGTAAGAATCGCCCCACTCCAGCGAAAGGCGCGGCTCGACAAACTCTATTTTTACAATATTTTATGCTTTTAATAAGCAGCACGGCACACGCGGCATGGTGCTCTGGTTACTAAATGCGTAAAATATTGAAAAAAATGTGTTTGACGAGACGCGCCTTTTTAAAAAAAAAATGTGTTATTGTAGTCAGGTAACGTAGTTGGGCGGGGAAACGGAGGCCGATTTCCGCCTGGTTAATTCAGAGAGATTGATGCCAATTCGCTGTTTTACAAGTAAATACACTAGCTAACAGGTTACGTGACGTCATTGCGCAACTAAAAACTATTGAATGCTGTCCGGAATAAACGTATAATACAAATGGCTGTTACGGCTGTCAATTACACCAGGTAATAAACGGGCCGCATAATTATTTACTTATGCATTGTATTCATTGGAAGAAGGTGTAACACAAACACGCCATTCCGATCTCAGGTGTTTCAGGGGGCAGATGAGGCAAACAGTGCGAGGTCAGGAGGTCAGCAGTTCACGCCAGGAGACGTGGGACAATGCTGCTGACAGCTCCCTGAGCTTGTGTTGTGCTGGTTGGGCAAATCATGATCGGATGACCTAAGAGGTCAGAGTGAAGGGGGTGGGGCTTGGGGGAATTGTTTGGAGGAGAAGGGAGGGAATAGGGGGTAGTAGCCAGGGTGCCAATTGGAGGGGGAATAAAAAGCAAACAACATTGCTAAAACCCTTCAAATCTGTGCATCTATCCCAGCATTGAGGCTTGTATAACAAGCATTTGCAATGCAATAGGTCCCCAATTGCGAGATTATGAGCTATTGGCATTGTAAATGACAATGCCTTTATAAAAAACCTGCAATAATAAAAGGCATTGTCATTTACAATACCAATAAGTCAAAGTTTCTAAAATGCGAGACCTATTGCATTGCAAATGCTTGTAATAAAGAAGCTTTGATCCTTCAGTCTTCGTTTGCGTGCCTTCTTCTTGCCAGGAGTAAAGATTGCTTTGGATGTTCTTCAGCGCTGGCGGTGGGCGCTGTTCACGCACCACCAGTCGTCTCCCTTGGGCTCTTCACTATCAACCGCAACCAGCTTGGAGCAGCATGCAAGTGCTACGTTGTTGAGCCCCCAGAGAATTCGCCGGAATGAGGACCACAGGATGACAGCAGTATTGGGAGGCTGGGATCTCGCAGCGTGGCGGTCTGCTGCAGGGGCGTAGCTAGGCCTTAGGATGCCCGTGGCGGCCCCTGCATTTGCCGCCCTCGGCAAAATGATAGAAGAGCGGGGGGGGGTTGGTGGCGGTCGCGGCCGATTCTTGCGGCCGCAATGGCCGCAGGTAAGAGCGGGGGAAGGGGGGCCGGCTCCCACCCCAAAACTCATACCGCCTGGGGCGGTCCGCCCCCATCGCCCCCCCCTAGCTCCGCCACAGGTCTGCTGACTGCCAGCACGGGATCCGTGCTTCCCCTGACTAGAAATGCCTCACTCTGAAGACCGGCGTATCTTTGGTGACTGGGCACCGTGGAAGCGGTGAGGACTGATTAGGCTTAATGATTTTTGTTGACTGGTCTCTTCCGACCCTGCATTAAGACTTTCAAAATACTTTCAAAATATGTGCTGCATCGCATGTGGTGACGAAGCTTCTGTTTGTAGTCATGAAACGAAGCGCTGAAACTATTTATTGCTTTTATTCTTTGGAGATCGGACCCTTCCCAATGTCACAGAAATTACCAGTACATTTCACCAAGCACGCCTGTTGGATCAGGTGCAGTGTGTTGTCTATGATTGATGCCATTTGGCAGTGAAAGGCATCACAATGGGGCAGTATGGGACTTGTAGTCCGTGCCGATTATAACTGACAGTTATGCCAAAGTTGACAAAACATGTACTTCGGGGTCTGCTATATATTTGAAAGAAGCCATTTGCATTGAACCTTAAGTATTTTACGTAAAACGTGCCGACGGGCGGTGATTTTGTGGATTTGGAGTTCAGCTCGGGATGTTATTTTCGGGGGTCCGGTGTCGAGTTGCAATGCTTAGGAGGCTTGTGAAACAAAAGCGACTCATACAAGTGTCCCATGCATATTATAGTTTAAGCAGCACTTTTTATTCATTTTTTTATATGTGCTACCTGAGGGGGTTGGCGCTATGTTTATACTATATAGAAAAGATATGTTATGATAACAGCAAATGTTCCCTAAACATCGGAAGATATGGCAATACATTCCTCATGTCTATTGTTTAAGTGTGTATAATCAATGGTGAGTTGCTCTTGCATTTAGGCAGACATACAGTAGATGTTAATGCAATTTGCATTTTAAAGATTATTTTCATTGATTGCAATGTTCACTATGCACTTTTTGGATTGATTGCATTCCATGATGAATGTTTATACATGTATTTTTAGTATTGTTGCATTCTCACATTGGGTGAGTAGGATTTTTTCTATGTCTTTTAAATGGGGACGGACTATATAAGTTGTAACAAAATGGCGCTTACTAGATTGATAAAGGCTGCTGAGTCAGCCGAAACGCGTCTCTTCAGTCGCTGGGTCGAAGGAGGCCCTTTTAATAAAGATATATATATATATTATCTACTGGCGGTCGCCAGTAGATAGCTATAGTTAGGACCTATTTTCCATAGGAAATTCACAACATTCTATTTCCAATAACTTTGGCGCCAGTTGACGAATCTTTGTGAAATCTTCAAACCTTGTGGGGCGCTCCGGTCCGCTCCTATCCTGAAAGTTTCAGGGTGATTCGTCAAGCGGGGGCCGAGAAAAAAGGGGGGTCCCAAAACATGTTTTCCCCATGCAATTTTCCATAGGAAACTTTAGACACGGCTACAGCCCGAACTGCTGAACGGAATTACACCAAATTTGGCAAATAGGTAGTTCTTGGTTCAGAAAGAACCCTTTTTGTTAAATGGTGTAAATCCGTTTAGTAGTTGCTGAGGAAATCAAAAGTAAAAACACATATATATCTATGGCCGCGGAGGATCCGCGCACCCTCCCGACCACGAGCTGCATGCTAATTGGCTGTCAACACTCCAAACCAGGAAGTGTTGGCAGCCATCTTGTGCCTCAGTAGAACCGAGGCACAAGAAAAGAGAAAAACAGTCGCGAAAAAAAAGGAAAGGGGGCAGGGTAGAAACTCCCTGACCCCCTAGGCCTGCTCAGGGGGTCCCACAAAGACTCCCAGGGCCCAAAAAAGCATTAAAAAAAAAAAAAAAATCAGCAAAATGCACGCCGGATCCGCGGATCTGGCAGCAAAACAAAAAAAAAACGAAGCGCGGGCTCCAGCGCTTCGTTACTAATTAGCCCCCGGGTGGGCCAAGTCCCGGGGGCAGTGAAAAAAAAGTATGGGGGGGCCCAATCCCCCCCACACTGCCCCAGGGTTTGCCACCTCCCCGGGGCTTGAATAATGAGTTGTGGGGGGGCACGCAGCCCCGGGGATCGCCACCCCCCGTGGCTTGTTTTTTTAAAGTTTGGGGGGCCTCTAAGGCCCCCCCAAGCCCCGGGGACCACCACCCCCACCCCCGGGGCTTCCATTAATTATAATAGCGGGGGCACACTGCCCCCCCGCAGCCCCGGGGACCGCCACCCCCCCCAGGGCTTCATTTAAAAAAAAAAAAATACCTGTGAGGGGGGGCTCGAGCCACCTCCCCGGGGCACTAAAAATGTAAATTTGGGGGTCCATTATGGACCCCCGAGCCCCGGGGACCACCACCTCCCCGGGGCTGTGCACACGAAGGGAGGGGGGCCGCGAGGCCCCCCTCCTGGAGCCCTTGATGGTCCTGGGGACCGCCAACCCCCAGGGCCAGGTCCTGCAGTGTCCCGGGGTGCCCACCCCCGGGACACTGTAGTTTGCACCTCTGTGCAACGCAGCTCTGTGGCGCTTACTGGAGGTACCTAGTGGGCTAGTTGGACCCCAGGGACCCTCAGGATGGATTCAAGGGGACTTAATCTCCCAACTTAAAACGGACACATGGCTTGTTTGCACACATGTCACCTCAGGCCCCCCCTCCCTTCACCACTGTGCAAACGTGCCCCGGGGCGCGTTTTAAGAGGAAGTTTTAATCCCCCTGCCCTATTATGTACTAGGGCCTTACAGAGGAGGTCATGCTAATCACAGGGGTACCCCAACGCATAGTGTTCCCTAGTGTATGTAGGTGTTTTCACTGTATTCTAAGTGTCTTTTAGCATAGCACTGGCTCTAGGCCTGGTTAGTCCGAGTCAGTTACCACCAGTACCCGTCTGAAAACGTTGTGGGCACAGGATGATTTTGCAACAAGGCCTCTTTCTGCTCCTCTGTTGGTTCTTTCTGCACATGTCTTGCCTCTTCCTGCACTTTTCTTCGTCTTTGTGGACTTCTGTTGCTTCTTTCTGCATTTCTTTTGCTTCTTTCTGTGCGTTTTTTCTTCTTTCTTCACATGTCCTACCTCTGTAGGCATAGTTAGAAACTAGCATTTAAAAAACCTTTGAAATTCACTTAAAAAACCATAGGTTTCAGGCACGTTATAGTTAGAAATTAGCATTTAAAAAACCTTTGAAATTCACTGAAAAAACCATAGGTTGCAGATACCTTAAAGTTAGAAATTAGCATTTAAAAAACCTTTGAAATTCACTGAAAAATCCATAGGTTTCAGGCACGTTATAGTTAGAAATTAGCATTTAAAAAACCTTAGAAATTCACTGAAAAAACCATAGGTTTTAGGGACAGTTATAGTTAGTTGGACATTTCACTAGTACAAAACCATAGAAATTCCCCCGTTATAGTTAGTTCAGCTAACTATAACTCGCGCCCACAATGCACTGCTGATGACGTCACATATTACATCACTCATGACATGGTCAGTGACATCACTGATGACATCACTGATGACATCTCAAATGACATCACTGATGACATCACTGATGTCATCATCCATGTGATAATTTCATGCATCTTCTCAAACCCTAATATAACTTTTGATACACCCACTCTAAATTACAGACTGCCATTCTCAAAACCATAGACACTCCAACACCAATAACTACATACACACTTACTGATTCTTAGGTCTACACACACATCCACTCACTCACCCACCCGTACAGTCACTCATACTTACGGTCACTCAGTACAGGACTATCATATGCACTCATACACCTATATAGACACTCACCACCGCCACTCATCCATAGAGGTACTCACACACCTAGTCAGTCATGGAAATAATTAATCACACTGCCATTTACTCAGATATACAGTTATACACACACCAGCTCTATTACTCATACAAATACTAGCACATTCTTACGCTCTTATACAATCAATGATACAAGCACACACTCATCCATACAGCCACTCTCACAATAACACACTCATTTGTAGCCAATTATGTACTCCAACACACATATATACTACTTTTCACATATGGAGTTACTCACACATGTACCACTGAGATATACATTCACTCACTAACACACCCATACACACACTCACCCACCCATACAGTCCATCACAGATGCACTCTTGAAACCATGCACCCAGTGAATCACCCACTCACACATCTATGCTCAGAGTCACACACACCCCACCCACACAAACACTCAGGCACCCATACAGATACTCAGACAACAAATCAATAAGCCATATAGACACTCATGTAGCTATTTGCAAACCCATGCAGTCGCTTACACATCAACAGACACACGGATACAGACATTCACACAGTTTACTCACTAACCCATGCATTCAGAAAGATATGTTTAATCACTCACTTATAGAGTCAGTCACGCACCTACTAAATCAACCATTCAGACACTTATACACCCACTCATTCATCAATACGCCTTTCACTATATATATTAAACATATTTAAACTTTACAGAAACACACAGTCCCTGGATGATGTCATCAGTGATGTCATCAGTGATGTCATTTGAGATGTCATCAGTGATGTCACTGACCATGTCATGAGTGATGTAATATGTGACGTCATCAGCAGTGCATTGCGGGGGCGCGAGTTATAGTTAGCTGAACTAACTATAACGGGGGAATTTCTATGGTTTTGTACGAGTGAAATGTCCAACTAACTATAACTGTCCCTAAAACCTATGGTTTTTTCAGTGAATATATATATATATATACACATATACATATACATATATGTATTGTGAGAAAGGCTGCTTTAACGGTCGAAACGCGTCACCAGAGCTTGCCACAATAAAGTTAAGTGTCTTGTCAACCCGAGCGTGCTGGAGCCTGTTTTCGGATTGGGAACGGGTGTTGTGGAATATATATATATATATATATATTCACTGAAAAAACCAAAGGTTACAGGGACGTTTTAGTTAGCAAATAGAATTTAAAAAACCTTAGAAATTCACTGAAAAAACGAAAGGTGACAGGGACATTATAGTTAGGGTCAGATTTCACTCATACAAAACCAGTGACATTCAGGCGTTATAGTTAGCTGAGATAACTATAACTCGTGCCCCCACAATGCACTGCTTATGACCTCTCATATTACATCACTTATGACATGGTCAGTGACATCAATGATGACATCACTGATGACATCTCAAATGACATCACTGATGACTTCACTGATGACATCATCCACAGAATCTCTGATGCACCCACTCACACCCCATATAATGTTTCATACACCCACTCCAACTTCTACACTACCATTCTCAAACCCATTGTAACCTTTGGTTTTTTCAGTGAATTTCTAAGGGTTTTTAAATTCTATTTGCTAACTATAACGCTCCTGCCAAACCATAGCAAACTGCAATGTCCCGGGGGTGGGCACCCCGAGACATTGCTGGAGCCGGCCCTGGGGGGGTTGCAGTCCCCAGGGCCATGTAGGGCTCCTGGAGGGAGCCCCCTTCTTTGTGAATTAAGCCACGGGAGGTGGTGGTACCCGGGGGTCTGCAACAGGCCCCTTAATTATTGTATTTGTGCCCCAGGGAGGTGGTGGTCCCCGGGGCTGCGAGGGAGTCCGTTGGGGCCTCCCTCGCATTTTGTTTGAATAAAAAACTGTGTACCCCGGGATGGTGGCTGTCCCCTTGGCTGCGTGGTGGGGGCTGGAGCTCCCATGCATTAATATTTAAGCTACGCACAGGTAGGTGGCGGTCCCCAGGCTGCAGGGGGCCCACTCAGGGCCCTAGCATCATTATTCACACATGCCCCAGTACCTGGCCCACCGGGGACCTATATTAAATGAAGCACGGGAACCTGCACTTTGTTTTTTTAAAAAGTTCAAAAATGCTTTTTGGCCCTGGGGTCCCTGTGGGAATCACCCAAGAGGCCTAGGGGGTCAGGGTGTTTCTAAACTGTCCCCTTTTCTTTTTATTTATAATTTTTCTTGTGACTCATTTCAACCGAGTCACAAGATGGCTGCCAACACTTTCTGGCGACCAATCAAATCTCAGGCACAAGATCAGGAGGGGTCGCAGAACCACCATGGCCTCAGTTGTATATCTTAAAAATCTTTATATTTCTCAGTAACTACTGAACAGATTCACACCATTTAACAAAAAGGGCGCTTTACGGACTAAGAGCTGCCTCTCTGCCAAATTTGGTGTAATTCCGTTCGGCAGTTCAGGCTGTAGCCATGTCTAAAGTTTCCTATGGAAATTAACATGGAGAAAAAGCGTTTTGGGACCCCCCTTTTTCTTGGCCCCCGCTTGACACATCACCACGAAATTTTCAAGACAGCAGCTGAAGTGACTGACATACTAGTTTTGAGAGTTTTGCGAGGATTCATCAAACGCCACCAAAGTTATTCCTATGGAAACTACATACTAACTATAACTACCTACTGGCAAACGCCAGTAGGTAATATATATATATAGTATACGGAGACAGCATGTATCTGAATCAAACACTGAGGGAAGGGAGACAAGGTCCGAAGCAAGCAGTGTGGTGAGCTCAGAAGTGGAGACAGATGCTGAGGACGGAGGGACAACCTCACACCAAAATCAATTATCCCCTTGGTGATTGAGGAGCAAGAATTGTTAATGCTAGACCGCCAATTGAACCTACCCCCAAGAGAAACGCAACAAAATTACAAATCCCTAAGGGGAAGAGGCAGAGGCCAAAAAGGTGGAGAGGACCCCAGAACAAGCAATCAAGTGAAAGAGAAAACTGGGAAAGGTTACAAGAAGTAGCCAAAGCCAGTTCTGAGAATTCGGTAATCAACCTCATGGATATTATTTTGACTGCAAGAGAAGTGGAAATACTGAAACTGGGACTCTCACTTTGTTCAAAACAAGACATGAATTATGTACAGACTTGTATAGACTTCTTCAAGTTAATTCGGTCAATTAAATTAAAGAAATTTTTCTTATCTCAGCCAAAGAAAAGAAGAGATCAGAGATTGGTAGAGGGCAAGATAATGTAATCAACGCTTTGCAGGTGAATGCTATGAATTTGTTACTACAGCTAAGGCAATTGGAAGTGGAAAATGAATGGCAAGAGGAGTGCATAAGTGAAGAGTCCTTAATTGTGGAACAAGGATTGACCAAAGTCAAAGTTTATACCTGTGATGGCAAGACATTCAATTGATATTTTTTGTGACCTGGTTGTCAATGAATTGAAAACTCTGTGCTGTGAGAGAAGTAAAAGATCAAATGCTAGCCAAAAAGAAAGAGAATATCATGATTTAGTGAATAAACTGCAAACAAAAACAAATTGTATTGTAATGAAATTTGACGAGGGAATATTATGCTGTGGGTTAAAAAGACATATTTGGAAGACGCTTATGTGCAATTGAATGATGTAGAGAGTTATTGTAGGGTGTCAAGACAGAAGATGGAGAGTTCATGGTTAAAGATAAATAAAGTTTTGAGACAATGGAGAGATCAGAGTCTCCTTAGTCAGGAGGAGTATCAGTTCAAAAGGAAAGATCACCCAGTAATACCTGTGGTTTATTTAATTCTGAAAAGCCATAAAAATATGGTCAACCTCCCGGGACGCCTGACCATGTCCTCAATTGAGAGTTGCCTTAAAAATGTGAGTAAATATGTAGACCAGTTTTTAAAGGAGTCGGTGATTAATTTGCCATTGTATGTAAAAGATACGGGGGATTTTTTACAGAAAGTATATGATTTGCCCTGGGAGAAAGATATAATTCTCCTCACAATTGATGTCAAATCACTCTACACGAGTATCAGGCACAAAGACGATATGCGTGCAGTAAGTCACTTTTAGGGTACTAGACCCCTGAATTTATGGTAGTACACAAAGATGCATTTAGCAATGATTGAGATGTGCTTGACAAGTAACTTCTTTCTATTTAATGGGGAAGTCTTCCAGCAATTGTGCTTGACTAAGATGGGTACTTGCTTCTCCACCAGCTATGCAAATTTATTTATGGGCTGGTGGGAGGAGCAGGTGGTCCAGGTAGAAAATCAGGTGGAATGGGAAGAGCATGTAGTCCAATGGAGTTGTTTCATAGACAATCTGTTTATTGTGTGAAAGGGTTCAGAGAAGAGTGCAAGATTATTTGTAGAGAAACTGGGGGCAAATTAGTTGAATCTGAAGCTGACCAGCAATATCAGTAGAGTAGAGGTAAACTTTCTTGACCTCACAATTTATGTGGAGGGGGACCGGCTGGAAACAAAGCTATTCAGGAAACCTACAGCCGGCAACACTCTGTTGCACTCAACAAGCTTTCACCCACATATCCTGATAGAGAGTACCCCTTATGGAGAGTGCTTTAGGATACGGAAAACTGTAGTGTCTAGCGAGAGGAAGACAAAGCCATTGGAGAGTTGAAAGAAAGATTTAGAGCCAGGGGGTTCACAAAAGATTGTATCAACAAAGCTACTGTGAAAACAAAATCAAAACCAAGAGAAAGGATCCTTTTTGAGAGGAAAATTGCACAAAAGCAAAAGAAGTTTGATCCCCTTTTCAGTTTAGTTACTACATACAGTACACAGGAAGCAGCTATAAAGACAATTTTAAACAAATATTGGCACCTTATAAGAAATTACCCAGTTTTTAGGGGGAGATCGCACCACCAAGGCCAAGGATTACTTTCAGGAGAGCAAAATCTGAGACAAGCCCTGGTGGTAAGTAGTCCTCAGAGTAGAAAAGAAGTGAAGAATACCTGGCTGACAGTAAGAAAAGGATTTCAAAGGTGTGGAAAATGTAAAGCACATAAACATGGGAAAACACCATGCAACTTGTATCCCCACTGACTTCTTGTATTAAAGTGATTAAGGGTCAGTTCAATTGTAAGATGGAGGTTGCTGTGTACATGTTGAAATGCCAGTGCCAGCTATCTTACATTGGTAGTAAGATCTTGCCAGTTCACACGAGAATTTTACAGCATTTGAGAATGATACAAAATCACGATCATGGTTACCTTGTGGCTAGGCACTTTGAAGAGGTGCATGGTGGAAGGACGGATGGTCTTACATATTGTGTGATGGATGCGGTCCCCAAAAATGTACATGGGGCGACAGGGAATGTAAATTGAGGCGTTTGGAGTCTAGATATATTATTGAATTCAACACAAAGACACCAGGGGGCCTCAATATGGAAGAAGATATTTTTACACATCTATGAGAGTAGTCAAAAAGAGTGATGAATTATATCCCCACTGTTTTAAGGAGAAGAGACAAGAATGATTTTAATAGCGTTGAATATGTAAGAATAGTAGAAAGGCAAGGGAATGTTATATGAGTGATGCTGCACAGGACTCTTTAGTTTTTAATTGGTCTAAGGAGTATGGAATAGTGTCTGACTGAGGAGGCTTTATTGGTATTGGCTCAGCATTCAACCATTAGACTCATGAGATGTGTTGCCCACTGGGGCTGAATTGTGGAGACACAGGCCATTTGTGGTAGAAGAGATCAGAAATTAAGAATGTAGGATAAAAGGGCAGCAATGTTTAGATAAGAACTTCCAGGAGAAACCATCAATATGAATGATTGGAGTTAGTAAATTCAGACAACGATGAGAGTTGTGGAAAATGTATTTATTAGGTGGTTATGTCGTGGAAAGGTTTTAGAAAGTTTTAAAAATATATCTTGATAAACTCAGTCTTATAAATGATGTGGTTTATATCAAATTGTTTTATAAAACTTTTAATGCTAAAATTTGACTCGTTGAATATATTTATTATATTTAAAATATTTATGATATGTGCAATGTTTATATTTATGGCCTGTGAAGAATACAGGTCTTTGAAGCATGGTCAAAATTATGGTTGCATGCTGAGGCGATCGAATAGGGTAATAATGAGAGGTGGTCGGACACTCAAGAGAGGAAAGACTATGTGGGAGTCAGGACACAAGTGGACTTCATCCCCCGAGCAGCAGTGCGCCAGGAGGCGCGTTTGCAGAGTGGTGTAAAAAGGGGGCATGGCCTTGGACCACTCTCAGCAATCCAGCTGTGTGGGGCTTACTGGAGGTACCTGGTGGGCTAGTTGGCCCCCAGGGACCCTCAGGAGGCAAGGGGACTTCATCCCCCAACCAAGAGTGTGCCAGGAGGTGCGTTTGCAGAGTGGTGGACAAAGGGGGCGTGGCATGTGTCCACCTATCAGCAATCCCACTATCTGGGGCATACTGGAGGTATCAGGTAGGCTAGTTGGCCCTAAGGACCTCCAGCAGCGAAGTGGACTTTAATACCTATCCAAGAGCACGCCAGGGAGCGCGTTTGCAGAGTGGTGGGGAAAGGAGGCATGGCCTGCTATGAGAACTTAGCAATGCTGCTGTGTGGGACTTACTGGAGGTAATAGGAGGGGTAGTTGGCCCCCAAGGTTGTCCTTGGGGACCAACTACCCCTCCTGTCCCACACATTGGGATTGCTAAGAGGTCTTTGGAAGCCACACCCCCCCTTTCTCCACCACTCTGCAAACGCGCCTCCTGGCACAGTACTGGCTGGGGGATGAAGTCCACTTTACTCCTGAGGGACTTTGGGGGCCAAGAAGCCCTCCTGGTACCTCCTGTAAGTCCTATGCAGCGGAATTCCTGAGCGCTGGTTGGAGGCCCAGCCCCCTTTCTCCACCACTCTGCAAACGTGACTACCAGTTAAAGCAGCATTTGTAATTTAATAGGTCTCGCATTTGCAAGAGTTAGAGCTATTGGCGTTGTAAATGTAAAAGTTTTTTACTAATGTTTTTTGGAGTGGAGTGGATGTACGTTGTGTGTAGTGGAATTATGTGGTATGCTGTGCAGTGAAATTATGTGGATAGAAAGTATGTGGTATTTAATGTATAGAAATTATGTAGAGTGGGATTATGTGTTATGGAGAGCAATTATGTGGTATGGTAGTCTGTGTTTTGGAGTGGTAACCTCAGGTTTAGTCTTCCTCATTTCCATAGAAGCTAAACTATGAACTCTATGAGACAAAAAAAGAAGGAATCACTGAGGAGCACTTCTGGTTCTAGTCAGAGGTATGAGCAGGGCCACTGGAATTATGCGACTGTTCGGCTGCACCAATTTTCACATAATTAAACATTTTCCGCATTAGCCACATAATCCATCATCTGCTGCCTAATCTGCAGATTTGAACAAAAAAGCCTTGTTTCTAGCTCAAACGTTACCAAAAATGCATCGACAAGTGTTACAGTGTGGTGGAAGGTCCTTTGTAAATCTAGAATAGTCACCTATTACTTATTGCTAAATGTGGGTGTTAAATTGGTACTAATGGTGTGCAAGCCACTCTTGCTTCTTTCTGCGCCTCTCTTGCCTCTTTCTGCATTGCTGTTGCTTCTTTCTGCACCTGTCTTTCTTTTTCTGCACTTCTCTTGCCTCTTTCTGCACATCTCTTCTACTTTCTGCACCTCTTTTGCCTCTTTCTGCACCTCTGTTGCCTCTTTCTGCACCTCACTTGCTTCTTTGTGCACCCCTCTTGCCTCTTTCTGCACCTCTCTTGCCTCTTTCTACATCCCTCTTCCCTCTTTCTGCACCCCTCCTGCCTCTTTCTGCACCTCTGTTCCTTCTTTCTGCACTTCTTTTGTTTCTTTCTGCACCTCTCTTGCTTCTTTCTGCACCCCTCTTGCCTCTTTCTCCACCCCTTGTCCCCCTTTCTGCATGTCTGTTGCTTCTTTCTGCACTTCTCTTGCCTCTTTCTCTACCCCTCTTCCCTCTTTCTGCATCTCTGTTGCTTCTTTCTGCACTTATCTTGCGTCTTTCTGTACCTCTCTTGCTTCTTTCTGCACCCCTTGTGCCTCTTTCTGCACCCCTCTTCTCTTTCTGCATTCCTCTTGCCTCTTTCTGTGCTACTCTTGCTTCTTTCTGCACCTCTCTTGCTTCTTTCTGCAGCACTTGTGCTTCTTTCTGCACCCCTCTTCCATCTTTCCGCACCCCTCTTGCCTCTTTCTGCACCCCTGTTCCTTCTTTCTGCTCTTCTTTTGTTTCTTTCTGCACCTCTCTTGCTTCTTTCTGCATCCCTCTTGCTACTTTGTCCACCCCTGTTCCCCCTTTCTGCATGTCTGTTGCTTTTTTATGCATTTCTCTTGCTTCTTTCTGCATCTCTCTTGCTTCTTTCTGCACCCCTCGTGCCTCTTTCTGCCCCCTCATCCCTCTTTCTGCAGTCCTCTTGCCTCTTTCTGCACCTCTGTTGCTTCTTTCTGCACTTTTTTTGTTTCTTTCTGCAGTTCTCATGCTTCTTTCTGCACCCCCTTGCCTCTTTCTCCACCCCTCTTCCCTCTTTCTGCACCCCTGTTGCCCCTTTCTGCACCTCTGTTCCTTCTTTCTGCACTTCTTTTGTTACTTTCTGCACCTCTCACTTCTTTCTGCACCCCTTTTGCCTCTTTCTGCACCCCTCTTGCCTCTTTCTGCACCTCTGTTCCTTCTTTCTGCACTTCTTTTGTTTCTTTCCGCAGCTCTCATGCTTCTTTCTGCACCCCCTTGCCTCTTTCTCTACCCCTCTTCCCTCTTTCTGCACTCCTGTTGCCCCTTTCTGCACCTCTGTTCCTTCTTTCTGCACTTCTTTTGTTTCTTTTGCATGCCTCTTGCTTATTTCTGCACCCCTCATGCCCCTTTCTGTACCCCCTCCCTCTTTTTGCACCCCTCTTGCCTCTTTCTGCACATCTGTTGCTTCTTTCTGCACTCCTCTTGCTTCTTTCTACAGCTCTCCTGCTTCTTTCTGCACCACTTGTGCTTCTTTCTGCACCCCTCTTGCCTCTTTCTGCACCTCTGTTCCTTCTTCACTTCTTTTGTTTTTTTCTGCACCTCTCTTGCTTCTTTCTGCACCCCTCTTGCCTCTTTCTCCACCGCTGTTCCCCCTTTTTGCATCTACGTTGCTTCTTTCTGCACTTCTCTTGCCTCTTTCTCCATCCCTCATCTCTCTTTCTTCACCTCTGTTGCCTCTTTCTGCACCCCTCTTCACTCTTTCTGCACCCCTCTTGCCTCTTTCTGCACGCCTCTTGCTTCTTTCTGCACCCCTCGTGCCTCTTTCACACCCATCTTCCCTCTTTCTGCACCCCTCTTGCCTCTTTCTGCACCTTTGTTCCTACTTTCAGCACTTCTTTTGTTTCTTTCTGCACCTCTCTTGTTTCTTTCTGTATCCCTCTTGCCTCTTTCTCCACCCCACTTCCCCCTTTCTGCATCTCTGTTGCTTTTTTATGCATTTCTCTTGCTTCTTTCTGCATCTCTCTTGCTTCTTTCTGCACCCTTCGTGCCTCTTTCTGCACCCCTCATCCCTCTTTCTGCACTCCTCCTGCTTCTTTCTGCACCTCTGTTGCTTCTCTCTGCACTTCTTTTGTTTCTTTCTGCACCCCTCTTGCCTCTTTTTGTACCTCTGTTCCTTCTTTCTGTACTTCTTTTGTTTCTTTCTGCACCTCTTGCTTCTTTCTGCACCCCTTTTGCCTTTTTCTCCAACCCTCTTTCTTCACCCCTGTTGCCTCTTTCTGCACCTCTGTTCCTTCTTTCTGCACTTCTTTTGTTTCTTTCTGTACATCTCTTGCTTCTTTCTGCACCCCTCTTGCCTCTTTCTGCACCCCTGTTCCTTCTTTCTGCTCTTCTTGTGTTTCTTTCTGCACCTCTCTTGCTTCTTTCTGCACCCCTCTCACCACTTTCTCCACCCCTCACGCTACTTTCTCCACCCCTGTTCCCCCTTTTTGCATCTCTGTTGCTTCTTTCTGCACTTCTCTTGCCTCTTTTTCCACCCCTCATCCCTCTTTCTGTACCTCTGTTGCTTCTTTCTGCAAATCTCTTGCTTCTTTCTGCACCTCTGTCCCTTCTTTCTGCACCCCTCATGCCTCTTCCACACCCCTCTTCCCTCTTTTGCACCACTCTTGCCTCTTTCTGCAACTTTGTTCCTTATTTCTGCACTTCTTTTGTTTCTTTCTGCACTTCTTTTGTTTCTTTCTGCACCTCTCTTGTTTCTTTCTGTATCCCTCTTGCCTCTTTCTCCACCCCTCATCCCTCTTTCTGCAGTCCTCTTGCCTCTTTCCGCACCTCTGTTGCTTCTTTCTGCACTTCTTTTGTTTCTTTCTGCACCCCAATTGCCTCTTTCTGCACCTGTTCCTTCTTTCTATACTTCTTTTGTTTCTTTCTGCACCTCTCACTTCTTTCTGCACCCCTTTTGCCTCTTTCTGCACCCCTCTTGCCTCTTTATGCACCTCTGTTCCTTCTTTCTGCACTTCTTTTGTTTCTTTCTGCAGCTCTCATGCTTCTTTCTGCACCCCGTGCCTCTTTCTCCACCCCTCTTCCCTCTTTCTGCACCCCTGTGGCCCCTTTCTGCACCTCTGTTCCTTCTTTTCTGCACTCCTCTTGCTTCTTTCTACACCTTTATTGCTTCTTTCTGTACCACTTGTGCTTCTTTCTGCACCTCTCTTGCTTCTTTCTGCACCCCTCTTGCCACTTTCTCCACCCCTGTTCCCCCTTTTTCCATCTCTGTTGCTTCTTTCTGCACTTCTCTTGCCTCTTTCTCAATCCCTCATCCCTCTTTCTGCACCTCTGTTGCTTCTTTCTGCACTTCTCTTGCTTCTTTCTGCACCTCTGTCCCTTCTTTCTGCAACCCTTGTGCCTCTCTCTGCACCCCTCTTCCCTCTTTCTACACCCCTCTTGCCTCTTTCTGCACCTCTGTTCCTCCTTTCTGCACTTCTTTTGTTTCTTTCTGCAACTCTCTTGCTTCTTTCTGCATGCCTCTTGCATCTTTCTGCACCCCTCGTGCCTCTTTCACACCCCTCTTCCCTCTTTTTGCACCCCTCTTGCCTCTTTCTGCACCTTTGTTCCTTCTTTCTGCACTTCTTGTGTTTCTTTCTGCACCTCTCTTGTTTCTTTCTGTATCCCTTTTGCCTCTTTTCCCACCCCACTTCCCCCTTTCTGCATCTCTGTTGCTTTTTTATGCATTTCTCTTGCTTCTTTCTGCACCTCTGTTGCTTCTTTCTGTACTTATTGTGTTTCTTTCTGCACCCCTCTTGCCTCTTTCTGCACCTCTGTTTCCTCTTTCTGCACTTCTTTTGTTTCTTTTTGCACCCCTTTTGCCTCTTTCTGCACTCCTCTTGCATCTTTCTGCACCTCTGTTCCTTCTTTCTGCACTTCTTTTGTTTCTTTCTGTAGCTATCTTACTTCTTTCTTGACCCCCTTGCCTCTTTTACCAACCCTCTTCCCTGTTTCTTCACCCCATTGCCTCTTTCTGCACCTCTGTTCCTTCTTTCTGCACTTCTTTTGTTTCTTTCTGTACATCTCTTGCTTCTTTCTGCACCCCTCGTGCCTCTTTATGCACCCCTCTTCCCTCTTTTTGCACCCCTGTTGCCTCTTTCTGCACCTCTGTTGCTTCTTTCTGCACTACTCTTGCTTCTTTCTGCACCTCTTTGGCTTCTTTCCGCACCACTCGTGCTTCTTTCTGCACCTCTCTTCCCTCTTTCTGCACCTCTCTTGCCTCTTTCTGCACCTCTGTTCCTTCTTTCTTCACTTCTTTTGTTTCTTTCTGCACCTCTCTTGCTTCTTTCTGCACCCCTCTTGCCTCTTTCTGCACCCCGCTTCCCCCTTTCTGCATCTCTGTTGCTTCTCTCTGCACTTCTGTTGCCTCTTTCTCCAACCCTATTCCCTCGTTCTGCAACTCTGTTGCTTCTTTCTGCACTTTTCTTACTTCTTTCTGCACCCCTCGTGCCTCTTTCTGCATCCCTAGTGCCTCTTTCTGCATCCCTTGTGCCTCTTTCTGCACTCCTCTAGCCTCTTTCTGCACATCTGTTCCTTGTTTCTGCACTTCTTTTGTTTCTTTCTGCACCTCTCTTGCTTCTCTCTGCTTCCCTCTTGCCTCTTTCTCCACCCCTCTTCCCACTTTCTACATCTCTGTTCCTCCTTTCTGCACTTCTTTTGTTTCTTTCTGTAGCTCTCTTGCTTCTTTCTGAACCCCCTTGCCTCTTTCTCCACCCCTCTTCCCACTTTCTGCACCTCTGTTCCTTCTTTCTGCACTTCTTTTGTTTCTTTCTGTACATCTCTTGCTTCTTTCTGCACCTCTCTTGCTTCTTTATGCACCCCTCTTCCCTCTTTTTGCACCCCTCTTGCCTCTTTCTGTACCTCTGTTGCTTCTTTCTGCACTACTCTTGCTTCTTTCTGCACCTCTTCGGCTTCTTTCCGCACCACTCGTGTTTCTTTCTGCACCCTTCTTCCCTCTTTCTGTGCCTCTCTTGCCTCTTTCTGCACCTCTGTTCCTTCTTTCTGCTCTTCTTTTATTTCTTTCTGCACCTCTCTTGCTTCTTTCTGCACCCCTCTTGCCTCTTTCTCCAACCCGCTTCCCCCTTTCTGCATCTCTGTTGCTTCTTTCTGCACTTCTGTTGCCTCTTTCTCCACCCCTCTTCCCTCGTTCTGCACCTCTGTTGCTTCTTTCTGCACTTTTATTACTTCTTTCTGCACCCCTCGTGCCTCTTTCTGTACCCCTGGTGCCTCTTTCTGCACTCCTCTTCTCTCTTTCTTCACTCCTCTTGCCTCTTTCTGCACATCTGTTCCTTCTTTCTGCACTTCTTTTGTTTCTTTCTGCTCCTCTCTTGCTTCTCTCTGCTTCCCTCTTGACTACTTCTCTACCCCTCTTCCCTCTTTCTGCATCTCAGTTACTTCTTTCTGCACTTCTCTTGCCCCTTTCTGCACTCCTCTTCCCTCTTTCTGCACCTCTGTTGCTTCTTTCTGCACTTCTCTTGCTTCTTTCTGCACCCCTCGTGCCTCTTTCTGCACCCCTTTTCCCTCTTTCTGTACCTTACTTGCCTCTCTCTGCACCTCTGTTCCTTCTTTCTGCACGTCTTTTGTTTCTTTCTACAGCTCTCTTGCTTCTTTCTATACCCCCTTGCCTCTTTCTCCACCCCTCTTTCTGCACCCCTGTTGCCTCTTTCTGCACCTCTGTTCCTTCTTTCTGTACTTGTTTTGTTTCTTTCTGTACATCTCTTGCTTCTTTCTGCACCCCCATGCCTCTTTCTGCACCCCTCTTCCCTCTTTTTGCACCTCTGTTCCTTCTTTCTGCACTTCTTTTGTTTCTTTCTGTACCCTTCTTCCCTTTCTTGCATCCCTCTTGCCTCTTTCTGCTGTTCTCTTGTCTTTTTCTGTGCCTCTCTTGCCTCTTTCTGCACCTCACTTGCTTCTTTCTGCACTTCTCTTGCTTCTTTCTACACCTCTGTTGCTTCTTTAAGCAATTCTCTTGCCTATTTCTGCACTTCTCTTGCTTGTTTCTGCACCCCTCTTGCCACTTTTTGCACCTCTGTTGGTTCTTTCTGCACTGCTCTTGCTTGTTTCTGCACCTCTTTTGCAATTTTCTGCATCCCTCTTGCCTCTTTCTGTACCCCTCTTCCCTATTTCTCCACCTCTCTTGCTTCTTTCCACACCTCTCTTGCTTCTTTCTGCACCCCTTGTGCCTCTTTCTGCACCCTTCTTCCCCTTTCCTGCATGTCTCTTGGTTCGTTCTGCACTGCTCTTGCCTCTTTCTGCACCCCTCTTGCCTCTTTCTGCACCTCTTTTGCTTCTTTCTGCACTTCTCTTCCCTCTTTCTGCACCCCTATTGCCTCTTTCTGCACCTCTGTTGGTTCTTTCTGCACTGCTCTTGCTTCTTTCTGCACTTCTCTTGCTTCTTTCTACACCTATCTTGCTTCTTTATGCACCTCTCTTGCCTCTTTCTGCACCCACAGGGCTACTTTTAAACTGACCTCAGGCTCAGCAGTGCACACATGTAAGTGCAGAAAAGGGCTTCTGGCCTCTAAACTGCCATGCCCTATTATATGCTAGTGACTTAGAGGTAGTTTTAATCCCCCTGCCCTATTATGTACTAGGGCCTTACAGGAGAGGTCATGCCAATCACAGGGGTACCCCAACCTATAGTGTACACTAGTGTATGTAGGTGTTTTCACTGTATTCTAAGTGTCTTTCAGCATAGCACTGGCTCCGGGCCTGGTTAGGCAGAGCCCAGGGTCAGTCAGAGTCAGCTACCACCAGTACCAGTCAGCAAAAAGTTGGGGGGTGCCCAGGGCACAGAATGACTTTGCAACAAGGCCTCTTTCTGCACCTCTGTCAGTTCTTTCTGCACTTCTCTTGCTTCTTTCTGCACCTTTCTTCCTCTTTCAGGACTTCTGTTGCATCTTTCTGCATTTCTCTTGCTTCTTTATGCACCTTTCTTCCTCTTTCTGCACATGTCCTACCTATGTAGGCATAGTTAGAAATTAGCATTTAAAAAACCTTAGAAATTCACTGGAAAAAACCATAGGTTTCAGGGACGTTATAGTTAGAAATTAGCATTTAAAAACCTTTGAAATTCACTAAAAAAACATAGATTTTCAGGGACGTTATAGTTAGAAACTAGCATTTAAAAAACCTTTGAAATTCACTGAAAAAACCATAGGTTTCAGGGACGTTAGTTAGAAATTAGCATTTAAAAAACCTTTGATATTCACTGAAAAAACCATAGGTTTGAGGCACGTTATAGTTAGGAATTAGCATTTAAAAAACCATAGAAATTCACTGAAAAAACCACAGGTTTCAGGGACGTTATAGTTAGTTGGACATTTCACTCGTACAAAACCAGCGAAATTTGACCATTATAGTTAGTTGAGCTAACTATAACTCGCGCCCCCGCAATGCTCTGCTGATGACATCACATATTACATCACTCATGACATGGTCAGTGACATCACTGATGCTTTCACTGATGACATCTCAAATGACATCACTGATGACATCATCCACTTAATCTCTGATTCACCTCGTCACGCCCTAATATAACCTTTCATACAGCCACTCTAAAATACAGACTACCAATCTCAATACCATAGACACACCAATACTAGTTAGTACATACCCATTTACTGATTCATAGGTCTACACACACATCCACTCACTAACCCATACAGTTACTCATTCATGCAATCACTCATCTATACAGCCACTGATATATGCCATCATATACCCATACAGACACTCACACACCGCCACTCACCCATAGAGTTACTCACACATCTACTCAGTCACGCAAAGAATCAATCACATTGCCATTTACTCACCTATACAGTTATACACACACCACCTCACTTATTCATACAGATACTAACATATACATTCATTCACACAAGCACACACTTGTCCATACAGGCACTCTTACAATCAGTCACTTTCACATATAGTCCCTTATATACTCCAACACTCACATATACTGCCGTTCACGTAGGTAGTTACTCATACATATACCACTAAGACATCCACTCACTCACCGACACAGCCATACGCACACTCACTCACCTATACAGCCTCTCGCGGATGCACTCATGCACCCATACAGCCCCTCACACATGTACTAATGAACCCATACACTCACTGAAACACCTACTAACACATCCTTGCAGGGAGTCACACACCCCACCCACCCACCTACCCACACACACACTTAGACACCCATACAGATACTCAGACAACCAATCATTAACCCATATACACACTCATGCAGCTACTAAGCACCCATGCTGCCACTTACACACCAACTGTCAGACTGATACAGACATTCACAGAGATTAGTCATTCTCCCATGCATTCACTAAGACACGTTTAATCAATCACTTATACAGTCAGTCACGCACCTACTAAATCATCCATTCAGACACTCATACACCCACTCATTCTTCAATACACCTTGGTGTATATATACATAACATTCTTAAACTATTTAGAAACACTCCGTCACTGGATGATGTCATCAGTGATGTCATCAGTGATGTCATCAGTGATGTCACTCACCATGTCATGAGTGATGTAATATGTGATGTCATCAGCAGTGCATTGCAGGGGCGCGAGTTATAGTTAGCTCAACTCACTATAGCGGCCGAATTTCTCTGGTTTTGTACGAGTGAAATGTCCAACTAACTATAATGTCCCTGAAACCTGTGGTTTTTTCAGTGAATATAAATATATATATATATATGTGGACAGACTGAAACGCGTAGGTTTTTTTTGACTTGTCGGAACAATGCTGCTGCCTAAATAAAAACTGAGATTGCAACAAATACTTACCAGTGAGTGCGTGTGGAACATTTCTGTGAAGAAATATTGGATACAAATATATATATATATATTTTGAGTGCACGTAAATAAATCCCAATTTGGATTTATACCAACGCGAGTGCTGGTCCTTACTGTTATCGAGGCAGTGGCAGTATATATATATATATATATATATATATGGAAGACACAGTCGTGACTCGCCACATCAACCAGAACGAGAAAAGCAGGTGTGGACCACAGCGTGTAAGTTTACAAGTTAAAGTGCTTTAATTGCAGAAACAAAATTCAGCAGCATCCATTTGATTAGTAGGAAGTGCCCAGCATGACGCGTTTCGACCGCGTTTCCACGCTCTTGATCACATGATATATTTATATATAGCAACGCGGTACTACGGCTGCACTACCATGAAGTAACCCAGTACTGTGAACTCAAAACACGCAATCTGATTGGCTGGCTGCAACTTGAAGAGAAAGTTGTGGCCACCATTTCATGACACGATCCCCTTGTCATGCAAAACTAATAAAAATGACACCCCCCTGGCCCTCGTGGGGGAGAGACGAGAGGGACACCCCTTGGGGTCAAATGAAGTAGAATTTCTTTTTATGGTACCGCAGTACTACATAGGGATTTGGCATTGGCAACCTTGTAGTTTTGCGGTAGTACTGCAGAACCGTAGCGTGTTAAAAAGAAGGGCGAGGCTTTGGGGTGCTGCCATTGTAGCTCGTGCGTGGTTACGTGCAGGGCCTGGCCACAGGCCGGTCCCTACTTCCAACCACAAGCTGTGCACGCTGTAAGGCCGCGCCCGGCAAGGGGTTGGCCACCCGCAGGAGATTGGGCACATAGCCTGGCTCCAAGACAGGCCCTGTGGCCAACCACACATAGTGCACAGCAGAGGGCTGGCTGCTGTGGAGGTTGGGTGCAGGACCTGGCCACAGGGGTAGGCCTAGTAAGACACTACAGCAAACCCCATGCCGTACACAACCGAAGACTATGCACAGCACCGGCCTCATATAGTAAGGTGTGGCAATTAAATATTATTCTACGTTAAAAAGAAAACCAGAATATGGTAATAATATCCTATCTATCATTAAAAAATCCTTAGCAATTCACTGAAAAATCCAAAGGTTAAAGTGACATTACAGTTAGATGTAAACGTCAGTTAAAACATTGAATTTCACCAGTTATAATTGGCTGAAGAAACTATAACTCATGCCCTCGACATGCACTGCTTATGACCTTACATATTGCGTCACTTATGAAATGTTCTATGATATCTTTAAGAACATCACTAATGACATCTGAAATGACATCATTGATGACAACACTTTGCATGGCAAGGGCATAATAGTTTCTTCAGTTAACTACAACTGGTGAAACATTACGGTCCATACAACCACTCATACACCCACACAGTTACTTATGCAGCTATTCACACACCCACACACAAGTAGCGATACAATTATATAACTTGTAATAGAATATGTTTGTATTAAATGTGTTGTTGTTTTGTATTGAATGTGTGCATTTGCTTGGGAATGATCCGCGCACCCAACGTGGATCCGCCTGCAACATAGCCAGCAGCCCCTTTATTTGGCTGAGGATCCAGAGCTGATACACGGATCTGAGTGAGAAATTAGAAAAAAAGGATTAAAAACAAAAAGAACTAGTGTTTGGGAAAAGGGTTGACTCTGAAAAGAGCCTTTGGGGCATATGTACAAGAATTGGCGATAACTATCGCTAACGCTAGTTAGCAGCAGTTTTTTTATTGCCGTGTACCGCGGAAAACTATCGCCGTGTTAGCGGCGTATTTACAATACGCCACTAAATGGTGATAGTTTCCCTTACCAGGTGAACTTTCCAGCATTAAGAACAGCAGCACGGCGATAAAAATCCTGATGCTAATGTGGAAAAAGTGGCGATCGGCCAATTAGCGGCCAGAAACTGCACACTAATTAGCGTGAGGCCACTTTTTTTCACATTAGGCGGGAAAAACCACTATAAAACGCCCGCTTTGTAGCCCAAACACACAAAAAAACATACCCCCCAAAAAAATAGAAGAACCATGGCGGAAGCTGGACCCAGTACCGAAGCAAACAACAACCCCCCAAACACCCAGGAGGACCAGGCAGAGACCCAGGGGAAGGGCAAGGAGAAGAGGAAAAGGAAGACCCGGTTCAGTCAGCAGAAAAACCAGGTCCTGATTGCGGAGGTGACAGAAAAACAACAACAGCTTTTTGTCAGCTCCACAGTGTCATTGGGAACAAGAAATGCAATATGGCAGTTCATTGCAGCCAAGGTGAATTCTGTCGGAGAGGTGAGGAGGACAGTGGATGACTGCAAGAAGCGCTGGCATGATACTAAGCGCAAGACCAAGGCGAAACTTGCAGCCAATCTCAAAGCAGCAATGCACACTGGAGGTGGGAGTCCAGTGCCACAGGAGGAGCTGGATCCGTTGGAGGAACAGGTGTCCACTGTCATCAGCGAGGAGACGATGGTTGGAGTTCCGGGACAGGATACTGCTGAACATGCCCAGACACATCAGCAACAGGGTGAGTAACAACCAGGGACTGGGGAGACGGGGTGGATGGGCCCAATGGCACTCATGCCCAATTAAATATCTCTCAGTGCACACCCACAATGATTGTGGATCATGTCCCAGATACCCTTGTCCCTGGTGGCATAGACACATATCACCCTACTCAACCAATACATTGCAAGACACATATTGGTGGGCTCACAGACTTGGAAATGTGCACAGAAAAGTAACCCAAATATAGTCCAAGATTCACATCAGACCACAAAATAAGGGCAACATGAAATAGCAAAGGGGCACATTGACTGGAGATGCGGCAGGGTGTCAAAATGGCCCCCTTGCCTCAACACCACGCATGTTCATGTGCCTGTGTGTCTGAGTCGTGTGCAAGAATGTGCATGTGCATCAAGGGGGACCTTACTGCACAAACACAATCTTGCACACAACTCAGACACACGGGCACAATGGTGCATGTGTGCTGACATTGGTGGTGGCATGCCTACTTATGCACATGATCAGTCACATTCACAGTGCATCCTCATTTTGGCGTCAGAGAGATGCGGCCTTGTGCAGACGAATTGTATATGCGTCATGTTGAGGTAAAGGGGACATTTTGACATCCTACCGCATCTCCAGTCAATGTGCCCCCTTGCTTGTTCATGAGATGCAGTCCTGTGTACACCAAGTGAGAAAGCATCTAGTGAGTCTGCATATCATAAACACATGCATTGTCACAACAAAGTGATCATGTAGCCATCTGTCTAAAAGTTGCATATGCCACAATGCACACATTCAGCAGACTTGAGTCCAAATGTGATGTCATACTATGAGCAGGGGGGATATGCCTACAACACCACAGTGCATGGACTAAGCATATCAGGGATGTGTCACCCAAATATGTACTACATGACTTGTCTGTGTGCCATACTCACAGAACTACAATGTCCCTGTAAAGAAGTATGACAACCTAAGTATGACAACAAGCAAGAATACCAAAGTAGCACCAAATAATGACAAGCAGCTCAATGGCACCATCACCCCTTAGGCCAAAATTCACTCCTCCACTCTCAAGTGTACACATATGCCATACAGAAAACAGCATTCCACATCATTCCTGGTGTGAGTTGCCCATTACACCATGATGTGCATGTAAACCTGTCTGTTTGGTAAGTCTACTGTGTCAGTGAACAAATATGCAGTCATGTCTGTTATCGTCCACACGCAAACCCCCGCATTCAATAATCTGAACCAGGACAGCATGTATCATCCATGTGACCATCTGCGTGGAAAATACACAGACACACATCAGCCTGCCATTTGCATCTGATGGGAGGGGGGGTGATAGGGCCTGAGCACCACTAATACGCCTTTGGAAATCCACATCCATCAAATCTTGGCCCACTTACACACCACACGTGGGGCCAACGTTGAGGGTAATGGGTGTTGTCACTGTCTGTTCAGCCTGCAACAACAATAGAAACTCACGCTGCACCATACTAACAACGGGTAAGCCAACAGGAGGGCAGTAAGCAATGCATGCAAGGAAAAACATGACTGACGACATGCACACAAGAGAAATCACAAGAGCCAAAGCTACCTGGATGTACATGTGTACTGCATTGTGCAGCACACATAGAAACAGCAATTAGCCCATCATTGCGAATCTGCCTAAAGGGGTCCCTCCTCACACATAACCATTCTCGCACCAAACCCATGCACATGTGCACTACCCAGCAAAGCTGACTGTCTGTGAGCCACACTGACAAGGCAAGTGACAGTGCATGATGAACTGCATGCCTGCACCCTAAACATTTTTACATGGTGCAGGCCACGGTCACTGCAGTGGCTGAGTGTGGAGTTCATCCTTAAAGGAGCAGGTCACACTCTGACACTTCCTCATGTACATAAAACCCCTGATGTAAAGAAGACATATCTGCCAAACAATGCACAAGTGTCCCAACTCTGACCAAGACCCATATTTACTCCAGCTTGCAACATCTCATCATTGTAAATGCACATAAGTGAAAGGCTCACTGGCTGAAAGGGATAAGGGGCAGTAAAACCAAAGCTGCAGGGGTGACTCTCCCACAATGCAGTGCACAGACGCATAAATCTGAGCTAATCAACATTGACTACAATGTGGTACAAACTGCATCACTTTCACTACTGAACAGAGGCCACAACTGGTGCCGCTTGTGTATAGAAATTGGCCATTCACATTTGGCATAGCTGTAAACTGTGAGATGATAATGTACAACTACAACGTCACATCATGATGTTGTACAAAGAATCACTATCCGGCATCTAATAGGCATCTCCTCCTAAACAGTCAGAATGGACATTGTCATGCAGTCTGCTTGTAAACTCATCCAATGCATGATCATACTTGAAACACACATTTTACTGCATCTCCACTTTACATTGCAGAGGGAGAAACATCACCTCCTGTACAGCAGCCTGTCCCACTCTTCACTGATGAAGATGAGGAATTTGCCACCATCAACCAGGACACCCTCCAACAGCTGCTAAACTCATTTAGCACACCATCTCCGGAAGCAGGGCCATCCAGATGCGTCGTGGAAACTACACCCCCTGCACAAACCACCCAACAGCAAGCACCTACCACCACAGCTGTCTCCCAGGACCTTGAGGACCCACTTCTGGCATTTCAATGCCTTGCGGTAGAGGTCCAGCAGGAGATGGCTGATCAGGTGCGGGTGGGGTTTGACAGCCTGGCGGCCAAACTCGATGCCGTACGTGGGTGTCTGAGTCCCATTCAGGACCACCTACAGAACATCACAGACACCCACAGTCTGCTCCATGCTCTCCGACATTCCATGGCTGACATCGCTGGAGTCATGACTCAGAGACAAGAACAACTGTCCAGTCAGAGTGGCTCCACCGATGTCAGCCAGGAGTTGGCCCGCATGCGAATGATAATGGAGAACATGGAGCGGGTGCAAGCGGAACAAATGGCTGCCACGGCTGCACACCAACGAGACATAGCTGGAATCTTCCATGCCCTGCAGCTGATCATCACTGCATTGCTGCATCAAGGTTTAGCACAGATGAATGCTGCTGCTGCTTCTACTTCCACATATCCACCCCCTGATGTGTCAGTGCCTCACAGTGCTGCAGCCAATCTACCACCACGCACATGTGAGGCACATGACACATCAGAGGACGAAGATGTGGAGGAATCTGCATTATTGCGAAGAAGAAAGCGGTAGCATCCATCTGTGCCACATGGACTCTTTTGCCTTGGATCAGTGCTTAGCATCATGCCCCGGAACATCAGCTTCCACTGTCCCCAGATTCACTCTTCGACACTCACCTTGGACCTCAGTATGGACTGCCATGATTTGTGTTGTTCCCAATGACACTGCAATCAGCCTGCTGACTGAACTCAACCTCTTCTTCTGGACATGTCACCCCTGAAGTACTCTGTCAGGCCCTCCACTGGGCATCTCTGGAATGTGGGGCTTGTTTGAGCCAAGTACTGGCCCAGTCTCCAACAGAGACAATGCGCATTAAAAGAAAAATATTTAAGTTACACAGGTGTGTTGTCTATGACCATTCAAGTATAGAAGTCTGTAAAAATGTTGGGCCAGTGAATCCATCAAAACGTACACCAAGGGACATATGAGAAATGTCCATGTTTAACTGTGTCCCAGATAGGCAGTGAGATGACCGGGTATGTGTGAACTAGCCGTGCCCTCATTGCTCAAATACAACATTCTAGCAAGATCCCAACTTAGCCCTACGTACATGATGGAAATAGGCATGTGTGCAAATATGTCCAAGTCAGTCGCATGCCACAAGTAGTGTCTCCCTTTACCATTGCTACAAAGTCTCACCTGGCAGATCTACTCACACTCTATGGGGTGGACAAAGCTTGTTGTGATGGGGCTCATTGCATGTCACATTCCAAGATGGAGCACACCATATTCACATAGATGAAGAATGGTTAGGGCATATGTCTACCAGCCGCTATTGGAACCACAATGTCTGCTTCAGTGAAGTGGTGTTGGCAATAGGTACTTATCCCAAAGTGCAAGTCCTCAGTCAGCCCCTTCCTGTGGCCTAACAATGCCTAATAAATAAGGAACCCTCTCATGCTGTGACCACTGTGAGCGGATAGGGCAATGTGTCTAGGGATGTGTAGTGCACTGCAATTAGCATATAGTCAGATGCTGTACCAACCATTTCAAGGGTGGCATCACTATGAGCCAATGCCAAAAGTAGCAGCTGGGAGAAGTGGCTATGACACTGGTATTACAGGGAGCAATGCTACATTTCCCCTCCTGTGTGCGGCAGTACTGTGGCCCCGATTCACAAAAGTAATCTGCAACAAAATCCTAACTTGACGACTTTCGGTATTCACAAAAGGCATTTAGGAGTAGTAAAGTTAGGATTCCTAACTTTACTACACCTAAATGTCTTTTGTGAATACAGAAAGTTGTAAAGTTAGGATTTTGTCTCAGATCACTTTTGTGAATCGGGCTCATTGTTCTGCCATATGCCGTGCACATTTGATTGGCAAAATGACAACATTCTGCATGGGCAGGAGGTTGAGCCTCCATGCACAGGAACATCCAATTCAAATGATGCTGACAGACTTGCACTACGCAGCAAGTGTGCCGATGTCTGTGCATGGTAGATGGATTCTGCGCCAGGCTCATGTGATATGCAGGGGGTGGACAGAATCTGTGGTACCCGGCGCATACATCCATTTCATGATTGATAAGAATTGCAATGTCAATATCTGCTCAAGCCCATGTCCCTACGTTGTGTTGTAAATGGGCAACAATGTGCTGACCAACTCCGTGAGTCACACTTAAGATGTTAAACTTCACAAAAGAATGTCCCTAGACTAGGCCGTAACTCCTACTTGCCACCATGTTATCCATGCAAGTTTACTGTGCTCATAACTAAAGTATCCTGACACTATCCGTCCAGCTAAGTAACATGTCATGACCACATGTACACATTCAAATGATTGTCCTGTGATAGAATAAGTTGCATACAAGGTAAAAAGCAACACTCCACCAAATCACCCCTGACATAAGTGCAACCAGAATTCTAAATTTGTAACCATTTATTATGAAAGCACAAAATAAACTACCCTAAACTAACACTAATCACTACTATAACTAACCTAATCTAAACTAACTGGAACAAAGTGAATGATAACCTAAACTATCTACCATAACTAATCCTAAACACGCAACAACATATCTAAGACATCAACCCCCTCCCACCCTTAAAGCACATCATGGACAAAGACATCTAAGCTATACATAAACTAACTACACAGTTATCCTACACAAATATATATTTTTGGGGGTTTTATTTTTTATATAACAACAAAGACATCAACCCCCCAACCAAAGGAAAAGGAAACTTATCCCCAAATACTATAGAAGAATAAATATCTAAAACTAGCTTAAAATCTAACACTAACTATACCTACACTACAACTACACTACCTAACACTTTAAATACTTACCTAACACTAACTAAGAACAAGAAATAACATTGGGGGAAGGGAGAAGAGGGGGATGGGGCTCAAAATGTCCGGTCAATATGGGAGCCCCAGGGCTGCCTTTAGGTCCTGCAGGTACCTGGTATGCTCTGCCATTTCCCGACGAATTTCTGCCAGCAAAACATTGTTGTCCATGACTGTGCGCCGGTCCCGCACAGTGAACGGCACCACCTGATCTGCTGGTGCAGGTGGCATTGTCCCTTGTGTGTGTGGTGTTGAAGGGGGATGTGTTGCTGCCTGTCCACGCCGGGAGCCACGCCTGTCGCCAGAGGGGCCAGGGATGGCCTGTGTGACACTCTGGCTACCGTGGTTCATTACCTCATGCACCGACTTCCAAATCCCAGCTGCCCGGTCTTCTTGATACCTCCATGCCATGTTGCGATATCCCTTTGAGACCTTGCGGATATGGAGGTACCGGTCCTTCCTCACCTGGAAGGCGTGGGACTCCTCTGGCAACATGTTGTCTGTCAAATAAGAGCAATGACAAAATGTGAGTCCTGATGACTATGTCAATGTTCTCCATTTAACTCAGAAACAAAAGGTCAGTGAAACATGGGAGCCTACACTCTAACGTAACATTGTGAAGTTAGAAAGTGACCTGGACAATGAAATGTTGAATCCAGGATCAGTAACAACATGCTGGGGAGACTGACATGGCAGTGCATGGCATGTGACATGTAGTGTCACAACCAAATGAGACGGTCAGTGTCAAATGATGGTTCTGTGACATACCCTGACTGAGGGTGACATGTACAAGGAATTGGAGGAGGGAGGCATTAGCCCTCCGGGTGTAGCGCCTCGCTCATCCTCTTCTGTAACACAGTGCTGCATCATATGTACAATAATCAGGTGCCGCCCTGCGTGTCCCCCAGCGACGGCGTGGAGTTCATCAACTCAGCGCCAACACAGGCACCCTTGCACAAGAGTGCAAGGGTGTCTGTGTGCAGGGGAGGCTTGTTTATGTGTAGGAAGGTTACCTCTCCTGCACATGAGCAATCCTGGAACAGCCCTACTTACACTTACATTTGTGCTGCATCAAGCAGCACACATGGAAAGACGTTAGGTGGATGAACACTGACTTGTACATGAGGCGCAGGCCCTCTCTCCACCACAACTTCGCAATAGGTGACGCGGTGCTGGCGAGAGGGGGAAACGTAGTTTACTCAAATTTTATACATCTGCATGTCTTTGATCCGCAATTCTTACTCCGCTGACAATTTTACAACACAGGGCTTTACAACGCAAACTGTTACAATGCATTCCCCAAAGTAACGGCCCCCTGGAGTCATAATGGTAATTGTGTTATAATGGGGAATGCGTTTTAACGAATAGCGTTGTAGAGGCCTGCGTTGTCAAATATATTGCGCAGAAATAACAGCAGAGCAAAAGCATGCGGGGTAAATGCATGCAGAGTAATGTCCCAAATTCAGCGAGAGGGGCTTGTACATTTGCCCCTGAGTCTACCAGGGGAATGACCCTAAGGAGACAGCTTGGCAACACCATTACAGTGGCAAAACATGCCAATGAGATACATAGGGCCATCTTTGCTAGGAGTTTGTGGAACGTGCCATTGATATCCTTGGCTTAAAGCTACGCACTGCTAATTCTGTGAAGCTAGTATGCAGCATACCCACAATAGTACTGTGCAGACCTGTGTCTGACCACGCACAGCCTGAAAACCACTACCTCCTTGTGCATGATCGGGCCCACTTGCACAGTAATCTCAGTCAAGGATGTACATGCATTCCATGTCTGGTCCTACTCATCAGCAACACCACTCACATGTCTCCTCTCCTATCTGTACGCTCTGTAATCCACATGCATGTGCTGTAGTGACAGAACCCATAGATATCACTTGCATGGGTATCACTGACTGGGGATGTGCAAAGTTACATCTGGAAGACATATGCATTGCTCCATCTTCACTTACTGATTTGTACACACTTCACACTTCCACAAAACATTATCACACTGGAGGCAAGGTACATGTGATGCACACCCATACTGCATACTACAACATCAATGATTTCACCCAGACATTCATCACATCTCACAATGCCAATATTTAATGGCTGATCTCACCAGTGGCGTGTGGGTCCTTGAAGGTGTCGATATCCCCCTGTGTGATGAGTTGTCTTCCAGCTGTGAGACATGAAAAGAAACGTGTGTTGGTATCAGACGTAAAAGCACACGTGTCCTATTCATTATGCAATTCATCACCATCACTGACAATGCTCTGTGACTGTACTGTTGCAGTCCATGTTGCCTACATGATTGTGTCTACTTTGCCTGTCATTCCCACAAGACCTGAGAATGCTGAGTTAGGCCAACAAGACAATGATGCTGACAACTTTGCACATACTACTTGTGTGACACATTCCCAAGGCCCCATTTCTCCACCCAACATGATGTTATACATGCTCTGTGGACGATAGCATCGCTGAAGATCGCACAAGGCTGTGTCACAACTGTTGGTGGTGTATGACACTCTGGAGATGTCCTATTTCAATAGAACAATTGTTCCTATCTCATCCATTGTAATACAAAGCCTATGTACAAGGGCAGCGTACCTTATTTTGCAAACCAAGGAGGAATGCATTATTACTCTTCCTTTTGTGCAGCACACTTGTCCAAAAAACAATGCCTTGGATTTTTTATGTACAGTCACCCTTCCTGTACATGAACAATCTTTGCTTTGCACGCACTATGGTGCAAGGGTGCCAGCGTTGGCACTACAATGCTAAGTGTTGCGCCAGCGCAGGGGGAAACGCAAGCCTGCACCCTATGCTTGTACATAAGGTGCAGCATTGCGTTTCTGATATGGCAACGTTAGGCGTGAAGGCATGACGTCTAACGCCTCACTCTGCCACATTTGTGCACATATACACCATTGTGTCACACACCGCATTTTTGGCTTTTCGTATGGGTGTTCATATATCAATTTTGAGGGTGAACTTACCACACTGTAGGCCAATGATGACTCCCAGGTGGTCCAACAGGTCACCCTCATGTCCCACGCAATCCTGCCATTGGTGCTTCCATTGGCGGACAGTCCTGTCCACACCGAAGACACGCAGCATCTGTGCTCTCACGAACTCCCACCTGACCTTCCGCACATGGACGTCATATCCAGAAAGGATACGACCCCCACTCTCCACCATCAAGGGCAGGTAAAATTTGACCAGCCAGACGAAGCCCCCCAATGCCCTTTCTGACATCCTGCCCTCCTTACCCACACCCAACATCTCCCAGCACACACCTAAACCCACTCCTAAGAAAAAGAAACCCAATATATGCCCCAACAACTAGTAATTATTTAAACTACCCCTTAGACAAACACCCGACAAGATTGAGGACAAGCGGCAAAAAAACATGTACAAACAAGTACACAACACTTCACGGAGTCACTATCGACAGTTCACAGGACACAGCAACACTCTCTCAATCAAAAATCTGCAGCACACAACACCAAACACCTCCAACACTCTCCACAATCACCAGCAATGTGCTCAAAAGAGAAAGTGAAAGTGCACAGCACTCCTCCAAGAAGCAGGAAGCATGCAGACATCACTTCCTGTGTGTTTGCGGCCCGTTTTTTGACTATGCGGTGAGATTCTGCACGCAAATTGGCTTAGGGGTAATATTTCGTGTTGTTCAATGTATGTAGTGATAGATTTTCCATCGCGATTATGAAAAAAACATTGCGTTAATGTTAATGCGACCAGATTTTGCACGCTACGTGCAAGTTGTTACACAGATAAACAGTATTAGATGTAATTTCATCTCAGACCCCAAATGACACCCTAATAAGCATTTTTTTTATCACAAATGACACCCTGAAAAGCATATCTGACCCCAAATGACACCCTGAAAACCATATCTGACCCCAAATGACACCCTGAAAAGCATATCTAACCCCAAATGACACCCTAATAAGCATATCTGACCCCAAATGACACCCTGAAAAGCATATCTGACCCCAAATGACACCCTAAAAAGCATATCTGACCCCAAATGACACCCTGAAAAGCATATCTGACCCCAAATGACACCCTACAAAGCATATCTGACCCCAAATGACACCCTAAAAAGCATCTCTGACCACGAAAGACACCCTAAAAAGCATCTCTGACCACGGAAGACACCCTGAAAGCATCTCTGACCACGAAAGACATACCGACCCTCAAAGTTACAATTGCACAATACTTACCGCAAAATGTTTGACTTTCACTTGTCAGAGAGATGTACTTATGCAGAGGATAAACATGCACACAAGGTATGTGTGTTGTGTTGTTTTATTGCACAAGCTTTGCTTAGGTACATTTTGCACATACATTTCACAAAGGACTGTCACATTGTGACGTGCTCAGGTGAAGAAATTGTTTATGATTCGGTTCCTTCGGGCAGTTCCTGCAGCAGAAACTGTGGGGTGTGCAGCACCAGCCTCATCTTCTTCATCATCCTCAGCATCGTCCGGTGTATCTGGCACTTGTATCCATGGGGCATTGGTGCGTATACATATATTGTGCAACACACAACATGCTATGATTATCTTGCACACTATTTCCGGGCTGTACAACAGTCTGCCACCTGTGATGTCAAGGCACCGGAAACGTGACTTTAGCAACCCAAAAGTGCGCTCCACAATGGCCCTGGTGCGTCCAAGGGTCATATTATACTGCCTCTGGGCCAATGTGTTTGTGGCACGGAGGGGTGTCATCAGCCATGGGGAGAGTGCATATCCTTGATCACCTGAAACATGTAATGGAGAGATGTGTCCATTAGTTGTTGTGCATGCTGTGTTTGCAGTGTTTATATTTTGTGGTGTGTGATTTGTGCTACTTTGGAATTCAGGTTAGCCATGTGTAGCTTCAGACAATTGACCAGCATCAATGCAAATTACATTGCCTCACAGCTGCTCGTCCCTCCCCCCTAGCCTATTTTATTGTGGGCGCTGCGCGGTTGCATCACTGGCACTCCAACGGCGCGCCAAAGGCAGCCCGTCTGCGCCCGTCCATGAGCCAAACGACCCTGGATCTCCTACCGTCTAGCGCTACGACTCGCCCACCCTCATCAAAGTCAACGCCATGAGAACCTACAACTGCCAATAGGCCACACCAGACACAACTCACGTCCAGTTCTCCTGCTGCCGCTGCCGCCAGACCTTCACCACCGCACAACACCTGCACTTCCAGATCCAGACCAGCCACAAAGCAACACTCCGCGGCACCCTCACCTGCAGAGCCCCTGGAGGCCGGGCCCGCTTCGGCCACACCATCAACATCATCACACACCACGCCATCTACTCCATGGACTATGTACTAATTTCCGACCTAAGCTTCCACCTCACAAACCACAACAACTCCAACTCCAGTACCCTCTGGCCGAAGCTCGCAAACATCGGACTGACCCAACTCTTCACCACACTGACCCACAAGGCAGGACACAACCTCGACCCCATCTCCGCATGTGGAAACAACGTCCACTTCATCCACGCCACTCAACCCCCATGGAGTGACCACCACTACGTACACTTCCTCGTTGAGAATCCCAAGCCACCCAAACCCACAGCCCGCGCCACACAAAGGTACTGGAGCTGAGTCACCGAGGAGCTGCTCCACTCCACCATCAACGGCAACAGCCACACCACTGCAGCCGACGGCGCTGCCAGGGATTTCCACACATGGAACTCCAACTGCGCATACAAACTTGCCCCGCTATGCAACTCCAACATACAGAGTGCAAGAAAAGCTTCCTCGGTCACCACTGACCTCCAAGATGCCAGATGCATCTGCAGACGCCGGGAGAAGAACTGGAGCAACATCAAGACACCCAAAAGACTTCACCACCTACGAGGACACCCAGCTCATACTCTCCCTCACCAAGACACCCACACCCACCAGACTGGGCTTCCAGGAAGGATTGCAGGAAGTTGTGACATGGATGATCAACAGCTGCCTGGTACTCAACGCGGAGGAGACATAAGTCCTCATCCTCGTAGCCACCCCATCAGCATGTGACAACAGCTGGTGGGCCACCGCCTTCGGCAGCCCCCCCACCAGCGACCCCAGGTACATAGGCATCGTACTCGACTCCTCCCTCTCCATGAACCAACAGGTCTACGCCGTGGCCTCCAGCTGCTTCGACACCCTCTGCATCCTCCATGAGACCTTCAAATGGATCCCCCCGAGTCAAGAAAGACAGTCACCCACGCAGTCATTACCATCAGACTGGACTACGGAAACACCCTATATGCCTGCATAGACAAGTCTGTGCTCTGCAAGCTCCAGACTATAGAGACTATAGAGGACATATACAGGACACCACCGTCAGACTCGGCCTTGAGTTCATACTTTCCTCATAGGTCCACACCCTCCATCGCACCTACTTGGTTCCCACTCTCCCAGCATTTGCAAATGTGTGGCGGAGGGGCTGTGCCTTTGGGGATAGTTTGTCTACAAGGCTAGCCCCTGTAACCGCAGTCACTTGGGTTGTTGTGTATGGTAGGTGGACATGTTACTAGGCATGTTGTATGAAATTTGCTACATGGGCATTCTCACATTTGTGAGTTCCATGATTGTGGACTTGAGGTGTGTGGTGTGTTCAGTTAGTACTTACCAACAAGCAGTGCATTTCCATATGTGCCATCCTGAAACCGCTGGTTGATGATAAACTGGCGGAAGATGTAGGAATCATGCACACTCCCTGGGAACTTGGCTACGACATTGGTGAACAAGCCCCGGTGGTCCACAATTGCCTGCACATTGATGGAATGTGTGTGCTTCCTGTTGCGGTATATGTGTGCAGTGTCCGCAGGGGGCACAAGTAGGACATATGTGCAGTCAATTGCCCCCAACACCTGCGGGAAGCCAGCAATGGCATAAAAGCCTTACTTGGTCTCAAGCTGTTCCTGCGCAGTGTTGGGGAAGCGTAGGTGCTGGGGTGTCAGGCTGATGATACCATCCAAGACAGTTGGGAGGAACCTTGATAGGGCTGACTGTGAGGCTCCCCCAACTCTGGCAGTTGTTGGTTGGAAGGTACCAGAGGCCAACATATGCAGCACTGCCAGCAGCTTTGTCTGCAGAGGGATGTTGGTTCTCCGCTCTGTTGGTGCCTGCAGCCTGGGGGCTATCTGGGTCAGGATGCGGAGGATGGATGACCTTTTGAGCCTGTAGTGGGCGATCACATCCTCTGGCGTTAGGTCTGTGAGGGTGAGGCGTGTGCGATGGACCCGCTGTCTTCTTCGGTGCAGCATCCGTGGTGGTCCTGGGGGTGGTGGCAGTGGCGGTAGTTGTTGTGGCCTTCTTGGTGCTCCCAGCTGCATGAGTAGTACCTCCATGGCATCAGTGGGTCTTCAGATGAGGATCTGGGCTAGTCTCCCTTATGTTCTGTTCTTTATCACCATTTTTAAGGCCACCTTTTTTCTGGTCTTAAGTCCCAGCCGCTAACGGACTTTAGCGGCTGTTTTCTGAATGTATCGCGGGCCCGGGCGATCATTGTAAATATTGCGAAGTAGGGCTAGCGTGCGTTTTTGCAAGGGAACGCCTACCTTGCATCTCATTAGCGATAGTTATCGCTAACATAAGTGGCGATGGTGAAAACGGACGGTTTCGTCTGAAATCTTTTGCTAACGGCTGTTAGCGACAGCTTGTGAATATGGCAATAAAAATATCGCCGCATTAGCGGCGGAAAAGTGCAGCGTTAACTCCTTGTACATATGCCCCTTTGTGTTTATGGTGTGCAGATGATAATTAGACATAGAACTGGATGCAGTTTTTTAAGTTGTTGCGGTACACCATGTTGCCCGTGAAATTAACTCTGTCTCTTTGATATATTCTGAACATGTCGAAGCGTAAGTTGTTATGGTATATAGAGGCCATGTTGTGGTCTCAGAAATGCAGAAACAGCTTTATTGACATGCTTTCTAGATTTCTCGATCTGATCTGAGGACAAAATTGAGTTGACCATTGCCACTTCTGTCTTTAGCACATGTTGGAGAATGCCATGCCAGTATGTGGGAAAGAGACATTAATTTAAGAAAGGTATCCTTCATTAGGATTTCAAGTCCTACCCCAGTAATTGTGCCTAGGGCATTGCCACCACAGTGTACATTCATGAGGCCTGGATGTAGGCAATCTGTAATTCTTTCAACCAAAGGCAGAAATTGATGGCACTTTAACCCTCTCTGGCCAACCCAAGTAATGTCTACATGATAGGTCCCTGTCAATGTCACTCTTTCTAGCACTCTCTCTGACCCAAAACACGTTTTCCCCATTGGGATTTTAAACATGACTACAGCCCCAACCGCTGAATGGAATAATACAAAATTTGGAAAAAAGCTAGATGTTGGTCCAGGAAGAGTGCTTTTTGTAATTTGGTGTAAATCAGTTCAATAGCTTTGGAGTTATTAAAGAAAGACGATTTATATATATCTAGAGACGTGGATCCACGTGCCAACAGCAATGCTGTGATTGGCTGACCGCAACCTGGGAGAAAAGTTGCGGCCACCATTTTGTGATTCAGGACATGGTTCCCGGGGTGGGAGGAATAAAGCAGCAAAAGGATTTAAGGGGTCAGGATAGAGGTATCCTGACCCCATTGGGACTGATGGATGGGTCTGTGAGTGACCCCTCATGGTGAAGAAATTGTGGAAAATGCTTTTTTGTGTGCATGGGGATCTGCGGATGCTCAACATGGACCCCTGTGTGAATCCGCAGCAGTTCAGCAGATCCATACAGCACTTAAAAAACACATACACCCACTCACGGACCCACTCACACACTCTCCCACACAACCACTAACACACCCACTCACATATCCATACAACTACTCACATACCCCTTCAGTCACTCACACACCCTCTCACATACCCATACAGTCACTGATACATCCACTCGGAGACCCAGAGAAACCCACCCTCTCACAGACCTACACAGGCACTCACATACTCACTCACACAGCCAGACACACATCAATACAGTCACTTTTACACCCACTCACAGACCCACACAGCCACTTACACACCCACTCTAACACCCATGCAGCAAAACCACTGAGACACACACCATACAACCACTCACATACCACCCAGAGACTGAGAAAACCCCTCACACACCCTCTCACACACCCATACAGACACTCACATACCCAGTCACACATCCATACAGCCACTCACACACCCACTCAGACATCCATACAGCCACTCTCACACCCAGTCAGACACCCGGAAACAACTCACACACCCATTTGCACACTCATACAGCCACTCACACACCCACTTACAGACCCAGAGAACAACTCTTGTATCCACTCACAGAACCACAGAGGCACTCACACTCCCATTCAGACACTCACACACCAACATACACACTCAAACAGCTAGTGATACACCCACTTACAGACCCTCACAGCCAGTTATACACCCACTCACAGACTCACCAAACCACTTACGCACCCACACAACCACTGACACACCTACTGACACACCCATACAACCACTTTCATACCCACTCACAGATCCAGAAAACCACTCACACACCCATACAGGCACTAGACAGCGATTCATGCCCCCACAGAGTCACTCCCACACCCAGGTACGCACCCACGCAGCCCCTAACACACCCACCTATACACCCATATCGCCTCTCTCACACCCACACAGTTACTTCTGCAGCTACTCACACACAGGCAGTGATACAGTTATATAAAATGCAACAGGATATATTTGTATTAAATGTTTTGTATTGAATGTGTTCTTTTGGTTGGGAATGGATCCACAGATCCGCCTGCAATATATCTGGCAGACCCCTTATTTGACTGAGGTTCCACAGTGGATCCAGTGTTTGGGAGAAGGGTTGGCTCTAAAAAGAGTCTTTGGGGTGCTTACGAGTTTGGCGGTCCTACAGCAGATGTTATAATGCACCGTCTGCTGTAGGACCGCCAAACCCGTGGTGTGACTGCCTGCCAGATAAGGACTTCAATTTCTGTTATTAAGCCAGTATGAATGAATGTGTTTGAAATTAGATGTGGGTGGTTGCTTATAGTATTTAATTTAACATTATGTAATTTGCACCCACTCACATAGTCAGGCAGGCATTTACACACCCTTTTACACTTCCACAAAAGCACTAATGCACACACCACTCATATAGCCAGAAGTAATTGACACACAGTCACACACCCATAAAACCATTCACACACCTGTTTACTCACCTATACACCCACTTACATGGTAATTCACACACCCATACAGGCACTATCACACCCCCTCACACACCTATACAGCCATTGTATACTCAGCACTCAGACAGTCAGTTACACACACACTTACACACCCATACACATTCACTCACACACCCACACAGCACTTTTGTCTTCTCCACTAACAGAATCACTTGCACACACAGTTACATACCCAAACACCTACTAACACAGCCAATTACCAATCCATACAGCCACTTACATCCCAATTTAGACACCCATACAGTCACCAACACACCCAGCCACACACTCACACAGCTACTTACACATCCAGTGACATACCCACATTGGCAATGATACAGTCTGTGACATACCCACTCACCCACCGACACAGTCACTCATATTCCCATTTATACACTCATAGTCAGACACTTGCATAACCTCTTACATACTGACATAACTAGTTATGTAGCTACTCACTTGCTTATAGAATGTAATTTAATAGTATGTAATATAATTTAAATGTATTATATATTTGTTTTTCAGATATCTACTTGTGGAATGGAGGAATGGAACCTGGAATGGTGAGGTGAAAAAGAAATTAACAATTATGCTTTTTGACAGCATCCATAAACTGGGCAACAGATGACATTTTAATGCAACTGGCATATTGCACTTGCCACAATGAGTCACCATGTCATGCAGTTTTGGTGAAACAGCAGGGATGGTAACCATCTGGTCGGATGGTAAGGGTCCAACAGATGGTCCAGCCATTGATGATGATGCACTACCTTCCCTCTCTCATCATCCTGTCATATGTCCTTGTATGTATGATTTTCATATATAGAGGATGTGCCATGTGAATATTTCTTCTCCGTATCTTTCGACAGTTTATTGCTGCATAATTTCTTTGGACAATTTTTGCAAGAACTTTCTTTTCTCCTGGAGGGATGGAGAAATATTTCAGAGGACTTCTTTTGAGGTGGTAAGCTTTCTTCTTCTTCATCCTGCTCTTCCCCTTCTCTTCTATCTTCAGCAGAAGACATCCTGACTTTAAAACTCTGGATGGAGCTGTGGTTTTCAGTCTGTCTCCAGAAAGTTGTGAAACCCAAATAACTGATTTAGGGTGTGGTTTGCTGTGTGCAAGGGTGTAGACTTATTGCATCCAATGAGAAGTTGAGGTTTGGGTGTTTTCCTGGAATCGCAGTGTATCTCTGGTGGCATCGCTGCAGATTCGCAGATTCGCCAAACTCATAAAACAAATAAGTATGCTGTGAAACACAGATAGGCTTCCAAATATTAATGTATGGATATGGTTTCAATGATGTAAATGTTACAATTTGTGGGACCTGTATATAATATTTATATATATTTTTTTAACCTTTTATTGAATCCGTGGAACCACAGTGATTTTGTCACAGGAACTAGTAACCATAGAGTACTTGTATGGACTCCCTTCTCAAATTCATGGTGCTCAGCATATCCATAAAATGCATTAAAAAAAAAGAGAACAATTTGGTGAATTGCATTTATAGAAAGAATACATAAATTGCCTTACCTTGATTTGTTAATTGTTACTTTTAAAAAGTATAATAGGAATAATTGTGTAAATAAAATGTATTTATATACTTGTAAATATGTATATTACTAAGTTGAACTTATGGGTGAAATTGTAATAAAATTTAGATTAAAAAACTGTGAAATTAACTAAAAACAAAAGGTTATACGGATGTTATAGTTAGGAAATAGCATTAAAAAATGTAGAAATGCACTGAAAAAGCCAAAGGTTACAGCGACGTTAAAGTTAGAAAATAATATTTTAAAAATCTTAGAAATTCACAACAAAAAAAAAGGTTACAGGGACGGTATGGTTAGGCTCAGGTTTTAGACACACAAAACCAAAGAAATTCAGCAGTTAAATTTTCCTGAGCTAGTTATAACTTATGCCCAGCTGATGACCTCACATGTTACATCACTCATGACATGGTCAGTGACATCACTCATTACATCTCAAATGACATCACTGTTGACATCACTGATGACATCATCCAGCAAAGTAAACTTCAATATACTTAATAAAATACCATTTAAAGTTTTTAAAAATAATAAGAAGACATAGGTGAGAGACGTACAGCACAGAGTTCACTGTAACCTTATTAACCACTACACTCACTTATCACCTAAGAGACAGTTCTCAGCAGATAGTCCTGTCTCTTCTGAACCACTACTCTAAACACTAATGCCCAAAGTAAAACATCTAACCATATAGGCTAGTCTATTTCAAACCACAACAACACCATTTGTGAACCTGGAAAGAGATTTTAGTGCAAATGTCAGATTTACACAAACCACTACAACATACAACCAGTAGAGAAGTCTGAGTAGACAGGCCACTGTGTCACAAGCCACTAGCAACATTTTCTTCATCCTGGAAAAAGGTTTGAGCAGAGAGGTGAGTTTGTTGTAATGTCTACTACACTGAGCCATCACCATAGAGAAAGGTCTTAGTGAACAGATTATTGCAATCTACTAGTACTGGCATTCATCAATAAGGAGAGAGGGCTAAGGAAACTGGTCAGTATGTCATAAAACAGAACTGTACTCAGCCATCAGTGTGGAGCGAAGCCTCAATGAACATCTTAGACGGTCGCAAAGCACTTCCATGTACATACATCAGCAGGAGACATGTGACAGTGTAGAGGCTAATTCACTTATAAATAGTACACCCACTTTAAAAAAGGGATTATAGATCAGATGACATGTGTAAGAAATAGCATAACTCCTTAGTAGTACAGAAAGAATAGTAATTTAACTTATGCAATAGTTTAGTATATATCTTTAAGTCTTAGAAACATTTACGAAACAGTTACACTCACTACATTCTACATTCTACACCCAGCTATGCTTTAAACACAAGAGAGCACAGCAATTTTTCTTGGGGGGCGGGGAGATGGGAAGGACCAGAGTTTGGTGCAGGATAGTGGCTGGTGGCAAGGGTGGTAGGGAGGGTGACAGGAGGTTGCACACTTTATTTTTCCTAAGGCTGGAAAGGTGAGGTCATCTCTGAGTGCAACAGGATTCCAGGTGCATTTGTTTAATTTTTGGGCCGGGTAAGTTCAGGGTGTTGCTAATGGAGATATGGCAGGGTGTCAGGATGGCAGGAACAATTTGTTCTTATATTGGGGGTGAAGAAGGTTGTAGTTGAGGGAAGTGGGAGTACAGGTTTCAAAAGTAGTTTGTGTATTCCTCAACTGTGACTTCTCCCCCGCTGCACAGCTGTTCCATTGAGTCACCTTAGAGAAGGATGCTCATTGTATGCCATGCACAACATACATTTGTATATGGGTAGTTATCAATAAAAGAGAGTTTTCAACTTCTGTTATTGATAATTACCCATTTATTGAAACAATGTATTTTATTTTTGTTAGGGTGGGGTAGGGTGCTGTGAAGTGCAGTAGGAGAGAGTGTTGGGATACCATGTATATTTCTATTTTGCTGTGGCGAGGGAAGGGTTTTTCCAATGGAGGCCCATGAAGGTCTTGTGACCGCAGGGATTAGTTTTTCTTATGTTAGGGGAAATGGGTTGTAGCTGAAGGAGGTGGGAGTGTATTTTTTTTTTATATAGCCTGAACTCGACTCGAAGGCATTGGAGCATTTTACATTGAGCGCCAGTTACATTACACGAGTACACATTCACTTTTTTAGACACAGCGAAATTAAGTGATTTGCCCAGAATCACAGGATGTTGAGCTGACACCGACACTCGAGCCTGGTTTCCCAGTTCAAAAGTCGTCAGCTCTGGCTGTTACACTACATTCTCTCCCTTAATGAGAAATTATATTTTGTGTGTGCCTCTACTGTGACTCCCCTCCCCTGCCCAGCTATTCCATGGAATTACTTAACTTGTAGTGCTTATAATTCGTTATGCAGAACAGTTTTGTTCTCTCTGATTCCTAGTAATATCATAGTCATTTTGATGTCACCTCAAGCCCTTTGTTGGAAACACCCCAGATATTGATACTTTCCCATCTATTTTATTTATTTATGTATTTTTTTTATTTGCTTGTTTATTTATTTTGCTATTCATAGTGTGCGGTCTTTGCCACTGTTAGTATGAACAGAACAAGGGAAACTTGAGAATCACTAGGGACCTGAGGCATAGCAATAACAAAATGGACAACGGTCCCTAACATCAAATTAAGCAATAACTGTAAGCAAATGGCTTCTTTTTACTCATAGAATCAATTATGAAAACTTCCATAAAATCAGTGATTTAGTGTGTGCTAGTGCAAAACATGCTTGGTGCTCTCTTATGAGTGATACACAAACGTGATAAAATGTGATCAATGTGTGTATCTAGAAAACAAGAATAACATAGCCCATCAGTGCAATGAACAGAATGTAAAGGGTCTGAATATGCTGCAAGTTATTTACCATTTAAAGGTAAATATGCAATAATGTTATTGTATTGTATTGTAGAATTTGCATAGCACTTACTACCCCTATGTGCTGCAATATGATGGATTTGTGGTTTGAGGTTGTCTTTGCTTTGAGCATATGTGGGAAATGTTTATATGTTATAGATTAGGTTATCATGTAATGTAAGCGCATAAGTGCAGTAACACATGCCAATTTGTGGTAGTTATGTGGATATCTACTAACTAAATTATACCTAGAGTAGTGCAAACAGCCAATTTGTTTTATACTCAGCTTCATAATCAGTCTGAGTTCCAGCAGTTATTGTGTCAGTGATATATGTAAAACACTAGGGGCCATATGTATCATAGTATTGCATTGCCCTTGCATCATGCATGCTGTCGCAGAGTCAACATAACACTAAAGTCAGATTTACCAAGTAACGCAAGGCCACCTTGTGTGGCCCTGCATTGCTTGCTAAATCTGGAATAACACAAGGCAGCGCAAGTCGCTGCCTTGCGTTACTCTGCCCTGGGAAGGTATTCCATGGGTGGAGTGTGGTTGTTCACATGCATCCACCCATGGATTTTGGAGCATTCGCAGATTTACCAGGACTGGTAAACCAGGGAATGTGTGATAATGCTACACCTTGCCAGCGGAGGTGCAGCAAGGAGAAATAGCCTTATTTCTCCTCGTTGTTTCCTCTTTCTGTAGCACACTTAGAAAGAGGAAAAAGCCTCAGAGGATTGTTTTTGTGTGGGAAGGTGTTCCTTCCTGCATAAAAACAATCCTACCTGCAACACAGGCAATCTGGCATCATGGCACAAAGGTGCCTGTGTTGGCACCAGGCAGCAGATTGCATACCAGGGCAGTGAGAGAGCAGGAATGCACCATACATTGGCAAATATGGCACATTCATGCCCTCTCCCTTTCACTTTCAAGTTGTCTTTGCTGCGTTGAGTGAAATATTGATAAATCTATCTCCATATATCCGATCAAGAAGCCTCTTGGCACTAGAACCGCAACCTGTGCTCAGGTGAACGAGTGCCTGCACATTACGCTATGATCTTCTGCAGCTATATTTGCTCTGGGGTGCAGCTAAACCCTCTTCCAATCAAAAACAGGTGCGTAGGAGTTATTATTTCATACATCAAAAGAAAGGATCTCCTTTATATTGTGTTTGGAACAAATGGCAGGTCCTACTTTAAGATTCTATTGTGGATAGCACGGATTTAACCCCTTGTTGTTCTAATTTTGCTACACAGTGACGATTCAGCAGCCCAGAATGTGCCTTCTCCATTTAATACTTTTGCTTTCAAAAGAGACGTCTGCCTTCTTATCTGAGTATCCACACTCTGGAGTCAGATAATTTCAGTGTACATCCACATCACCCCTTCGGAATGAATTCCATTTCAAAATACCTTTGCATGAGTTTCCTTTTAAATGTCTTCTTACAGAGACATAACAGTACGTCAATGGAAAAGAACTGATGTGGATGGCAGTGCATTCGTGATCGGTGAGCAAGCACAGGGGCGGCAATCTGTTATCAGACATCAGTTGCTATGATCTGCACGAAATGTCATTCCGAACAAAGGAATTGAATTAAGAGAAAAAAAGGACCCACAGAAATGTATTTAGTTTAGAGATTTGCCACATGGATGTTTCCTCAGTTTTGTACTCACTAAAGCTTTTCTCACGCAAATGGGATAATTTCAACATTAATCTGCTGCAGCGACAGCAGACAGTTTATTGCAGGTGAGGTGTAACATCCCCCACAACTGAATTTTGTTCTCTTACTTATTGTGAATATATTTGGCAATACTGAGTGATATGTTCAAGTCATTAAAGAGGACTGTTTTAAACGTGTTGTACTAGCTCTAATAAAAAAGGCTTATTTTTGCTGTTTCTCAAATGTTATTAATCAGTGAGAATACAGATGTTATTCCTGATCGAGATTGCTCAATTACACATAAAAATTGGTAAAAATCGTTTTTTTCTGCACAGTATCTATCCCATATGGAATGTTTTTCGGAAACATGATTGTATTGTATTGTACTGCAGTATTTATAGAGCGCTTACTAACCGCATGTAAAACATTGACACTCTTGCCTACATAGGTAGCAAGCTACACCGTGTAGGGGTGTGTGGTTGGAAGGTTGTAGTCTTTGCTTTTTGATCCTACATGAAAAGTGTTTCCATGACGTGCATGATCACCACTAAGGTGTGGTTATTGTGTTATGGGACACAGGGCTTAGCAGTGCAGTGGATGAAGAGGTGTGAGAGAGAGCGAGAGAGTCATAGTTTAAGGTTGTTAGTAGGCTGGAAGCTTTGAGCTGCTTTGCAGGTCCCTTTATGGTACTTCTTATGATCATTGTCTACTTAGCTGGTTACTGCACTGTGTTGTCCAACCTAACATTTTGTTCAAAGTTGTTGGTCCTGACAAGCATGGTTGAAGAGAGAAATGTTGAGGAGGTCTGCTAGGATGGGTGTTGTTGCTATAATCCCATGTTTGATTGTTTTTGTGAGATGTAGAGTTGGTCAAAGTATGTAGCTAGTTGGGAACCTGCACTTGTAACCTAGATTAGAGTCCTCCAGTTGGCCAGCAAAATGTGACAAATCTATTCAGTTATTCCATGCCTGTTTAGTTGGTGTGCTTGGTTTATTGGCTGGTACAGAGCCAAATTTGGATTTTATAATCCTCCCAGAAAGCTGAGATCTGTTAACAAACTTTCGGCAGAGATCCCCAGAATGTAGCACGCAAGAGCGGGTGGAAGGTCTTTCACTTATCTGGACTCAGTTGCATGGAATCAGCAACCTCTTGAGTTGAGCACAGTGATTGATGTTGCAGTGTTCAATAAAACCTTAAACTTGGCTTTTTGTACAGGACTAACTTTTGTCATTCACCTTCCGAACTATGCTTTTCGTGCTGGGACACTCCATGGTGTAGCTGTGTGCACTATAAATTGCCAAAGTAACACAAGAAGGGAGTGAAGAGGTAATGCTCAAAAGAGCAGAAGAGGTGGATACGTCCTCCTCAAGTTATATTGTCAAAAAACAAAACGGCGAGGCAGTGTCCTGGTGAGGAGGTAACCTTGATATTTGTGTGACTATAGGTACCCCTTCCCTCCCGTTTTGAAGGCTCATGGGGCATTATCTGGGCGATATGAGAAACCCATTCAGCAATATACCTACTGGGGTACAGTATACTGTGCATGTTAAATTTACGTGCACCACTTAGTTAGGATTATATGTAAATACACAGTTGTTTTGATTTGAGTGTAGAAGGGATCTCTTCTAGTTCCTGAAGAGAAGCCAGGGGAGGGCTTTGAAACATGTCGACACAGGAGACACTGCTCATTAAAGCATAGTATCTCCATCTCATTCCCCACTTTTAACGATATCAGCTCAAAGGAACATTAAAATTTATTTTTTCCACTGAGCCAGGTATTTTTAAATTTTTCACCATTCACCATTCACTCACTTCTGACCCTTCCACTCACACTCCTACACCACACATAGTATTGTTTTTCATAACCAGTGCTCCCACGTAAGCGTAGGTCGTAGCACGCCCCGTCCCGCAGCAGGGCGGGAAGATCCTGATGATGAAGCATGCCACCTAGGGTCCTTTTGGTGGGTGATGGGTATTTAAACAAAGCTGTGTGCTTTCCACCATTGTAGGAGACACACGTAGTCTGGAGGAACACTTCTATACTTTCCGAGAAGGGTGGAACCCTTTATTTCTTGACACTATAAATTGCCTTCATCATCATCATCAGTACTGGGTGATGGGCCAGACCCATAGGGCTCAATTACGAGTCTGGCGGTCCACGGACTGCCAGACTCGTGGGGGCACAACTCAAGTGGTCTCCCGACCATCCTATTACGATTACGGCGATTGGACCGACATTGCCCCTCCGACTGCCGTTCCCTGGTGGTATTGCAGCAGTCAGGAGGCATCAATATGTTTGGCGGGACCACCACGGTCCCGCCAAGCATATTAGGAGTTTCGTCTCTGCCAGGGTTTTCATGGCGGTTCCTCCTCCATTAAGACCCTGGCGGAGAGGAAACAAATGGGGCCCTACAGGGCCTCTGCGCCATGGAGTGCAAGCAGAGGGCACAACATGTGCCCTCCTGTGTGCATGCACCCAAGTTCCTGGCATGTACTTTCCACCACCAAACTCGTAATCAGGCCAATAGTGTATATGTTTATGCGAGTGTAAGAATATTAAGCTATAATTGGTTGCTGAGCGTTACTATATTAGTATTGGTGTGGGCCAATAGGGTTTTATATGAATTGATATTACTATATAATACCCAGGCTAACCGTAGGTCAGCCCTTCTTAGCTCACCTGGATATAGAAAGTAGTAATCTGGTTGGTTGTTCCACATCTGTGGTTTGTACACTGCAGATTGAACATGAAGGTGTGATATTCTTTCTGAGTTCAATTCCAGGGTTGTGGAATGATGCAGCTATCTTGGAAATAAGCATGTTTTCTACTGTCTTCTGAAGTGTATATGTTGCTGGATGCTATCTATCTTGGATGGTGTTGAGTTACAGAGCTCTATGACTTGTACTGAAAAAGCTATACCTCCTAGGGATTTCTTTTTTTTGATAATCAAGTTTATTAGCATTTGTAAGAACAAAAACGTAAGAAGACAGCGAGAAGGTGCACAATACATCAGCATCCATCATCAACAGATAGTAAGAGGGCCCATTCGAAATACAAGGCCCGTGTAATAGCCCTCTTGGACGGAAAATAAAACAACAAAGCAAGTGGGAAGTCAACATAAAGGTCAACCCAGTATGTTTAGCCATTTGCCCCATACCTTTTCAAACTTCTCAGGGCAGCCCCGGGCCTCAAAGAGAGGTTCTTCTTGGGCCGCGCACCAGTCCACCCCCCCGGCGCCACCTGCGTACATTGGGAGGCCCTGCCTGCGACCAGGCCGCCGCTATGTTTTGTTTGGCCACTGCCAATGCGGTGCCCAAGAAACACTTATCGGCTCGAGAACCGTCCAGGGCATCAAACACCCCTAGAAGGAGACGGATGGGATCATGTGGGACCTGCCACCCCAGAGTGTATGTGAGTTCAGTTTCTATACCCACCCAGAAGGAGGCGAGATCTGGGCATTGCCAGACCATATGGAAAAAATCAGCCGGGGCTTGGCCACAACATGTGCAGTCCGGTGAGGGGCGTAGACCCGCCCTGTGTAGGCATGCAGGGGTGAGATATGCAGTGTGGAGGTAGTACAGCTGGATGAGGCGTAATTTTGAGGAGCATGTCAGAGTCTTGGGGGCCATCAGGGCATCTCGCCAGTCCACCTCCTCCAGGGGACCCACCCATCCCTCCCAGCGGGCCCGCAACGCATCTAAGGTGACGGGGCCGTTATTCACTAGGGAGCTATATATTCGTGACACTCCCCCCTTACCCAGATTGCCCATCATGACCTGAGCTTCCAACGGATTAAATTCAGGGAGTGAGGTACCAGGTGGGACATGTGTAGTAAGGGCGTGACGAAGTTGCAAATATTTGTAGAATTGAGTAGGGAGAAGGGAGTAGCGTTGTCGCAGGTCAGAGAAGGCCCGGATGTGGTCTCCCACCCAGATGTCCCCAAGGAGTGTAATCCCGATCCGATCCCATCGTTGGAACCCTCGGAGAGCTGATACGTCATGCAGCCATGTACCATGCCACAAGGGCGTGTGTCGAGTGAGTTTCTTATCCCATTGCGTGTGACGCAGAGCAGTGCGCCAGGCTGTGAGAACCGCTCTGGTGATTGGTGGGATGGTCAGCGGAATGGGGGTCCCGTACAGGTAGGCTAAAATCTGTGGGAAGTCCATAGTTCTGAGCTCAGTCCAGTAGGCCGGGTCGGACCAGCCTCCAGCGAACCAGTCATGTATGACAATAATGCAGGTGGCCAGGTAATAGAGGTGAAGGTTAGTCACCCCCATACCCCCATCAAAGGAAGGTATCCGACAGCGGGTCGAGGCCATACGTGGTTTCCCATTCCCCCACAGAAATTTGGTAAGCACCCCGTATAACACACGGAACCAGCTACTCGGGAGATGGAAAGTGATATTTTGGAGGATTTATAAAAAACTGGGGAGGATCATCATTTTAAAAAGTGCCCCTCTGCCCAGGCGGTTAAGCGGGAGGGACTGCCAACGCTTAAGGTCGGATTTGGCTTTCATGACCAGGGGCGTGAGGTTAAGAGCCCACTCTAATTCGGGAAGTAAGGTTATCCAAATCCCCAGATATTTGAATGATTGCCTCCGCAGGGGGATAGAGGACTGCCAATCAAAGCAGGCCCTCGAGGGGTGGAGGGGTACCAAGGTGGACTTCGCCGTGTTTAGGCGCAGACCCGAGGCTGTCTCAAAATTCCGAAGCACCTCCAGACAGCGCGGGCCGGAGGTCTCCGGGTCAGCCAGGAAAAGCAGAACATCGTCCGCATAGAGGGCAATTTTGTCAATCTGGTGAGGGTCCCAGGACCACCCTTGGATTTGAGGGTCGCTACGTATGAGGCACGCCAGCGGTTCCATTGCCAGCGCGAATAAAAGCGGCAAGAGGGGGCATCCTTGACGGGTGCCTCTGCGGATGGGGAATGCGTCTGAGAGGGCGCCGTTGGTCAGGACCCTTGCCTTAAGACTCGAGTACAGGACTCGGATAAGGCGTTGGAAGTGGGGGCCGAAGCCCATCGTGGCCAATACATCCTCCAAGAAGCCCCAATCCACTGTATCAAAGGCCTTCTCAAAGTCTATTAGCAGCAGGGCCAAGTATGGGGTGAGCAGGTGGCGATGGGCTAGGGCAAGATGGAGGCGCTGTATACTCCTAGGGATTTCTTACAGTTAGGTGTTATGATGATTTATAGTTCAAGCCTGGAGTGCAGTGTCCTGTTTTGTTTGTATTGCTTGAATTTAACTTGTAGATGTAGTTGTCCTTTTCCTTGTGAGGCTATGTGGACAATGCAGAGTGCCTTAAACATTGCCAGTGAAATGATTGCAGGACTGGAGTCCTGTGCTCCCTCAGGTGAAGGCGGAGAAGGGTTCTTGCTAAAACAATTTGAATTAGTTGTATTTTGCATATGAGTAATTTGGGTACACTGAGTTATATAGAGTTGGCAAAGTCAAGCTTGGAGATTAGGAGAGTGAGCATAGCTGATGTTTTTGAAGGGTCCACAAGTTCCTTAATCTAAATGGCAGTAGGTTGGTATTTTTGCAACTGTCCTCAGGCCATGATGTCTGTCTTTGTGGTGTTCAGCTTTAGCTTCAGCTTTAGGTGGCTACTCATCATCCATGTGTTAATGGGGCAAAGTCAGTCATCAAGATTTGAATTGTAGAGGTCATCCATTTTTAGAATGATTTGCATGTCATCTGCATAGCTGTAACAGGTGAGGCTGAATTATTTGTTCCGGTTTATTAAGGGTGTTAGGTAGATGTTGAAAAATAGAAGGGATATGATGGACCCCTGAGGGACGCCACAGTGCTGTGTGAGGAACTGATGTAAAAGGTGGTAGGTAAGCTGTACTTTGTCTTTCTCTGACATGTGAAGCAATCAATTTTAGAGATTTTCCATGTTTTTCAAGATGATGAAGTCTTTTTAGTTGCAAGTTTTGGTCGACATTCTCAAATGCTACGGATAAATCCAGAAACAATAGCTGGCCACTCCGTTCTGATATTATGAGTGGCTCTGTGCCTCTGCGTGGTCTGGTATGAAGCTGAATTTTTGCCTGACAGAGTTGGGTAAACACTGCTCTTTCAAATATTTTCCCTAAGGTGGTTCCATTCGATATAGGCTTTTAATTTGTTGGGTCGAATGGGTTAAGGTTTTTTTTGCTGAGGAGTGAGATAATGTAGGAGGCTTTCATCGTGGATGGAAATGTACCTAGTTCAAAGGAAGTTTTGAGAAAGACACCTGTTGGACCTGGCCCTCTCTGCATGGTCACCCCCAAACTTTTTGTTTTGACTTCACCCCTCCTATTCTATGAACCTGTTGTGTTGGTTTTGGTACTCTGTGCACTTTACCACTGCTATCAAGTGCTAATGTGCTTGTGCTCTTTCCTTTAAACATGGTCAAATTGGCTTGCACCCAATTGCCACATTTAATTTACTTGTAAGTCCCTAGTAAAGTGGTAGTGCATGTACTTAGGGCCTGTAAATTAAATGGTACCATTGGCCCTGCAGCACTTATTGTGCCATCCACTTAAGTAGCCGTTTTAAACGTCTCAGGTCTGCCATTTCAGCCTGGATGCAGTTTTAAACTGCCATTTCGACTTGGGAAATAAGCCTTTGCCAAGTCTAAAACTCCCTTTTTAATACATATAAGCCACCCCTAGGGTAGGCCTTAAATAGCCCATAGGGCAGGGTGCATTGTATATAAGAAGTTGGATATGTACTTTTAGGTTTTATATGTCCTGGGCCCGTATTACAGAAAAGAAGCACTTTCCACGTTTGCACCACGGCACACCTTAAAGCAGGTGCGCCGGATGCAAACATGGAAAATGCACCATATCAGGAAGAATGCGTTGCCTTCGGGCAGCCACAAACTCACGCTGCCCCCAGGGCAGTGCATTCCAGAAAAATACAGAGCAGCTGTTTTAAAGCTGCTCCGTGTTTCTCTCTGCACTTTTAAAATTGAGTGACTGCACCCGCCTGCAAGGGGATGTCTGGGGCGTCCATGGGACCCCCTTTCATCCCTTTAGAGGGCTGCATTTAGAAGGCACACTGAAAGTGTGCCAACTTTTGTGGCATGTTTGCCTCTGCGCCCACGTCGGTAATATGGCGCGGGTGCAGAGGCAAAGGGATTCCTTCATTTGCATGGGGCCACACCCCTATGCAAATGAGGCAATGCCCGCTAGTGATAGCGCAGGCGCTATATGAGCACCATCGCTATCTGTATTACAGAAGGGTCCATGTATTACAGAAGGGGCCACACAAGCATTTGATTGCCCTTCTGTGATATCAAAGTGCCACGTTTCACTGTTGTATCGCCTACCTCTCCCATAGGATAACATTTGGCTATCTAAGTATGTTTAATAAGTGAAATCTTTTGTTTGAGAGCAGGTGGAAGTGTCTGGTTTGGTGTCTGACAAATTGCAATATAAAACCATCTTTAATAGCAAAGTCGGATTTTAAGTAACAATTCTAAAAATGCCACTTTTAGAAAGTTGTCATTTTCTTGCCCTAACTATTTGGTGCTTGCAGCCTGGTTTCTGAATCACATAACCAAATGTAGTTGACAGTTGGTCTTTGTGTATTCCTCCCAGACACTATCACAATAGAGTGCCTGGGTGTTGACAGGATGGGCCATCCTGACTTGATGAGAGGGGCAGAGCTGTCCCTTGTCACATTTGTACTTTAAAGACATTACCTCAGCTAACACACAAATAACTTCACACTAGCTTATTGTGACTACAGACAGCCAGGGAGTAGGGTAAGGAGGAAAGAAATTCCAGACATCTCTATAGAAGGAAACTCCAGATGCTTCCCCCACTTCAAAGCTGGCATCAGGTATAAAATGGGATTATAAGACCACCTCTTCAGTATATTCCTGGGTGTTTAGACACTGCAGAAGAAGGACTGCCCTGCTGCCAGAGGAACTGCCCTGCTGCTTGAAGCCTGCGCTGCTGTCTGAGAAGGAAGACTGGAACTGCTCTCTTAATTCCAGGCTACCTGGGTGACTCCAATGGCGAGTTAGCTGGCCTCCTATTCGGAGCTACAGGGGCACAACAGGCTCCACAGGACTTTCTGAATTTGCCCAGCTGACCCCTGCACTAGACCTGCCTGGACCTACCTGAGCCTTGCCGGCCTCTGCTGGGGTGAGCTCCTGATCCCCATGCGGTGACTCTCAGGTCCTGGACCCTTGCTGTGGCATCAGTTTAGCTCCTCCCTGAAGAAGGAGAGAAATCCTGAAGTTTTGGTCTCACCGAATGGGCCAGTTTCTTGGCCCCAGCGCTGAACACCAACGCAAAGCTCTGGTGAACCCGACCCTTCATGCTACAGCGACCACCAGCGATGCCAGGCGACGCCCCATCTGCTTTTTGTGCTACAGCGATGAACATCTGCGACGCTCGCTCTGGTCCTCGCAGCCTCCTACACCGCAAACGGAACTCTTCACACTGGACTTTAGAGGGTAACTTTTCAGCAGGACTAACCTGATCCCTGTATCCGGCCCATGCTTGATCAGGGTTGGCCTGAGCTTGTGACTTTTATTCGGTCTCACACAACCAGATAACCACAAGATACCTTAAATATCAAGTTTGAAATATCATGAGGCACAAATATAATGTGCAAAAATATACTGGACAAGAATATTGATTTTAAGGTAAGTAATATCGGTTTTAAAAATTTCTGTGTTGTTAATATCGATGTAAAAAATATCTGTGTTGTTAATATCATTTACATATCGTTGTTAATAATATAGGTTTTTAATTATTTTTATGTATTTTAGTATACATTTTAATTGTATATGTTATAAATTGTTTGTATACTTATTGTTAATGCTTTTTAATATAGTTTTGCAAATTGTTACTAGTTTTTAAATTTAATTTAATAGTTTATTTGTATTTTGGTTGTGGGGTTTATACGGGTTCAGGGTGGGAAGTGAATTAATTATTATTAATAATTAATCCTTAATTAATATTAGATAATTAATTGATAATTATTTTAATTGTGTAATTAATGTTTTTAATTACATTAAGTTTTAGGTGTGGGTTGTGCGGTTTGCAGGGGTATAGGGAGGGAAGTAATTTAATTATAATTATTTAATAATTAATTAAAAATTATTGAATTGATAGTTAATTATGTAAATTGGGTAATTCATTTAATTTTGTATTAATATTTTTGGTGTGGGTTGTGGTTTTTGTAGGGGGAGAAGGGTATGAAGAAATTTAGTTATATTAATTAATGTTATTCATTAATAATCATTTATTTGATAGTCAATTATGTAAATTGTGTAATTAAATACTTTATGAGTTATATATGAGGTCTGGGCTGTTGTGTTTGTAGGGGTAAAGGTGGAACATTCATTAAATATAATTAATGTATTATTAGGTAATTATTATTAATTGTTTAATTGATAATTAATTATGCAATTTATGTAATTAAGATATTTATTTTAATATATATTAGGTGTGCATTGTTTGGTTTCTAGGGATAAAGGGTGGGAAGTTAAATAAATATAAATATTTTAATATTATTTTATTACTATTAATTGTTTAATTGATAATTAATTATGTACAGTTGTTAAATATTATAATCTTAAGATATGTTTTTGGTGTGTGTTGTTCACTTTTTGAAGGTATAGGGAAAGAAGTTATTTAAGTAATAATAAATGTAAAAATAGTTATTTATTGTTTACAAAAATGTGTTATTTATTATGTTATGTGTTAATTGTGTTATGCTTTTTAATTTCAAATAACATTATATTTGTTGGTTGTTATAATTGTGAAAATGTAGTCTGGTATTTTATTTATGTTATTATTTTTATTTTTTAATATTTATTAAATATTGTAATAAATACGTAATTTATTTCATTAATTTTTTTATATATTTTAAATTTAGATTTTTATATTTGTTGTTATTTAATGTAGCTGTTAAAATATTGTATTTGTTTGAAGTGAACTACTCTCCCTACTGTTGCATAGACTTGAGTAGGAATAGTAAATTCTACCCCTCCTGAGTCCAACCCTTTCACTACTGTTGCAGAGACTGAAAAGGGAATAGTACATTTTACCCCTCCTGGGTCCAACACTTTCCCTACTGTTGCACCAACTGGAGTGGGAATAGTAAATTTGACCCCTCCGCAATCCAACACTTGCCCTACTGTTGCACAGACTGGAGCGGGAATAGTACATTTTGTCCAACTTTCCCTACTGTTGCACTGACTGGAGTGGGAATAGTAAATGGTACCCCTCCGCAATCCAACACTTTCCCTACTGTTGCAGTGACTGGAGAAGAATAGTAATTTGTACCTCTCCTGAGTCCAATCTTTCCCTACTGTTGACCAGACTGGAGTGGGAATAGTAAAATGTACCCCTCCTGAGTCCAGCGCTTTCCCTACTGTTGCAGAGATTGCAGTGGGAATAGTATATGTGTAATTGATCCAATTTTATAGTTTTGTTTTTATTGTTTAAATTTATATTATCATGATGTTTCTGAGTATTTGACATTATATTATTTTTATTTATTAATATTTGTAGTATATAATATATTTTTTGTAAAATGTAATTTTTTATTTTGTTTACTTCTTGTCTGTAAATAAATTGGTATGTTTTTCAGAATTGTTTCTAATTTATTTGTTACAGTTTGTAATTTATTGTGTATATGTATATATATAAACATATATATATATATACATATACATATATATTTATTTCTGTTTGTTTTTTAGATTACTAAAAAATGGTAAATTGCAACATACATTATAATTATTATTTTAATAATAGTTTTAAATTCTATATGTTTAAATAAACATACACATATATGTATATGATTTGTTCAAATAAATTTAAAATGTATATATCATTTTTAATTATTTAAATATATTTAATTTACATTATATTACTATTTAATGTTAATATATTTAATGTTTACTATGTTTAACTACGCTTATATTAAAAACAATATTTTTGTGTTCGATATTAATGTATAACAATATTTTTTCCTATATTTTTGTTATTTACATTATAAGTATAGGATAACAATATTGTTGTACTCAATATTTATGTTCCACCATATCTGTGGTTTTGATATTTTGTCAGTGAACCATCTCGAGTTCTACTGATTGGGTTTTTGTCATTTTGGCATCAAATAATTTATTAAAATGTACTCTATTTTTCTAAATTGGTGTGGCATTTTTCTTGTGTTGTTTTTTTACTTTGTTGCTGTTTGTGTGCTGCATAAATACTATATACATTACCTCTAAGTTAAGCTTGACTGTTTTTGTGCCAAGCTACCGGAGGATTAAGCACAGTTAATTTAGTGACTTTTGTGTTTCACCCTGACAAGGATTGTGGCTGTTGATTGAGAATGCCTCACGCTCTCCTCAACCAACAACACAATTTCTTGTATTGGGGTTTGGTGGTTGAATTCAGAACTTGAGTTTGTGCAGTGGCATTCAGTGATTTTGTGTAACACAAAAATCCCATCATAAATAATTTGATACCAGATTCAACCTTTTTTTAAATCCTCCTTGATTGGCCATATTCTTATTTTTTTCCAAATTTGAATTCCTATCTCACGTTTTGTACACCTGTGACTCTTGCCTGCACAGATGGAGTTGGAACTTGACAACATTGAAAGCTGCAGTATGGCTGAGCTGAAAAGGTTGTACAGGGAGAGGGGACTGAAACCAGCCAAGTGCTCTCCAAAGATGGAGTATGAGATAGCCTTTCGAGCCTGAGAGGAGGTCAGCAGAATGCAAGCTGCAGCACAGGAGCAGGAGCAGGAGGACAAAATGGATGAGGAGGAGGATGAAATAGAGGCTGAGGAGGATAACTTGACAAACCGCTCGAGATCTGGAAAGAGATTAGCATCTTCTGCCCCCGGCCCCAGAATCAGAAGAGAGTGGGAGATCCACAGGAGTGAGGTCCCCTAAAGGGTCCAGCACAGAAAGCAGTATGTGCTTCCACCCCCTGTCCCCTGAGGATTTGGCGGACAAGAAAGCTGAAGGGTGCAGCTGGCCCAGATGGAACTGGCTGAAAAAGCCGCAAGAGATGAGGTGGGGAGAATCCAGAAGAGGGCTGAGGAAGAGAGAGCCCCAACCCTGCAGGAGAAAAAGTTATCTCTGGAGGAAAATAAACAGTTGTGGGCTCATGAAGTGAGTCTAAAGGAGCTAGACCTAAAGCTCAAGCAAGCCTCAGATACCACCAGAAATGTTGGGAGCAACAACACAATGTCCAGTGGAAATGGAAGGGTCCACATGCCCAAAGACCTGGTGCCCAGCTTTGAGGTGGGGATGATATTGATAGTTGATTCACAATGTATCAAGTAACCCTAAGAATGCATAGCATCCTAAAGGTGTTTTGGGGTGATAGTCTGTGGAAGCACATGCCAAAGTCTGGGAGGGGTACCCTGTTGGCTTTAGAGGTGGCTGACCAGATGTACTACAGCCCCATGAAAGCAATTCTTATCAGAAAGTTTGTCCTCATCCCAGAGGGATACCGCTTAATGTTTAGGGACAGTCATAAACTGTCTGACCAGTCTTGGGTAGATTTTCTGGAATTCTCCATTAAGACACTGAATGGTTGGATAGGGCAGCCAAGTGAGTAGTTATGAGGTTCTATACAATCTAATTTTGAGAGAGCTCAGTAACTGTTTCACAGATTAGTACCAACACCTGGTAGACTTCAAACTCACTGATCCCAGGGAGTTTGCAAAGGATGCAGACCTCTGAATTAGTACCACAGTGCATGTCACAGTGCATGAGAAGGTACCTGGGACTGACCCTGATGAGGGTGGTTCAGATTCCCCCAGCGGAGTGAGGGCCACAGTGACCCCCACAGGCCTCAGAATAGTGTTGTGGAAAGGGTTCCCGTGTGCCTCCTAAGAAGAAGGGGAGAGGTTCTGGTGGGTGGTGGCCCAGGGCGCCCCATTTCCAACCCTGGTGCTTGATTGTTCTTAGTGGGAGCAAGAGCAAGGGGACCTGGAATACCAAGAGACCATCAACTGTTGCGAGTTCCACAGGGGTAGGTAGTCCCCAGGAGCAGAGGATAAAACATGCCCTGGTGTCCTTTAACTGGGAGGTGGATTCCAAGGTAAAACTTGTGATTCATGAGAGTGGGAATTGCCATTTCCAGCAGGCTAGTTAGCTGTCCTTCTATTCTGAGCTACAAGGACATTACAGGCTCTAGAGGACTCTGTGCCACTGCCCAGCTAGCCTGTTGCACTAGACCTGCAACTGGACCTGTCTGAGCCCTGCTGGCCTCTGCTGGAGTGTGTTCCTGATCTTCAAGAGGTGCCTCTCCGATCCTGGACCCTTGCTGTGGCATCAGTTGAGCTCCTACCGAAAGAGAAGGAGGAATCTTGGAGTTTTGAGCTCTTCTCAAATGTACGAGTATGCGCCTAGATCTTGCCGCCCCTGCTGACTGCCAGTGCGAAGCGAAGCTCCAATGATCCCGACTCTTCATGCTACAGTGACCATCAGCGACTACCGGTGATGCTTGGTTTGCTCTTCTCCCTACTGCGGTGCCCTATTCTAGCGCAAACTAAACTTTTCAGGCTGGATTTTAGAAGGTAACCTTTCAGCAGGACTAACCTAGTCCCTGTGTCCGCCACGCTCCACTGCGGTCAGCCTGAAATTGTGACTTTCACCCGGTCTTGCACCACCAGATAACAGCGAGTGGTGGTTTGTGCTTTTAGGTGCTATATTTACCTTAAATCTTTGAAATTGTATATCTCTGGATCACACCCCCGTCAACCAACAACCCAATTTTTCACAGCATCCATCTGCCCTCCCTCCACAGGATGAGCAAAGGGTATCTTTAAAGATTTTTGAAGGTTCTGGGTCCGAAGGTGATCCTAAAGGTCTGCTTGCAATGATAATGTAGAGTAAACCTTTATTTTGAGAGGTATTAAAAGTATGTAGTGGTGAAGATTGCTTTCATCTCTTTTTGTGTTGGTTGGGTCGTCTGCTGGGGTTCTGTTGTCTGTGTTTTACTTAAGGTAATTTACTGTCTTTCTATGTTTGAGATCAATTCTGTGGAGGGTTTGTCCCAGTAGTCGTGTGATTATGGTGTTTCCGTGTTTTGGTAATTGTACACCAGAAAGCGTATGGCTGTCAACAACAGGCTTATCCGAAACACTAAAACTGGTCTCTTTCCCACAGAGCATACTCAGTGGTCAACCATGCAGCCAGTTGCAGGGACCCATACCACCCAGCACTTAAGCTCAAGGACTCTCCCACCATGTAGGACAAGCCAACTAGACCATTCACAAAAATTATTCTATAATCAAACATGTATTTAGGACAAAAATTGAAACCTACTTGAGATGTCATTGTCTGGGCCATCATCTCCATCTGCACAGTTGTCTGCCACAGCATCATTTGGAATGACCTGCATCTGAACACCGGGTGCCTGTTGAAACATGTTCAGACACTGGTTTATCTTCTCCCATGAGCAACCCTATACTTCCCTATTAGTAAGCACCTTTTGTGTGCTCTTTCAATGTGTCCCCTCTCGACATTGCTAGTATCTTTCAGAGGACAGGTGGCCTAAGAAAAATGTAGCCTTATGCCAAATCTGTGGCATCCATGTCGAGCCTATAGAAGGCCAAGCTTCCTTTACTACCATAATGCTTGTCCTTTATTTTAATACTTGTGTTTTTCATCTGAAAGCATCATTCCCCACTTCAAATGTAAATATATTTGAGGAAATTCTAGGGAGTAGGAAGATATCACCTTATTCACACATGAAACATAAACATTATCTGTTATCTACAGTGAACTATACAAATCACAGGAAGTTGTGAGGATGGAAGATTAATATGGGGAAGTGGAGTCACCTACCAACTGGTTTGTGTCTCACCCTCACAGGACCAAGGTGCCAGTCTGACTAGGATTTTAGCAATAACTCAATAAGGCTGATTTGCCTTGAGATTGTATATGTATGAAAGGCTTGTAGAGCATGTGAGGGGACTTGGGGCACCAACCGCAGCTCCCATCTTTAAAGAATACTACATCACAATGCATTAACCGTTTGTGCTATAGAAATACCATATACATACACATATGCATACATACAAACATACATACATACATACATGCATACATCAGAGTTGGCTTACTTTAGCCTTCAAAAATAAATTAAATATTGGCTTTTAAACACTGTTGATGTTGTAATTCTTACATCACTCATTTGCCAAGAGTAACATCAGTCAGCATTATCTTTTTTTTTTTTAAAGTTGCATAGCTTCTGTTTATGGTATTCCAATTACTGTTTGGCTCATTTGGTATAAACATGCACAGTGCTCTGGTGTCCATCTGACTAGTTTTGTGATATGTAACTCCTTAAAGGCTAGAAATAAAGCCAGCTGCTGGTTGCCAAATAGTAATGCATGCTTTGCTTACAGGCTAACATTCAAAAGACCACTTTAGGAGAACACCTGGGCCCTTATTATGAAGTTTCTGATTCAGAGTGGCCCGGTGTTCCCGCTCCCAAAATTCCCAAGTGAAGAAATACCAGACCCTATTTTACCAGGTGCATTTCAGCAACTGTGAAAACCCCACAAAAACCTGATGACATTTTCCAAATACCCAGAAAAGTGGCCTTATAATGTCCCCATTTTCTTATACTGACAGGCAGAGTATCTTTTCATGTGCAGGAGACAGTCTCATCACAAGTACTCTGCGTGCTTTGTCTACTGCTCCCAAATAGACTGCTGGACTCAGATGGGTGATAGGTGTACACCCAATGTAGCAACCCTTTTTATCATGGGTTACACTTGTCCCCAGTACTATGCCATGACGTTTTGGGGCGACTTTAAATTTGAGTGTCCACTTGTCTGGTATCCACCTGCCACTATTTCTAGGAATAGGCAGGGCCGGACTGGCCATAGCGGGCACGGGGCGTTTCCCCGGTGAGCCGCTAGGGTGGGGGCCGGTTTTGGGCCCCTGGGGTCCATTTTTGTTACGGGGGTCGGCAATATCGGCCCCCTGTAACAAAATCGGCCGAAACCGGCCCTCGCAAACTGCTCGGCTGCACTCCCCCTCACCCCAGGGGGGGCCGGCTGAGCAGTTTGCCAGGGCCGGTTTCTGTTCCCAGTCCGACCCTGGGCATAGGCTACTCAATTTGGCCTATTCAGTGACTGATCTTTTAACATGTAAGACCTCTGTAACCCTGAGATCAATGGGAGGAAACATTGGGTTTCTCCCCTGGAGGGGTAGTGAACACTTGAGAGAGATAGACTGCCTGGCATGTGGAGGATTTGCTTCTCTCCAGCAGAAAGCCTGAGTCTAATTGCCATGAGGGGGTATGTAAGGCAGATATTGGATTTTTCAAATCCATGCCCAGTCCACTCAAAACCTGCAGTGCTAAAAACAAAGAGCGGGAAAGAGAAGACATACCATCAGAATTGACTGGACAGCCTAAGTTCTCCCTCCACCCCTTTCATGGCTCAAAAGTGTCCTATCCACTATTGATAGATTATGACTCATGTGCACTTCCTAAACTGTTTCAAAACCTGACCTGTGGAAAACACAATCATTGTAAAGTGTAGACATCATTGTGAGTTCCATATGCCTACCACACATGTGCCTAGCATACCAAGATTTAGACCCATAAGTGCCAACTTCACCCAAAGTCCCAGTGAGTGTCTCCAGTAGCACTCCAGTCAAGGATCCCCAGCATGCAGGATATGTGATTATCACATCTCCAAACACCGAAGTACACAACCAAGAGAACTAACCTAATACCCTCTACCAGCACCCAGATTCACCCACCTTTTTATCTGACAATTGGTCAGGGGCATAATGCAAGCCTCTACAAGCCCTTGCGATGCAGTGAACCCCCATTCAGCCCAAGCTCTATGAATATTTGTGAGCTATGGGAGTCTCAGGGTTCCTCACCACATTCCACAGGGGACCCCCACCATTTACTTTGTTGAGAGTGCCACACAGATTTGTGCTGGACCTCTGCAGTTAACAAACCAAAAATGTTTTGCTGCACAGTACCCGCCTGCCAAAAAGTGAGCAAGACTTTCCTGAGGTGAACACTTTGAAATTGATGTTAAACTCAGATACTGCGGTTTGGATTCTTTTAAGGCTGTAATAATTCTTGAGGCAAAAACAGATAGCGTATAAAAAGCAGCTCATGCAAAGTACAGATTATTCAGCACCTGCTAGAGGTGCCCATTAACCTGTGTTACTAAGCAAAATATATGTATTGCAAAATAATTCTTCTCACGTTTTCTTAAAAAAGAAAACTATCTGAATATTATTTTATTATGAGTAGTACGTACGCTGTTGGAGTTATATGTTCAAACCCACAACCAACTTTCAGGATTAAGCTTTGACTGTATGACCTCAATACCCTTGTTTCCTTATCAGGATTTTTTCTGATCACAATCTTGGCGTAGGCAAGGACAGGTATGCAAATTTACTAGCTTGAGTGCGGAGAACAGACACGTTGCGACCCACAAACAGGGGCGGTGCCTTTATTAGGGCAGAGGAGCGTCGCCCCTCTGCTATCTCGCAGTGCGAGAAGCAAAAACATAAAATGGTAAAACTACCATTTTATGTTTCTGCTTCTCGCACTGCAAGAAAGCAGAAGGGTTTAGTTGGGGGTGGGCGGGTGGGCGGGTCTGATGGAGTCCAGGGGAGGAGTGGCTTGCCCACTCTGAGGGCGCTGACTGTTTAGTCGGCCCCAAGGCCGACCAAACCAGTCATACGCACTCTGCATTTTCTCCATGTAGGCTGCATGCAGCCTACATGGAGAAAATGGCCTCCCCTATAGACGCCTGTGTGGTCAGCGTCCCTGCCAATCACAACGCTGCCATTGCAGCATTGTGATTGGCTTAGGGGAGGGGAGGGAGGCTGCCTGCTCTGCCTGCTTCCAGTTCCAGGAAAACACGGCACCCGGCTGGGAGCTGAGACGGCACGGGACCCGGGAAGGTAAGTTTATTATTATTTTTTTTTATTACCCCCCCGTGTGAACCCCAGCGCAACCCACGAGTCATGCCGGCCGCGACTGCCCACAAATCTCTCTCAGAGTACCCGAGAGACTGCTAGTTAAGCATGTATGAGACCTGTCAGAGACTTCCAGGCATTTAATTTATTTTTGTGAGCTACTGGCACACTTTTGACTTAAATGGGCACACACAAGAAATAAACACTGTTATTTTTAAGGCTTTACTTAAAGCCAATTTTAGTGGAGTATATGTAAAATAGTATTGCAGATAAGAGAACAACAGTAGAAGTCATAAATGAACAGAACAGAAAAATTATAAAAGCTGGCAACATTACATTGTGAGAGATTCCGTCACAGTAACTGACATATAAATATAATAAACTTATTAGCACCACAGGTCTGCTATTCTATGAGAATCCAGTATTTAGATGTTTGTAGGTACATACCTGACCTTCATTGACATTTTGCTATTGAACAGCCTATTAGAAAGACAAGGCTAAGTTGTGTCTATGTGGCTGTGTCTGTTATCAATAACAGCCTTAGTGTAGTAGTGTATCAAGAACATCTTTGCTACCTTCAGAATATGAAACTTAACTCATAGAGCGGTGAACAATCATTTTATACTGTTATTAGTTATTTTGAGAAAATTATTTTGGGATGTATGATGTAAGATGAGAAGAAAAGCACAGGAATTCATTTACACATTCATATTAAAGCCAGTATGCCTTTGCATGAATATATGAAGAAGAAGTATACTATCAAAATATAATATACATGTAGTAGACATTGTTACATGATAATAAACACAAATGCATAAGAAGTAATCAACGATTGCAAGCGACCAATGACTTTTGGGCCCTTAGGCCACGATGAGCAAATGCAGAATATAAATAGTTCATAATACCAATGAAAGTCAAAGCAGCCCTGAAAATCAAAGGCCTGAGTGGGATGTACGTGGCAGTTCAGTGAACTTGTAGTGTTATATGGCCTCTGCAGGTCCAGGCACAATGGCAATGTTTGGCACAAGTATTACCTAGTTGCCCTTTGTTGGACCTGGTCCTCTCTGCAGGGTCACCCTAGATTTTTGCCTTTCTTTGCTTCATCCATTTTTTTGTCTTTAAGATTCTATTCTGTGTACTTTACCCTTGCTAATTAGTGGTTAAGTTCTTGTGCTCTTCCCTTGAAAACATGGTAACATTGGCCTATACCTGATTGGTACATTTAATTTACTTGTAAGTCCCATATATGTGGTACTACATGTACCCGGGGTCTGTAAATTGAATACTTCTATTGGACTGCAGCACTCATTGTGCCACCCACTAAAGTAGCCTTGTGAGACAGTAACTCTTCAGCGGGATGAACCTCCACTCGATCACCATTAGCATGAGCTTGTGACTTTCCCCCAGTCCAGACCGACTAGATAACAACAAGTGGCAATTTGTGCTTTTTGGTGCTATTTTCACCTAAAACCTTTAAAATATCATATGCTCAGTGCTACTGATTGGATTTTTAAAACGTTGGTGTAATTTTATTTATTAAATTTCTACTCTATCTCTCTAAATTGGTTTGAGATTTTTTTTGTGGTGTGTTTTCACTTTATTACTGTTTGAGTGCTTCATAAATACTTTACAAATTGCCTCAAAGTTAAGCCTGAATGAATTGTGCCAAGCTACCAGAAGGTTAAGCATAGGTTAATTTAGTGACTTTTGTGGTTTACTCTGACAAGGATTGTTTATTATTAGAGTGGGGCTTCCACCTTTCTCAACTAATAACCCAATTTCTTACACCTTTCAATTCTTCAGTCTTCAGAAAATTTGTCTGCGACTTTGCTTACATCTAACACAGCTCAGATAAGGCATAGAATTGGCTACCGCCATTCTCACAACTTCCCACTACAACAGCCCATGTACTACCATTCAAAGGAATGCTTTGAATGGAACTCTTAACATCGAAATGAGTGAACCCTTTTTTTCTAAAACATAACCCTACTAAAATTCAATTTCTTCTTCATTCACTAACTAGACTACCTTCTATACAAGACTAGTTTCTAAGCCTAAACCACCTTGGTTTCACCCTAGTAATTGTCCCTTCAGCAAAATATCTGGGTTTCATCTAGGATTACAACATATCAGGGTATAACTATAGACTGACCAAATCCACCAGATTCCAGCTCCGTTTTCCAAGGAAACTAAAGGCTTCAAATCCAATGTTCAGGCAATGGTCATCAAACACCTAGGTGGGTGAAATACCTTAATCACAGATCTCCCACAAAAGCTGGAGCTCCACTGAGAGCCACCATGCGTGCAACTGCCCAATTGTTTAGAGGAGCAAAGAAGTCGACCCATATCGCCCCTGTTTGGAAATGTCCACACACATAGAGTATATACCTGCATAGTACGCAGATAACATGCTTAATCTACAAATGCTTCATGTAGGGCATCCCCCTTTTTAACCAATAAACCTCTGCTCACAAGAGGAGAAAGAAATACCAGTAATAAACCTTAGCTACTGCTGGGGATTACTAAGGTAAGAAAAACAAAAAAACTCTTAACCAAACCTTCTCTTGTCTGGCCCCAATAGTCTGGAACAATCTACCTGAAGTTCTCAGAACAAAAAAATCCATACTCTCCTTTAAAAGAAGCTTTAAATATCACCTATTCAGACCTCTAATGATGGCCTTATGTCCTCTTGTCACTTTTACCTCTCATCACGGTGTCTGTGACTACCTATACTATTGTTCCTTTTATTATGTATTTCCTGTTAATTGTGAAGTGGTCCACTGCCTAGGTTGGCTAGATCTCTATGGTATAAATATGTTTAATAAATACATGAACAAACACATATACATGGCCCAGGAAACCCAACAGCATTCATCACCAAGAAACACATAGCCCCATCTACTGTGTAATGAACATACCTATTGATTTAGTAGATGTATCAGTAATCGACCTTTGATTGCAATTGTTATCTTGCTCATTTTGTAGTAAATGTACAACTGTAGGCACTAGCCCTTCCTTTAAAATGTGCATGTGTTCTACGCATCTCTCCAACTTTTATTATTGTTTCGTTTTTAATTTCACTTAATTGGTTTACATGTACAGCAGTAGGCAGTATCCTTGCTTTTAAAAGGTGGCATAGCTTCTGCTTGCTCAAGTCGCCATCTACTTTATTCTGCATAACAATGATTATTCTATCTTGGTGAAAAAAACTGAAAATGCACTGCTGGCCTCTGGCTAGGTTAGCACTACATATATGCCTATGAGCAAGCGCTAACCCAAACACTTGTTTCTGAACAGCATTGACACTATGTAATAGTGGCAATAAACATACAGTCTTGCCATAGACCACATTAGACAGAACATCATACAGCACACAGCATGGTTGACTATTTCCATACTCACAAGTAGCACTTCCTGCCATGATACACTTCACATTTACATCTAATATAACAGGTTAGTCAGGACTTCCAACATTCATCTAACACAGCACAAATATGTTATGTATTCCTCCATTACATACATCACCAACACTGGCCACCAAGAAGCACTGCATCTCTGTTTGTCAGGCTATGGCATGTCAATAAACTTAGAAAATGCATGAACAATTTGCATAGCACATAGCGTTAACCCTTACACAACAAAATCATACACCCACAGCACAATGTATGACATAACCATCTAAACAAAAACATTAACCAAAACACAATACTTGTAACACATCATCAAAAACTAGTTTGATAACCAGTCTTCAATAATAACCCACAACCAAGTGGAAAGTCACTGTACTGCCAAAACTGTTATGAAGCCTTACCAATGCCAGAAAATGCACATCAGGCACAATGTGCCAGTTCTCAATTTTGTATGATTGACTCAAATTTTGTTTTCACTTTCTCTTTTAGTACTGCTGTCTTACTTCTGAATGACTGGAGTAAATAAAACACGAGTAAGCCAGAAGTACCCTAGGCCTAATCTTGAACTAAGCAATAAATACTACAAATATAAGTCACACCTATTCATAGCAAAATGTTTGTGAACTGGGTTCTTACAGTCTCTTGCAGCTCTTGTCTCATATGTCAGCCGGGAAAAGGTCAACAATTGGAGGCAACATGGTAAAAATATTTTCATGCATGTGAAAAAGTAATTTATTGAGGTGTGAGTGTTAGGAGAAAAATGTAGTTTGATAATATCTTGCATGAAATGTTCACGCGAGGCTTACCTCCCATAAAAAATATAGGTGAGATGCTGGCAGAAGATTGGTTCCAATAGAAAATGTCTCTTGACTATATGTTTTCTGTTGGAACAAAATTCCTAATAGCACAAAATGATACAAATGTACTTAATGGGAACATTTTTTAACATTAATTAAATAATAATTTTGCCAGTGCCCAGTAACTTCTAGACAGCATCCAGCTGTTTACCACCAAGCTATCTAATGAGGCAAGCTCAATTATTTGCATTTCAAATTGCATATTTTAGGAAAGGTCAATTAGCACCCCGGCAATATAACCCCCAGCAACGTCCCCATCACAATGTTGCCTCTTCCTCCTCTCTTGGACCAGACTCTTAAGAAAATATGGGGCAATGGGCCTTATGTACTAACATATTATTTAATGATTCAGTGTTTACGAAAAATACTATTAGTGTGTTTTCTCTATTTGCGATTTCTTAAGATTTGAAATTGTAAATAAAGATTCTATGATAACAAATTGCTAGAAGTCACAAATAGAGGATTGCAAATAGTGAATTGTGCATAGACTGCATTTGATGACCTCATAACCAGGAAGTGAATTTTTTGGACCACATTGCTTGCTTTTACTTTGGACAGCCACATCTCAGTGGAGCAGGAGAAGAGTGTAGATATTTAAAAATGTCCAACGAGAGCAAACAAAGGAAAAAATGGAAAAAATATTGGATGCACAACCTTTAACATCAAGTGTAGATAAAGGACAACCTTCAGACTCAAGGGCTGAAATGAAACGACCTACAATTACTTTTAGACGCGCATCCCGCGCATACTGCTATAACTACTTCTTCTTTAAGCAGACACGTTGTGTCAAATATCTCACATAATTTAGAGGGGGAATTACAATCTGCTCAACAATTTCAAAATAACGAAAAGTCTACGTTGCATGTACAGAAACAACAGCTAGGGGCAATAAATTCTTTGGGTCAAAGAATGAGTGGGCAAGAGGAAACCATGACATCAGGATTTTATCACATTCCCGATTCACATGAGGCAACGTGTACTGAAATCCATGCCTTAACAGAGACAGTAACTACACAATGTTTGTTGATGAATGTGGATGGAGGTGATGTACAAGATCATCAGAGATATTTAAGCAGTAGATTGCAAGGTCTGGGAGATGTGTAGATCACCTTGCAACTGCTCAGAGTCTTCTATCTTATAAGTATGTTAATCTACAAATTAAGCTTGGACATTTTAGCAACGATGTTGCTAAAGGGCTTGTTTACATTGCAAATGTTTTGGGAATGATAGACACTACACATGTTTGAAGTGCGGAGGGGGTGGTTCTGGAAGAGAATGAAGAGGCATCAAGCCACTGCACTTTGCCTGTGCAAGAGTAAAATAGATTAAGATGCAGTTCAAGGCAAATCTCAGAGGTACTGGCCACTTCTGCTCCCCCCATCTAGAGAACTCTAGTAAAAGTGTGATGGTAATGAAAGGCATTAAAAAGTAAGACATATAGGAAACATTTGTTTCTTGCTGTATGTGTGTTTATTGTGAAAACAAAATTAAAACAAAATGTTTTGGGTCAATGTTGCATTTTTAAATTTTATCTAATCATATTTTGTATGATACATTTCTTTCCAATTTCTTGTATGACAGAGAAAAGGTATGGTGTACCATGTATTACATTTGCTTTGATGAAGTAAAAAATTACATTGAACTTACTGAACATTAAAATATTTACCCTAAAATGTCTGGAGTATTCTTCCTACAATTGCTCTGTTTGCATTTTGATCTTTGTTTAGTTAATGAGGGGGTGGTATATCTTCATCATCACTATTATCATTCATTGGGTCAACCAGAAGAGCTTTCTGGTTGCTAGACTATGTATGATAGCACAGCATACCACTATTTTAGAAGTTTCTGATGGATACTGCATGCCAAGTACTGCAGTCCATCTCGCCTAGCCTGACTCATTGCTTGTAAATTGTTTTGCATATTATTCCACAAAGATTGGAAAGTGTTGCATAGCTAAAAACATCAAATGCAATTCACTTTACCGTTAAATATTTTTTTAGATTAGTAGAGGTGACACTTGATGAAATAAAATGTTACGTAATGGAAGTGGTGTGGTCACCACTTTGCTTTGAGTTATCAGAGTTATATTAGCTTTCCTTAACTTTCAATATCTTGAGATGCTTTAAAAATGGTATCTTTATGTAGAACCGTAACTGTTGTTGTATCAAGCGCTATACTGATATCTGCATGGTTAATCCAGTCCAGATTTTATATTTGTATTTTTTAAGTAATAATGTTGGATGTCTCCTGTCTGTCACATTTAAATTCAAAATACGCCCTTATCCTTGTTCATTTGGTAGGATATCAGTTGATATTGACAAAGCCCAAATGCTTTTTGTTTAGAATGTGCACTATCAATCGTGTGCAGAGCAATACATCTACACTCAAATTCACATGTGTATACTGACATCAAACTAATGCAGTTGATGCGAATTTGCAACGACTTGCTAAGTGAGTTCTCCTGGCTTATGTTAACCAGATCTCAGTTAGGCCTCGATGCCTTCTTGTCCAAAATGGATGCTACATCATGTTCATGCTGTGTTTATGTATCTGTTGCATATAGTCAAGCAAGATGTGGATTTATTTCTGAATGACACTGTTCTTGTAGAAGGATCTCCAGTTTTGTTACATTTTTCAAGGGACCATTCGCATGCATGCAGTATTCTATTCATTCACAATGGTTCGCTATTGTTTATGTGACCAGTTTGTTCTGACACCTCCGGATGACATGTGGTCAGAGAGGCCTGAATCAATATTCATATTATTTAAGCAGTGGTTTAGTGCTAAGGTGGCAGGGTTATGTGATATTGCTAAACTCTGTATTCTGATTTATTCCTCTGCTCACACCCCAGTGACTTTGCAGTTCTAATGTTCCTCAATGCAAAAATTAGGTACATAAACCCTCGAATTTCGGGGTGAACCAGATCTTTTTGGGTCTCTACTAGGGATGCTGGCTGATTTCTTGCTGATTTTGCTGCTCATTTAAGACTCAGTCTATTATTGATTTTACCAATTATTCTGCACTGCTCCTATTAATAAATATGCCAGTTTGTAAAATTCTCTACTGGTCTTGTTTTATTGTGACCAGTGTTATTGTACATCAGGTCCATAGCTTGCTTAGTGTCCTCTATACTGTCCTCTATAAATGCTCTGCTGCAACATCATCACGATCATAGAACCTAAAAATTAAATCTCATTTTATAAGAATTTTACTACAGAATTGTACTACTTCATATTGACATGCATATGTATTGACAATATTGACAGTGTTCAGTTCAGTAAATCACTACCAGATGAGTGAGGATCTTTTGCTTGAGGTGTAATGGCCTCAGTGGGGCTAAGTAAGAGGTTAGTTGTTAATTCTTCAAAGCGGTTGTGTATTTATGCAAAAAACTGCTTCTTCTTCTTGGACTTCCTAAATATCATAGCTACCTTATCCATCTGTTCTCTGCATAGCATAGCCGTCTGGGATTCATATAAAGTTAGCGTTAAACCATTTCAGTGCATCATACTGTGCATCTGCCCCTGCTTACCTGTAAATAACTAAAGGGTAAAAGAGGCCCCACACCTTGCCCCTATGCATTTCTGAGACAAAACAGGGCCAAATACACTGTGTGTCTGCATGTCACCATTAGTCGTTTATGCACCTAGCCCGAACCAAGTCACTGTGCACAGTTTTTTTTACTATTGGGGCAGAAATATTCACTACTCAGGATGAGCTATCTTTATATATACTGTGTGTAGGAAGTTATTTGCTCCCTTCCTGATCTGGCCAACTACCTCTGCTAATCTATCACTTGCGTCTTGCCCCTACACTTACCTTGATCCAGAGGCTATCTGTCCTACGTCACCATGGATGAATCTTTCATTTTAGGAGGCAAAAATGATGATCCAATGGGATGGACTACTTTCACATGTAATGCGTATTTGATGTTATTTCTCCCCATGACTGTGTTTCCTTCAGAGGTTCCCAGTTATCCTGGATGATCTCTTCCTTGGACCTTTCTCCTGCTCTTCTCATCCATCTATCCCTGTTCCTCTCTCTTTCCAGTGCACATGACCTACAGTGTAGTTGCCACCATGTGACTCACTGATGGACTCCACAGAACAGTTCCCTGGCGCCTTTAACGAGTGCATGAACATGGGTTGCTCTCTGTTGCTCCTCTGTGGAAACTATATAGCATTTATGTGGGTGGCCTGTATCCAATGCAGGACATCTATCGCCCTTGGGTGGACCCTATAGGGGGTTCATATCGGCTTCCTGTAACCAGTGCATGCGGATGGGCTGCTTCTCTGTCACTCGCAGATGGACTACATTGAACACTAACTACTGTCTGCCAAAAACAACCTTAAAAATGCAGGCTTTGTCCCTGCCCTCTGTTGACTATAGAGAGTCATTATTTGAGTGTCTTGTAACTAGTGTATGGCTTGAGGTGCTCCATTGTTGCTCCTTTGTGGACCTTATTGGGCAAAATTCCTGACTGTCTGCATTCAGTGCATGCCCATGGCTAGATCCCCCTGCTTCACTGTTGGACCCCATTGAGCTTTTGCTATGCATTTTTGTAAATGGAAGACTCTTGTGGACTATTGGATAGTCCAGAAAGAGTATTTACTATGGCTGCATTACTCCTGTGTATGCCTGTAGGTGCTGCCTTGTGGCTCCTTGATGGACTTTTGAGATCCTATTCTATGGCTGCCTGTATCATGCGGGCTGTATCCAGTACATGTCATGGACTGCCTCACTGTCTCTTCTGGGTCATATCTTTAGAGACCTCCTTAACCAGGCATAACATTCAATTCATTTGAGATGCATGTCTTCTTTTACTACTTATCCTCCAGACACCCCTTGGAGCAGCGACCTAAGACAGGAGAAGAGTACCCCTCTGGCTGCTGGTGCACCACACCAACACAAGGGCAACACTGCAATGAAACACTGTTTTCATCTAGTACGCCCTGATGGTGTAGCATACTGTCTCTCTTCCAAAGTACCTTGGCGCGTCATCAAGACTGTGAAGTGTTATATAAGTGCAGTTAAAATACAATACAAGTATGTTTGCCCTTCTCTGTGGGCAATGGCACGTCACAGCTGGGCTTAGCTGCTAATGGGAATGGAAGAAGCAGCGTATTAATTGTGAGGCACGCTTGATAGCCAAGCATACAGTGATGGCCGCCAGAAAAAAAGGGTGGTGGGGTGGGTGGAGAGAGTGCGAGGGGGCGGAAACACAGGGGGGGGGGTTGTTAGGAATAATATATAAAAAATAAACAGAACTTACCTGAAGCCGCTGGCCGCCTCCCGTGTCGCTCCTCCTCTCCTCTTCCTGGTCCCAGCAGCCCCTGGGACAGACTCCCATCCAATCCAAAGTTTGGCTTGAGCGGGCTAGAAAGACGCTCCGCTCTGGCCAGGGAGTCTGTGGGGGTTTCTCTAGCCTGGCTGTTCAATGCAGCTGGGCTGGAGAAACCTAATTGCGCATGTGTGTTTTGGTCAGCTTGAGACGGCCGGTCAAACACATATGTGCACTTAGGGAGTGCACATAGCACTCCTCCTCCCATGCCCCGCCCCTCCTTGCACAAGCTTTCTCAGAGCCGGCAAATGAAAAATAAAACGATGCTAGGACATCGTTTTATTTTTCATTTGCTGGCTCTGAGCCAGGCAGTGGAGCGACGCTCCTCCGCCATTGCGGAGGAGCTGGCCCTGCAAGCACAGAGTTTCTTAACGTACAACAGAGAATGGAAAGGTAACCTGGTAACCCCTATTACACTGTTCATTCTGCCCTGTGTCTGTACTTCTTGGATTATTGGAACTAGAGGTACAGTCATCACGTTTAGCAGATGCTCTGGTCAGTAAACCGCACTGGACATTGACACTTTGCTCCCTACAAGGACATAAGGAGAATTGGCATATAGGCTGGGCACCCACCTCCACATAGGAATTCCAGCAGCATCAATACCACAAATAATGATAGTGTTTATATAATATTTAAAGACTTCCTAAAAGTCGCCATTTACCTAGTGTATGTAGGTATTACACTCAAACATGCATTGCAGATGACAGAAATCATACACACAACACAAATACTGTTATTAGATATTTAGACTCTGACAGCGGGCTCCTTGCTAAAACGTGAATTAGTATTAAATGTGAGTGGCCAAACTTGCCTATAACTACTCATTTAAATTCATAAACGAAGTATCTATGTCTTACAGAATAAAGACAAGACAATCAAGATCATCTGGATGTACTGTTATGCTAAAAGCGTTAGCTCTGCTTGAAAGGAATCCCGTTGCCTAGATGTGGATGCTGAATTTTTCAGTGCCTGTTGCCATGGCATCCAGACTTGCGTATTGTGCCCAACTGTGTTGGCATAAATTATTTTGAGGCTAGAACCAGGTTATCAAGGATGTACTTTGCTGTCTATTATAGCCTGCATCCATATAGCAAATAACAGAAAGTGATGAAATATAAAGGAAAAATGTTCAATAGATTTCTCAAAGTTGTGCCTGAATTATCATTTTAAAGTCATTTCCATACTTTTATTGGTTTTGTAAAAGCTTGCTTGGCTCATGATGGTCGCATTGCTTAATGTGCCTGTAAAAAGGCAGATAAATAAAACATGCTCTAAAATTGTCATTTTCTGCAAGCTTGTGGGGCAGTAGAGAATCGTGTGTGAGGAAAAGGGCCAGAAAACAGCTATTTCCGATCACAAACATTTCATATTCATTATTCATCTTTACTTTATAGCAATTTCAAAGTATTAGTCATTCAGGAAGCGCATTTCAAATGTAATCCTTTTAGTTAGAAATTCGGTGAGAGAAAGACAGAACTGAGCAAGGCGAAAGAAGACAAGTTGTAGGAGAGATAGAGATAAGAAGAAAGGAAAAAGAAACGAAGATAAAACGAAACGTGGGGAAGAATGAAAGAGCTACCGAGAATGAGTAAGAAACAAGACAGAAAGGGAAGAGGGAAAGCGAAGGAGTGAAAGTGAGAAAAGCATAGTGAACTAACGACTGAGTTTGTTGGATTATGAAACAGAATCGAAGGGAATGTCAGGCTGGGTCTTCGAGACCCGAAGGTGAAGTGGCCATGTAGCACTCTAACAGTGTGAATGCTGGGGCACTTTACAAAGTACCAAAATAGCGGCAGAAAATTAGCTCCTTGACTTTCTGAGTAGAAGTGGACAAGCAATCAAGCCCTTGCTTAAGGGGGGCGATTGAGAATAAATCTAGTTACTGTACAACACAATTATCATAGCTGCAATACAAATGTATGCTAATTCATTTCTTTAACAAAATATTAACATATATAAATATATTTACAGTAAAAATGTTTGGTTCATAAAGTAGATATTAGACAATACACAATAAGCAAAACAATATCGATGACTGTAGAGAAAAAGCTAAATAAAAAATAGTGCCCCTTGCTCTGTACTATGTATGTTAAAACAATCATAATGTTCTAGTGTTCAAGAACGTTGAGTGCTTATGAAGCTCAAAGCACATCTGAGCCAATGCATTATAGTGAGGAAATAACAACCATAATGGCTGATCCAACATAGAGGAACAGACACAATCGTCTCACAAAAATGGGTATTTACTGGCACATGCATCAAGGTAGGCTTTTGCGATTCCTTAATTGCGATTATTAAGGAATCGCAATTAAGGAATCGCAAAAGCCTATGCATGTAGGAATCGCTATAAAAATAGCGATTCCTAAACATTCCTTAATTGCGACTCGCTAATTGCGAGTCGCAATTAAGGAATACCTCCCATCAATTCCTATGGGCCTAGAGGCCCATAGGAATGAATGGGAAGACATTCTCAATTTGCGATTCGCAATTAGAGAATCGCAAATTGAGAATGCAATTTCAAGGGTGCCAGGGTGTCAAAGGGACCCCCTGTTGCACCCCTGAAATCTGCATATGAGTACATCTTGCACACACACATGCCCCAAGGGCATGTGTGTGTGTAAAATGGAACTTTGAAAAATGCACTTTAGTGCATTTTTCACAGTTTTTACAAATTACCATGAAGTTCAACTTCATGGTAATTTGCGCCCCTATTAGCGAAATCGCTAATTTTTTTACTTTAATGCATTGCATTTAAGGAATCTCAATTTGCGATTCCTTAAATGTAATCGCAATTTGAGAATTCGCAATTAATTGCGAATTCTCAAATGTGCAGGGCCTTGACTCTTGATGCATCGCAAAAGGTAATTTTGCGATCGCAAACGGCCGATTTTTGCGAATCGCACCGTTTGCGATCGCAAAAACCTTTGATGCATGTGCCCCAATGTCAGTAACATCTAAGGTTCGCAATACTAAAGGTTGGAAATCAGTATGCAAGGTACCTGCGAAGACAGGGTACAGTGTCTCAGTGTTCAAATATGTATTCACTGGACCAGTGAGGTGCCTGTACCTCGTGTTGTGGGATCGGGGCAAACAAGGGGCCTTATTTACAAGAAACTGACGCATTGGTGCGTTAAAGCGGGATGTGTCAGTTTTCTTACACCTGTGGGAGAAACCCTTGAACCACCATGGATGCACCGTATTTACAATACGATGCACGATGGTGCAGGGTTTTTTGACGCACTGCTGGATTGGACGTGAGAACCGGCGCAACTCCAGCAATGAGTCAAAATACAGAGGCGATGTGTCAGTTTTCAGTGACGCATCGTCTACTGTATGGGGACCAGTATAATAGAGCGTGAAAAGTTGGAAAACTCATTTGCACTCCAATACATTTGTCCTGTATGCCACGCATACAAGTGGGCAGAGTGTACTTATGTGTACCTCTGTGCCCCCTTGTATGCTTGACATAAGACAGTAATGTTCAAAATGTAACATTTACTGTCTTACCTACCTTATGTTTGTACTTACCTGTTGCGGATGTCATTTCCATCGTAGGAACTCACTTCAGCTGGTCAACTTCCACTGCAAAAGCCAATGAGTCATTCCTATGCCTGGGTTTGGCAGGCGTAGGAATTGTGACGCATTGGCAGCGCAGTGGCAGGCTGTGTGGAAAAAAAAAGTGGTAAATACCACTGCGTCAGTTTCAAGGTAGGCGTATCCAACAGTAACGCCTACCTTGCATAAATTAAAATCACAGGCGGTGCAGGCGATTTTCACGCAGGTGAAAATCGACGCAGCCTGTAAAAAAGTGACGCATCTGCATCCACGCAAATATGGAGCAGATGCAGCACCGCTGTTGTGTTAAAAAAAGTGATCTTCATCCTTTACATGGAGCCATTTGGACCTCTACTTACACATACCAGCATCAAGGTTCACCAATATGCTGATGTTACATAGCTCTACTTGAAAGTCTCCTCTGCTTCAGACATCTAACGCCTCAAACACTGCTTGTACATCATTCAGACCTGGATATCCAGATCCTACCTGAGGATCAACATATCCAAGACAGAATTCCTGTTATTTGCCAAGAACAACAAACAAGACAAGGTACAGACCTGGCTCAATAAAATTAACCTTGATGGCTTTGAACCCCAACTTTCACAGAATGCCAAGTCACTTGGACTCACCCTGAACACCAAACTCACCCTCAAGGACCAAACAGCAAAAAAAAAAAAAACGTACTAGTTCTGTCTTCTAAAGATAGTTAAACCATTTCTTTCACAAAGTAACTTCAGAACTGTTGTTCAAACCCTCATACTCTTCCATCCAGATGGTGGTAATGTCCTTCTCCAGGGTACCGCAAACTACACACTGCCACATCTTCAGGGCATCCTGCATGCCTCAGGATGTCTCATTAAGGGCCTGAAGGAATACGATCACATCACCCCCATCCTGGTGGAACTCCATTTGCTCCCCTTGCTGACCTCAACCATCCTTAAAATCAGCTGCATTTTTTACAAATCCATCACCTTCCTTATCTTGCTCACCTTCTCTATTGATTCTCGGGACACCCACTGCCAGGACATCATTAGACTGCAGATTAAAAAGTGCAAAAAAAAAAACAAGATGACAGCCTATTCCATCAATGCATCCAGGGTCTCAAACAACATCCCCCTATCAGGACCTCCCCAATACTGCTTCAATTTAGGAATGAGTTAAAATTTCACCTTTTTAACTGTCCACAACCCATCTTCCTCTCCTATTACTTTTTGATTTTATGTTTGTCTTTGAGCTTGTACGGTACTCTGCTTCCTTTGAGCTACATTTACACTATAGAAATACCACATACATTCCAGTGGCAGCTGCTGACTTTTAAAGTGATGGGGCATAAATGTGAATATTATGAAGAGATGTACCTTGATGATGCAAGCACTCCAAGTCCCGAGGTTAATCCTGCCGCCTCATGCTACCTGATTGTAAAGATGTAACCTAGCCAGGAAAAATAAACCCGAGCTCCCCAGCCAATCCAAGCACTGCTCTTATGCTGCATATTATAATAATCAGCATAAGAGCAGTGCTAGGATTGGCTGGGGCATGCAGGCACATTGCTTCATTGAAGACCGATGGGGCTGTGTCTTTTGTGACGCAGCTCCATGGTAGCCTTCAACGTGGAAGCCTGAACAGTGCATGTCAGATTGGCCACAGCAAAAATACCTGCCAATCTGAAATCTGCATCTCAGTTCAGCCTCAGCGGCTGGTCCCACCCACTAGGAGCTCCATAGCCCCACCCATAATGAAATACAATGAGTGGAGGTACGGCCATACCGGGATAATTTAATTTGCCAAAAATAGCCTGGGTCCATAGTGGCTTGCAGCAATAGGAGGACAACGCCCCTGTGCCCCCATGAAGAAACCACTGCTGATACATATATACTTACATACATGCATACACAGATGCATACATACAGAAAGGTTTATGACAGCAGTGCTGAAAGTTAAATCCACACCATTACATTTAAGAATTAAAAAAATACTCTAGGGCCCCTTCTACACAAGTCTCTGGACTTAATTTGCACATGGAAGTCTAGGTCTGAATAGAGCACCGGTGAGTGCCTTATGTATTCCCATATACAGGAATAACCTACCACCATCCAGGGCTTGTGAACTGGAGGCCAAGTGACCTACACCCTTAAGACTACACATAGCAAGACCAGTTCAGGGTCTCCTCTAAGCCTCACTTGCACATGTAGCGGTCACTCTCTCAACAGCCTGGCTCTAGCTTTGGTGATATTTTTGAGAGATTTTAACAGATGATTGCGGACATCTGCAATCATTGAGGCTCACAAACAGCAAACAAAAGAAATAACCAACTTCACTAATGAAAAAGAGTGAGACAAGGATGTTGCCTTTTTGAGCTCTCTTTAATATGAATTTATTATGCACAGGAACAACAAGCAGCCACTTTAGAAGAAACACACAAAAGGTGATGAGAGGCTGTTTGCAATAAGTCTAACCACTGGCAATAGCTCGAGGTAGCTGTTCGACTGGCATCTTTTGGTGTGTTTCCCCTGTCTTTTTGCTTTCTGAACTCCTGTTTTTGATGGCATGCTGGACTTCGTATTTGCTGGTTTAGTGTCTCTGTGCAAATTTTCACTGCTGTTCAGTGCTAAAGTGTGAGTGCTTCTACTGTAAATTGTGTTATGAGTGGTTTTCCATGTTTGATATATTTGATTTACAAGTAATTCCCAAGCACAGTGCACTGTGTATGCTCGGGACCTGTAACTCAAATCCTACTAGCGGGCCTTTCAAAGTTGTCTCAGATCTGTCACTGCAGGGTCTGTGCGCAGTTTTTACTGCCATGTCGACCTGGCATGTGCACCTAGTTGCCAGGCCCTAACCTTCCCTTTTTATTACATATTAGTCACCCCTAAGGTAGGCCAAAGTTAGCCCCATGGGCAGAGTGCAGTGTATGTTAAATGTAGGACATGCAGTAGTGTGTTGTGCATGTCCTGATAGTGAAATACTGTGCATTTAATTTTTCACTATTGACAGGCTGTCTGTCCCATAGATTAACATGGGAGCTGCCTTGTAATATCTTACAGGTGTAACTTTCCATTGGGTCAAGATGGAGAAATGGAGTTTAGGCTCTCTGAACTCCAAATTTAATAACACATCTTTTACTAAAGGTGGTTTTTAAATTGTTTGTTTGAAAATGCTAATTTTATAAAGTGGGCATTTTCTTGCTTAACCATCCTGTGTGCCTCTCTGCTTGTTTATGTAATCACCGTCTGGTTTTGAAGTGACAGGAGCTGGGCTGTGCATTCACTGTAGACAGTCACAAAGGGGGTTGAGGTGTGTCCTGCCTTTCCTGGGTGACTCATAGACAGACTGAATAGGCCTTTCTGCATTTAGAGTGGTGGGAGGAGTCTTCACTAGCAGCTGAATAGGATGTGTTTGCTCTGCACAATGCTGTCTTCACCTCCTGTAGTGCAGCTGGATCAGGGAGGACAGAACTAGTTTCTATTGAACTCAGAGACCCTCTGCCTAAAACTTCAAAGGAAAAAGTAGTATAAATATTGGGGCCCTGACCCCAGAACTTTAGAACTTGTTTGGACTAAGGAACCTTCCAAGAGGAAGAGCTGGAGAAGCTGTGAGGAGGAACTACCACTTTGCTGTGTTGGCCTGCAGTGGATGCTTCTGTCTTGGGCAGACTGGACTTTCTGTAACTTATTTCCCTGAGTTTCTCCAAGGGCTTGAGGTAGAGCTTTCCCCCTGTTCAAGAAGTCTCAGGAACAGCAAAGACTTCAAGTTCATCTGCTACCAGCAATGGGAACTGTGTGTTTTGTGCTGCAACAGAAAAAAAGCAACCTGACGCCGTCAATGACACCGCTGCCGACTCCGTGACCTGTTGGCACTGCAGAGAGCACTGCCCCCTTCGCACTGCAACCCTGGTCTCACCGACGACGATGACCGCCGCCGCCACAGAGCTGCTGCTTGCACCGTCACCTGAGGGTACTGCACTTTGCGCTGCCTCGCTTCACATCGCCGCCCGGGTGTCCCTCACGACGCCCGGGTGTCCGCTCCACACCGGCACCAACGCCGCTGCCTGCACCATGGCCAGGGGGCACCACTTGTAAGTTACTCAACACACCGCCCGTCCCTCCCCGCAGTCTTGGCCCACCTATGCCACTGCTGTCGAATCCAGACCGTCTGCTGACGACAACACTTCAGCAGCGACAATGCCGCTGCTTGCACAGTGACCTGCCAATCACCGCGACGAGCACCGCCCCACTTCACATCGTAGCCCTGGTCTCAACAACGCCACTGGACTCCGTCACAGAACCGCTGGATGCACCGCTACCAGAGGGCTCCTCACACTGCACCCCTCCACTTAACACCACAGCCCCAACGCCTGCTGGCGCTCCTGACTCCAACCTCACGGAGTTCAACCTGCTAAGCCGATGGCTGCTGACACTCCATCTTCGGATCTCATCGCAAGGTCCACGACGCCCTGCATTTCCAAGGTACTGTTTGTGGGTTTTTCCGACACCGTAACTGGCCCACGACATCGCAGTCGGCCTGAAATGTTGGATTTGTTTGTTCACGATGCTGTGATAGCCCCAGATGGAGCTATCAGCTTCAAAGAACTATATTTTAAGGTTAATCTTGCAATATTTGTATTTTGATTAATGTATGTTGGATTTTTATTGTTTTGGTCTTATTTTACACAGATAAATATTGGCTATTTTTCTAAAACCGGTGTGGTGTTTTTTTGTAGTGTTTTCACTGCATTACTGTATATCGTGTGCAAATGCTTTACACATTGCCACTGAGATAAGCCTGACTGCTTGTGCCAAGCTACCAAAGGGGGTGAGCAGGAGTTATTTTAAGTGTAATCCCCTGTACCCTGACTAGAAGGAAGGGTTCCTACTTGGATAAAGTGCATACCTCTGCCAACTAGAGACCCCAATTTCTAACAGTAGCACTCCAAACCATCTTTCTTTTGCTAACCATGCCACATCAGTTTGGACCCATCTATATGCAAATCAGTCTTGACCATGCTCCAATGGCAACAATCCAGCCCGAACTTCCAAGCCAGGCCCTCCCTGAAATGGAACACAAGCAACCCAGGACCGGATTTGCCCTAGTTATGTGCTCATCAGTGGAGCCCAGCTTGGTTCCAGCCACACAGTGAGCATTGGACCCACGTCTGGGTATACCCATTTCACTTAAGGCGGTACATGGAACATACAAGAGGTGATTGGAGGCTGCTTGCAATAAGTCTAACCACTGGCAATAGCTCGGGTAGCACTGCAACCCATCTTTCTTTTGCTCACAAGGTCCCCTCAGTGTGGACCCAGCTATATGCAAATCAGTCTTGACCCTGAGGAAACACCATCCCATGATTACTAGTAAAAGATTCAAAATTTGGGGAGAGGATGTAACCTTAAGGCTAGAGCGGTCGACCTCAAAGCTGGGGAACTGGGTTCGAGTATCGGCATCGACGCTCAACATCCAGTGATTCTGGGCAAATCACTTAATCTCCCTGTACAAAAAATGAATGTGTCCTTGTGTAACGAAACTGGTGCTCATGTAAAGTGCTCTGATACCTGATATCTTCGGGTCTAGTTCGTGCTATATAGAACTCTTTAAAAAAAGTTTTTTACAAATAAATAAAAATTGCCTTTGTGCTCTCTGCAGATGATCATCTACAAAACAAGTCCTGCATTAAATGCTAGAGATTACTAGAAATGTTCTAGACATTTCACTGACCTCCATAGTGCAGAGGATGAAGATCAACATGAACTTCCAAAGCTACCAATTGAATGGTTTCTACTAGATGACACTTAGATGAGGCATCCTGTGGGATGGAGACCACTGTGGATCCCAATTTGACCCACATGACACTTGACTGACCCCTGGGCTTTGCCTCTGTTTCTAACATTGCTTGTCCATGTCTTGAGGGAGGTTTTCACCCAAGGACTGGAGTGCTACATGCAACAACATTATGAACACTGTCTAATGGGGAATGAGGCAACTATACGTGCTACTGACGTCTTTAGTAGCAACATGATCTATATGTTTCTTGTCTTGTTATTGAAAGTTCTGAACCCACAGCAAGGCGCTGTTCCCTTGATGGGGTTCTGGAAACCAGTTCCAAATGTACCACATACAATTGAGCCTTATTGTTGTTTCAAGATTTGTTTCTACATATTATTTATACGTGGATTTATTTGATTTGCCTGATTTTGGATTTTGTTTGGGCAAGCATCTAAACAACATGCTGCAGAATTTCATCAGAATTATCAGCAAGGCTCTTGTTAATTTCAGCTAATGGAATCATGAAAGGAATAATAAAACGTTTTCTCAGCATGTGAAAGCTGGTCTTCTTGACCACTTTGTTCTTTTAGGGTGTGGAATTGAGGTCTGTTTCAAATATGATGCATAGGTTTTTAACTTTCTGGTATGGGTTATAGTAGACCCCATTGTTGAGGGCCAATCAAAACAAAACATCTCTGTCTAAACTAGACATCTGTAGACCTGATTATCAACAGCATAAATTGGAGTTAAATGTTGTTTAGAGTGCTATTGGGCACATTCAGGTTTTGAACCGAAAGGGTAAGATGGCAGATTTCTAGGAGTTCCTTACAGCAGGCATCATGATTTCCAATCACTCCTTTGTTTATTTTTATTGGAATATCATGATCAATGGTATTATAGGAATCCAAGAGATCAAGTACAGTCACTAATGCCAGGTTGTCCTTATCTATAGTGATGTGCAGGGTCACCCTCATATTGTTTGATTCTGTTTCTGTCCTGTCATGGAATAGATGACTGTCAATGATACATAAGATTAGGGTGTTTAAATAGTGAATACTGGAATCCCACAGGTGCCATACTTCCATGGCTCTTGTTTGGTTATGGGAAATTTGAAATTACTTAAAAGGATTTTTAGGTCTACAATGTTTTTTTTTCAAAAGCAGATCAAGATGGTGTGAGTTGTGGGTCAGGTGACTCTTGCCTTAATCATTGATGCATTCACTAAGTATGTGATGTTTTGGGTGAGGGTTGAAAAGATTTAATTGATCTGTCTGATGTAAGTAAACATTAAGCAATTTTGATTTGTGGACGACATCTATGTTTCACTTTGGGTTTTATACATTTTTGCAAGCCCCCTTGTACATATAGCCCAGATAGACATTCACAGCCCCCAAGCAAGAACAGGTGTGAACCAACTAACCAACATGAGCAAGAAAGATAGACAGGGTGTGTGAGAAGCTGGCCTGGTATATGATGTCCACTAATGTAAGTGGGCACCAGTCCAGACAACCCTTATGGTGATTTAAGAGGTCCTAGACAACCTTAGAAAGCTCTCTAAGTGGTAGCTGTGGAGAGCAGCCTTCAGGCTTAGTCCAGAAGAAGTGTAAAGCAGCTTGTTTCACCAGAATGCAATCTTATAGTATAGATTAAGTGAAAAAGAACCACACAAAGTATTTATAAAAATATGTTTTTATTATATAATACTCTCTAACACATAGATATATCTCCTACCCAGAGATATGCACAATGCACACAATACTTTAGCAAAGAAACACAGTAAATAGCACGAAATACACAGTGGGCCCAGAGGGGGACCAAACCATATACTAAGAAAGTGGTATAAGAACCATGACTCGGGTCAAGACAAGGTCAAGAGGATGTAGAAGTGCTGGGGACCCAAGGAACTACCCAAGGTGAGTAGATAGGGACCCCACGGAGAGTGTGTGCAGTGTGGGAACACGACCGCGTGCTCCGTACAACTCTATGTGTAAGTCGCGGTTGGATTTTTAAAGTTTAAGGACCCTTCCCAGTGGAACCTGAAGAAACCCAGTGGAAGACAGCAGGTTGGAGAGCCACCCCACCAGTGGAAACCCTAGTACCCACGTTACCTATACCAGGGAAGCCAGGTGCATACGAGTGAAGTGGTGTCGGAAACCGCTATCGAACCCAATGGAGGACTTCAGGAAAGTGCCGCTGCTGGAAGAGGTGAAAGTGTCCAGTGGAATCCAAAGGTGGATTCAAGATGAGAGGTACCTGCAAGCAGAGGGGACAGAGTCTATGTGACTCAACAGTGACCAGGAGACTTGGAAGACGAATGCCCTCCGATGTCGGGTGTTGCAGGATGGATGACAATGACCTTGACTCTGCAGCTGTGAGGACCAGGCGAAGCTGAGGAGGACCGGGAGCCATGAATGAGCTGTCCCACGAAGGATGTTGAGTGCTGAGGGGTCGGTGTCCGGCGGGAGCACCAACAAGCCTTGGCAAATGTAACCAACACAGGAATTGAAAAAGGAGCAACGTCGGGACCAGCAAGGTCCAGGGGACTCACCAAAAGCAGGGGAGCAGGCCCCGAGCAAGCAGGGGAGCCCAAGAGAAGCAAAGGTGACCCTCAAGTAAACCCACAGGCCGGAGGCACTAGGATCGCAAGAGGACCTCAAGCAGCTCACCAAAAGATGCAGGCCTCGATGCACATGATGTGGTGCGGCTGAAGATTCTGGTCACTGGGGGTGCTCGAGGTTGGGGCTACTTGGAGCCCGAAGATCTTCTTGGAAAGAAGTCAACAAGCCTTTGAAACTGCAAGTTGACTTGGTGCACAGGGGTTCGGTTATTGCAACCCCCACGAGGGATACTGGCCTCACACTTGGCGAGAGGGCAGGGCAGACCTCGGGAGCTGTGGGAAAGAACCACCTGTGTTGCAGAACCTTTCGGAGTCCGGAAGAGCTCAGGATCAGCAGACCGGTCGACTTAGTTGCAGTGCCTGCAGATGCAGGGGAGTGACTCCTTCACTCCAAGGGAGATTTCTTCAAGTGTCTTTGATGCTTCACAGGCCTAGGAAGCTTCCTATATGATGTACAGGCACAAGCAATGCAGCAGGCTGGAAGGGAGACTAAGTCAGGCCCAAACGAAGTCCAGCGAAGTCCAGAGTGCCCAGACGGTAGAAGAAGCAGTGGTGTCTGATCTGAATCTTATCCCACAACAAATCTAGGGACCTACACCCAGGTAAGCCCTTAAGTACCCCTAGGGAAAGGGTTAAGAAGATTCAGAGGACCCTCCCAGGGGAGGGTCTGGACAGGGGGGAGGTTACTCCCATGTCCTTTGTCCAGTTTCGCGCCAGAGCGGGAGCCAACGGCTCCCAGGACTGGTTTGAACTATGCACAGGGACACCAAATGTGCCCCTCATGAAGACTGAATGGCGCTGGCAAGCGCACCCACCCCACCGCAATACACTAAATCCTGTCTGGGAGGTGGTCACACCTCCCTGTGACAGGATGCCTATTGTTCTGCCTTCCCCTGCTCGAGCTTGGCTCAGCAGCAGGAGGGCAGAATCGTATCTCTGGTTGGCAGCAACCATTTTGTGCTGTCCGGGTCAAGAAGGCTGGTACCGGGAACAGTGAGAGCCTAATGGAGGGCTCTTCTAGTGCTTGGAATCATATCTCCCACACCGTTTACAGTGTGGGGGTATGATTCCAACATGTTTGATACCAAACATGATAGGATTCGTTGCAGCCGTTTTCGAGGTGGTCATCGCGTAATTACGCGGTGCCCCTCTATATAGTATATGGCTGCTTCACTGAAAACCCAGGAGAACGGACTCCATAGGCTGCAGGGGTGTCCTGCTCATGCAGGGGCACCCTCTAACTTAGAACCAAGCACCCTGCCTTCAGGATTGCAAAGGCCTGCTATAGGGGTGACTTATAGGTTTTAAGTGCAGTGACCCTAGATATAGGAAACCTATATCTTTAGTAAGTGGTGCTAGCACCAGCTTACACAGGCTGCAATGGCAGGCCTGTAGTTCCATTTTGAATGGTCTCTCATGGGTTGCATAATACATGCTTCCGCTCATGGGGGACCTCTGGGGTACCTTTGCCCTGGGTACCCTAGTACCATATACCAGGGACTTATAAGGGTACCCCAGTATCCAATCTGGGATGTACCTAAGTACTGAACACAACAGTTTAGGGAGAAAGCAGATAGACTGGGGTCCTGATTAGCAGGATCCCAGTCAAACTAATCAAATACAGCTTAGCACCAGGCAAAAAGTGGGGATAACCATAAAAGCAGATTCTATTTTCCTACAGGGTGTGACCCACGCACCTCCCCTTACTTACCAAGAGATAATGGGTATCAGGTAATAATTATTCCTGTAAGAGACTGCCAGGGTTACCTTTATCAGTTAGTGAGCTCTGGAACCCCTTTCCTCGAAGGATGAATACATACGAAAAATCTACATTATATATTTTGAAATGCTTTATTGAATATTGAAGCCTGGTTGTAGTGCAGATCACATGAATGATTGTTACTGCAGTGATAAAGACAATGATGATGAAGCAAAAATACAATATATATGAATAGGAGAAAAAATGGCAATCTATCAGACAGTGATCGTTAATTCAAAACATTGGCGGAATTATTCTGTATTAGAATCCATCCTTTCCTAGGGCCTCATTTATGGGGTTCTGACATAGGGCAGCTCAGCTAGCCACCCTGCTGTGAAAGGGTAGTAATGCACCGTATTTATCTAATACAGTGCACTCCTAACCATTCCCCCAGTGCTACTGCTGTTTCTGTAGCCCACCACCAACGCAGGCACCCTTACACCATTGTGCAAGGGTGCCTGTGTTGTCGGCAGGATTGTTTGTGTACAGGAATGTGTACCTTCCTGCACAAAAACAATCCTGTGAGGGTTTTTTCTCTTTCTATGTGCACTGCAGAATGCAGCACACATAGAAAGAGGAATAAATGAGGAGAAATAGTTATTTCTCCTCGTTACGCCTCACCTTAGGACGCATAAGGTTTTGGCGCTTCCCTAGGTTTACATAGTCATGTGAATGTGGGGGAAGCGCCAAAATCCATGGGTGGAGCGTGGGAACACCCACCGCAATGCCCATGGAATGCCTACTGAGTGCAGAATAAGGCAACAGAGCGATTTGTGCTGCCTTGCCTTAATCCATATCTATGAGGCCATTCAAAGCCAGGTAAAGTGGCTTAGCGTGACCTCATAGATATGATTTTGAAGTTTGTGCTGCCAGAGCATCACAAAAAGTGAGTTCTGGCAACACAAGGGGCTCATAAATATGCCCCTAGTCTCTAGCTAATGTCCATATTAGCACCAAAATATCCCATAAATAAGTCTCCTAGATGCCGTTTAACACACATATTTTTCACTCATAGGTATTTGATATTTGTCAGTCTGCAGTGAACCAGGAAAGTCTCTGTCTTTCTTTAGTTGTGCTTTACCTGAGAAAGCCGCAGATAGCACTAGTCCGAACCAATGCATAACCTTTAAACGGCTTGCTTGCAGCGTCTGCTGGTGTAATTATATGCGGATGAGGCAATTCTCATGGCTAGAAGCACTAGGGGCCAGCAGTCTCTGTTGAACTCATTTGCTAACTTTATGGAGGAGCTGGACCTATCATTTAATGAGAAAAAATCAATTTGTGATGGTTGTCGGTCCTCTCTCTACAAAATTGTCTAAGTTTAACCATGGGCCCTGTGCCCTTCCAAAGACTAGTGTGTTTTCATATTTGGGCTTGTTGTTCGATTCTGCATTGAGTTGGCATCACTTCATTAGGAGGAAGAAGGAGGATTTTATTTAGGCAAATGCTGGTGTCTTTAACTTTGCCTCAAGGTTGGACAGCAGACCCATTGGGGCTCTACTGCAGATTTATAGCGCTAAGTGTATTTCCAAAGTTGTCTGTGGAAGCGAAATTTGGGGATATGTCAAACAGGTTGAGCTGCAGACAGTGGAAAGAAAATTCGTTTTTGAGGCATCTCTTGTGTGTCCCACAAAGTGCCCCTATATTTTAGGTGCTTACAGCCACGGCCCATGCATGTAAGAGTGGTGGGCGGTGGGGCCAGGTGGGGGGGATTTCGACAGACAACCACAAGGGAAAATTAAATAAATAATTAATTTTCTCTCATGGTCGTCTATCGAAATCCCCCCCATCCGGCCCCACCGCTCTTACTTGCATGGGCCACGGCTGGATGCTTGAAGAACTAGGTGTGGGCTACATAACGGATGTCACAGCCTTTCGCCCACTTTCGCTCTGGATAGACATATGGACAAGGCCCGGAATCAAACTCAGTGAGGAGATTTTAAAGGATTGTTTGTCCCTTGAATACTCACTTAATATTCCATGGCTCAAGTACATTCATTAGGGACTCCTTCCATTGTTTAGGTAGGGGAGATTAATTTAGTACACTAGATGGGATGTGTAAGGCCGACCGGGTGGAAGAAAAATGCTTTAGGCAGAGGTTTATGACCAGACAAGACATGACCAGACAAGCGATCACCTTGGCAAAGCCCTTTGTCCTTTGACACATTATGCTGAAAACCGTGCCATCCACAGGGCCGTATCTCCATTTTGTTAAAAGCAGGTATGATTGTTTTTTGTTAACTAGGTTCTGGTTGGAGCTACTGCCACAAACCCACATCCTGCGGTAATAATAGGTCTCTGCAGGGTACCCTGCATTTTGCTATGTTTTGCAATTTTTATGCAATGTCTAGGAAGGCATATATTATTTCTATTCTTAAAAGGGCAAACTTCTCCCAAGTTCGACTGGCCCTCATATATCTGCAGTTGATCTCAGGAGGCAACATTTTTAATGTACTCATCTTTCTGAAAACTGCCGTAAGGTTGAGAAATAGTAGGGATTAAGTATTCAGTGAGATCTGAGGTGGTTATCTCTTTTATGATGTACTGTATTTTCTTATGTCTGCAAACCCTGTATTGTTTTTATGCTTTTTATGTTTAATGTACATTTTTGTATGTACTTATTGATTTTTGGATTTTAGCTGATGTTTTATTTTATGGTGTGTTGCTTTTATAGTTTTTTCTTTCAAAAACTGAATAAAGCTTACTTTGATTGATTGATTGATTGATTGCTACATCTTTGATGCTTCTTCGGAATGCTGAAGATTTCCTCTCAGCTAAAATGCCTTTTACCTTATATAAATACATAAAGAAAAGCACAGGAAAACAAAAATTCCAATATTTAAAAAATCTGCAAAATTAAACAAGAAAGAATATGCCATAAGAATTAAAAAATAAATATAAGTTTAACACACGTGGATGAAATCAATAAGGAACCTAGGGGCAGATATACTAAACTACTGCTTATAAAAAGCAGTCACAAATTGCGCACCACATTTTTGCAACCACCATTTTATGTTGCAAACCAGCTTATGTGCTAATATAGGTTAGTTTTGAAAATAAGGAATCACAGGAGGTAGCAGAACCACCTGCCTAATCAATATTCATGAGGAAGGCTTGAATAGTAGCCTCCAAGGGACAGAGGACCACCACCACTGTGATTGCATTGCAAAACAGAAATCTTTTTATTTAAAGCAGCCTGAGTTCCCTAAAGGAACCGGGGCTGAATTAAAAAAAAAAAAACATTTGCCATTTTGTAAAACGTCAGTGAGAATAGGCAGTGGTCCCCTGGACTGCAGCCTACTCACCCGAAGCTGCCACGCGAATTCTAGTGAGTCTGTAACTGATGAATGGTTTGTGACTAGATTTACGGCAGCAAACCATTGATACATACCTTACCTTCTCACTTCTTACACGCCACTACCAATTTGTGACTCAAGATGGGTTGGTAACGCCATTTTGCAATTTAGGAAAATGTTTGAGAATCACAAATTGGGGTTAATACATTAGTATACAATAGTAAAAGGGATTTTGCAAAGCAAACTTGGTGATTTTGCGAATCACAGGGTTTGAGACCACAAAATCATTTAGTACATCTAGACTCTCCTCTAGTTCGGCCCCACTTGCCATGTACCACCAGTTTAATCAGCGTGTTCAAGGCCAGCTCTTCATCCATTACCACCTTTTCTATCTTGATTTTCAAGTTGACAAGCCCCATCTCCTCTTCTACACACACAAATGCAAGTCATATTTCAAATACTCCCTTCACTGGACTTCACCACTTTATTTACCAACTTTACTACTTTGACTGGTTCTATGAATGAAGACCATGTAGTACACCCAACTGGGGCCTTCACACGCACCCAATCCTCCGACTTCACTTTTCACTCTCTAATTGCATGCCTCATGTCATAATACGCTTTCCTTTTCCTCCATTTACTCTCTACTATCCATTATTTCACTGCATCTATCCAAGTGTCAACCTAGTATTGAGCCCTTGTTCCTTAAAATGTTTGAAGGGTGACCTTCCAGTAGCGGCACAAGGAAACTTTCTGTAGTTCAACAATAGCTCCTACATCTCCATCTTCCAATCAAGACCATTCACCCTAGCGAACTGAATACCTTCAGTTAGAATCCCATAAGAACAGTCCACTACATAATTGGTTTGGGGCTGATATAGAGTGCATTAGTTATTCTTAACTCCATTTTTTCCAAGGCAACTTTCTATTTCTCTGGAGCACAATTGTGTGTCACTATCAGACATAATGCTTTTGGTAATCCGTCACATCTAAAATCGTCACCCAAATATTTGTGATACTACTAGACAAAATTTCACTTACACAAATTACCTCAGGCCACTGAGAAAATAAATCAATCAAAACAAGAATATAAGGGGCCCCTCTTTCGCATCTTAGTGGGGCCACGAGGTCATGGGCAATGTTCACCCAAGGTTGATCTGGAGGCACTGGACCCTGCATATGTGGTACAAGTTCAAGCATTTGCTCACTATTAGAAAATTGGCCACAACTCTCTTAGCATCCATGTCCAACCTCTGCCCCCAAAAGTCCAAACATAATAGTTCTTTGGATTTAACCACACCTAAGCTCAATTTGAAAGTATCAGGTGTATCCTTCTGATTAACAGACCCTTGTTATTCACTATCTCATCCTTTAACCAAAAGTAAGGTTTTGCTCCATCCAACAGATTTTGTTATCCGAGCTAACCTGCATCTAGAATCTTGCACATCCACAAGCACAATTACTTTACTCAACTATTCTCTCGGCACCTCTTCTGAGACTACCTCTTTAGCCATGTTACACTTTCTCTGCATTTTCTAGCGACCTATCATTTTCTTCCTCCCTTACATCACTCTCTGCCCCCATTGCCAACAGAGACAGATAATCTGCTGTTTAATTTATCTTGCCATTCATGTACTTCACCTCAAAGGTATGCTCCTTTAAGCTAACAGCCCACTTTCACATCATCCTGACACATTGTCTAGCCCTTTCTTTGTAACAAACTCCTATAGAAGCTTGTGATCTGTCCTAACCACAAACACTCCTCCTTCACCTCACCCAAAGTTTATCAACTTGTTCACTGCCCAATTAATGGCCAAAGCCTTTTTTTCTATCTTGGGAATCAGCCAATATCATACTACTTCTACCCAGTACAAAAGCATGTAGACTTGGTCCCTCCTTAAGAACTGCCTTGACTATGTTGAATTGTGCCTCACAATTACATTCAACTCAACATTAATATTCCTATTTGAAACACTACTCATAGCCACCTTTTTCCCTGCCAAAATCTATTATAACACTAAACCATTTCCGAAAAGGATAATAACTTCTACTTGTCGCAAGGCCTAGCATCTTCTCAGTTGTGTGCACCAGTTTTTCCTTGGGTGTTACTTAATCCACTGATATCTGATGCCCAAATAGGCAATCTCCATCAGGGCGAAACAGCACTCTCAACCCCCAGTGAAAGCTGATGTCTCTCAAATCTTTCCAAAACTTCTCTGACCCTATCATTATACCCCAATACTTTTTGAGCCTGTTTCTTAGCAAGGTTTTCCAATTACCAATACCTACTTTCATTGAGCAGTCTTTGAAACATAGAAAATTCTGGCAGGCCACAGAACATTTTGAATGGCATCATATTGCTCATAAACTATTTAACTAACATTGCCCCCTTGCCTGTTATACACATATGCCATTCCACCAAAAGGCTTTGAAGGATACTGCAGCTGCCCAGTATGAGAGTAGAAATACAAACTAAATTGACATAGAAGATTTTATAAGAATAGCAATGTTTCAGGAAAGTATCTGATCTTTGTGGGTAGCGTAGGGACTCAGGATATGTTAAATTCTGATATTGAAGATTCTGAAAAGGTCAAATTTAGGCTTTCAAATAACCAAATATTAGAAGTATTCCAGTGCTATTATGTGGACTTGCATAGTCACGAAAACAGGCTGGATATTAAAGGAAATAAATAACTTCAACAATATCTGGATTAGTGTGAGCAATCTCTGTGTAATATGATACAATAACACCTTAAATGCAATAGAAAGGAGATCCGGATCTCTTGAGTCATTAATAATTTAGAAAACTTAAAATGCAAATGGAAGGTGAAGGTGAAGTATTGATTTCATGGTTAAGACTGCAATTCCACCAAAGAGCTGCAGTGTTAAAAGTACTAAAAACATACCCATGTAAGAAAGTTCAAGTTATTCTTGAACAAATTACACATATGTTATAAAGAGGATTATTAATATCTATGGTAGACTCAAGAATTGTAGTGGATCTGAATATGAAAGGATCTTCCTTGGTGATTTATGTATAAAAAAAGCAACATCAATTCTGACAAATGATCATAACAATGAGACCAGCAAAGCAAATTAATGGAACAACTCTTTGATTATAGCAAAAGTATCACCAGAACAAATACTAAGCAATGTAAAAGGCAGATGCAATTAATAACATTCAAGGAATTAAACATGATATATCTGGAAAAGATAAAGTAGGAACTGAGTACATTCATATTTCTTGATAACATTATTACATTTATTTACACCTCCCTGGACAGATTATGGCTAAGCTAGTGACTACTTTAGATTGATAACATGTATTTCGATGCATAGCAAGACATGAAGGGGCTTTGATAAACAACTTCTCGCTGTCCAAAGTGTAATATTCTTTTAAAAATTTAATAATGGCAAAGCCAATAGGCTAAATGGCTTCAGAAATAAATTTTACTGAAATTGTATTTGGTTGTTATTTTCAGTAAGATTCCAAAAGGTGGGGAGCCTCGAGCATCTTGTAAGTCACCAATTATCTTTATTTTCTAAAAAGAAGAAAATTTCAGAAAGGTGAAAATATAGCTCCTCAATACTGTCTGAAATATATCAAGCAGATGAACTATCCCTGAACATTGTCTTGCTGTTGGGTCCAGAGTGATATTTATTAGTCATAAATTGAAATGGATGTGAACAGGCTCTTGGCACACAGGTCCTGATAGTTAATGATACTGGTTAAGCCAGACACTGAGATTGAAGAATGTTTTTGGCTTTGTTCAGTGGTAAGATCTGTAGCCAGTCATGATTTTCTACTTTGGATTTAAGAGAAGTATAAAGTATTTTCACAATACACTGTCACCTGTATTAATATTTTTTCTTTGCAGACTGTAGAGTTTCAAATTTGGAAGACGGACTCCTGAGGGGAGCTTCATAGTATGCTTCTCTTCAAAGCTTATATTTAGCCACTGGCAGAGATTTAGACAAACATTGGCAATATTGCAAGATTTCAAGGTACTAATTGCATGTTATCTTTCAGATGATAGTCAGCATCTTAGAACTCATTGTATTAATTTGCAACTCATAAATGTGATTTGTGTAGTCTCCGGATATTCTATCAATAGATTTCTGTACTTTAAAAAGGGTCAGATACCTTAGATTCCTGGTTGGTCAAGGCTTTGCTAGGGGTGTTAATAGCAAGATAAATGCAAGCAAATGTAGAACCATTACATCTGCTTGAATTTTAGATTTACATATATATTAATAGCCTGTCTTTGAACACAAAACACACAAAAGGTGATAGGAGGAATGTTTGCAAATGGTCTAACCAACAGCTATAGCTCCAGGTACCTTTCCAACCCATTGTTTTTCACCCACTGTACCAATTTAGACAGAGGCCCACATTATGCAATTCTGTACTGACCCTGCTTCTCATGGGAACAGTCTGTCCCGAACTGCCAGTCCAGGCCTCCTCCAGAAAGGACCGCAAGCAACCCCAGACTGGTTTATGACTTATTAGGCCTCCTCAGTGAGTCTTTGAATACATTCAACCTGTTTTAATAAACAAGTAATAAGTGATGTTGAAAATGGTGCGTGGAAAATTAATCAAGGATAATAGTGTAAGAAATTGGGTTATTGTTTGAGGGGGTGGCAGCCCCTCTCAGGCAACAACCACAATCCTTGTGAGGGTGCTTCACAAAAGTCACCAAATTAACCTGCACTTAACCCTGTGGTAGTTTGGCACAAACCAGTCAGGCTTAACCTAGAGGCAATGTGTAAAGTATTTAAACAACACACAAACAGTAATAAAATAAATACAAAACACAAGAAAAATGCCAAATAAATGTTGGAAAATAGAGTAAATTCTAATAACTAAAATGATACCAGAACAACAACAAAATGCAATCAGTAGAACAGGTTATATTCAATTGTAAAGTTTTAAGTGAAAATGGTGGTTAAACGCCGAAAGCGGGGACTGTGGTTATCTGGTTGCACTGGACCGGGACAAAGTTACAAGGTCAGGTGGGCTGGTTACAGGGACCAGGTTAGTCCCGCTGAGAGTTGTACCTTATGTCCTTGCTGCAAGGCTTTGTTTTGCTCAGCTTTGGTTCCGATCCAGTGCTGCATGGTGCTGCAATGTGAAGTCCTGCGTTGAGTTGCATTTCAAGGTGTAGTTTCTGATCAGGAGCCGTGTGGGCTTCGATGCAAGGTCCTGTGTCGTGTTGCGTCATGCTGAGATGGGTGCGTTGAGGCCACAGATCAGAAGTGTTGAGGGGCTGTGATACCAGATCCTGCGCTGAGCTGCATCGGATTTGAAGGGACCCGCAGTTAGGTTGGGAGGAGTACACTCTGATGCCAGTCAAGGGTCCAGGACTAGGGACACCTCTTGGGGATTAGGACTCACTCCAGGTAGCGGGCAGGGCTAAGACAAGTCCAGTTGCATGTCCAGGCAGGTCCAGTGCAATAGGTCATCTGGGCAGTTGAAGGGAGGCCTCTGAAGCCTGTTGTATCCCTGTAGCTCATACAGGAGGTCAGACAACTAACCCTTGGAGTTTGTTAGCATGGGCTGACGGCAGGAGGGCAGTTCTATGGCAGCAGGCCTGTCCTTCTGCTGCAACTGCCACACAGCTCCAGGAGTGATCTGAAGAGAGGCTCTGGAGGTCCAATATTCGTTCCTGGGGACAGCTTATGTGTGGGGGGATTCCCTGCTCCACCCCCACATCTGATTCTGGAAACGTCTCTCCCTTCCACAGTCAAGGCTCTAAAGTGTTTAGGGTAACAAAAGGCAGGGCAGGGCTGGTGTCAGATACCTTTGGGTGTGCAGGAGGCAAAGCCTTTGAAGTGTAAATGATGCTGGGAACAGCTCCTCCAAATCATCCTACCAGAATGGCACATCATGTCCAAACCTAAGCCCCCTTTCTGTGTGGAAGCAATACATAAATCCCAAAAGCAGAAACATTCAAAGTCATATGACTGGGACACTGACAGAAAGCACACATGGCTGGGACAAGAAAATGGCAACTTTCTAAAGTGCTATTTTCAGAGTTGTGACTTAAAACCCGGCTCTACCAATAAAGAGGGTTTTAAATTATAATTCATTTGAGTGTAAACGGTACATCTCTATCTACTAATGCAATCCAAGGTTAGCATTTATTAAATATAATAAGGTACCCATTGTTAATCAATGTGAGGGATAGACTTTACAGCAGTGAAAAACAACTTTAGGAGTTTTTCACTGCCAGGACATGTAAAACCTAAGTACACACGCCCTATGTTTTAAACACAGTGTAGCCTGCCCTATGAGCTTTTAGGGCCTACCTTAGGTGTACCTTATAAGTATTAAAAAGGAAATTTTAGTCCTGGCTGCACCACAGGCAGCTGTGGCAGACCTAAGACATGTTTTAAAAGGCTAATTTAGTGGGTGGCACAATGAGTGCTGCAGGCCCACTAGTAGTAATACATTTGCAGGCCTTAGGTAGAAGTAGTTCCATTTGCTAGGGACTTACAAGTAAATTAAATGTACCAATTAGGTGTAGTCCAATTTTACCATGTTTGAAGGAGAGAGCACAAGCATTTTAGCACTGACTAGCAGTGATAAAGTACAGAGACCTAATGCCAACAAAAACAAATTAAGCAAAACAAGAGGAGTGAAGGCACAAAGTTTGGGGAAATACCACGCCAAGGATGTTAGGTCTAACAAATACCTAGTTGTTATGCATGTGCCCAGGGGCTTTTTCACATAAATCCAAACATCCATTTTTATTTCTTCTGATTGAATAGTATGGATTTTATGTGAAATGTGGTGGAACGTAGTATGGTCAATAGTTACTATTTGAATAGCATATTTGCTTTAACCCAGGATTCCCCAAAGTCAGTCCTGGCGGGCCGGATCCATGCCAGATTTTTAGCATATCCCCATTCAGATAAATGTAGTTGTCTTAAAAATCTGGCATGAATCTGGCCCTCCAGGACCGACTTTGAAGAACCCTGCTCTAACTGGAAGGAACCTGACCACCTGTGCTATTTTTAATTAAATAAAATATTGGACTAAGCTGGAGCAACTAGTATAAAAGATTATTTGACATTTCCCTGCAAAGGAACCTAAAATATTTGTAATTTCAAGAGTACAATATAGACAGTTGCAAACGTTTTTAATCAAACTGGAAATAGTTCTATTTGATTCCCCATTGCTTTATTGCCTGGAAGCAGTGCTCCAGTTTCTTAATGACTTAACAATATCACAAAGTAAATTTAAGATTAGAGCTATGTGAAATTTGCTGTTGTGTAAGTGTGTGAAATTTCAGCAAAATTACATGTAATTCCGCAAACTACAAATCTGTCATTTTACTCTCTATTTTAACGTGAAATGAGTCAGCATGTCAATCTTTGGTGTGAGCACGCATTGCAACAAAAACATAGCTGCTCGTTTTCCATGTTCCTGTGCAGTAAATGTTTACTGCGAATTACACGTTTGTGGTAAATGTTTATCGTTATTGGTATTTAGCTACACAAAATGGTGTTATGGTGGAAGTTTGCATACAAAATTCCTGAAATTGTGTAAATTACTCCAGCATAATGTAAATTTTGCCCAGGCCTATTTAAGAGACAATGCATTTGCATACTGATGCAGGTGGATGGCCAGCTCTGTAGTCAGATTTCTGAGTGGCTCCATGTATTGTTTGATGTGCACCGAAGAATAGAACAGATGTGTTGTATATTATAGGTCATTGAGATAGAGAATAAATATAAACTTCTATCCCGACCAGTTGTGAAACATTATTCAAAAAAGAGAAAAACTGGTCAAACATCTCTCTGCAATTCCCATTTCATTCATCGCAAGATGTCGAGACTACCTACTACAAACTGGTCAGTTATGTAAAAGGATAGAGAGACCACCAGCAAACCCAACACTCATACGCATCCTATGTCCACAATACAAAATGAATCAGCAAGTCAGAAGACAGATTTGAACAAAGACAAAAGGTCACAGTGCGAAAATGTATCAACACAACTAGATAACCATATACCTCTATATATCCAAATTAAGTTGTAATCATAAGTTAAACATAGTCGTACAGCCAAATAGTTGTGACTTCAAACATTTTATTTTTTGAACATTTGAGTGCTAGCAAAAAGTGTAATCTTAAATATGCAAAAGCTGTATATTTTTTAGAGCTACATAATAGCTATGTGGATAGTTTGAGTTCAGATTGCACAATCTAATGTTATTATTTAGAAAGCCAGAAACCAAATTGATACAAAAACTTGATACCATGGCTCAGAGAGGAATGAACTCAGATCCTGAACACATATTTGTAGTCTGCCATGTACGAGAATTTCAGTATTGTTAGAAAATTTGTAATACTTTTCACTTTTGCAACAAATTTGCAGCCATAAACTCCTTATGAGCATGTCATATTAATTTAGTCACCTATGAATTCAAATGCAGTTACTCACGTAGATGTATTAAATTTGATGTATGAATTTTGCAAATATATGTCTAATAGGTGGCTGGCATTTGAAAATGGACTTCACAGTGCCATGTGAATATAGTAACTGTCTAGTTTTCAGTCTGATTCATGTAACTTCAATCTGTCAGTGGGGCAACACAACCTTTATTCACTTTTATAACTCATATTACCTCTAGTTTTCACAGTAATCCCTTGAAACTAATCATCCACACACAAACTGTTCATCACTGACTGCTAGTCCATGCAAGAAAAAAGTTCAATATGAGTCATTCCTGTACATAAATTATGTTCTGTAAAGTCTCACTTATATCAGAGATAAAATCTGGTTTTCACTCACTCATGACCTTTTACAATTTCTAAACAAGCATACCATGAATTTCACAAATGCAATTGTTCCTCATTCGAAGGCCCTCTATTTGTGAACCTGTCACGAAGATCTATGCCATAATTTTCCTAACATTGCTACAAGCCATTCTATTATAAATTCCATGCCACTCACTAAGGTACCAGGCCAGTTCCAAGAGATGATTGTGCTGGGAGAGATGACTATACTATAAATGAGTAATCTATCGCTCAATCAGAAGTTTTATTCAGCTTTTTGTGAAAAACCATATAGGTTAAAAAACAGATACAAATATGTTTATTTATTGTTCTTTGTTTAGAGATTTTGCATTGTAAAAGAACTCAGTTCCCACAACAGCGTTCAGTAATACATAATCACAAAAGATAACCACAACAAATAAAGCAGTTTGGTCAGTTCCAGGCAGATGCATGCATTCAGAATTATGAAGCTAGAGATTCCTTGTTATGGGAGTGCAAGCATGGCTCACCCAGGAAAGGAAAAAATATTATGCAGATATGAATTATGTGGTTCCCTTGCGTTCTTTTAGTCTCTTCTTTATCAAGTTCTCTCTTGAAGAAAGTTTTTTCTTTACAGACTGTGTAGAGCCTTGTGTATTGTTTCTTCAGTCTCTGATGCACTCTTTGTTTCTTCAAAGGTAGTGATTCGCCCCGGCCTGAGAATCTCAGAAGAAAGAGGGAACACATGTAAGTGTCAATTATTTCCAAAATGCCCTAATTTCCCTCACTTGATTATCTCTACCTAGTTCCTTTTCGGTATGTCATGCTACATATGTTCTCTATATTTTGTTATTTTCACTATGTATTGTTACTTATATTGTGATTAAGAATCCAACTTACCAATAAAGAGAGCTCATAATTATAATTCTATGAACACCAAACTCGACATTTCTACCAGCTCCCAGTTGGAAGATATAGCTTATTGGATGTAATAAGGTAATTCCAATGTTATCCTATATGAAAGGTAGGCCTTGCAGTAGTGAGGACAGAACATGAAAAACATAAAAGTACATGCCCAACTTTTTAAATACACTGCACCCAGTCCTCAGGGCTGTTCAGTGCCTACCCAAGGGAAAGGAAGCTTTGGACCTGGCAAAAGATTTATTTTGCCAGGTTGAAATTGCTGTTTAAAACTGTGCATACACAGGCTGCAATGGCAGGCCTGAGGCATGTTTGCAGAGCTACTTAAGAGGATGGCACAGCAAGTGCTGCAGGCCCACTAGTAGCATTTAGTTTACAGGCCCTGGGTACATGTAGTATAACTTTACTATGGAAGTACAAGCAAATTAAATAGGCCAATTGGGTGTAAGCCCATTTCAGCATGTTTGAAGGAGAGAGCACAAACACTTTGGCACTGGTTAGCAGTGGAAAAGTGTGCAGAGTCCTAAAAGCCAACAAAAATGGGTTCAGAAAACAGGAAGGCGAAGGCAAAAATTCTGGGGATGACCCTCCAGACAGGGCCAAGTCCAACATCATCCATTAAAACAAACACAGGATATTGAATTCCTAATATTCGTTGCAGCATTTAAGAAACCGGAAATCACAAAACATGTACGATCATCTCTAAGCATTTGAACATATAAAAGAGCAGGTCTACATTAAACAGAGTTTAACTTTTTGAGCAACAATATCAAATACTATATATGAAGGCACCAAAGAAAACTGTCAAAACAAGATAAAGTGCAAAAACATCTGACTAGACAGACTATCACTGGGGCAAGGTTGACGTTCTCTAGGAATTCCCATCCGTAGAGAAAACAGAAAACAATACACTGTGCTTAATATTAATATAAAGCGAGTTAACAGAAACCTAAGTCTAGGCGTTCTGTACTTGAATAAGGTAAAGTTCAATAAGTGGCCCTGTTTTTGAAAGCATATACAATCTAACAGTGGGTTTAATTAACTCAGATTCCTCCCTTAATGCATGCTTACAATCAAGAAAGGTTGTTCTAATCCAAAGTGCCTCTTGTTTGATAATAACAGACAGATTAGTAAATAGGTCACTGTGACCTAAGCTATGAAAATTCGTCAGAGAAATCTGTTTTCTTCAAATTATAAGACACCTTTACGTAACCCTAAATATCTGCACCATACATAGCCATAGCAATGCACTTAGCTCTGTAAATTTTTAGCAAAGATATAAGACACCTTTACGTAACCCTAAATATCTGCACCATACATAGCCATAGCAATGCACTTAGCCCTGTAAATTTTTAGCAATGAGGTTTAGAACCTGGGGGCATATTTACAATGGAAGTGACGGAGCGCAGCGTTAGCCGCATGCCGCCACTTGTGAAACACAGACGCTGCACCATATTTACAACAATATGGTACAACCCTGCGTTTCACCCTGTGCTGGCGGTAAATTTAGAGCACCAAAGCAGGAACCCTTGCACCGTAGTGCAGGAAGGCACACCTTCCTGCACATAAACAATCAATGGTGTTTTGCTGTTTGAATGTGTGCTGCACAACGCAGCACACATGAAAACAGCAAAAACAAGGAGAAATTAAACATTTCTTCTCGTTTCGCCAGGGTAAGACCAGGTTTTCCCTGTTCTTAATTTTGGCACTGCCCCATATTTACGCCACCCTTGTAAATATGGGGTAGCATCAAAATCAATGGGTGTTGCGGTGGAACGCTCACTGCAACACCCATTGCCCGCCCCTTTCACGCTAAGTATAACGTGAAAAGGTGCCTTATTTACAAGGCAGCGCAAAGCCAAGTTGAGCGGCTTAACGCTGCATTGTAAATAAGGTGAAGCCCCTATCGCCACCACAATTTCTAAAAAGTGACGGTGTGGTGGTGATAGGGGCTTGTAAATATGCCCTCTGGTTTACAGGCAAAGTCAAAACACCCTCTAAAGGTTTAACAAATTGCTGCCCTCTGACTGAAATGAGACCGCTTAGTAAAAGTGTCAAAAAGGATTTCTAAATAGGAAAAAGACGTAACTCTGTGCTTGGCTTTTAATGTTGTATGGTCTGGTTTTAGTCAATTTATGTCCACAGGTCATGGTAACAGTTTTAGTTAAAGAAGTAGGCAGTTCTAAACTATTTAGAAACTATTCTATAGATATGAAAGAATGTAAGAGAGGTTTCAAATCATTTGCTATTCTAGAAATTAACACTGCATCGTCAGCATATAAACAAAAGGGAATGGAGTGAGTTTCCACCACAAAGAAGGCAATTACCATGCAAGGTCAAAAATTTACTTATTTCATTTATATATAAAATAAAAAGGAAAGTGGCAAGAATGCAACCAAGATTCTGGAACCTAACTATGTTGAAACAGTATTTGATATCAGTTTTAACAATGGGGCCAAAGGTCAGTATTATGCTTATATAGGCCCATAGGGACCCTGTCATGGTCCATTACCTTACGTTTAGGGCTATTATTAATGGCTCTGGTGATTTGTAATTTAAAGAGGCGAGAAGTAATGAGCAATAGCTTGATGGAAAGAGAGTATACCTATGAAGAAACACAGACTGCCTCCTTCTTACTTTCATGTACAACCAAATCAGTTGCTTGATCAAACAAGCAAGGGAACATTAATGATTATCTCTTAAAAAGGGGGAATGGATAGCTCACCATAAAGAACATAGTTGTTTAGGGTATATGTGGACTCTAATTTATCCCAGGCCTCCTTTCTAAGCTCTGTTTTCTTGGATTTAATAACTATTTTATAATCAAGTCTACATCTGGAAATTTTAGGTTTGTCTATAGGCATTGGCTTAAGTTCGAAATCGGGATTCTTGTGTGCAAGAGAGCAAGTGGTGTCAAACCATTTGTTTGTAGATGTACTACAACTTTTAATTGTTGAGGTCAATACAAATTTTATAGTATCTGAAACTGTGAAAGGAATATAAAATGGATAGGTGATCAGTTTCCATATCTAGACAACAAAGCTAATTCCATGTAGCAATTTGGTATCACATTAGGTAGTAAGGAGGTTGAATCGGTTTCTGGATCCAGTGCCAACCCTTGGCTAGTTGGAAGGAGCTTTGGCTTTAAAATTAAACCAATCAAGGGCAATTGAAAGGGGATTATGATTACTCAGGGTATTAACAATAATTCTGAATCTTACAAAGTAATGGTGAAGGTGTTCAGAAAAAAAATATATAATCAATATTATTAGAACAACCCCTTCTTGTAAAAGTGGTAACTGAGGCATTATCTGTCCTAATAAACTCATGGGAATTCATTAAACTAACTTTAATTCATGTGTTTAATGCTTCATCGGGTGAATCATGATAAAAGTGAAATGAATTACCAGACACACACCACACAGAATTACACCTGACAGGGGAAATGTTTTGACACAGAGGTTTGTTACGATCACCCATAATCATTACATTCAGGGGAAAATTAAATTTGCATTTAAAGTCTTTCAGAAAAGTGCATAAAGATTTGACATGTCAAGTACTGTTTTTGCGATGGTTCTCATTGTAAAGGTTCACCACTTACAGATGTTGTTTATTTCTGACTTGGAGTCAAATTGCTTCAAAATTGGAGGATTTCATTTGTAATGTGGAAATGGTACAATTTAATGATACAGATATCAAGGTTAATAAACTATTCTTCAGTCTTCCTGAACTTAAGAGGATAGCTGGAACCACAAAGGAGGAATAATCATCCATAAACAAGTTAGAAGTGTGCCAAGTTTCTTGTAAGGACACTTTAAGAAACTGAAAAATTAAAGTCCAATCTGAATTGTTCTGCATGGATGATATGCCAGCAATGGTACAAGAAATCATATTTCAGTTTTAAGTAAATATTGACATTTCAGTGTGGTCTGGATCCCCCAAATAGAGCTAATGAAAGTTAACAATAATACAGTCCCCTTGCCAAAGCGTATGGCTACCTCCTATACATGGGATTAATCTTACCACAATGACACTTTCAAATATATTCCACAACAACCCAATCGGTAATGAAACCAGTGAACAACGTTATCTTTAAGTTGGATAGGACTTTTGGATTTACACCACCAAGGGGGAACATCTGCTAGTATCAAGACAATAGCAGTTGCTTGGGGGTGGGGAGCAGGAAATGTACAGAGAGAGTAAAAAAAGGAAAAAAAGGAAGTAGAAGAGAATGAAGGACCCTCCTTTGCCTTGATGGAAAAATCCTCAACAGCTGAGCCCAAGGTAAGTAGATTGCGATGGATTCTTAAAAATAGAATTGAATAAGGAGCTAGTTCGTAATAGAAGAGGATCAGTAATATAATAAACACAAGAAGGGATATAAATGGAAGGTAAAGGTAAATTTATGCTCACAATGCCAGCAACCTGTGTGGTACCCTGGTGGCTAGGAACAAACAATTGCCAGCCAATTTCTGAGCAAGTCCTTTAATCTGTGACAAGATTACTCATTGATTGTTCAATGACAGTTAACCTAAAGTGCAAGTTTTCAAATAAACCCTTTATTAGGGACACCAAGGAATCCAAAGAGGTATTAGAAAGGGTCTAGGACGGTAGGGGCATCGAAATGGATTTTAGGTCTGCCATTTGTCCTAGAGGACGTAGAACTTTTGATCTTGTCTGATCTAATTGTGTAATTTTCAGTTTTTTTGCTGGGGGGCATTCACCCCAGATTCATTAAATGGGGGATCAACATCAATTAATAAAGCAATAATCGAGTTACTGTCTCTCTTGCCCTCCCCACCAACAGGATAAACACCATAAAATAGGCAACAGGATCAGAAGGAGGGGGGGGGGCGTTATTTATAGAAACTAGTTCCTGCTCAACTGTAGATATTCATAATTTATGGCTCCCAAAGTATTAGTTCAGAAGCTTAAAATTGGGGAAGTAGAAGGTCGATTCTTACTTTCCGATCAAATAATCATGGCTTACCTTTTCCTCATAGTTTCCACAAGAGGCCATTAAAACCCACAGGGGTGGGGTGGCCCAGCCCAGCTTCCTCTGTGTGTGGGCGGGTAACTACGGGTCTGGACTTGGCCAGGGCACACTCACTCAATTACTCTAAAATCACTCACTCCCTCTGTCACTCATATCCTATGCTGCAGTCTCTGAGAGACGATGTGATTTGTAGGGTGCAATCTACAAAACCCCTAGGTAAAACAATTAAATAAAATATGTTATTCAAACATCTATTCAAAAAATGCTCTGCTTTCCCAAATGACAACAGAAAACAAAAAAAGCGTAAACTCTGAACAATGCAAATTTCTTCGGTCTTCTTTGAACAGTTTCTATAAAGAAAAGCAAACTCAGTAGTTTTACTTTGCAACTCTCAGACCACATGTACAACAGTCTGTTTTCTACTGAAATCGTGACTTTGCTTTTCAAAGCAATGCTCTGTGGGGATTTGTCAATAGTACAAGCGTTTACTGCTCCAGCTGTTTCAAAAGCCTCCAGTCACGTGTACGGTGAATATCAATTCCTATCATCCCATTGATCACGACTTAAAAGAAATTGGTACAGCGCTTTCCCACACTTGCTACGCATGGCAAATTATCTATTTCGGCCTTTTCCGCGCTGACCTTTTGAAGAAACTCACGCATTTAGTAAGAGTCGGAGCAATCGGCAACGTGGTATATGACTGAGTAGCTCCCTTGATAACAGCACTGCAGTCACATGACATTTATTGAGATAAAAGGGCCCAGGTTGGACACATTTGCAACACTGTACATCCTACATTTAAAAGAGAAATTTTATTGATTGAACAAGTAACAAAATATAAAGTCCGCCTTTTCTTTTTTGTTCTTAAGACTGAATGAATCAAATGAATTCCTGACAAAATGTGAAATTTAAACCTTACTCAGAATGAAAGCACAACACTTAAGGCGGATTCACAGAGTGCAGTAGAAGTGTAAACTACACCATATGGGCAGTGTTTGTCATTCTCTTGTCATTGTTTGGTAAAGTACTGATGCCTTACAGTATGTTCGTGTAAGTATGGCTGCAAATTCATTGGTGTTTTACAATTATTTTCCTAACTCAAAGTGTACGTTTTGATGCAATGCACATATTATATTTCAAATCAAAAATGGCAGATAAGCTGCATGGTTCAGTTTCTACTTCTTACTCTACTGTTGTCTTTTTCATCATGTATGTTTACAATATATATGTAATCGCTTTCTAAACACCTTATGGGAAAACTTTCATACTCGTGCACTTTTACCATCAATGAAAACATATCAATTGTATTGTAAATTAGGCTCTCAGATGGGCCTTCGATGTATATACGTTTGTAAATTTTTCAAAGCTACTTTATAACATGTGAACTGCAACCCACTCATTTGTGCATGCGTGAGAATCCCTACACACACACAGGGGGGGCTATCTTTGAATGTTTTTTGTAATAAGGTTTTATAAAATTAATTCAAAGATTGCCTTTTGTGCATCATCACTTATGTGTACACATGCATATGGCTGAGCAGCCGTCTGGGAATTGTTCAGATTCGAATGGCTATTTCCAAGATGGCGACCGCTATCAGTGCCTGCACAGGATGCTTCGCACTGCAAACAGCAGCGAGGCCAGGTAGCAGTGTCTGGGGAGCTGTTCAGCCCTTACAAAAGAAAATAAAGAAATACATAAAGAAATACATGTTCTTTTTTTAAAACCGAGGACACATTGATTCACCACTTCATACCACTGATGATCACGAACGTGAGGACTGCACGCGAAGATTGACTATGTCCACTGACGAACCAAAATACTAGGTGCGGTGGCCGACATGGGCCTGAATTTATTCTTGATGAATCAGACTGCAACTATGGATTGATAATCAACATTTATATTACTAAGACTAAAATCTTGTGACCTGAATTATAGAAAATATACAGTGCATCATAAATAAGGAAATCAATATACAAGATCAAGCCCTGAAGAAGTCCCAAGATGGGACGAAACGTGTTGGCTACTTTTGGAGGACCTAATTTTTGTAAAGAATAAAGAATTTCAGAACTTACAAAAACGTCTCCATGGATCTAATTGTGACTTATCAAATGTGATATCTTTATTTTGATGTATTATTGAAATCATTTGAAAATAGTGGGTGCTGATCATCTTCTTGTTTGTGTATGTGTGGATTTCTTCCACTATTTGGGGGTTAGGAGGCTTTTTCCCCTGATCTTTGCACCACTCGGATACTATCCTTACAGTGTAACAAGTGCAGTATTCTATGTCTAAGGTCTCCTTTGTAAATCGACCTTTTCTGCAGATGTGCACATTATGCACTGGTAGAATGCAGTCCCTCACAGTGAGGGCTGACAATGACTGAATTGGGCTGACCATTGCCCTATAATGTATGCTGTGGTTGGCAGAATCAAAATGTGACTGACAATGCAACAGAACAATGGATGAAAATTGTATGAATGTCTTATGTATGTATGTAGGTAGGCATGTGTGTGCATGTATTTTTTATGTTTTGTTTGAAAAATATCAGACCTATAAATATCTTATTAAAAGTCAAGGAATTATATAGTTCGACTTTCTCAGAATTTAAGTCTACCCCAGAAACTAACACAGATGTGTTCACTGTGCTTACCCTGGTCCCTTCAGAACAATTAACGGCATGTGTCTCTGTATGTTCTTAAAAATGGATTTGTAATGAAATAGGCCAAATTTACTAATGTATTTACCTTGCGGTATCATTACTAAGCTATGATTGAAAAACGTAAAAAATAATAGCTATTTGTTTCATTAACAACCATTGTGGTCCGATAGTGTGGGTCTATAAACAAGTTTACATCTGTTCATATGATCTGTCAGATCCTATCAGTCACTGCACAAAATCTTGGTTGGACAAAGTTATCATATAGTATGCATTGTATCAGAACTTCAAGTGAAATCGAATTTAGGAAAAGTAGTGCTAAATGAGTGACTTCATGGCAGGCATCAATGTAGAATTTTTGAGTTGCATTAGCACTGCAAAAAAGAGGACCTTGTTGAGAAAATATGGTAATCTCTGCACCACCTTCTCTTAAGAGAAGCCTGCAACTCACTGCAGACAGCCACTGTGTACATGGATAAACTTACACAGAAGTTCAATGTTAAAATCTCTTTCATTATCTCAGCATCAGCAAAGCCATCCATGGGCACGTGCTAACTACCAAAACATCCAGTTCCTCTAGCAGCATCTCTCTAATCTGCACTGCTGCCAAGGATTGATTACCACCTCTATATCAGGGTCTCACTCACAGGTATGATGTGAGGGAATGGAAAAGGCAAACTCTTGCTTGTTCAGAAGACAATATGATACTCATGGTTGGCAAAGCTTGATGTTTATTTTGGGTACAATCTTGAAATTAAATATTTGAAAGAACATAATGGGCTTCTGGTAGACCTGTCAGCCTTAGGGTAGTCTTCCCCCAAACTTTTTGCCTACCTCCACCATCTTTTCTGGCCTCGTTTTTGCTGGCCCTTTGACTCTGTACACTTCACCCCTGCTAACCGGGCCTGCCATTGCAGAGCCTGTCTGCACAGTTTTGCCATTTCAATCTGGCAAAATAAACCTTTTGCCAAGTCCAAACCTTACTTTTGAATACCTATAAGTCACCCCTAGTGTAGGCCCTGGACAGCCCATAGGAAGGGTGCACATAATTAAAACAAAGGACATGTGCTTGTAAGTTTTACATTTCCTGGTAGTGAAATTCATTTTTTACTACTGCAAGGACTGTCTCTCCCATGGGATACTGTTGGAGTTGTCATATTGAAATTTATAAGTGTAATTTCCAAATGAGAAGAGATATCAGTTCATGTTTGGTGTCTCTGGAATCACAATTTAAATTCCTAAATTATGGTGAAGCCGGGCTATAAATTGTAATTCCGGAAATGCTACTTTTAGAAAGTTCTATACAAAACATTGCAACCCAATCTTTCCCAAGGAATTGGGTACTGTAATCAGCATGAAAAAATGTTCCCAGAGGAATTATTCATACATTAGTCAGCAATCAATTGGTTACCAAAAATGATCCTCTTATCTGCCATAAATCAATCACTCAAGTATATTAACACAGGTATATTTGAGTTAGAAAAAATATCTATTATTTATCTTCATACACATTCTCAGGAATTGTAACATAAAAACATTATAACAACACTGGCGCCAGCCCATAATCCCTCATAGCTATCAAAATGCATGCATTATGGGGATATTTGAGAAGCGGAAGATCCTCTTGACAATGTTGGTTCATAAATCCATAGTCCCCGTAATTTTCAGTCCTTACTTTTCAACTGGTTTTTGAAGGAACTGAAGCACCACAAGATGTGGACAATGGTGTTAAGGAGGATAGACAGTAAATGTTTCGGTCTCAGGTGGCACAACGGGTCAGCAAGACCATCATCAGGACTCAGTGTTGAAATAGAACTAATCCTGTAGATCACGGGGGCAATATGTGCCCCTGACATAGCTAATCTCTATGTCGCCGCTTTTGAGGAACAAGTAATCTACAATAACACCAATCTCTTTGAGAACAATGTGAAGAAATGGCTTAGCTATATTGATGATGTTCTGTTGATTTGGCATGGTTCTACAGCCCAATTGATTGAATTCCATGAGTGGCTTAACATCCAGGACAGAAATTTGCAGTTCACTATGGAATTTAATAACCACTCAACTAATTTTCATAGGCCTGTGCTCCAAATCTACGGCTAGTAATTCACTTTTGAAACATACCAGCCTCCACTCGATAAATTTGAGGGATAATCTCCCATTCGGACAGTTTTTAAGAATTAAACGTCACTGTACTCGAAGGGGGGATTATTTTACTGAAGCCAAAATCTTACTGACAAAACTGGTGATTAGAGGCTACTCATACCGCTTAGTGAAGCGGTCACTAAAAAGAGCCTGGTATTACAGTCGTGATACACTGTTACAGGTCAAAGAATGGCAAGATCAGACAAGATTAACCTGTGTAATCACGTTTGGTACTGAATCCAACAGGATATAAAAGAGCATACTTAAGAGTTGGGACTTATTGGATATGGCCCTTACACTGTGGTAGAGACCTATGTTTGCCTTTAAGAGAGGTAGAAACTTGAGAGATCGTTTGGTGAGAGCCTATAATGATCCTGAATCTATGACATTGAATAATCTCTGGGGTTTAAGACCAATAGTTTGACATTACCCATGTGGGAATTGTTTGGCGTGGGCTACAACGAGTGTGGGTAAAACATGTGAATTGAATGAGAAATCCTGGAATCTGAAACACTACTATAATTGTTGGACAAAAAATACATATACTGCATTGACTGTCCATGTACTATGTTTTACATTGGCAAACCAACCAGGAAGTTAAAAAACAAATTATCCAACATCAATCATGGATACGTTGTACAGTGGCGAATGTCCCACTAGTTGACCATTATGTAAGCATGCCGCATGCACCAAATGCAACAACATGGTTTGTCTAGGAAGTGGTTAAATGCTCAAGGTGCACGCATGATGTGATGTGGATTGCTTGCTCACAATGAAGCAAAATAAATAGATCTGGATGGCTAATACAGTAGACAAGGGCTTGAACCAACATGTTGAGTGGCATACATTGGTCAGGAGCATTCATCTTGCTTTTATAATGTAAGTTTCAGTGCTTTCATTACATCAGATTAGATCATCATGTGTAGATAGAGATTTGGTTGACTTCCTCATGAGAGCCCCAGTGTGAGTTTACTTTATGACACCCATAAGATAGGATGATTTTATTCCTTAGATGGGGATTATAATTTCCTTTGCCCTTTGTTGCTGGGAATAGGTGGCACAAAAAAGGGTTTAGCTTTCTCTGCTATTGTAAAGCAATCTTGGTGGACAATGTTTCCTTTGGTTGATAAACCTTTTGGTGTCATTATTACTTTAGATGGTTTTGTCTTTTAAATAGATGGTCCGTGACTCAAGGTATCATTAGTCATTTGGGCCAGTCTGTTGTGGATTATATGTGGACGTGATATGTCACTCCCTCATTGTTTAGGTGTCCAGATTCTCTTACTCAAGTTCTTATGTACCTAAAAAGCTTGATTTACCCATTCTAAGATGGCCGCCATAGTTTTCTACAGAACACGTGATCTTGTGGGGGCGTTTCACTGTCACTCTAGCTGTAAATGGAACTTGGCGTGGGGGCGAGCGGCTGCATTGAAGTATTTGTCGACAAAGCCCGCATCGGATATCAAGTAAGTATTTCATGTAACTGAGCAGGCCTTAAAAGCAGCAGTGTCTGGTCTCTCTTTTCGTTTTCTTAATACCTTTTGTTTTTCCTGTAGATTGAATTACCCATTTTGAAGTTGCTTTGCGGGTAAGCAACGGAGCATTTGCTTTGGACCGGTTTTGTTTGCGGATGTTATGGCACAATGGCATTCTAAATATTATGTGTGCTTTCATTGTCTTTTGAGCAGATACACTCTGTGCATAAGGACATCAGCTGAGCCTTTATGAGTGCATGATTTATTTTGAAGGCAAGGTAATTCAATTGTGTATTTTGTTGTTTTTGTCAATTTCTAACACAAAAAATATTTAGCACCCCACATCACTTTGTATCTATGGAACATTGTCTGGGTTCTTCATGTTTTATTGGCTACAGTGTGTGCACTTGGCTTTTGTCTTGTGTGTTCACTGGTAGAGGACACAGTGGTGTTAAGATTGTGGGCAAGTGATGCACAAAGTTGCTTGGCGCATTGTTCTTATTTGGTGCTTTTTTGGTGCGCCTTGTGGTTTATGTCAGTATTTGCAGGCTTGGCTCAATTTCAACACTGAGTCCTATTGATGGCCTTGCGGACCCTTTGTGCCACCTGAGACCGAAACGTTGATAGTCTATCCTCCTTAACACCATTGTCCACGTCTTGTGGTACTTTAGTCCCTTCAAAAACCAGTTGAAAGATAAGGAATTATAATTACGGGGACTATGGATTTATAAACCAACATTGTTAAGAGAATCTTGTGCTTCTCAAATATCCCCATCATTAATGTATTTTGATAGCTATGAGGGATTATGGGATGGCACCATTGTTGTTATAATGTTTTTGTATTACAATTCCTGAGACTGTATAAGAAGATAAAAAATATTTGTTTTTTCTAACAACATTTTTTGTGAATAATTGATTGCTGACTAATGTATGAATAATTCCTCTGGGAATATTTTTGTATGTTACTTTTAGAAAGTTGGCATTTTCTTGCCTTAGCCATTTAGTGCATGTAGCCTGCCTCTGGCCACATGACTGGGTGTAGCTGACAGTTGAGCCTTGTGTATTCCTCTTAGACAGACACACACAATAGGGAGCTTAGGTGTGCCTGGATGGCCATCACTGGCAGGATGGGACGGAGGAGCTGTGCACAGCCCCACTTACAGCTGAATAGGCTGTGTTCTGCCTCCACACAAAGGGTCTGCATACCCACTGTAGTTAGTCTGGAGCCATGGCAGGGAAGGTAGGATGCCTGCGGAATTGAAAGGAAAACCTCTAGAAGCTTCTCCCCCACTTCAAAGGCACAACTGGCTGTAAATACTAGACCCCGGACATTACCTCTAAAGTACGCTTCTGGACCTGTGGATACTCTACCAGGAAGAAGGACTGCCGAGCTTTTACAAGGACTGCGACTCAGCAGTACTGAACTCTGCTGGACTCCTTCCATGCTGTGCTGACCTGTTGCTCTCTTACCTGCGTGAGAACAACTGGACCTGCATCTCTTGAACTCAGAAGGACTCCAAGGGCTAGTTGGCTGGCCTCCTCATCTGAACCTCAGGGACATAACAGGCTTCCACCAACCTTGCCCCTGGACTCTGACATCTATGAGTTTGCCCTGCCAAGTGGTGCCACTCTAGTCCTGGACCCAAAGAAGTGGGCTTAAGGTGCTTTGCTGGCCTTTGTGGATCCAGCAGTACAGACAGATCTCCTCTGCTGCGTGGTGAGTCCCCAAGCAGAACCAGCCAACTGCTGCATGTTTTGGATCTGTTACAAAGAACAGAATCACTGCTGCAGCTCGCTTCGCCTTTGGAACTGCCGCTGGGTGGCGCAACCTCAGTGCTGGCCCCCACATCTCTCATCGACGGTAGCCTCGATGTCGATGCCAAACTCTGTATCACAGTTCCGCAGCTCCTCAGAACCAATGCACCGCCTCGACAGTGTGATGGTTCCCTGACTCCAGGCTCTGCATCGTAAGCCCCGTCGACGGGACCTTTGGCACCAACATAACAGGCTCTCTCATCGCAGCATCACTGGATTTTGGGACCGCTGCATCGCTCGGACTGCATGACGCATCTTCAACATGGATCCACGCAACACTCCCCAAACCAGGATTAAAGGTACTTTGTTCAGCGGGCTTAACTGGGTCCCTGTAGACGGCCCGCACATCATCGCGGTCGGCCTGAACTTGTGCCTTTATCCCGGTCTGGCACGTCCAGATAGCATCAGTTGGTGCTTTACACCTTTGGGCGAGTTTTCCACTAAAAACTTTGAAACTCAATATCTCCAGTTTTACTACTTGGATTTTTGTTGTTCTGATCTTGTTTTATTTTTAAAAAATCCCTCTATTTTTCTTATTCTGTGGTGGGCCTCTTTTGTGGTGCGCTTTCACTGTGTTACTGTGGAAAATACTTCACACATTGCCTCCCAGTTAAGCCTGATTGCTCTGTGCCAAGTTATCCGAAGGTTGAGCACAGGTTAATTTAGGGTTTGCTTGTAACTTCACCCTGAGAAGAATTGTGGTTGCTGCTTGAGGAGGGTTGCACCCTCATCAAACCAGTAGCACAATTTCTTGCAGCTTCTTGCTACAATCTAATGCTTTGATTCAGCACATTTTAATGAAAGTAAAAATTGGCATTACAAAAGACGATATCATGTCATAAACATTACATTGAGATAGTGTAACCATTGATCTGTGGGTGTCGTGAAAGGAAGTGTAAACACAGAATTACCATTGAACTCTACATTTCAAAGAAGCATATTTGAACAAAAAATAAAGAATAGAGAGCACTCCTAAGGACATTTCTACTTTCTACATGTCTGCTTTCTCCCTTGGTGGAAGGAGGAGACTGTGGGTTACGTCACTTGTTTGAAACACCATAGCAACAACTGCTTCTGCAGTCACCCTCACACCCACATCAATCCCCTCCCCAGCTACCACAAATCAAAAGGAGCACCCACAAACACTGTTCTTGCTCGTTTTACACTGTTTAACATAAAACTACTGCATTATCATGGAGCCAAACTGCTTATTTGACATTTGTGGGACGAAATTGGCAGAGAATCCCATTGTAACACTTACTTCCTTGGACAGAGGAGACTGAGCAGGAACTGAGTGCCACAAAGCTTTTGCTCATGGAATCAGAGTATAGTATTTTCAGCACTATGAAAAAGGGGGAAGAAATTCACTAAATTGGATTGTAAGGGCAGAAGGGTCGCACATTTTTACGAGTCCTCTAATAAATACGACCCAGATAGACTTTCAAATTCCCCTGGCAAGCACAGGGCTGAACCATATTGTCAGCACGAGCAGGAAGGAAAGACAAGCTGTAGCCCACATACATTCCTGGAGACAGTGCATACTGGGCAATTATCAGTCCTGCAAGAGATTGCCAGGGATATATTTATTAATTCATAAGTTAGCCCAAAAATAAGCACACACAAGAAATACATACTATATTTTTAAAAATACTTTATTAAATATTAAAACCCGGTACTAAAGCAAATTATAGAATGTGCGTTATTGCAGAAATGAAAATAATCGCGAAAGCAAAAGTGCAATTAATGTAAATACAAGGAAAACTGGCAACATATGAGATGGTGATCATTAAATCACATCATTGCTGGAATCAGTCTTTATCAGAATCTCTCCATTCTAGCCCTGAGCTACCGTCTACATTAGCAGCAAAAGCGCCAGAAACATAACAGTGGCCTCTCACATACCTATGACTCAGCACTTAAATGATTTTTTTCCAGTTTGCGCCTTTGATTCCAGAAATGAAGGCAGTTTTGATCTTTGTTTTGTCGTTCTTTGGCTGAAAAAGCAAAAGAAGGCACCAACTTGAGGTCTCAAGATTTTGTCTCTGCTAAAACGCCTGTGCATGCAACTTATAGATAATCTTTCAACATTATTATGAAAAAACACGCCTTGTAGTCTGTAATCAAAGGTGAGAAAATAAAATGTGTGACTTTCTCCTGTAAATGAATTTATCTAAATGTACCGTGCTTTATACATCACTCTGTTGAATAGATAACATATAAGCTATGGATGCACTAGCAACATAAATAAATCCATTACGTTATACAATGAATAGAACAAATGAAATAATGCCGTTACAAAGAATACATGAATGAATTAATTCTATGAGGACCTGAAAAGCAGAAAAAACACTAAGCTTATGGCAAGGGAAGGAGCGTTGAGAAACAATATAGGCAGCTTTCGTTAACGGGATGCGTTGAAAAAAATGAAATGTTTTACAAACATTTTTAAGAGTAGCCAGTGGTCCCTGGGACTATTGGCCAAAAGAAGCATTATGCAGATAGCAGTGCTTTGTTTTAAGCAGGATAAAAATGAGAGGCAGTAAGCCGCTCTGTAATGGGCCATCACTAACATATTTTCTCATTTATATCTTTGCTGGGAGTATGTGTCAAAAGGGAAGGGACCCCAAATACTCTTCAAAACCCCCACCCCCATTTCAAGTAATCCCAATATGGATACTTTTATATGTTAGTAAGGCCTGCCTGACCAGAATAGTATGTTTGGCAATCAAGTATTTGGTTCCATTTTCAAAACGATATCAGAATTTAACTGCAATGTTTAAATATGTATTGTGTTTAAATAAGTTGAGACGTATTTAAACATTGCCAATATAATAGAATAAGTGGGAAAAATTCTGAGGAGGGGCCCGATGAATTTGATTTTTTCATTGGGGGGGCGCGGCATCAAACAGTTTGAAGACCACTGACTTAGTGCATCTGGCCCTCATTCGTTTGTCAAACAATACAAATCCCCCCCTCTCCCAGTGCAATTCCTCACTGTTGCTTCTATTGAAGTACAGTCATGGCAAACATAGCCAACACTGATTGCTTACCTCAGGTGTGTACTCAAAGAGATTCAGCTATGGGAATATTAGAAATGATGACATCAGTGATCATATCTACATCACTAATACTCTAATACAGAGGTTGGAAAGGAAATTGAAAGTCCACTTCAACTAACCGCAGAGGATTTTCCATGGGAGCGAGAGAAGGATAAGACAGTTGTTTCAGATAAGTAAGCAAAACATCAAGTAAAAACAAACAGCAAATTCAAGCCAGAATATAACACTTATAGTTTCCAGTGTGTATTTGGTCTTGCCATGAACCGCAAGAATCACACAGTCTCTGCAGTGCAAGAGTTGCCTATATCCCTATTGCTAAGATTTAGCACACAATAATAGAGAACTACTTTCGTTGCCTAGTGTAAAAGAAAGATTATTCCAAAGCTTGGCTCCCAGATAAGAGAATGCGCAAAATTAACTTACTTAGGAAATCAAATGTTTACTGCAAAGGCTTGCAAAGATTGCTTCAGAACCACGTTCAACCTATTATCAATTCAAGGTGCAGCAATTTGTAACTCCCTGTCTTCAAGTTGCTTTACTTTCATTAGGGACATGTCTTTTACCTTGTTTTCTGTTCATGTCATGTTTTTGGCTCATAAAGTCATATGTACACTGATACTTTGTTAAGTTTTATACCATAATCATTTATCTTCATTTTGCAGCAGAATACATTAACACAGGAGTGCTTAGACACCGAGTCCTACAAACCATGGATTTCAGGGAGATTAGTCTAATTAGTTCAATGGAAGTGAAACAAGACTACTGCCACCAAGAATACATTAGGTTATCACACTAAAGTCCAGGACTGTGTCCATAATGACCTGGAGGGAGTTGCTCACTCTACTGCTTGATGTGCACATTACCATGGAATGCGTACATTTTTCATATGTAATACCTGACGTGGTCCTAGGATTGCAGGCCCTGCAGAGTGTATTTACCTTTAATTTTTATTCACATAATAGAAAATACCAGTGTCGCACAGGTGTCAGAGTACCACCCCTTTGAAATCTGTAATATGTTCCTAAATTCCAGGCTTCAGAATGCACGAAGCAGTTCTGCAACAGGCCTCACACAGCATGCACTTGCCATTAATACCCAGACAGCTTCCTTGCTCATTGTGGACTTGTCATGTGAATCACGTGTTGGAACACAAGGTTTTACTATTACTTATTCATCAATCATGAATCCTGTGTACAGGTCGATGGATCTTTGACAGAGATGCAAGGAGCTGAAGTCAATATAAAGCATTATCAATTATCTTTTAGTTGAGTTAATAAAAAGAGTGTGAGTTAAAAGGTTTTATTTTCAAATCTTTTAGTTATTCATTCTTTATTAAGTTATTATAGTCCAGATGTCATTATTAAAAGTTAATATAATCAATCCATCGACATTTAGTAAAAATGAAAATCAGTATAGCAAAACAATAAGGCAAAGATACATTAAAATGCAACAATCGTGTTCCACAAAGAAACTTCCTTATTCCATATAAATCTAAATTAAATGCGAGAAGGAATAAAGATATGAGTTCAGATACCCATGATGGGTCCTGATGAGTCATGGTCACGGGCTGCAGCTCTAGGGGCTCTACCACTCGACCATCATTCTGCAGTGGCCTTTAGCGGTGTCCCAACAAACTATGTGGTAAAATACATGGACGCTACACCATGGCTAAGTTCTGGTGGCAGTGTCCTCTGCTACTCTCCAGGCACTGATTTTGATCTCTGATGTCCCTGGCACTGCTTTTGCCCACTGATGCTCTCTTGGTATTGGCTAGTGCCATTGCCATTGCAGTGTATTGACTATTGCCATACTAGCGTACTTGTATATACCTTTTTGTTGCCACTTTTTGCTTTTTCTTTTCTCCTGTTTTGCTGTGCCTTTTAATTCTAGAATATTCCAATGTCTGGGTTATGGTCCCGGTGCTCCTACTGCGGCCTCGGGCACCGAGGCTACCTCTCCCAGCTGACCAAGCGCGACGGACATATTGGGAGGGGCTCGGGTATAAAACTAGCCTCCCCACCTTAATAACGCGCTCGCTATTCGTCTGCCGGCTTGATGAGCAGACGTGCTCAGGGCTCCGACTTCCGTATCTAAGCAGGGCGCGGCCCCCGAAGTTCTCTGGGCACCTGACGGACAGTGCATAACAGGTACTTCAGAAAGCTGCATCCAAAGCAACGTTCAGCGTTTCTCTGCAGCCTTTGATTACATTTACGAGATGAACTGATCTCGGGGATAAGAACGTATAGCGCAAATTATTGAACGGATGCTCAGAGACCATAATTTTTGGGAACTTAGAATGCCTATACAAAGTTGCGTGGCAGGACCCACATTAGTATAAGTAAAATTGAGGTACATGCGACTGACAGAGACTGCATAATAACCAGCTGCTGCACCGTTTTACAGCCTGCCTCAAGGAGACACATTCCAGGACTCTGAAAGGGTGGAGTCTGGTAGATGTCATCATAGCATAAACCCTGCTTATCATAATAAAGTACTGTATGCATGATAGTTGCTTTACTGTTTCTCAATGTCATTTATCCTTGTCTTATGGACATGTATCTATCCATCACTCCTCAGTAAGACTGCAACTTAACATCCAGGTGAATACAAATTCCAGTAAGGTTAGGGGAGGGTGGTTCAGTGGGGGGCTTAGGAAGAATTAGTCATGACTCTGGTCTTTTCTTACCGGTCTCCTTACCCTTTGTTCCCTTCCCAACACCCTGTCCCTCACCTGGCCACTTCAACAGTCTGCGCCAAAACGACATTCAGACTTAGTGGTGCCTGGAGGTAGACTTTCTAGCATCGAGCATGCTCTGAGGAATCACAGAACCTGACAGAATAGCGAGCCCACAAGTTCCTTTCCTCCCGGATTGCTTGATACTAGAATGGCCACTATAGGCAACATCTTAAAGGCTTTGGGTCAGGTACAACAAGAGCTAGCAGACTCCAAAGCCCGTACGACGGCCTTAGCTGAGAAGGTGTCCCAACTCCAACAGAAGATGGATGCTAAGGGAAGGTCTGATAGGAATCTCTTTGATATTGTGTTAGGAAAATACCTTAGTATGGTGCATACGACTAGTCAGGGGGGGAGCAATGGGAGGAGGATCAACACCCACCACCATAGCTGTCACTGTCCCGCCATAAATATCACTTTAAGCCCCGGAACGATTTTCAGGAGATCAAAATAAAGGACAGATATTTCTCACTCAGATGGAGCTTCATTTTACATGTACATCTGCCTCCTTCCCTGACGCTCAATCACGAGTAGCGTTTCTGATTTCATACTTAGCAGGAGACGCAGCTTCATGGGTGGTCCTCTCAGTTCATGGTGATAGCCACATTCTGTATCATTGGAAGGCCTTTGTCAAAGAATTTGAGAAGGTCTTCGATAGAAGGGCAGCTACTCTATCTGCAAGACAGAGAATTACTCGAATTGAAACAAGGTAATCAAGACTTAGTTACGTACCTGACCCACTTTAACCTCCTGGTGGCCAAAACCGCTTTGCCGGAGGAAAAACAATCAGCATTTTATTATCAGGTTCTCAGAGAAGACATGAAATATATCATTGCACAAATAGATCCTCAACCACAAGACTGTACACAACTTATTAACCTAACTTTGAGGTTAGATCATCGTTTGGCAGAAAGAAAAGGAGAACAACATCATAGTGATCGGAATGGATTTAGATTTGAGCGACCTAGATCATTACCAACTCCCCTCTCTCACGAAAATCACAGCAAACCTATGGAGATAGGGTCAGTTTGTTCATCTCTCACTAAGGAGGAAAAAGACCTCCGGCGCAAAAATGGGCCATGCCTATATTGTGGCAAGAAAGGCCATTTCATTAAAGATTGTCCAACAAAGCCAAAAGGAAAGGGCTCACTCCCACCAATGAAAGCTGTAAACACTGCTAAAACCTTGTTGGAAAACTAAAGAACTCAAAAGATAAGGAGGGGGATCTTTTGAGTGCATCGCAAATCCCCTCTTTACGTACTGCGGTGTGTGATCATGTTGCACATCTTACTTTGCATATGGAATTGGTCATACTACCAAATACAAGACTGTCCATCAATGTGCTTATAGACTCAGGATCCACTGGCAATTTTGTAGACTCCACGTTGGCACAAACATTAGGTCTGCCTTGTGTACAAAAACAAATAACAGAAATTGTACAAACAGTTGATGGACGGGTTTTAACCTCTGGGCCTATTACGAAGCAAACAGTGGCGATGTTGTTGGAGTTCACTGTGACGGAAATGAAACATACCAAATCTATATCTTTCAATATCATCAGTGCCCCACAATATGGGTTTATCCTAGGCGTGCCTTGGCTGCGGCTCCATAACCCAAGGATAGGCTGGGTCAGAAGAGAGATTACGGAATTGCCCCCGTTTTGTAAAAATCACTGTGTGACTACTTCTGAGAAACATATGCATTCTGTAGCCTCAGCCGGAGAAAAGAGAAGTCCTCTTACCCACACAATAGAAACAATTCCAGGAACCATTTAATGACAGACAGGCCGAGGAATTACCACCACATCGCCCCAATGATTGTCAGATCGAATTGGTGCCCAGTGCTGATGTCCATAACTGCCATATCTATGCATTGTCAGAAAAAGAAAATGCTTATCTTAGAGACTATTTGGATAAATATCTTGCCAATAGCTTTATCAGGCCTTCTAAGTCTCCGGCAGCCTCCCCTTTATTCTTTGTACCAAGAGTGAATGGAGAGCTTTGCACGTGCATAGACTTCAGAGAGTTTAAATAAGATCACTATGAAGAACAAGTACCTACTTCCACTCATCCCGGTACTGCTGGACCAAGTTAAATCAGCTGTCATATACACAAAGCTAGACCTTAAAGGAGCCTACCATTTGGTAAGAATGCGGGAAGGCGATGAGTGGAAGACTCCCTTTCAAACTTGGTACGGACTCTTTGAGTATACAGTGATGCCTTTTCAGTGATGCCTTTTGGTCTATGCTACATCCTTGTGTATTTTCAATTCTTTCTGAATGACATTCTGCAGGAATTGTTGGACAAATTCATCGCCTATATAAACAACATTTGATCACAATCCCAGACAATCCATGTCCAACATGTGACCATGATCCTGAATACCTTGCAAAAACACAGGCTCTACTGCAAGCTGAGTAAATGTGATTTCCACGTAACGTAAGTGGGATACCTCGGAGACATCTTGTTTCCAGGAGGGATGCAAGTGGCTGGAAGGAAAATACAGGCAGTTCTCAATTGGCCTACCCCAAAACAGTGCAGGATGTACAATGCTTCTTGGGGTTCGCCAATTTCTATCAGTGCTTCATCAACCATTTTTTGCACGTGGTCGCTCCCATAACACAGCTGTTTAGAAAAATGTACCTTTTGAATGGGGGCGTGAGCCCCAAAAGGCCTTTGAACATCTGAAAACTGCTTTCACGTCAGCACCCATCCTTGTTCACCCAAATCCAGAGAAAGCCATACATTGTAGAAGCGGATGCTTCTGAAATCACTGTGGGATCTATACTGTCACAAAGGAACCCTACTACAAGTCAAATGCATTCAATAGTTTTTATGTCCAAAATGACTGTCCCCAGCAGAAAGGAATTACACTATTGCCGAAAAAGAACTCCTGATGAGCATTCAAAGAGTGGAGGCGCTATTTACTAGGAGCCAAGCATACCTTAACTGTGTTTACTGACCACTGCAACTTGCAATTCATGAAAACTGCAAGAGTGCTAACACCACGTCAATTACGGTGGATATTGCTCTTTTCTGAATACAATTTTATTGTCCCGGTTCCGACAATAAAAAGGCTGATGCTCTGACAAGACAAGATTCCACAAGCCATCATAGGTCCGATAAAGGTCTTAAACGTGATATCTACCAAGGATTTCCTGGATGCAGTGCGGGATAATTTCCCAATTCAAATCTGGAAAACGTGGCTTAGGCAAGCCCCTAACAGACAAGCCTACATTGTTTCAACCTACAGAACACTTACAAAAGATGGTTTTCGATTGGCATCATGACCATCCATGTGCAGGGCATCCAGGTAGACAGAGAACATCACTAGCAATACAACAAAACTTCTGGTGGCACACTATGAGATGAGACATACACAAATGGGTCAAGGAATGTGAAATCTGCGCAAGGAACAAAAGCGAGCATGGAAGACTCAAAGGTCTTTTGCTCCCATTACCAACACCACAAAGACCATGGTAACATTGCTTTATCACAGACTTACAACACGATCACGGGTACACATGTATCCTTGTAGCTGTGGGCAGTTTCTCCAAATTAGGGCTTTTCTTAGCCTGTAAAAAATTCCCAACAGCTGGGGAATTGGCTCAATTATTATTATTCTGCATTGTTCGCTTCCAAGGGATACCCAAAAAGATCATTTCAGATCATGGTGCACAATTAACGGCCAGGTTTTGGACTGGTGTAAAGTAATACAGATTGCACCAGCATTATCCACCAGTCACCACTCACAATCAGATGATCAAATTGAGAGACTAAATCAAACTCTGAAACAATATCTCTGCTGTTATCCCACCACTGCAAAAGACTCCTAGGTAAATCTACTTTGGTTGGCAGAATTTGCTTATAATTCCGCTCATCATTCCTCTATCCAACCTCGCCGTTTTGTTGTACATATGGATTCCATCCTAATTACCTACCAGTCCACATCACCACAGAGCCACGGTGCCAACAGTGACATCAGGAATTAATCACATTCTGAAAACCCACTCACAAATAATTCATCATTTGGACAAGACAAAAGAAAAATACAAAAAGGCAGCAGACAAATGACGTAGGCCCAGACCAACATATGCTGTAGGTGACAGAGTCTGGCTCTCCACTAAAAATATCACATTCTATGAAAAAAAGGATTTTCATCCTAAATTTATAGGTCCTTATACTATACTTTAACAAATTAATCCAGTGGCCTACAAGTTGCGTCTACCCTCACAACTTAAAATCCATCCAGTCTTCCATACCTCACTATTAAAACCAGCTGAACAACACTGTTCATCCCAAACAGGTCTGGTCTTAGTGCAAGGACAGGAGGAATACGAAGAACATCATATTTTGGACTCCTGACGACGAGGTGCCCACTTATGGTACCTAGTCTCCTGCAAAGGTGATGGACCAGAAAACAATTCCTGGGAACCTGCGTACAGCGTCTATGCACCTCGATTGCTGCAACAATTCCATGGCTCCTACCCTCATAAACCTGCCCCTAGAGTCCGCTTGAAAGGGGAGAGTACTGCCATAGTCACGGGCTACGGCTCTAGGGGCTCTACCACTCTACCATCATCCTGCAGTGGCCTTCAGTGGTTTACCAAGAAACTATGTGGTAAAATACATGGATGCTACACCATGGCTAAGTTCTGGTGGCAGTGTCCTCTGCTACTCTCCTGGCACTGATTTTGCCCACTGATGCTCTCTTGGTATTGATTAGTGCCATTGACATTAGTGTATTGACTATTGCCATACCACTGTACTTGTATATACGTTTTTTATTGGCATGTTTCACTTTTTCGTTTTCTCCTGTTTTTCTGTGCCTTTTAATTCTAGAATATCCCAATGTCTGGGTTACGGTCCTGGTGCTCTTCCCACGGCCTTGTGCACCGAGACTACATCTCCGAGCTGACCAAGCATGATGGCCATATTGGGAGGGACTTGGGTATAAGAGGAGCCCTGTCCGTAATCACGCACTCGCTATTCGTCTGCCGGCTTCAGGAGCAGATGTGCTCAGGACTCTGACTTCTGCGTCTAAACAGAGCGTGGCACCCGAAATTCTCCGGACACCCAACGGACAGTGCACAGCGCACCAGTAAACAAGCTAAGACTTCTCATGAAGAGATATCTAAGAACACTCAGTAAAGAGTCTCCTCTCAGAGAGTCTGGGATAAGGGACACACACCTACTGCTATCAGTCTAAGAAAAAGGATAAGTGAAAAATCTCAATCAATCTGCCTAACTAGTCTAAGAAAACACATTGATGTAGATGCACATTTTCTATGTTGATACATCAATATTCTTTCTTCTGCATGCTGCCAATAAGATTTCAGGACGCTTCTAGGAACAGGTTTACTCCCCATTTTCTCACCAGAGTACAGTTGTCTTTTAACCAGGTGTCCTTGAATGTCGCAGCACATCATTTCTTGTTTTCCAAAACTTCTTCCCATGAATAATCCTCCCTGTCATCTGCATTTTTTGCAGTGAGAACCTTACTATCAGTCCTCTAATACAAACAAATGTCTATTCACGAACTAATAAACAGTAGCTTCTAAAATTGCAATGTCTGCAGCAAAAGAAGAAAAACATCTTGCACAACGGACATTTAATGTGAAAAACAAGCCTTTCAGTATTAATATGTCTTCATACTCATTCATGGCATCATTGATTTTGTCAAGTTAAGAAACCATGCTACGTTTCGATGTTACAGGCATATAGATTTTAAGTATGGCTGTTGACTACATTTTGCATTTAACATTTCATTTTTAAACATAAGCTCTGCACATTATATTTTTAATAAAGGATTTTGCAAATAACAAAATTTGGGAGGCAGTTTTCCACCTCTGATGGTTGAAAAACCATCACAATTTCTTCACAAAGCAATATTTAGAGCACACTCTCACTCTCTGTTAAGTTTCCTTTTTAAATTTTATGTTTTCCAAGTTCTTTCAATTTGTTGTATTCTCTTCCATTTCCAACTCTCTCCCAATTTCTTTGTTTCTTTCTCTATTCTTTCTCCTGTTTAGACAGCACCTAAATATTTTATATAAGGCACATAAAGTTATCAAACAAACACCTATGATTAGCACAGGCTTCAGAATAACCTTAACAAGTCCCCCTTGTACTGCTGCAAACCAGTTACCAATAGCAGAGGCTCCTTTACCTAAATTCCCTAATACACTACTAGTCTCTAATGGTTCTAGTTCAGGTTTCAGTTCTGAAATGTTCTTTGTGAATTCTTCTATTTTTCCACTCTCGTCCAGCATATACGAGTAGCAACGTTGAGCCTTCACCATCTTGTAGACTCTGACTTTCTCTGCCAACAAAAAGTCTAAAGCTAATCAATCTTGTCAAACCATAGATCTAATAGCTACTAATTCTGTGTTAACAGCCAGCAAAGCACCCGATGTACTGGTTGCCAATTTATGTACTACGGTTGACAGCTTTCTAATCTTCTCATCATTCAAAACTACTCTTACGGGTGGTATGATTGCTCCAAAAATGCCTCCCACTATTTGTGTTCCATCATAAACACTTCGTGTATGTCTATGAGATGGTGTCATGGTCAAAGCATCTATGCTATTTACATGATACAGTTTGGGAAACAATAAGGCTAAGAAACAAATATCTTCCCAATCAACAGGTAACTAGAAAAATGTTTCTTTCCCACAAACAAAATAAGCCCCTGGAATGACTGCTTCTTCCCCTGTAAGAATTTGAACAGGTCCTCCCAAAACTTCAAATGTGTGTTCATAACTATTGATCCTAATGTGACTTTTACAAAATTGGTTTCTTCTTTTGTAAACACATAATTTTCCTTTTGACGTCTATCTTATTTCAATTTTGGATATGCCATTCTCTTTTTATAGTAATGTTCTTCTTTCTTTCAAACATTTTGAAAAAACATCCTCTTTGTTTTTACTCTGGAAAATTTTAGCTCTCCTTTTCTCTAATGCCAAAGTATACGTATTTTCTAATGGCCTCATTAAGCAGGTCAAATTCTTTTTGTATGCCTTTACAGTGTCTATAACTGTGGGTGAGGTAAAGAAATACCATGCAGTGTATTGATCTTTTGCCTGTGGGTGAAGAATCACACTTTTCTGAAGAGGAAATTTTGAAAGAATCAGGTTGTAATTGGAAAAAGATTATTTAAAGCATTACTGTCAATAAAGTAAGCTAAGCAGAATGCTACATGTAACTGCATATGATAGTGGGATGTGGTGATAGGTCACCTCATCTGCAACTGAAGAAGGTAAGTGTGCACATACACAACAATCCGTAGCCCATAAAGCTTGTGTGTATTCCTGAACAAGTCTAAAATAAATGTTAGTCGAAAACTCCTCTTTTAAATAGTCAACAAATGAAGCTTTCAATTTTGTTTCATCTATTGTGTGTGAAGGTGTTGTAGTTGCAGGTGTATATACAGGCATCTCTATCTCTGGTGTAAAATTGAGTCAAACTAATAGTGTTATAATTACTATTGATACAACTTTTAAAATGACATCTACAATGATCCTACATCCAGCTTTGGTAAGGAAACCCATGTTTGGCTACATTTAGACCTGCAGTAGAATATAGCAGTAAGCAGATTACATTTTCTGCCTTAACTTCTACTTGTGTAGAAGAGCAAAACCTTTTCACATTAGACTTGCAGTTATTCCATTCAGCTTATATACAATAATTTTGTGAGTCCTCCTTAGCCCTACTCCGTCTTCTTCTAAATGTGTTATCCCTACTCTTCTACTGAAACCTAGGGAATTTTTGCTAATTCTTTTTAGTTTTTTTAAAATTAATTCTTTCATTACTTCAGTCTCTTTTGCTTCTTGACTTTAACACAGTTAATCACTTGTAGTTGAAGATGTTTTCAGTCTCAAGTTCAAATATTAATGTTGTCAAGTTCTCACTTGTAATATTTGTTTGAAAATATTTAGGGGCTTACTTACAAGCGCCTTGCCCCACTTTTGCGTCATTTTTAACATGGGAAAAATGACGCAAAAGTGGCGCAAGGGGCTTGTAAATCTGCCCCTTAGTTTTAATCACTGCTGTTTGTCAGTGTGGCATGTCATGGAGGTTCACACAACTTGGAGCTCAATTCATATGGACTTTGATTTGAACCATTTGGCACATTTCTTACATAGTATGTTTATTCAGTTGCAGAATACCTTGGACAAAGTACTCTAGCTCCCTTGGATCTTCTTAATGTCTGCTGATCCTCTCTGTGTCACTTATACTGCTGGATTCTGTTGCTTCGATGATTGTTGGCAGTATACGTTTGATTAATATGCTTGATCTTAATCGCCTCTTACCACTTAGCCATTCAAATCTCCATATTGATCTTGCTCCTTTCACACTCGTTCGTTCATCTGGGTCATTCAATTACTTTTGGGATACTCCAACAGTTTCTTCAGTGGGTATTTCCACACCAATCTGCGATATTTCAGTAACTTGTACTGGTGTGAGATCTTACTGGTCTTCAACCCTCTCCTGTTCTTCTGGATGTACTGTCACAGGTGCTCTCTGACTTGGCTCAATGAATACTATTTCGTCATTTGTACACCACACTCTCTGAGTATGAGATGCATGCACCCAGTTAGGCATTCCAGCCCATTTGATAGTAGTGTTTGTGATTAGGATGACTTGGTAGAGGCCTTTCTAGGTTGGCTCCAAACAGGACTTCCGAACATTCTTCGTCACCAAAACCCAGCCACTGGGAGTAAGGTCATGGCACTGTTCCTGATGTGGATTGGCAGTGACAGCTTCAACCTGGTGAGAAACAGAACGTACCACATCAGCCAGTTCTTGGTAGTAATCGAGTGTCATGTCATCTGTGATGTTCACAAGTTCATTTGCAGGTAGTGTCATTGCACGACCCATGAGGATTTCATGAGGCAATAATTCTGTTCTCTTGCCAGGAGTACTTCGAAGACTTCAATGTTCCATTTACTTGCTCCACTATTCCTAAAGCCTCAGTACAATAGCTACAAAGTAATCTCTGTTTCACGTGAAGAGCAGTGGCAGCCGACACAGATAAAGAGTGGTGGGGTGGGTGGAGGGGGTGTGGGTTGGCCGGAGCGCATGGGGGAGCACGTGGTGGGAGTTCAATAATAAAAGAAAAAGACTTACCTCAATCAATCAATCAGGCGTTTGTTAAGCGTGACTACTCACCCGTAGGGGTCTAAAGGCGGTGGGGGGGGTTAGCAGGTTCCAGTCCATCAAGGGGGGGTCTGTCGAAGAGCCAGGTTTTGAGGTTTCTTGCGAAGATGGGGAGCGATGTTGTCTGTCTGAGGTGGAGCGGAAGGGTGTTCCAGGCTCTGGCCGCGAGGAAGGAGAAGGAGCGGCCTCCCGATCTGGTCTTTCTGGTGTGGGGGACCACGGCGTAGGAGAGCTGGGCTGATTGTAGGGTCCTCTGGGGTGCGTGGAATTTGAGTAGGCTGTTCAGGTATGCTGGTCCGGTGTCGTGGAGGGCCTTGTGAGCATGGGTGAGCATCTTGAAGGTGACTCTAGCTTCAATGGGGAGCCAGTGGAGTGTGCGCAGGTGCTGGGAGATGTGGCAGTGTCTTGGCAAGTCGAGGACCAGTCTTGCGGCGGCGTTCTGGATGTTCTGTAGCTTGCGGGTGAGGTTTTTGTTTATTCCGGCATAGAGTGCGTTGCCGTAGTCGAGTCTGCTGGTGACCAGGGCGGGAGTGACGGTCTTTCTGTGTTCGAGGGGGATCCATTTGAAGGTCTTACGTAGGAGGCGGAGGGTGTGGAAGCAGGAGGACGAGACGGAGTTGATGTGGCGGTCCATTTTGAGCTCTGAGTCCAGGATGATTCCCAGGTTGCGTGCGTGGTCTGTCGGGGTGGGTGGGATTCCGAGGGCGGGGGGCCACCAGGTGTCGTTCCAGGCGTCGGGGTTTGGGCCCATGATGAGTACTTCTGTTTTGTTGGTGTTTAGTTGTAGGCAGCTGTTTCATCCATTTGGCGACGGCTTCCATGCCTTCTTGAAAGTTGTGTCTGGCGGCATTCGGTTTGTTGGATAGGGAGAGGATGAGTTGGGTGTCGTCTGCGTATGACACAATGTTGAGTCCGTAGGTTCTGACGATGGGGGCGAGCAGAGCCATGTAGATGTAGATGTTGAAGAGCGTAGGGCTGAGGGAGGACCCCTGGGGGACTCCGCAGGTGGTTGGTGTAGGGTCCGAGAGGAAAGGGGGAGTCTGACCCGCTGCGTTCTGCCGGAGAGGAAGGTGCGGATCCAATCGAGGGCCTTGTCTTGGATCCCTGCGTCGTGGAGTCTGCGTATTAGGGTGCGGCGAGATACAGTGTCGAACGCCGCTGAGAGGTTGAGGAGGATGAGGGTTGCTGTTTCTCCTTTGTCCAGTAGGGTGCGGATGTCGTCTGTTGCGGCGAGGAGGGCGGTTTCCGTACTGTGGTTTTTTCTGAAGCCGGATTGGGAGGAGTCGAGGATGTTGTGCTCTTCAATGAATGTGGTGAGTTGGCTGTTGATGGCTTTCTCGATGACTTTCACTGGGAACGGGAGCAGGGAGATGGGTCTGTAGTTTTTGAGGTCGGTGGGGTCCGCCGAGGGTTTCTTCAGGAGGGGGTTGACCTCGGCATGTTTCCAGTCATCGGGGAACGAGGCGGTTGCCAGGGAGCGGTTGATGGTGTGGCAGAGCATGGGTGCGATGGTGTCGGCGGCTCTGTTGAAAATGTGGTGGGGCAGGGGTCCGTGGGGGCCCCGGAGTGGATTGACTTCATCGTCTTCAGTGTGTCTTCGGGCTGTCCAGTTGTCGATCGCTGGCTTCAGGGTGTCGGGGGTGGTTGGTGAGGGTTCAGTGTGTTGATTGTCTTCGTCGAAGTTGTCGTAGATGCTCTTGATTTTGTGGTGGAAAAAGGTGCTGAGTTTGTCGCAGAGGTCTTGTGAGGGAGAGATGTCGGTGGAGTCGCTGGTGGGTTGGGCAAACTCCTTGATGATGTTGAAGAGTTCTTTGCTGTTGTGTGCGTGAGTGGAGATTCTGTCTTCAATCACTTTTTTCCTCGTTTTTCTGATGAGTTGGTGGTGGACGTTGGTGGCGGCTCTGAAGTTGTTGTGGGCTTCTGTGGTTTTGGTGTTCCTCCAGGCCTTTTCGAGGGGGCGGCAAGTGCGTCTGGAATCTCGAAGTTCGGTGGTAAACCATCTGGCTTTCTTGGCCAGGTGTTGTTGTTTTTCTTGAGGGGTGCTATGGTGTTGGTGCTGTCAGAGATCCATCTGTGCAGGGTTCGGGCTGCGGTGTTGGGGTCGTCGTTTTCCACGATCGTTGGGGTGGAGTTGCTGAGTGATGAGGTTAGCTGATCATCGGTGATTCTGGTCCAGTTTCTACGTGGGAGCAGGTGCTGGTGTCTGTGGATGGTGGGTGTTCTGAAGGTGAAGTGGACGCATCGATGGTCAGTCCATGGGAGTTCGGTGGTGTGGCTGAAGGTGATGGAGTTTCCTGTTGTGAAGAGGGGGTCGAGGGTGTGTCCTGCTGAGTGCGTGGGTTCGGTCATGATCTGGTGGAGTCAAATGTTGTGGAGGTTGTCCAGGAGGGATGTGGTGCTGGGGTCCAGTTGGTTGTCCAGGTGGAAGTTGAGGTCTCACAGTAGGGTGTAGTTGGTGGACGCGATGGCATGCGGGGAGATGATGTCCGTGATGGAGTTGGCGAAAAGTCCACGGGGTCCAGGGGGTAGGTAGATGAGGGTTCCTCAGAGGGTGGTGGTAGGGCTGGCCAGTATCTTGAAGTGAAGGTGTTTCATCAGGTCTGTGGGCTCGTCCGGTAGTGTGCTCAGGTGGAGGGTGGATTTGTGGACGATGGCGATTCCTCCTCCCGGGCGGGTGGGGCGGTCCTTCCTGGAGATCTTGTATCCTTGGGGAATGGCGATGGCGATGTCCGGTCCCGAGGCGGTGTTGGTCCATGTTTCGGTGAAGAACGCTACGTCCGGGGTGGTGCTGTCGAGGAGGTCCCAGATTTCGGTGGCGTGTTTGTGGAGGGATCGGACGTTGAGGAGGATGCATTGCAGAGTCTTCGGTTCGGTTGTGGTCTTGCGGGCGGGTTGCACCGGGTTCGTGATCTTGGCGGTGCTGCAGGTGTGCCGGCAGCGGTGACAGCTCAAGGGTCCGTGGGTGTCGGCTGGTGATGCTAGCTTGCAGTTGTTGTTGCAGCCTGGGTTCAGAGCATGGAGTGCCGCTGGGTCTTAGTGTTGGCGTTGCGGAGGTCCAGGGTTCCTGGCGCTGGTCGCAGTCGGGTCGCAGACGGGTGCAGACGGGCTTGCCTTCGGCACGCCAGCGGCGCGGCCGCCATTAAATAGGGGTTGGGGAGGGCTGGATAGCTGGGAGGCGGGAGCGGGGAGGGGAGCTGCATTGGGCCGGTCGCATTGGTCGTGCTGGGGGGGAGGGGCCACGGGGGCAGCAGCGGCAGGGAAAAACGGGCAGAAAAAGGCAAAAAGAGAGGAAAGAGTGGAAATAAGGCAGTGAAAAGTGCAAGAAAAGTGGAGGAGAGACACAGAAGGAGAGTGAGAGGGGGAGATTAAATCAGTGAAAAAACTAGTGAAAATGGAGGAAAGACAGAGGGAGAGTGAAAGGGGGAGATTGAAATCAGTAAAAAACAAGTGAAAACGGAGGAAAGACACAGAGGGAGAGTGAAAGGGGGAGATTGAAATCAGTAAAAAAACGAGTGAAAACGGAGGAAAGACACAGAAGGAGAGTAAAAGGGGGAGATTGAAATCAGTAAAAAATGAGTGAAAACGGTGAGAAAGAGCGGAGAGAGAGAGAAAGGAGACGGAGGTCCACTGGACCACCAGGGATGAGATGCAGGTAAAACCTGCGGGTGGAGGAGGGCCTCGAACACCAACACTCAAGAGTGCAGGGGCTCGGGGGAAGGCCTCACTTGATGGTGGAGCTGCGAGGGAGGGAGAGCAATTTCACCGACAATGAGTCAGTGATCTTGCTCGCCTGTCCCCGCAGCGGCCGCCATTAAGTAGGGGTCGGGGAGGGCTGGACAGCTGGGAGGCGGGAGCGGGGAGGGGAGCTGGATTGGGCTGGTCGTGTTGGTCGGGCTGGGGGGGGCGGGGCCGCGGAGGCAGCAGCGGCAGGGAAAAACAGACAGAAAAAGGCAAAAAGAGAGGAAAGAGTGGAAATAAGGCAGTGAAAAGTGCAAGAAAAGTGGAGGAGAGACACAGAAGGAGAGTGAGAGGGGGAGATTAAATCAGTGAAAAAACGAGTGAAAACGGAGGAAAGACACAGAGGGAGAGTGAAAGGGGGAGATTGAAATCAGTAAAAAACGAGTGAAAACGGAGGAAAGACACAGAGGGAGAGTGAAAGGGGGAGATTGAAATCAGTAAAAAAACGAGTGAAAATGGAGGAAAGACACAGAAGGAGAGTAAAAGGGGGAGATTGAAATCAGTAAAAAACGAGTGAAAACAGAGGAAAGACACAGAAGAAGAGTAAAGGGGGAGATTGAAATCAGTAAAAAATTAGTGAAAATGAAGGAAAGACACAGAAGGAGAGTAAAGGGAGAGATTGAAATCAGTGAAAAAAAACGAGTGAAAACGGAGAGAAAGAGCGGAGCGAGAGAAAGGAGACAGAGGTCCACTGGACCACCAGGGATGAGGCGCAGGTAAAACCTGCGGGTGGAGGAGGGCCTCGAACACCAACACTCGAGAGTGCAGGGGCTCGGGGGAAGGCCTCACTCGATGGTGGAGCTGCGAGGGAGGGAGAGCAATTTCATTGACAATGAGTCAGTGGTACCTGGTGCTGCCAGCCACCTTGCGCTCCTCTACTTCCAGTTCCTGGTCCCAACAGTTCCTGGGACAGTATCACGAACTCCCCATCCAATCCCCACACTGCACTCAAGCATTGGAGCAGCGTGGGGATTGGCCTGAGCAGGCTGGATTAGCACTCAGTCAGGCACAGCCAGTCTGTGCTGTTTCTCCAACACAGCTGTGCAATACAGCTGGGTTGGAGAAACCTAAGTGCGCATGTCAGTTTGGCCAGCCTAAGACAGCCGGCCAAACTGACATGCACACTTAAAAGTGCACCTACCACTCCTCCTCCCATAACCCGGCCTGCCCCTCTCTGCAGCTGAAAAATAAAACAATAATAAAATATTGTTTTCTTTTTCAGCTGCTGCCTCTGAGGTGGTGAGACGGTGCTCCTCCACCATTGCGGAGGAGCCGCCGCTGGTGAAGAGCCACACACACCATTTTAAAGACCTTATTATTAAAATGAGTCCTTTGGTCTGATTCCAGAGAAACCAGAAATCCGTACCTTGGGATTAGTTCATGCAACAGCAGTTTAGCTACAATGAGACTGTCATTTCTTTTTGGGTAGGCTTCCACACATTGAGAGAAAATGCACACTATAATCAGGACATCTTTCAGCCCGTTACATGCAGGCATCTCCATAAAGTCCAACTGCATCCTATTAAATGGTCCACCTGATCTTCCTCCGTGACTCACTCATGTTTACTGGTATTGTCCTTCCTACATTCATTTGTTGACATGGTACACATCTGTGGCACAATTCTTCTGCTAGAACTCTGAATCAGGATTGAACCAATTTTGCCTAAACAACCTAACCATTGCATCCCTTCCAATGTATGGCGGACCATTGAAATGTTGTGTCATGGGAAACAACAAACTGTCGGGCAACACTGGTCATCCATCAGCTGAAACCCAAATATAATTTTCATCCTTAATACAAACTGCTCTGACCCAACCTTGTTGTTCAGCTTATGAATCCTCTTCTTGCATTCTTTTAATCTCTTTCCAAGTGTCAGCCACTGACAACAACATAAACAAGCATTGGCATAGCCAATAGGTCTCGCCTTTGGGACATTATAAGTGTTTAGCCATACAACAGTTAATGTTGCACCAAGGATATTGTGCTGCATAATTAAATACTTATAAGGTCCCAAAGGCGAGACCTATTGGCTGTGCCAATGCTTGTTGTTTATTTCAACGGTCCTGAATCATGTGTCTAGAGATACACAGCACTAGCTGCACCAACAAGGGTGAAAACCTATAGACCAGTGATATTCAAAGTACGGCCCGGGGGCAACATGCGGCCCTCCCGACTTTTAAAAGCGGCCCCACGTGTCAAAACCAGCCCCCACCCTTCCGGCCCACTGAGAAAACTCCTGGTGCCCGCTACGCCCAGGCTGGCCCTGTGTGACCTGGGGTGCACAAAAACAGCGCACATGCTTGTGGCACCCCCAGGGCACAGAATGTAATATGGCCCCCTGGTGTTTGGGGTAAAAGTAAAGTCAACTGGAGTGTCTGAAGCAGTGGTGAGGATTTGAAGTGAATATTTAGTGGCTATTCGAGAGGCAGCTTCTGTCCCCCGAAATATGAAAAGTGTTTCTTGCAAGGTTCACAGTTTAAATCTTTCAGAGAGCAACCAGACTAAGATTGAACTAATATACCCTTCTGTCAAATCTATGACATGCTGAAATTCTAGCCAAGTGAAAGGCACACTGACCACACAACCACTTCTCCTTAGTTTGACTCGTTTGTAGCTTCCGCCCTAAATGTAAATACATTAAAAAATAAAAAGTATCAAAGTCATTATAACACTCTGCACTCAAGCCCTTCCTTTAGTGCAATGCACACAATGAGCGGCCTAGTTATAAAATATGTAAGAAGCATATCGCACATAGGAGGTCGGAATGACACCCCCTTGATTTATACAAACTAGATGGATCTCTGGAATCTACAATAAAGTGTGGCACTTTTATCCTCACAGAAGGGAAATATATTGAGTGGGCAACCAGTCTGGTACCTCTAGGCCAGCAAGCTAGCAACAGTTTTGGCTAGGGCTCACCTGGCTGAGATCCTTCACTTTTGGGAGCCGTCGGGAACATGACATACTAGCGGCATAAAACACCTGCTCAAAATTGGCCTCTTTTGGTCTAGAGGAGGAAGAGGAAATCTGGGCCTTAAAATGCTTGCATAGGTTCTGCCCAGGTCACCAACTTTGATGATGATGTCAATTGCTATTGTGCTCTTTTATCCTACATGGATAATAGTAGGTACTCTTCCGGCCTTTGAAATGCTGCAAAGGTCTGCTCATACTTCACCATCTGGTTTATTTGGCCGATTGTAAATATGCTCTTTTAATGTAACAAACAATGACCGCAGCCCAAAGGGGTAGGCTGGTGATGTCAACATTCATATAAGTAAGCGAGAAACCCAAAGACCTGCCAAAGGTAATTAAATCTTAAAATGGAGATAAGAAGAAACCTAGAAACATCCGACACTTTAAGAAGACCACCTTGTATACCTCCAACACAATAGAGGGAAGGAAGCCCACTAGACTATGTTCAAAGAACACTTATTATCATGACACACCAACAAAAAACATACAGTCGACGGCACCAAACAGCATTCACCTATAAGAAACAACACATCTCCAAATACCCCTTCACACTCATTCTACCCACTAAGCCATTCATCCACCCTGATCCCTGTCAGCCGTGTTGCATGACGACAGAGCAAGAGAATTCAGAGGTAATTTGCAGAAACCTTCAGCCTTAAAAACAAAAGACCAGAAGTACTGACACATTTTCTTGTAGCAATCCCTACGAATCGGTACCATAGAATTTTAACCCCTTTGGTGCTTATGACGAGCTGGACTCGTCATGGCACACAGTGCTCGTGTGCTCATGACGAGTCCAGCTCGTCATAAGACCAACCACGGGGGAAGCGCTGGCGCTCCCCCCGTGGGAATCCGATCGTCTGGTTTTTTTGGGGGAAGGCAGGGGAAGGACTTCCCCTGCCTCCCCCCGCCCCCCCCATCAATGACGTCAGCGCGCGAGGCGCGCTGACGTCATTGAGGGTTTCCCTTTCTTCCCCGACGCGCTGGAAGCCATTTGCTTCCAGCGCGTCGCGGAAATAAGGTGAGTTTTGGCTCGGGGAGGGGGGGTTTGATTGGAAAAGAGACATCGAGGGAAAGGAAAGGGTTTTCCTTTCCCCCGATGCCTCTTTTGTGCATTCCTGCTGCACGATCATGTGATCGTGCAGCAGGAATGCCCACGAGGGTGTTTTATGCAGCTGTAGTGTAGGAAAGGCACTATACAATTCCCCAACGAGGTAGCATTTACTGATTAGCCGGTAGAAAGTACTCCAGTTGAGTAGAGGTATTGCACAAAACGGTGGCATCTTCGTGGATAAATATGCAGGGCAGGTGTAATCCTCGATAGAGGTCTCTGCATCCTTGATTTTCTCGAGCGCAATCATCATGTAGAATTCGTGAGCGTGGTTAAGCAGATGTGCCTTCTCTCCATTTCCACCCTGAAAAGTGAGCTGTAATCCTCGATGGAGGTCTCTGCATCCTTGATTTTCTCGAGTGCAATCCTCGTGTAGTTCCTGTGACCAGGAGGTTCCCTCTCCTCGTCTGCCGGTGAGATCCTGCTCTGACCCTTTATAAACAAGAGGCATGTGAACGGGCCTAGAAGCCCCGCTCGTTTGGCCCTGCCACACATTCGTGAGCGTGGTTAAGCAGATGTGCCTTCTCTCCATTTCCACCCTGAAAAGTGAGCTGTAATCCTCGATGGAGGTCTCTGCATCCTTGATTTTCTCGAGTGCAATCCTCGTGTAGTTCCTGTGACCAGGAGGTTCCCTCTCCTCGTCTGCCGGTGAGATCCTGCTCTGACCCTTTATAAACAAGAGGCATGTGAACGGGCCTAGAAGCCCCGCTCGTTTGGCCCCGCCACACATTCGTGAGCGTGGTTAAGCAGATGTGCCTTCTCTCCATTTCCACCCTGAAAAGTGAGCTGTAATCCTCGATGGAGGTCTCTGCATCCTTGATTTTCTCGAGTGCAATCCTCGTGTAGTTCCTGTGACCAGGAGGTTCCCTCTCCTCGTCTGCCGGTGAGATCCTGCTCTGACCCTTTATAAACAAGAGGCATGTGAACGGGCCTAGAAGCCCCGCTCGTTTGGCCCCGCCACACATTCGTGAGCGTGGTTAAGCAGATGTGCCTTCTCTCCATTTCCACCCTGAAAAGTGAGCTGTAATCCTCGATGGAGGTCTCTGCATCCTTGATTTTCTCGAGTGCAATCCTCGTGTAGTTCCTGTGACCAGGAGGTTCCCTCTCCTCGTCTGCCGGTGAGATCCTGCTCTGACCCTTTATAAACAAGAGGCATGTGAACGGGCCTAGAAGCCCCGCTCGTTTGGCCCCGCCACACATACTCTCGGTATGCTACGTCTTCCCGCCCTTTCCCCACTATGATGGACAGCTTACTCAAAGGACCCCGGCGCTTTCGGCGCGGTGGCAAAGTTACAGACACACAGGTCACTGGAGACAATTCTTCTGGTCCTTTACGCAGCTGTAGTGTAGGAAAGGCACTATACATTTACCCAACGAGGTAGCACTTACTGATTAGCCAGTAGAAAGTACTCCAGTTGAGTAGAGGTATTGCACAAAACGGTGGCATCTTCGTGGATAAATATGCAGGGCAGATGTGGCTTCTCTCCATTTACACCCTGAAAAGGTAGCTGTAATCCTTGATGGAGGTCTTTGCATCCTTGATTTTCTCGAGCGCAATGCTCGTGTAGTTCCTGTGACCAGGAGGTTCCTTCTCCTCGTCTGCCGCTGAGATCGTGCTCTGACCCTTTATAAACAAGAGGCATGTGAACGGGCCTAGAAGCCCCGCTCGTTTGGCCCCGCCACACATACACTAGCGGTATGCAACGTCTGCCCGCCCTTTCCCCACTATGATGGACAGCTTACTCAAAGGACCCCGGCGCTTTCGGCGCGGTGGCAAAGTTACAGACACACAGGTCACTGGAGACAATTCTTCTGGTCCTTTACGCAGCTGTAGTGTAGGAAAGGCACTATACATTTACCCAACGAGGTAACACTTACTGATTAGCCAGTAGACAGTACTCCAGTTGAGTAGAGGTATTGCACAAAACGGTGGCATCTTCTTGGATAAATATGCAGGGCAGGTGTGCAGAATTCGTGAGCGTGGTTAAGCAGATGTGCCTTCTCTCCATTTCCAACGTGAAAAGTTAGCTGTAATCCTTGATGGAGGTCTTTGCATCCTTCATTTTCTCGAGCGCAATTCTCGTGTAGTTCCTGTGACCAGGAGGTTCCTTCTCCTCGTCTGCCGCTGAGATCCTGCTCTGACCCTTTATCCCCTTCGGTGCTTATGACGAGCTGGACTCGTCATGGCACACAGTGCTCGTGTGCTCATGACGAGTCCAGCTCGTCATAAGACCACCCACGGGGGAAGCGCTGGCGCTCCCCCCGTGGGAATCCGATCGTTAGGTTTTTTTTTTTTGGGGAGGCAGGGGAAGGGCTTCCCCTGCCTCCCCCCGCCCCATCAATGACGTCAGCGCGCTGACATCATTGAGGGTTTCCCTTTCTTCCCCGACGCGCTGGAAGCCATTTGCTTCCAGCGCGTCTGGGAAATCAGGTGAGGTTTGGCTCGGGGAGGGGGGGGTGTTTGTATCAAAAGAGGCATCGAGGGAAAGGAAAGGGTTTTCCTTTCCCCCGATGCCTCTTTTGTGCATTCCTGCTGCACGATCATGTGATCGTGCAGCAGGAATGCCCACTAGGCACCAGGGTTTTTTTTTATTTTTGTGTTGGGGAGTGGCCAAAAGGGCAAGGGTTGCTCCCCTTTTACGGGGGTGAATATTTTATTTATACTGTTAGGCCCACCTACCCCTTAGCTTGGCTGGTGGATTGTGTGTGGACTGGTGCATTATTTGCATATGTGATTGTAATGTTTTTTTTTCTCCTTTTTATTCTAGTGTAAAGCTTTTGATTCCTGTTTGCGGTTTCGGCAGTGGTGGTTCTGCAGTTTTGCGTAATTGCATTTATTTGGTAAGAAAAATATTTTTGTTGTGTGTACTCCAAATGAGTATTATTGTCATGCATGAATGAATTTTTTTGTAAGTGGTGCCATAATGGCAGCATATTTGTTAGTGTTCAGAGCATGAAATTCTTTGCGATGTTTTGCATTGTCTTATGTGTAATTTTATTTCTTCTTCTTTTTTAGTGGGATATTGTTGATCCTTACTGTGTCTGTGCAGAGTAGGTGGTGGTGAGTCTAGCTGCTTCTGTCACGTGAGTGGTATAGTGTTGGAGTATATAGGTCTTTGTGATAAAGCTACATTTTGTTTATTTCTTTTTTTTTTACAAAGGATTTGTTGTTGTTGACTTGTTTGACAAGTAACCTTTATTAGTAAGCATTATGGCTAGCCGTAGAATTACTGCTCAGCAGGTGGTTGGTTTGCTTCTTGAATCTTCCTCTGAGCAGGATTATGAGACTGACAGTGCGTCTGAGGGAGAGGAGGGAGGGGAAGATTCAGGCAGTGAGTTTTCTCTCCACATGGAATCATCGGATGATGAAGGTACTCTCAGTGCAGATGAAGTGCCTGATTTAGAGGAGGATACTACTGTGCCGATGGTGCAAGAGGCATCTGGATTGCAGCCTGGGGCTGCTAGGCTTCCTACTGGAAGTGCTGGACTCTGGGTTGATCCAAACATGGTGCAGCCGGTGTTGCCTGCCTTTAGTGGTTATGCAGGGTGTAGAGTGGATTGTGAACATTATTTGCCTATACAGTATTTTCAGTTGTTTATGGATGATGTATTTTTGGGTGAGATTGTTGAGCAGACTAATTTGTATGCTGAACAGTTTTTGAGGGACAACAGTGCCAGACTTAGGCCCCATTCTAGAGCTACCCGGTGGAGTCCCACAAATCTGGAAGAGATGAAGAAGTTTTTGGGCTTGACTTTTTTGATGGGTTTGATAAGGAAGCCGTCCATGGGTTCATATTGGTCTACCAGTCCCTTGATGGCAACGGCCATATTTCCTGCAGTTATGACTCGTGATCGGTATTTACTTTTGCTTCGGATGCTGCATTTTGTTGATAATGGTTTGGCGTTGCCACGAGATCACCCTGAATGTGACCGTCTTTTTAAGATTCGGCCTGTTCTTGATCACTTTGTAGATCGATTTTCAGAGATCTATACTCCAGGGAAAGAAATATCTATTGATGAGTCTTTGGTGCTGTTCAAGGGCCGTTTGGTTTTTAGGCAGTACATTCCTAGCAAGAGGGCACGCTATGGAATTAAGCTGTATATGTTGTCTGAGAGTAGGACAGGATATGTTTTTAATTTGCGTGTGTACACTGGTAGGGATTCCACTATTGACCCCCCTGGTTGTCCGTCCACTTTAGTAGGAGTTTCAGAGAAAATTGTGTGGGAACTTGCTAGAGGACTGTTTAACAGAGGCCACCATTTGTACCTTGATAACTTCTACACTGCTGTGCAATTGTTTAAGGAATTGTTCAAAGTGGACACTTTTGCTTGTGGCACAATCCGCTCTAACCGTAAAGGTTATCCAAAAGAGCTTGTTTGCAAAAAACTTCAGAGGGGACAGTGCAGTGCCTTGCGTAGTGAGGAACTGCTAGCTGTGAAATTTGTGGACAGGAGGGATGTGTACATGCTGACTACCATCCATGATGAGAGTACTTCACCTGTGGCTGTTTGGGGTCAGATTGCTGAAGTGCGCAAACCTGTGTGCATTTTAGACTACAATAAGCACATGGGTGGTGTTGATAGAGTAGATCAGAGGTTGGAACCTTACACTGCTATTCGTAAGTCTTACATTTGGTATAAGAAGTTGGCCATCCATCTCTTCAATTTAGCAACTTTCAATGCTTTTGTTGTGTTCAAGGAGTGTTCTCCTGCGTCAAAGTTGACTTTTGTTCAGTTTCAGGAGTCTGTCATAGGCAGCCTTGTTGTTGTGGAACAGGCAAGTGTTCCTAGAGTTGGAGTGGTGGAGGATGTGGCTCGATTGAAAGAGCGCCACTTTCCTGATCACATTCCTCCTACACTCTCAAAAGACTTTCCCACTAGGAGATGTAGAGTCTGTTGGCGAAGAGGTACGCGGAAGGAGACTCGTATGTACTGCCCTGAGTGTCCTTCTAACCCTGGGCTGTGTGTGCCTGCTTGTTATAGAGCGTACCACAAGCAAAAGAATTATTGGGAGCAACCATGAGTGGTAAAGTGAACTGCCTGGTCTGTAATGTTTAAGAATTGTTGTTCTGTTTCAAGGTTGGCATTAGTGCAATGTTTCTGATTTTGTGTTAGTAGATTTGTATCTATTTGCAATTTGTTTGTGTTTTCTTTTTTGTATAAAAAAATCCTAAATGTGATGGTGGTGTGTGTAGGCTGGTGCTTGGCTGGCGGTGTGCGTGGAGTGGCGCTTGGCTGGCGGTGTGCGGGGAGTGGCTCTTGGCTGGTGGTGTGCGTGGAGTGGCGCTAGGCTGGCGGTGTGCGTGGAGTGGCGCTAGGCTGGCGGTGTGCGTGGAGTGGCGCTAGGCTGGCGGTGTGCGTGGAGTGGCGCTAGGCTGGCGGTGTGCGTGGAGTGGCGCTAGGCTGGCGGTGTCCGTGGAGTGGCGCTTGGCTGGCGGTGTGCGTGAAGTGGCGCTTGGCTGGCGGTGTGCGTGGACTGGCGCTCGGCTGGCAGTGTGTGAGTAGTGACTTGCTGCTGGTCACTACACACACTGCTAGCCGAGCGACACTCCACGCAATCCATCAGCTTGTGTGGTTGCTGTGTTAGGAATGTGGGCGTGTGAAAGTGATGGGCCCTTGAATGGCGCTGTCTGCTGGTGTGAGTGTTGTAATGTGATGGGCCCGCGGCTGGTGGTGTGAATGGTTTTGTATTTGTCACACGTATGAAAGGTGTATGAATGGCCTGTAAAGAGGTTGGTGCCTTGTCGTGGCTTTACAGCTCACGAGCTGTGAGTCAATGGTTCAGTTTCTCGTCCTTTCAATTATTAACAGTGCATTTCATTTTTGTGAAATCACTTGTTAATACAATTGTATATACTGAACCATCACTCACCCTCGTGCCAAATCCAACCAGTATGTGTGTGTGTGCTTGAGGATTAGATGGCTGTGCAGTAATATTTTTTTTTTGTCTTTCTCAAGCAGGGTGTACCTTGTCCCTTTTTGTGAATGTTGTAATGTGTTTGTTTCGTGCCTGGGGGTGTGAATGGTCTTGTGTGTATCACGTATGAAAGGTGTGTGAATGGCCTGTAAAGCGGTTGGGGCCTTGACGTGGCTTTACAGCTCACGAGCTGCGAGTCACTGGTTCCGTTTTTTGTCCTTTCAATTATTGACAGTGCATTTCATTTTTGTGAAATCTCTTGTTAATAAAATTGTATATACTGAACCATCACTTGCCCTCGTGCCAAATCCAACCAGTATGTGTGTGTGCTTGAGGAATAGATGGCTGTGCAGTAATCTTTGTCTTTTTAGTCTGTCTGCCAAGGTGTACATTCCGTCTAAGAATAACCTACCAACTGGAGATATTGTCGTAAACGAAACACCCATGGGAGTACATGGTGATATCTCTCTTGTGGATCCCAACAAGTTATGGTACCCACAATGTCCTGCACACCTCAAAATGTCTGTCACATTTTCCTTGCAATATTGTGCCAAAATTTTCACGCTGCAGAAATAAACAACACATTATCTCATTATGACCTGGTTTTGCAAGGGGGTCACCTGGGTTTTTGGCCTGGGGCTCGGCGGCCACATAGGGAAACCTACCAAACCCACACATTTCTGAAAAGTAGACACCCGGGGGCTTCCAGGGAGGTATGGCTTGCGTGGATCCCCCAACGTTTCCTTACCCAGAATCCCCTGCAAACCTCACTTTTAGCTGAAAAAATCACTTTTTTCACACATTTTTGTGTGGGAAAGTGTGGCATCACTGGCCTCACACAAATTTCCTACCACCCAGCGTTCCCCCAGGTCTCCCGATAAAAATGGTGCCTCACTTGTGTGGGAGGCCCAAGTACCCGCGACAGGCAAGGGCCCACAACGTAGTGAGGCGACCTCAAAATGGCCTTTCACAAAACCACCTGGTTTTGCAAGGGGGTCACCTGGGTTTTTGGCCCTGTGCTCGGCGGCCATCTAGGGAAACCTACCAAACCCACACATTTCTGAAAAGTAGACACCCGGGGCTTCCAGGGAGGTATGGCTTGCGTGGATCCCCCAACGTTTCCTTACCCAGAATCCCTGCAAACCTCACTTTTAGCTGAAAAAATCACTTTTTTCACACATTTTTGTGTGGGAAAGTGTGGCATCACTGGCCTCACACAAATTTCCTACCACCCAGCGTTCCCCCAGGTCTCCCGATAAAAATGGTGCCTCACTTGTGTGGGAGGCCCAAGTACCCGCGTCAGGCAAGGGCCCACAACGTAGTGAGGCGACCTCAAAATGGCCTTTCACAAAACCACCTGGTTTTGCAAGGGGGTCACCTGGGTTTTTGGCCCTGTACTCGGCGGCCATCTAGGGAAACCTACCAAACCCACACATTTCTGAAAAGTAGACACCCGGGGGCTTCCAGGGAGGTATGGCTTGCGTGGATCCCCCAACGTTTCCTTACCCAGAATCCCCTGCAAACCTCACTTTTAGCTGAAAAAATCACTTTTTTCACACATTTTTGTGTGGGAAAGTGTGGCATCACTGGCCTCACACAAATTTCCTACCACCCAGCGTTCCCCCAGGTCTCCCGATAAAAATGGTGCCTCACTTGTGTGGGAGGCCCAAGTACCCGCGTCAGGCAAGGGCCCACAACGTAGTGAGGCGACCTCAAAATGGCCTTTCACAAAACCACCTGGTTTTGCAAGGGGAGTCACCTGGGTTTTTGGCCCTGTGCTCGGCGGCCATCTAGGGAAACCTACCAAACCCACACATTTCTGAAAAGTAGACACCCGGGGGCTTCCAGGGAGGTATGGCTTGCGTGGATCCCCCAACGTTTCCTTACCCAGAATCCCCTGCAAGCCTCACTTTTAGCTGAAAAAATCACTTTTTTCACACATTTTTGTGTGGGAAAGTGTGGCATCACTGGCCTCACACAAATTTCCTACCACCCAGCGTTCCCCCAGGTCTCCCGATAAAAATGGTGCCTCACTTGTGTGGGAGGCCCAAGTACCCGCGTCAGGCAAGGGCCCACAACGTAGTGAGGCGACCTCAAAATGGCCTTTCACAAAACCACCTGGTTTTGCAAGGGAGTCACCTGGGTTTTGGCTCTGTGCTCGGCGGCCATCTAGGGAAACCTACCAAACCCACACATTTCTGAAAAGTAGACACCCGGGGCCTTCCAGGGAGGTATGGCTTGCGTGGATCCCCCAACGTTTCCTTACCCAGAATCCCCTGCAAACCTCACTTTTAGCTGAACAAATCACTTTTTCACACATTTTTGTGTGGGAAAGTGTGGCATCACTGGCCTCACACAAATTTCCTACCACCCAGCGTTCCCCCAGGTCTCCCGATAAAAATGGTGCCTCACTTGTGTGGGAGGCCCAAGTACCCGCGACAGGCAAGGGCCCAAAACATTTTTTGATAGGCAATGTTGATGTTGCCTCAAAATGTTTTGTGTCCTTGCCTGTCGCTGGTACTTGGGCCTCCCACACAAGTGAGGCACCATTTTTATCGGGAGACCTGGGGGAACGCTAGGTGGTAGGAAATTTGTGTGAGGCCAGTGATGCCACACTTCCCCACACAAAATGTGTGAAAAAGTGATTTTTTCAGCTAAAATTGAGGTTTGCAAGGGATTCTGGGTAAGGAAACGTTGGGGGATCCACGCAAGCCATACCTCCCTGGAAGCCCCGGGTGTCTACTTTTCAGAAATGTGTGGGTTTGGTAGGTTTACCTAGATGGCCGCCGAGCACTGGGCCAAAAACCCAGGTGACCTCCTGCAAAACCAGGTGGTTTTGAGATAGGCAATTTTGAGGTCGCCTCACTACGTTGTGGGCCCTTGCCTGTCGCGGGTACTTGGGCCTCCCACACAAGTGAGGCACCATCTTTATCGGGAGACCTGGGGAACGCTGGGTGGTAGGAAATTTGTGTGAGGCCAGTGATGCCACACTTTCCCACACACAAATGTGTGAAAAAGTGATTTTTTCTGCTAAAATTGAGGTTTGCAAGGGATTCTGGGTAAGGAAACGTTGGGGATCCACGCAAGCCATACCTCCCTGGAAGCCCCGGTGTCTACTTTTCAGAAATGTGTGGGTTTGGTAGGTTTCCCTAGATGGCCGCCGAGCACGGGCCAAAACCCAGGTGACCCCTTGCAAAACCAGGTGGTTTTGTGAAAGGCCATTTTGAGGTCGCCTCACTACGTTGTGGGCCCTTGCCTGTCGCGGGTACTTGGGCCTCCCACACAAGTGAGGCACCATTTTATCGGGAGACCTGGGGGAACGCTGGGTGGTAGGAAATTTGTGTGAGGCCAGTGATGCCACACTTTCCCACACACAAATGTGTGAAACAAGTGATTTTTTCAGCTAAAAGTGAGGTTTGCAAGGGATTCTGGGTAAGGAACGTTGGGGGATCCACGCAAGCCATACCTCCCTGGAAGCCCCGGGTGTCTACTTTTCAGAAATGTGTGGGTTTGGTAGGTTTCCCTAGATGGCCGCCGAGCACAGGGCCAAAACCCAGGTGACCCCCTTGCAAAACCAGGTGGTTTTGTGAAAGGCCATTTTGAGGTCGCCTCACTACGTTGTGGGCCCTTGCCTGTCGCGGGTACTTGGGCCTCCCACACAAGTGAAGCACCATTTTTATCGGGAGACCTGGGGGAACGCTGGGTGGTAGGAAATTTGTGTGAGGCCAGTGATGCCACACTTTCCCACACACAAATGTGTGAAAAAAGTGATTTTTTCAGCTAAAATTGAGGTTTGCAAGGGATTCTGGGTAAGGAAACGTTGGGGGATCCACGCAAGCCATACCTCCCTGGAAGCCCCGGGTGTCTACTTTTCAGAAATGTGTGGGTTTGGTAGGTTTCCCTAGATGGCCGCCGAGCACAGGGCCAAAAACCCAGGTGACTCCTTGCAAAACCAGGTGGTTTTGTGAAAGGCCATTTTGAGGTCGCCTCACTACGTTGTGGGCCCTTGCCTGTCGCGGGTACTTGGGCCTCCCACACAAGTGAGGCACCATTTTTATCGGGAGACCTGGGGGAACGCTGGGTGGTAGGAAATTTGTGTGAGGCCAGTGATGCCACACTTTCCCACACACAAATGTGTGAAAAAAGTGATTTTTCAGCTAAAATTGAGGTTTGCAAGGGATTCTGGGTAAGGAAACGTTGGGGGATCCACGCAAGCCATACCTCCCTGGAAGCCCCCGGGTGTCTACTTTTCAGAAATGTGTGGGTTTGGTAGTTTTCCCTAGATGGCCGCCGAGCACAGGGCCAAAACCCAGGTGACCCCCTTGCAAAACCAGGTGGTTTTGTGAAAGGCCATTTTGAGGTCGCCTCACTACGTTGTGGGCCCTTGCCTGTCGCGGGTACTTGGGCCTCCCACACAAGTGAGGCACCATTTTTATCGGGAGACCTGGGGGAACGCTGGGTGGTAGGAAATTTGTGTGAGGCCAGTGATGCCACACTTTCCCACACACAAATGTGTGAAAAAAGTGATTTTTTCTGCTAAAATTGAGGTTTGCAAGGGATTCTGGGTAAGGAAACGTTGGGGGATCCACGCAAGCCATACCTCCCTGGAAGCCCCCGGGTGTCTACTTTTCAGAAATGTGTGGGTTTGGTAGGTTTCCCTAGATGGCCGCCGAGCACAGGGCCAAAAACCCAGGTGACCCCCCTTGCAAAACCAGGTGGTTTTGTGAAAGGCCATTTTGAGGTCGCCTCACTACGTTGTGGGCCCTTGCCTGTCGCGGGTACTTGGGCCTCCCACACAAGTGAGGCACCATTTTTATCGGGAGACCTGGGGGAACGCTGGGTGGTAGGAAATTTGTGTGAGGCCAGTGATGCCACACTTTCCCACACACAAATGTGTGAAAAAAGTGATTTTTTCAGCTAAAATTGAGGTTTGCAGGGGATTCTGGGTAAGGAAACGTTGGGGGATCCACGCAAGCCATACCTCCCTGGAAGCCCCCGGGTGTCTACTTTTCAGAAATGTGTGTGTTTGCTAGGTTTCCCTAGGTGTCGGCAGAGGTAGGGTTCAAAAACTACAGCTAGGCACTTTGCCAAAAAAGGGTCATTTTTCACTGCGAAATTGAGGTGTGACCGCGTTGCGTTTTGCGCCGTTTCCTGTCACAGGCACTAGGCCGACCCACACAAGTGAGGTACAATTTTTCTCGTAAGACTTTGGGGAACGCGGGGTGCGTGGAAATTTGTGGATCCACGCAGATTCCAGAACTTTCCACCACAGAAATGTGGGGAAAATGTGGTTTTTTTGACAATTTTTTATGTTTGCAAGGGATTCTGGGTAACAGAACCTGGTGGGAGGCAGTCAAGTCACCCCATCCTGGATTCCCCTGGGTGTCTAGTTTTCAAAAATGTATAGGTTTGCTAAGTTTCCCTAGGTGCCGGCAGAGGTAGGGTTCAAAAACTACAACTAGGCACTTTGCCAAAAAAGGGTCATTTTTCACTGCACAATTGAGGTGTGACCACGTTGCGTTTTGCGCCGTTTCCTGTCGCAGGCACTAGGCCGACCCACACAAGTGAGGTACCATTTTTCTCGTAAGACTTTGGGGAACGCGGGGTGGGTGGAAATTTGTGGATCCACGCAGATTCCAGAACTTTCCACCACAGAAATGTGTGGAAAATGTGTTTTTTTGGACAATTTTTTATGTTTGCAAGGGATTCTGGGTAACAGAACCTAGTGGGAGGCAGTCAAGTCACCCCATACTGGATTCCCCTGGGTGTCTAGTTTTCAAAAATGTATAGGTTTGCTAGGTTTCCCTAGGTGCCGGCAGAGGTAGGGTTCAAAAACTACAGCAAGGCACTTTGCCAAAAAAGGGTCATTTTTCACTGCGAAATTGAGGTGTGACCACGTTGCGTTTTGCGCCGTTTCCTGTCGCAGGCACTAGGCCGACCCACACAAGTGAGGTACCATTTTTCTCGTAAGACTTTGGGGAACGTGGGGTGGGTGGAAATTTGTGGATCCACGCAGATTCCAGAACTTTCCACCACAGAAATGTGGGGAAAATGTGGTTTTTTGGACAATTTTTTATGTTTGCAAGGGATTCTGTGTAACAGAACCTGGTGGGAGGCAGTCAAGTCACCCCATCCTGGATTCCCCTGGGTGTCTAGTTTTCACAAATGTATAGGTTTGCTAGGTTTCCCTAGGTGCTGGCAGAGCTAGGGTTCAAAAACTACAGCTAGGCACTTTGCCAAAAAAGGGTCATTTTTCACTGCGAAATTGAGGTGTGACCACGTTGCGTTTTGCGCCGTTTCCTGTCGCAGGCACTAGGCCGACCCACACAAGTGAGGTACCATTTTTCTCGTAAGACTTTGGGGAACACGGGGTGGGTGGAAATTTGTGGATCCACGCAGATTCCAGAACTTTCCACCACAGAAATGTGGGGAAAATGTGGTTTGTTGGACAATTTTTTATGTTTGCAAGGGATTCTGGGTAACAGAACCTGGTGGGAGGCAGTCAAGTCACCCCATCCTGGATTCCCCTGGGTGTCTAGTTTTCAAAAATGTATAGGTTTGCTAGGTTTCCCTAGGTGCCGGCAGAGCTAGGGTTCAAAAACTACAGCTAGGCACTTTGCCAAAAAAGGGTCATTTTTCACTGCGAAATTGAGGTGTGACCACGTTGCGTTTTGCGCCGTTTCCTGTCGTAGGCACTAGGCCGACCCACACAAGTGAGGTACCATTTTTCTTGTAAGACTTTGGGGGACGCGGGGTGGGTGGAAATTTGTGGATCCACGCAGATTCCAGAACTTTCCACCACAGAAATGTGGGGAAAATGTGTTTTGTTTTACAATTTGTTATGTTTGCAAGGGATTCTGGGTAACAGAACCTGGTGGGAGGCAGTCAAGTCACCCCATCCTGGATTCCCCTGGGTGTCTAGTTTTCAAAAATGTATAGGTTTGCTAGGTTTCCCTAGGTGCCGGCAGAGGTAGGGTTAAAAAACTACAGCTAGGCACTTTGCCAAAAAAGGGTCATTTTTCACTGCGAAATTGAGGTGTGACCGCGTTGCGTTTTGCGCTGTTTCCTGTTGCAGGCACTAGGCCGACCCACACAAGTGAGGTACCATTTTTCTCGTAAGACTTTGGGGAACGCGGGGTGGGTGGAAATTTGTGGATCCACGCAGATTCCAGAACTTTCCACCACAGAAATGTGGGGAAAATGTGTTTTTTTTGACAATTTTTTATGTTTGCAAGGGATTCTGGGTAACAGAACCTGGTGGGAGGCAGTCAAGTCACCCCATCCTGGATTCCCCTGGGTGTCTAGTTTTCAAAAATGTATAGGTTTGCTAGGTTTCCCTAGGTGCCGGCAGAGCTAGGGTTCAAAAACTACAGCTAGGCACTTTGCCAAAAAAGGGTCATTTTTCACTGCAAAATTGAGGTGTGACCACGTTGCGTTTTGCGCCGTTTCCTGTCGCAGGCACTAGGCCGACCCACACAAGTGAGGTACCATTTTTCTCGTAAGACTTTGGGGAACGTGGGGTGGGTGGAAATTTGTGGATCCACGCAGATTCCAGAACTTTCCACCACAGAAATGTGGGGAAAATGTGTTTTTTTTGACAATTTTTTATGTTTGCAAGGGATTCTGGGTAACAGAACCTGGTAGGAGGCAGTCAAGTCACCCCATCCTGGATTCCCCTGGGTGTCTAGTTTTCAAAAATGTATAGGTTTGCTAGGTTTCCCTAGGTGCCGGCAGAGGTAGGGTTCAAAAACTACAGCTAGGCACTTTGCCAAAAAAGGGTCATTTTTCACTGCGAAATTGAGGTGTGACCACGTTGCGTTTTGCGCCGTTTCCTGTCGCAGGCACTAGGCCGACCCACACAAGTGAGGTACCATTTTTCTCGTAAGACTTTGGGGAACGCGGGGTGGGTGGAAATTTGTGGATCCACGCAGATTCCAGAACTTTCCACCACAGAAATGTGGGGAAAATGTGGTTTTTTGGACAATTTTTTATGTTTGCAAGGGATTCTGGGTAACAGAACCTGGTGGGAGGCAGTCAAGTCACCCCATCCTGGATTCCCCTGGGTATCTAGTTTTCAAAAATGTATAGGTTTGCTAAGTTTCCCTAGGTGCCGGCAGAGCTAGGGTTCAAAAACTACAGCTAGGCACTTTGCCAAAAAAGGGTCATTTTTCACTGCGAAATTGAGGTGTGACCGCGTTGCGTTTTGCGCCGTTTCCTGTCGCAGGCACTAGGCCGACCCACACAAGTGAGGTACCATTTTTCTCGTAAGACTTTGGGGAACGCGGGGTGGGTGGAAATTTGAGGATCCACGCAGATTCCAGAACTTTCCACCACAGAAATGTGGGGAAAATGGGGTTTTTTTGACAATGTTTTATGTTTGCAAGGGATTCTGGGTAACAGAACCTGGTGGGAGGCAGTCAAGTCACCCCATCCTGGATTCCCCTGGGTGTCTAGTTTTCAAAAATGTATAGGTTTGCTAGGTTTCCCTAGGTGCCGGCAGAGCTAGGGTTCAAAAACTACAGCTAGGCACTTTGCCAAAAAAGGGTCATTTTTCACTGCGAAATTGAGGTGTGACCACGTTGTGTTTTGCGCCGTTTCCTGTCGCAGGCACTAGGCCGACCCACACAAGTGAGGTACCATTTTTCTCGTAAGACTTTGGGGAACGCGGGGTGGGTGGAAATTTGTGGATCCACGCAGATTCCAGAACTTTCCACCACAGAAATGTGGGGAAAATGTGTTTTTTTTGACAATTTTTTATGTTTGCAAGGGATTCTGGGTAACAGAATCTGGTGGGAGGCAGTCAAGTCACCCCATCCTGGATTCCCCTGGGTGTCTAGTTTTCAAAAATGTATAGGTTTGCTAGGTTTCCCTAGGTGCCGGCAGAGCTAGGGTTCAAAAACTACACCTAGGCACTTTGCAAAAAAAGGGTAATTTTTCATTGTGAAAATGTGGTACGTCCACGTTGCATTTTGAGCCATTTCCTGTTGTGGGCACAAGGGCTACCCACACAAGTGAGGTACCATTTTTATCGGGAGACTTAGGGTAACACAGAATTGTAGAGCAACTGTTATTACCTATTGACTTTCGATGCATTTCTGCCTTCCTAATGAAAGACAATGTTTAAAAAATAAGTCATTTTGAAAAATGACCTATAATTCTCATGCTAGTATGGGTACTCCCAATTTCGGAAATGTGCAAATATCTACTGTTTCTAAAATCTACATTTTGTTCCCATTTCAGAAATACATAGGTGTCTTTCATAACAATTTTTCCATGTATACATTTTCCCAAAATAATTGCTATATACCCGGTACTTAAAAAAAATCATTGCAAGATGTTGCTCAATTATTGGCTCTGGGTTCGTCGGGTTCTTGGTGAACCTACAAGTCCTATATATCCCCACAACCAGAAAGGTCCAGCGGATATAACGGTATATTGCCTTCAAATAGCTGTCATAATTAGAAGAAGTTACAGGTGAAAACGTTGACACAAATGGCTGTTTTTTTCAACTAATTTTCAATTTTTCCTTTATTTAACTGTTAGTTTCTATAAGGAAAACTTTAAGGATCTACACAAATGACCCCTTGCTGAATTCAGAATTTTGTCTACTTTTCATAAATGTATGGATTTTCAGGATCCATTATTGGTTTCATACCCATTTCTACCATTAACTGGAAGGAGGTTGAAAGCACAAAAAATAGCAAAAATAGGCTATGTCCCAGAAAAATGCCAAAACTGTGTAAAGAAAGTTGGTTTTCTGACAAAAGTCTGCTTGTCCCTGAAAGCTGGGAAGATGGTGATTTCATCCCCACAACCCCTTTTTTGATGCCATTTGCAGGGAAAAATCAAGACGCTTTCATCTGTAGCCCTTTTTTTGCCTTTTTCCAAAAAAACCCAAAATTTAGCTGTATTTTGACTAATTTCTGGGTCCCCTCCAGGGGAATCCACAAACCCTGGGTACCTTTACAATCCCCATGATGTTAGAAAAAAAGGACGCAAATTTGGCATGGATACCTTATGTGGTCAAAAAGTTACAGGGGCCTAAGCGCGCACTACCCCAAATAGCCAAAAAAAGACTTAGCACAGGAGGGGAAAAGGCCTAGCAGCGAAGGGGTTAAAGCTGCATTTGAGGTTATACCTCGTGTTTTAACTCTAAGAAAAAAAAGTTGCGCTGCATTTGATGTTATTTCTCATGTTTCACCTCTCCAAATAAAAAGTTGCAGAGAGCCAGGCTGGCATGAAGCTCAGATCAAAATTAATTAAGTTAGTTAAGATCTATCGCAGGCTCTGCTGCTGAAGTTTTTACATGGTCTACGTGACCAGAGAGATCATTTCCCAGTCCTGGATTACTTGACAAACAAATGCATTCTGGAAGTAGCAGCGTTAGTTCACTTCGATTGAACTGTTGGATTAACACACAAAACAACAATGGGTAGTAAAACTCCACAACAACAGCATGGGGTGCCCCGTTTGCCTGTGTGGAGTGTTAAAGCATCACTGCTGATGCCCACATTCTAGCTGCTGCATGTGTGCAAAAGGTTTCACTGCTACTGTCAGTGCTGTGTGCGGGGCTACTGCACCCAGGCAGCCCGTGCCGGCGCTGTGTTTGAGCGAGACTTGCAGCTCTGCTGTGTTGAGAGAAGTGTTTGTGTCTGAGCGTAGTAAGCACTGCTGCTGCCATGGTGGACTGTGTAGAAGAGGGCAGTTTATACCGCTGATGCGATGAGCTACTTGTTCTATGTGTGAGGAAATCAAATGATGCACTGCTGGCGAGAGAGAGAGAGAGAGAGTGAGTGAGTGTGTAAGTGTAAATGAGCATGCCTGCGAGACAGACAGTGTGTGTGGGATGTTGCTCTGGTGCTGCGCGTCGTCCCTGGCCTGTGTTATGGGACGCTTGCACTGCTACTGTTCGCATCGCACCTATTTGGTGTATTATGGTGAATCTTGAGGAAAAAATACGACACAAAAAATTAACTTTGCCAATTTTTTTATTTTATTTTTTACTGCTAGTGCTGTTTGCCTAAGACTTCTTTCAAGGCAGCAATCAACGTGCTGTACAAGGCACAAGACTGTCTACCAATAAAACAAGCGCGCCCCTCGCGCTGAAGGTAAAAAAAAAAAGAAGCAAAAGCGCGCCTCGCGCGGCAGGAGGGGGGCCTGCCGATTGCCTTGCGGGAGCCAGCGGCGATAATTGATACCATATGGCGCTCCCGCAAGCAATCGCCACACGTGCACGCGTTGCCATTGAAGGCAATGGAACGCGTGCACGTTTTTGGGGAAAAAAGGGAACCGATGGCTAAAGGTCTCCTCCTATGCAGCGCATGCGCGCTGTGTAGGCGAGACCTAAAAAGCAGTGTCCTCATCAGATTCATTTGCATATTCTCCATTAAATGTGTAAGCCACAAGCGCACAATACTGGGCAACTTCATCTGCATATCGATTTCCAATTGGGACATTATTGTTGCTGGTTCTGTGTGCTGTACAATCCATTTTCCTGGGGCAACTGCAAAGCATCCAACAATTCTTTAACATATTCCTCATTTCTATTGGGGGATCCTGATGATGTCTTGAACCCCCTTCATGGCCGTAAGTGTTCAAAGTCATTGATCACACCAAAGCTATACTGTCTATCTGTAAAAATAGTCACTCTCATTTGTGCTGAAATGCAACCTGCTATCATAAGGGCAATCAGTTCTGCCACTTGTGCAGAGGTAACACCATGAAGCTTCTACCACTTCTTGAATTGTGCAAACTACATCAGGTGCTCTCAAAGCTCCTTCATTGTTTCTCAAACATGAGCCGTCTATAAAGATTACATAATTGGGCTGATTGAGAGGTTCATCACTTATGTCTGCTCTCGGCTTGGTGCATAAGTCCATAACATCTTCATGTTCAACCTCATCCCCATCAACAGCACATTTTCGGCTGCAAGTATCTGTTGTTCATACTTTGTAAGTCTGCTGTTCATCAAATATTGTGTTTTTGTTCGAGAGAGAAATATTTCTACAGAATGAGGAACCATCAGTTTAAGAGGATGTCCTATCACTATGCTCTCACATCTCTCAATACTGACATCAACTACAACAACTGCTTTAAGGAATCTGGGCAATCCTGCAGCAACAGTGTCAGGAGTAGTCAAAAAATATGCTGCAGGGCTCCGTGAATCTCTATGCATCTGAAAAAGCTCTAAGCGAGCTTAGATTGCAAAACAATGTGAACATTGTACTATAATCTGACATTTTAAGTGTTGAGGCACAACAGAGACTTTCTCTCAGCTCTAGGAAAGCTTTCAAACAAACTTTGTCCAATGGAAGAGGATCATGCACATCTTTGTACGTCAACCTCTGTAAAGGCTTGGCCACTTGGTATCCACTGTCTACAGTAGCCAACCATTACCATAAACATCCTGACTTCTGAGTTCATGATGGATTCATTGTTAAGATAGTTTCAACTCTTTCCTGTGACATCTTTCCCATTCCCTTCTCAATTATGTGTTCCAAATACTGGACTTCTTTTTGACAATGTTGCAGCTTGCTCAAGACACCTTATGTCCATTCTCAGCTAAATGATCCAGTAGAGCAATTGTATCTTTTTTGCAAGCTTCTCGTGTATTTGATGCCACAAGTAAGTCATCAATGTACTGCATAAGAAATGAATTGCAAGGCATCTCCAGAGTCTTAAGATTCTTTGTCATAATCTGATCAAAGATTGATGGGCTTTCTGTATAAACTTATGAAGCTCGGCACCATGCCAAACTCTATCTCTAAACACAAATGAGAGCAAGTATTGACTGTCATCGTGCAACAGAATAGAGCTGAAAGCCTGACAGAGATCCAAAATGGTAAATCATTCTGCAGTGCATGGAGTCTTGTTGCTGTATTCGGTACCATGGGACAACATGGAACAATTATGTTGTTAATCTTTCGAAGATCCTGTAGAATTCGGTATTTCCAGTTAGGTTTCTGTAAACCCATAATAGGATAATTACAAGGGTTTCCAACAATATCTTTTAAAATTCCCTGTTTTAGCATGTTCTCGATCACTGATGTAATTCCTGCTACTGTCTCTGGTGTTAAGGTGGATTTCTAGGGAAAATTGTGTTTGGTTTTACTCTAATTCAGACCGGTTCTACACCTCTGATTAGTCTGATGTCTTTTCCTGAAAAGTCCCATACATCTAAGTTTAATGAATCTTTCAAATCAGGAGGTAAATCTTCTACTGTCCTCACTGGATATAATCTTACAGATGTTCCTTGCCGGGCCATCAACATCATCATGTGTTTGGAATTCAACACCATCTGATGTGCAGTAAATAATGCAATGTAACTTGTACAAAAGATCCCTTTCTAATAGATTTACAGGACTTGAATCATATACTACAAATTGATTATTCTCCTCAAATAAACGAATATAGCCCTTTACATCGCATGCGTTTACAACGCATGCGATTACAACGCGGTTGTTACAACGACCGCGTTGTTACATCGCAGTACCATTATAATGCAAGTCGTTACAACGACTTGCTCTAGGGGGCGCGCTGGACTTAGGAATAGTATAATTTACTATTCCAACTCCAGTGTGTGCAATAGTAGGGAAGGTGTTGGAATAGTAAATTATACTATTCCTTAGTTTAGAGCACCCCCTAGAGCAAGTCGTTGTAACGACTTGCATTGTAATGGTACTGCGATGTAACAACGCGGTCGTTGTAATAACCGCTTTGTAATCACATGCGTTGTAACGCATGCAATGTGATGGCTGTTTCCCAAATGAACCTATTTTTACAGGCACTTGCTCTGAAACAGGATTATTTATTTGTTTATTCATAATTCATAACACCTACAACTTGGATCTTCTTTCCTGAGAGAGGTAGGTCTGGGACATCCGCTGTTTTAACAGTGGATCGGGGAGCAATAAGAAAAGACACTTGGTGGTCCTTAACTTCTCCTTCTACAAATGGTCCACTTTGGTCTACCTTTGAGACGGAGCCAAGTACGCAAGCTTCCTCCCGCCTCAGGCACCTTCATTGGGAATTGTCAGAGTGAAAATGTTTGTTTTCCCACATGGGAAACTGGTGGAATGGGTTCTTGTTTTGAAACGGGTTTGGATTTGCTCTTGGTCCTTGATTCATATTAAACCTGGGATTCCTATATTCTGTGAAGCCATTGGTGCATGTAGAACCTGCATCATAGGAACTTGCGATTGTACTGTCATTTGCGTTCATTGTGCAGGCACCTGAACTGGAATAGTCTGTATCTGCATTTGGTTTGCTCCCTACATTTGTCCATCACCACTCTATTTGGATTCTGTCTACACACCCTCTTCCAATGCTTGCTGTTGTTGCAAAAATGACAAGGAGTTGACTTCTTCAATGTTGCAATATCTATCCCAGAGTTCGGGTAAATCGGAACACCTCTACCCTGTGAGACACCAACTCTACGTGAGCAGCTTACCTCCAACTTAAAAACCAACACCCCGCATTTCACTCATGTTTGCTCCAAATGACTGATTCTGGAATCGTTTCTGAGCTAGCTTTGTCTATGCGAGCGCAAACTTCTCTTTAAGTCTTTTCTCTTTTATTTCATGCTCATCAACTACAGTATTTTGCATACCTCAGGCTTGTCTAAAGGTTTTGTCTGTCAGCAAATCACATTTTGCTGTATGTGCACACTGATCTCTGGTCGCGACCCAAGGACAAACTGTGACACAAAACTCCTCATATCACTTTTCTCAGGGTTTTCTTGTCCACTGTGCAGTTTAAACACCTGTAACAATCGTTCATAGTAAGCATGCACTGATGTTCTTGCCGCTTGAGTAGTTCTATTGACTTACAGCCAATTAATGTCCCTCGCTAGAACTTTTCCTTTCAAAAAGGTAATCAACTCAACATATTTAGTCATGACCACAGGTGAGGGTGCACAAGTACGGGCATCTCTCAGAGGTTCAGAACAAGGCCACTGTACAGCTATTTTACATTCAGCCCACAAATCACTCTGTACTACAATGCCAAAGAAAGTATTCAAATCTGTCCACAAAACCTTTGAAATTTTAACAAATCTGTCAACTTGTGTATACCATTGTGCAGGATTCACTCTCAATTTCATAAAATTGTTTGTAAATGTTACAAGATCACCTCTACTCCACAGTCCATGAGCATATACAGTGAATCTCCCTTAAAGGAAAAGTAAATGCTTCATCTTCATCTGGGGCACTGGTGGTGGTTTGCTATTTTCTTCTGCTGCATCTGATGGTTCCTTTTTCTTTTCCTGTTTCTTTGCCCTCCTGTCCCCTAATCTGCCAAAATCACTCCATTTGCGGGTGCATTTAACCAGTTTCCCAACATGTAACCTCATCCCTGAAGATCGCATTGTCACAATAGCTTCATCATCTAATTGTGCCCTGAAGCTTCTTTGCAATGGAACACTCTTTGAAAGATCCACTTCATAATGTCCTGCTAATTCAGTTAATTTGTCATGTGTGGCAGCTACACGCCTCATGATTTCTTTACTAAAATATATCAGTTTATTTTTCTGCTAATGATCCAAATGTGAAATCTCTGGACATCCCCTAATAATTTCTTCTAATTATACCTTCACGTTTGAGACATCTAATGGTCTTTCTCTTTTTGTCTAGTGAAGGATCTCTCTGCACCTCCTGTCTTTTTATTGTCTGTGATTTCTTCAAACCACAGAGAAAAAATTCCATCCTAAAACGGTCCTGTCTCACTTTGTGCAACTGGTGTCGTAAAGACAATCCTTCTCCCTTCTCTCAATGATTGAACATTTTGCGGTGGTGTCCAAGCAACAATCTGTCAATTCTGTAATGTCACGATGAGCCCTCTCGCAGCTATTCTTCCTACAGCACCTTGAACTACAGCATTTAGGACAAAATTTATTGGTGCAGCCGCAACTAACACTACTAATGTCCATGTTTTTTTTTTGTAAACCTATATTTTTCCAGTTTAAGAGAACAAAGAAACAGTACAGTAAACAGTCAGTGCATGTCATCATGTGAAATCAGGGGCCAATGTCCATGTTGATGCAACTTGTGACACTGGGGCAAGAACAGTCACAATTGTAGCAGTAACACCTGAAGTTATTACAGTATGAGCCACTTCAACAGGTGCAGTCGCAATTTGAAGTGCTGGAAATGGTCTCTCTCCATCTGAAGGGCTGTAGCCACTGTCGCACTAGAAGTTGTATCACTATCAGTATTTGCTGTAGGAGCAACATATGGTGGTGGAATCGAAGCCAATAAAGCATCCAGAATATTGCAGTTTCTACATCATCATTTCCCTGTTTCCGATTCTTTTTAGTCTTTTCTGTGGTTATGACTGGGAACATTCTATCGCCCGTGATTATACCTTTTCTCCACCTTTGTTGTCCTTTGTCCCATTGAGCATCTGCATAATTTTGCACAGCTCTTTGCCCTGTTCTGGTATTTCACTTTCTCTTTAGCATGTGCCACCCTCTCCTAAACATTTATTGCTTCATATTGTGTGGGTCTAGGAGGTGGTTTCATCTTACATAATTTCTCCCTTAAATATTTGGTAACCTTTAAATCAAATGTACCATATTGTAGAAATTTCAATTGACCCTCACTTTCAGTGATCTTGCACCATTGATGAAGCCACAATCATGTATGGAGCCCTACATTTGTCATCATGCAATGAGCTGGCGCAACTTCCGGTTGTGCCTCTTCACCTTCCCAAACTGGGACTCCTACATCACCCCTCATCAAATCTCTAAAAGTTTTAAAAAATTTCATTTTTAGAAATAATTCAACAAATAATGTACAGTGATCAAATTTCAATTTCAATGTTTTGGTTCTGTTTTTATTTCTGTATGCGTCAATCTCTTTCTCCAATCCTGTCACAGTGTAGTAGTGAGCCTCAGCAAGGCCTACCAGTGCTTAGGGGTTCACCCTTCTCTGCACAGAGTCCTCAGACACTTAGGAAGAAGTTGGCATAGAAACTGGAATAAGAAAGACAGAGTTTATTAAACCTCATGAGGTGGAGCTAAATTCGCACATCACCCTTCAGTAATGCATGAAGTAGCACACTGAATGGAAGGACCATGGTCCTTTGATACCCACACAGGGGCTCAAATGAAGGCGGTACAAACACAAATGCTGGTTTTAGATACATATAAGGTCATACAGAAAATGCACAGTCGACAAGTGGGTGGAGCTAACAGTTTCTACTTCTAGTAGACACATCCTGACATTTATAAACTCGGAACAGCTGCAAGCTCAACTGAGCATGTGCAAAGCAAGAGGAACTAAATATAACTTGTCTCTAGGCAGATTTCAAGAGCAGTTAACAGGAAGGTAGGACAGAGCACATGGTGAGCACATGGCAGCACATGGCAACCAAAATGGCTGCCAGAAATACAAAATGGTTTCCACAAAGCGGACAATTTAGCCTCTAAATACAGGCTGTCTTTAGCCAATGCTTAACTTAAGTGCTGCCAAATTACAACAGACGACCCTTTCAGCATTGGCTGAAGACATTCGTTTATCTGGGGTAATCTAGATATTCATCCCGTACATCTATTAACATTATTTCAGCCACCTCTTTATTCAACATTTGTTGGGCCTTTGTTTCAGCAACGTTCCCTTTGGCAGGTATACAAGCAGAGATGCAAATGGAGCAAAGCATTGGACCACATTGGATACATACACAGCATGTAAAAAGTATCAACATTACATACAGGATAGTCAGTAGCTTCCAGCCCCAAGCAGAAACAAGAGTCCAAAACCATCTAGTCTAATTCTAAGTTTCAGGGCTCTGATGTATTTCAGTGACTATCTATTTCAATTTCAGAATAGCCAACAGCACATACCTAATAAAAACATTTTCAATAGATTTTTTCAGTATTTCTTTTATGAGGGCTAGAGAATCAATTAATATACTCAAGGAAAGAGTAAAGTAACATTTGGTAACTGCTCAGGAAAATGTTTTTCGTGTAGAATAAGCATGATAAGTAATACAAATATCAGGGAAGTCAGACAGATTATTACAAAAACAATCCTGGCTCCGGGGGACCAGGAGGACCACACAGGGCCATAGAAATTAGGACAAGGAGCCGCAAAGGGCTGCTCCTCCTCAAAAATGGGACGACCAAAGGGGTACATTACTAACAAAAAAAAAAAGAGTCCTTGGGAAATTATAGCCGCTGTACAAACCAGCCAGAGGAGAGTCTTCTCCCTGTGTCCGTTTGAGCCGCACAGGCAGGCTCTTGTTGTTCCCACGGTGGAGCTGCACAACTCGCAACTCAAGAATCACGGCCCAGTTTGAGAAGAAAAAGTCTTTCTTTCAGAATAGGGCAATCACCCCCCAGGGCAAATACCCTCAACGATCCTGTCCAGTGTCTCAGGCAGTGCATCAGTTTTCTTCACTTTAATCTAACAGGCACCAAGGGCACAGCACCTGTACCCTAAACTCAAGTCCTTCCCTAACTCCTGTATTGTTCCGCTGGCGCACTGCTCTTTTGTTGGGGCCACTGATTGTAGCCAATATGCTCAGGCATCCCTTGATCAACAAACAAAGGCGCAGACTTGCATTCACTTGGGGACCAGGACTCAAAAGGCCTGATGCTGGGATATGTGAAGCAAACCTTGTTTCAAAGGGGGTCACCTCAAGTAAAAGCCTCCTTGCCATCCTTATCGGTCTGTGACTCTCTCAGCTGGGCGGCATCAAAAACTGGATCCACAGAAAGATTTCTTCATCCTGATTTGTGACCCCGTCTTTCGCCCAAGACAGTGGCAGGGGTACACACTTTACGTCCCAGTGCTTCCGGCCTTCACTGAGGTCCTAGTTGCCAGCAACGCCTGTGCTGGTTCCCTTTATCTTGACTGTAGGCTGGACTGGTGCTGACTCCCAGGCTGGATCTGATGTCCGGGCCCCTCTGGCAATGGTTGTAGGGCAGCAAATATCTATTGGTGGGCAGAACAAAAAGTCTTTAGACAAGGCATAAAAATAATCTATCAACAGAGAGGATAGTCTCAGAAGACTTCCTTAGTCTTGGGGCCCCATTCATTAGCAAGGCACCCAAGAACCACTTCATCTTATCTGAGAATAAAAAAAACACCCTAGACCTATTGGCAAGTATAAAAGGAACTGTTTGGTGAACTGACAAGAATAATACGTCACCCAATCCCAAGCAGCCAAGGAAGTCTGTGTTCATTTACTAAATTCTGAGGAAAAAAGAAAAATACAGACATACTCCAAATCCTTACATTTGTGTATTCCTATATTATTCATCTGAAGAACCTCAAGAAAAAGGAACTTTTCTACAGTTCTACTTCTGAACCTTGCATTACTTGTACAGGGCTGCAGACACTGCTAAAATACTTTCTCTTAATAAAAACACCTACATGTTACACTTAGGGTCATGCTATGCTTTCATGTTATAGGCGCAGCAGGAAAATCTAAAACCGCTAATGTAACAGGGATTCTTATTTCATAAATAATTTTAAAAAAACCTCAACATAGGGGGTACATAAATTTCTCCAGCAGAACATGTTGTGACAAACAAACTCCTATAAAACAATATTTTCCTTCAAAATGTTTGCTAAGGATCACATAGGCGTCTTTCCTGCATTCTACTTTTCACGATCCGGACTATGCAACATCATTTTCAAAAGGAAAAAACCCTATTCTCTAGCTCTAATAAGGGCTGTCAGCTCAATTACACAGACTAGCTAATAAAAGACTAGCAATGCTCTTGCAAAACTGTAGGGAACAGCAACCTAGACTACTCATCCTTTCATAATTTCATTTAGACAGGATGGGCAGTAACATAGCATATTTTTCATCATTTTATTAATTCTAACAATTTTAAAACAGTATTACAGAATAGCCAATAACTGTCTCATGGCCATTTCCTAGACAGCTTAGACAGACTCAAGAAAGAGTGAGAAAAAAGAAGAGAGAAAACATAATTTTGCCTACCCTTAATTTGTAGAGGAGCTAACCTCCTTCCCCCATTTTGACAGTAGGAAAACCTGAAAACAGGTTTACCTTCTGTCAACACTATTTACCCCTATTTGTGGCAACTGGGCACAAACAACTTGTAGGACATATCATAGAAAGTGGCTATTTTCTGATTCAGCCTAACACAAGCACATTGAGTACTGTAGAAAGCGTTAATAACCAATTTACTAATTCCTTCAGCAATTGTACTAGATTAACATGAGGGCGCAAGAATGCAAACTAAAATCCATTTCCTCCTTATCTTAGCCCTTGCACAGTATTCTTTAAACTAAAACCATTATTTTTATATACACGGCAAATCAATGCTCTACTCAAGGCTGCTTTTCCTTCGTTTCATATGACTGCGCAAAACGTGCGTTTGCCAAAAATAGGAATCAAAGCTTCTCTTCCTCTCTCTGCGCTGTCATTTCCTCTTTCAAAAACTTTTCGGAGGTCGAAGTGTCCAAGCAAACCTTACCCTTCCCCCTGCTAGATTGCTAAATGCAGATCTCCGACCTTTGACCCTTTTCACCAGCTGTCCATTTTTGTTTGCAAGGCTTTCCATGCGGTCTTTGCAATTCAAAGCAACTCTGGAGAATCACAGCTGAAAGGCAGTCCTGTCCGGTGTGTTTGCCAGTAATTTAAAGGTAGGATAATTACGTCTGCTGGTTTCTGTATACTTATTTTCATTTGTGTACAGTGTGTTGGGTGCAGTAGGTCAGCTGTTTATTCTATACTTGCATGTATACTTTATTGAAGCCTCTGATCAGTTTAAAAATTGCCCTGAGTGGCAGAATTGCTTTTAAAATAGTGACTTTTGCTCAATTTCGACTTTGGTGGTAGGGGCACTTAAAAATGAATAACCTACAATATTTTGGTATATTAGGGATCACCAGGGTGTCCTCTAGATATCCCAGAGATGGGGGATCAGAAATGTATAAGGTATACCCTTAAAAAATAGGTTTTTATATGCCTAGATAAAGTGAAATTTCACATTGTACTCCCCACATCATGGTAAAGTGCTACTCAAATCCAACTTTGATGCTAGGAGCTATATATTATTCACAATATGATTATCAGACATTACAAAAGATCAAAAACAATTTTATGGCAATTATTTTTAAGAAACATTTTTTCCCTTCATAGAATCAAAATTTTCCTCCTTTATTTTATTTTTTTAAAACTAATGATCACAAACCCTTTTGATGGTTCCATATATGAAAAGCAAGCCTCATTCCTTTCCTATCACCTTTAAATGTATTCATTTATAATACAAAGCACAGAAGCCTTACTAAAACTGAAAAAGTCTGCGCCACTTTTAAAGGACAGTTATTATTTAACAGCAGAACCACAGATGTACTTGTTAAAAAGGCATTAAGAAAGGAAATCCCTTTTAATCTTTTCTCTGTTATCCAAAATAATGAAACTGTCTTTTCTAACTTATAAAATCAGCAGTTTTTAATGCACGCCTTTATACCGTGTTTGCACTAACTGAAAATCTAGTCGACTCGGCCTCATGGCCAAATAGCCATGTGTTGTTGACACAGCTGTGTTCTGACCAGCAGGCGTCAACATCTCACGCTTTTCAAGCCAGCACAAATCTATCGTTCTGTAATGTGGTGTTTATTTCAACAATAACCAATTCACTCAGATAATATGAATGGCTTTCAATATTAATATATAAGGATAATACTGTAACATTTTGCATTTTAGTCCTAATTGTGTGAAAGCACACAAATTCGGTTTTTTTTTCCTACCTATCTATGAGGCCTATTTTATTCCTATTGAATGTAAATTCTGATTTATCTGTACCAGTGTGGCAATTTGCACATATCTATAGTTTCTTACTTTATCAAGTTTAATGGTAGCGTGCAGCTATTTAGCATATGTTACATTATTCATTCCCTAAATTTAAAAAAAGTAGTTTTTTTTAAATGACATTTGCATAACAGAATGACAACAAAAACCAATATTAGCTCATTCCAGACATTTTCAGAAGGGGGTCATACACTCATAACACACAACACAGCGCGCTTAATGCTAGCCATTCTTACACAAAAAACATAGTCTATTTTACTGAAACAAGCCTACAGACTGTACGCAAAACCAAACTATTTGTAAATACTAATTGTAAGTCATATTTACAAGAAGAGCTCTCAAAAGTAGTCCAAAAGACTTCCATGTTCAAGAAGCCAAAATACACCAAATTCGCCAGTTTTGGCTGTTAGAACACTCAAAAAGCGCTCTGCATATCACCACTTATGAATGTTACTAAGTGCACAGATCAGGATCCGTTTTATGTACATATTTAGTTCCATGGGGTACTTAGTCACCAAGAAAGAAATATCTTTTTACTATATCTAAACCTATTTAGGTATCCCCTCTGAGGGAGTCAACTGAGTACTTACTAAATCCCTATTGGTACCTCCAAAACAGCAACACTTTCTGCGAAGTGTGCTAGAAACAGGCATGCCAAAAATAGGGCAGAATATGCAGTATTATAATCAAAGTAGCGCTTAAGGTACTCTTCGTACGTTGCGCTGTTCAAACAATTTCAAATAGAGAAAAATCTCCTCATTACCTGCCTATATGTATTGCAATGCATATATAACTTACAAAACAAATTCCAAAATTGGCCAATCATACAAACAAAGCCACAGTAAGTGTTACTAAAACTACCTTACCAATCAAAGGCATCAAACCAACAGCAAGTGCCGCAAAACGGCTCTTACCAATCAAATGGTGTCCAGGTTCCAACTGCCAAGTTCTCAAATCGACCAAATGGTCACTGCACGGCGAATCAACAAAAGAGATCTCAGTCAAGGACCGGCGCCGCCGGGATGGTCAGATCAGAAAGAAAGGAAAAACGCCATGGGTGCCAAGACTCAGGTCTCCTCAGGCAGCGATCGCGTCCAAGAGCAAGATTCCAATCCTTCATCTCGACCAGTCCTTCGGGCATCCGAGTCGCTGATGAGTCCCACGTTGGAAGCGCCAATTTGTAGTAGTGAGCCTCAGCAAGGCCTACCAGTGCTTAGGGGTTCACCCTTCTCTGCACAGAGTCCTCAGACACTTAGGAAGAAGTTGGCATAGAAACTGGAATAAGAAAGACAGTTTATTAAACCTCATGAGGTGGAGCTAAATTCGCACATCACCCTTCAGTAATGCATGAAGTAGCACACTGAATGGAAGGACCATGGTCCTTTGATACCCACACAGGGGCTCAAATGAAGGCGGTACAAACACAAATGCTGGTTTTAGATACATATAAGGTCATACAGAAAATGCACAGTCGACAAGTGGGTGGAGCTAACAGTTTCTACTTCTAGTAGACACATCCTGACATTTATAAACTCGGAACAGCTGCAAGCTCAACTGAGCATGTGCAAAGCAAGAGGAACTAAATATAACTTGTCTCTAGGCAGATTTCAAGAGCAGTTAACAGGAAGGTAGGACAGAGCACATGGTGAGCACATGGCAGCACATGGCAACCAAAATGGCTGTCAGAAATACAAAATGGTTTCCACAAAGCGGACAATTTAGCCTCTAAATACAGGCTGTCTTTAGACAATGCTTAACTTAAGTGCTGCCAAATTACAACAACAGCTTAATACTTGATGACTCATCAACCAATCTCAGTGTGGTTCTTCACAACAACTGACCTATCCTAGCGCGGCACTCTGTGTCGTCATCAACAAATAACAGCACAGCACTAACGCCTACAATCAATCTCAGCGCAGCACACTACAATGTACTTCTTGTTCCTCGCAGCGGTTTAACCTACTTTACAATTTTTCCTGTACACAAATTCTACAACTTTAAGCAGGCATAATAAACAAATAACTTTTGTCTGCTCCACTAAAGGATTCAAAGTAGAATTCTACAAATGGAAAGGAGCGTCAATGTATCCACTATGGTATCCAATCAATTGTTTTTCGAGAATCAAATCCATAGGCAAACTCATTTCATATGTGTTTTCCATTTATTAATTCAAAGGAAAATCATAGTTCCAAAATATAACAGTATCCAGTCGTCAGCCAAATATAACAATATCCAGTCGTCAGCCAAATATAACAATATCCAATCGTCAACCTACGCGTTTCGTCCTCACTTGGACGTCATCAGGGCTGGAAAAAGGATAAGTACACAAATCAATATAGATACCTATGTATTTTTCGAAAATCAATAATTCAATCACATTCCCCAAAATTAAAAACATCATATCAATTCATTGTTCAACAGCCCCTTTGAGTCTGCCTATTTACAATCTAATTTCCATATATTATCCCCATAAAGAAAGTAACATTAATGGTTTTTTGGATGGAAACCATCATGTGGTGTCAGCACCCTCCTTATTGCTACCACATCAATCCTCTTCAATTTCTCTCATGTACTTTATACACTGTTATTGTCATGCATCATGACATTATATTTAGACTTCTGGCAAAAATTGATCATACAAAAATCTCTTAAATTCTTATCCATCATCAACTCCCCAACAGCCATACTGCCTGCTAAGTTTCTTTAGTCACCTTTTGGAACATACCTCCAATGTATCTCCTAAGCGTTTATCCTTACAGTTCTTCAGCTCTTCACTTGCGCAACCCATACAAGTGGAAAAGATTATCCTGAACAAAAAAAAACAAAACAAAAATTATATGTATGCTTAAAACCACTTTATAAAGCCCTATTCGCTAGGGGAAATTGTTGTGATAAATCTCATTTTTATATTTAACTTTTACATACCCCAAAATAGAGACATAATGGGACAATGGGAATCCTGTACATTTTTCTAATATATTATCCAATTATGTAACAAGAGAACACAAAATACTTATTGTTCTCTTGATTATTAGTCACCAAGCTCTACAGGTCTATTGCTAAAAAGCCCTAGTCAGGCAAAGCTCCCCCATATCACCCCCTGGTTCTCACCTCTTGCCAGAGTGTCTTTTACTTTGGTCTTCCTGCCACGGCCTGACCCGATAAATCTCACCGTAGAATTGACTGTCTAGAATGCCTGTATTTCAATGTGCCAAATGACCAATAGGAAGTCGCTATTTCAAGCCTCTGAATTAACATTACTACAACCTCGGTTCCCTCTCAGGTCCTCACAGTACTTGACCAATCACCTTTCAAGAGCCAATGGTACTATTGTTTGAGCCAATCGCCCGTCAGTTTTATTTTTATGACTGTTTTCTCCCTGGTCCTCACTTATTTAGACCAATAGGAAGTCGCTATTTCAAGCCTCTGAATTAACATTGCTACAACCGTGGTTCCCTCTCAGGTCCTCACAGTACTTGACCAATCACCTTTCAAGAGCCAATGGTACTATTATTTGAGCCAATTGCCCGTCAGTTTTATTTTTATGACAGTTTTCTCTCTGGTCCTCACTTATTTAGACCAATCGTGAGTCAGACATCCTCCTTCCCTATCTCCCATGTGTCTATGTGTCAAGACTTCCGCCTGACCTGCCTGACGTTGGGCGGTATTGTATTACCATCTCCGACGACATGGCCACAAAATTCACATATTAAATTTGATTAGTTATAAAGGCCACCAATGACTATAATGTCTATATTTTTTTGAAATTACAATTCACATGGTCGTTGCAAATCAAAATACTCCCTGGAATATTGTAATTCTATTCACCGCCAAGCGCGCTCAGGAATTACGATGCCTGGCCTGCTTGGAGGTGGGCGTTTTTATCACATAACTATCACTTCCTGTCCCTTATGTGTACCATGTACAGGTTTGCATTGAGTGTGGACAACGTCAATCACTCATAAACATTTTTTTAATGAATGTCTATACTTTCGTTAACTCACTCTAATTATATTTGAATTCCTTAATCCCCAGTAATTGATTTAACACTACCTGACCTATCCAGGCTAGTGCGTGATGACATTTCAAATGGTCAAAGTTACACAGGCATCTAACCGGTAACATCTAAAAACATTTAATATGGTATCTAAATAATCATTCATTTGTTGTGATTAAATTTAAATTAATCGTTTTACAATTATTAATACGATACTGCCTGACCTGTTTGAGATTTTGCGTGGTGACACATTACTTATTCTCAGTCGAGTACAGCTTCTATATTACGGCTTACAGTAACAAAATGGATATGTTCTAATAGTAGCTATTAACGCAAACATCAATGCCCCATCTCAAGTAAATAACAAACAATGTATATACCTCCAACATGTTGTCAAACGACTTACGCTAGATAAAGACCTATTGCTCACAGTAGTATATTTTCACAAAGATGTAAATCTGTTACAAAAAATAGTGTAACTCATTGTCACTATTTAAACCCTGATCAACCGTTCTGCATTTGCTAATCCATCTAGCTTCCTGTTGCCTTATTTTTAGTTCCCAATCACCCCCTCTCACATTAGCGTCATTTATATAGGACTTCGTGATTTGTTAAAACAAGACTTTGAATTGCTCACCAGTGCGCTTGGTTGTTGTGCCCCCATCGCCTACAGGAAAGAGACATAGGATTCAAAGTAGTTCACTTATAAAGGAAACAATTGGAAATTAGGTTTTAACACCCTTTGTTTTCCCTACGCTTACACACACACACAAAAATGAGATCGCGACCAGGGAGAAATCACTCTAACTGATGTACCTTCCCTTTTCACAATAGGCTCCACTAACACCAATCAATATTAGTACAATCACAACAACGTTATAGTCCCTGTCTCGATTGTGCAATGCGATGGTACCTCATGAATCCACACCACAAATCTTAGCAGACAAATAACAACACAATTTCAACTGTTTATCCCATTGAGTCAGATAACCCTTTCAACTGCTCAACATTTAGCTTGCAAAATACCACTATTCTCAAGCACAATCAATATGACCAAATCTCAAACAGAGACAATAGCGATGCATGACCCTATTTATACTCACTTCTCTACCACTGCAACCTCCTTAGAAACCGCACCTCTGTCAATCTTCAAGTTTGGGCTTTGGGCTAAAGGACATGGGCCTTTCTAAACTAGGGCTAACTATTTCTGCTCCTCTCTCGTGGCATAAATCATCCTCTGCTACATTTGTTGGAGCATGTGATTTTACTATTACTTATTCATCAATCACGAACCCTGCGTACAGGTCGATGGATCTTTGATGTCGACAGTGATGAAAGGAACTGAAGTCAATATAAAGCATTATCAATTATCATTACTTTTAGTTCAGTCAATAAAAAGTGTTAGTGAGTTAAAGGGTTTTATTTCCAAATCTTTTAGTTATTCAATCTTTATTACGGTACTATTTTCCAAATCACATCATTTAAAGTTAATATAATTAATCAATTAATAACTGTTAATGAAGTAAATCAATATAGCAAATCAATAAGGCATCGATACAGTAAAAATGGAACAATTGTGTTCCATAAAGAAACTTCCCTATTCTATATAAATAAAGATTAAATGCAAGTAGGGATAAAGGTGTCAGTTCAGATACCCATGAAGGGTCCTGATGAGAGATTTAAGCTTGAGCATGAAAACAACTTGTTGCTATCTACTGATGAAGGAATGAATCCAGAAACACATGTGTTAGAAATGGGGGTCTCTAGTTGGCAGTTTGTTACCCTGTCCAAGCAGGGACTCTTCTTCCTAGTCAGGATAAGGGGGATACACTTCTAAAATAACCCCTGCCCACCCCCTTGGTAGCTTGGCACGAGCAGTCAGGCTTATCTCAGAGGCAGTGTGTAAAGCATTTGCACATAACCAACAGTAATACAGTGAAAACACCACAAAAGGACACCACACCAGTCTTAGAAAAATATCCAATATTTTATCTGTGCAAAACAAGACCAAAATCGATAGAAATCCACCATACAGTTCTTAGAAATATCAATAAGCAAAAATAGACTTGAAATACAGTTCCTTGAAGTCGATAGCTCCATCTGGGGCTATCACGACATCGTGAACAACAAATCAAAACAGTTCTGGCTGACTGCGGCATCGTGGGCCAGCTACGGTGTCAGGAAGACCCGCAAAACAGTAAGTTTAGACATGCAGGGCATCTGCGACCTCTCGTTGAGCTCCGAAGCTCCGGCGTCAGCAGGCGTCGGTTCTGGAGGTCAGTGCAGGAGTTGTTGGGCCCTTGAAGTCACACGAGTTGCAGATCAAACTCCTCACGGTTGAAGTCGGGAGCACCGTTGTCGGCAAGCGGAGGGGCGTGCGGTGCCCTCAGGTCGCCGTGCAGGCAGTGGCTCGGTAACGGTCGTCCAGTGGTGTCAGTTAGACCAGGGCTGTGGTGCAAAGTGATACGGTGCTCGTTGCGGTGCTGGCAGGTCACGGTGCAAGCAGTGTCGTCGTCGTTGCTGAAGTGCTGTCATCGGCTGCCGAACTGGAGTTGATGATGCCAGCGTCGGTAGGCCAGGGCTGCAGTGCGGGATGAGGGCGGTGCGTCGTGTAACTTACGAGCAGTGCCCTCAAACCACGGTGCAAGCAGCAGCATCGATGCCAGCGTGGAGTGGCATCGTCAGGGATATCAGGGCGGCGGCGTGAAGCGAGGCAGTGCGAAGTGCGGAGCCCACAGGTCACGGTGCAAGCAGCGGCTCAGTGGCAGCGTCGGGCGTCTTCACAGGTGAGACCAGGGTTGCGGTGAGAAGTGCGGAGGTGCCCTCTGCGGTGCCTTCAGGACACAGAGCCGGCAGTGGCGTCAGTGACTGCGTCAGGTTGCTTTTTCTTCTGTTGCAGCACAAAACACACAGTTCCCAGTGCTGATAGCAGATGAACTTGAAGTCTTTGCTGTTCCTGAGACTTCTTGAACAGTGGGCAAGCTCTACCTCAAGCCCTTGGAGAAACTCAAACAAAGAAGTTGCAAAAAGTTCAGTCCAGTTGTCAAGATGAACAGAGAGTTCTTACCATGAACTTGCACAGGAACAGAAGACGCTAGTTCCCTACTCCCTCTCAAGGATGTCTCGGAGACCTATTTATAATCTAGACTCCAAAAGACCCCTAAGGGGGAAGGGGGAGTGGACAAAATAACAAACAAAGAAGAGACTGGTCCTGGAACCTTATTCTCTCTGCTTCTCTTGATCTCCTGTCCGTCCTGCAGACTGTAATTCCGAGAAGACCTGAGGATACTAAACACAGAAATTTACTGCACCTCCTACTCTACTCTGTTCTTGTTTTCATAATCTTTACATTCTTATTACATACCCTAAGTTCCAAGATCTGTGCTTCTCTTCTATATTATTTCTTTGTAGTATTCTTTCCTTCTTTCTGCTATTGGTTACTGCCACCAGAAGACTTGACCTATCAAGCAATGATATTACTTAACTGCGTATCCTTACTCAACTTACTCTAATTATAAGATTATTATTGTAATGCTTCACCTACCTACTTTCTGTAAGTCTGTGCTTCTGTTCTTCACAACGTATTCTATCTTCTTATTGCTATACTATGTAGGAGTCTAATGATATTTATCTGTACAACATTTCTTAATTAAGAAACTAATTATTCTTCTTTTCTTTTCTTTTCTTTACAGCATTTGTAATCACCCTTTTTACTCTCTTTGCAGGTAAGTTCTTTTCTCAATGTCTTTTAAACTATATACAATACTTTCTTAAATATTTCCAAAGTTCTTCATAACAATAGTTTTTGAATAACTCTCATGCCACTTAGCTTATTTTCTTCTCTCTCTCTCTCTTCCCCCTTGTGCCGGTAACTGGAATCTGTGAGGAAGATTGACTGCCAAGAAGTTGTTGCCAGGAACGATGAAGGAGGAGCGTCGACGAAAGGAACGCCTCAAAAACGCCCTCTTTGCCTCTGAATCAACGGAGTTAACTCACCAACGAGGAATTGGAGGACCTACTCCCGACGGGAATAAGCGGAACGAAACCCGGAAGAAATCCCGACGAGAATCACTAGGGATATCCAGAAATTGCCGCGGAGCTTTCCTGTGAGGTACGCACTCGAGAAAGGCTTTAGTGAAGTGCGCATTCGGTACAGCGCGCGCGCTCCATCAAGCCTCCAAACACCTGTGGGGAAATACACTAGACCGCCGACATAGGTTGGAAAGCGGCGGCCATCTTTAAGTTCCACTCGTGACACAATGTTTTCCAATTGTTGGTTCCTGGCTGATTTCTCCCTTTTAGGTAATGACCTTTATTCAGTAATGTACACACCATTTGTGTCATGCGGTCTGGAGGTCTAACAGTACCCCCCAACAAAGGAGGTCCTCTCAATCTTGGTTTCGTAGGGAATCTTTGATGAAAAGATTTTACCAACCTGGGAGCATGAACGTCTGACTCAAGTTCCCAAGATCGTTCCTCTGGACCATAGCCTTTCCAATCTACCAAGTAGTACAGTTTTCCTTTAACCCTTTTAGAATCTAGAATTTCTTTTACTTCAAATTCAACTCCGGACTCTAATTGGATGGGTTTTGGGGGTGAGTCTTTTCGTAGCTCTGGTGATGCCTTTTTTAACAAAGAAACATGAAAAACTGGATGGATCTTCAGCTTGGTAGGTAGTTTCAACCGATAAGTAACTTGATTCATCTTTTTCTCAATCAGATATGGCCCTATAAACCTAGGTTGAAATTTTCTATTGCCTTTTAACCTAAGGTTCTTTGTGCTTAGCCAAACACCATCTCCTTCCTCTAGAGAAGGGCCCTCTTTTCTCTTTTTATCTGCATAAGTCTTATATTTCTTTTTGGCTTGCTCTAGGTTTTGTGAAGCAGTTTGGTGAACTTGTTTTAAGTGGGACACTAAATCTTTTACTGCTGGGACTGAAATCTCAGTTTGCCTTACTGTGGAATTTGGGTGTCGGCCATAGTTCAGGTAAAATGGGGAATAACCTGTGGAGACATTTCTAGCATTATTGTGCGCAAACTCTGCTGCCCATAAATAATCTGGCCAATCCCCATCTTGCTTCAAAAGGAACAACCTTAGGTACTGCTCTAATTCTTGGTTCACCCTCTCTGTCTGCCCATCTGTTTCGGGGTGGTAACTGGTTGAATATCTGGCTTCAATTCCCAAACCTTCTACAAAAGCCTTCCAAAAATGGGACAAGAACTGTGAACCCCGGTCTGAAATAATGATCTTTGGGATTCCGTGAATTTTCACTATTTGTGTACTGAAGTGACTAGCTAGTTGTTTTGCAGTGGGAACCCCTTTTAGTGCCATAAAGTGTGCCATTTTTTAAAAGGCGTCTACAACCACCAAAATCGTATTGAAACCCTGACTAGAAGGTAAGTCAACAATTAGATCTAGTGTGATCGTGTGCCATGGAAAGGGCGGGGTAGGCATTGGTTGCAACAACCCTTTCGCAGCCTGCCGTTCTGATTTTCCCTGAGCGCAGATTTCACAGGTCTTGACATATTTTTCAATATCTCTAGACATATGAGGCCACCAATAATGTCTCTTCACCAATTCTTCAGTCTTTGATTCCCCCTTGTGCCCTGCCAAAAGATTATCGTGACTTTCATACATTGCTTGATTCTGTAACTCCTCGGTGGGCAAGTATAAGGCTCCTTTATGGTAAGGTAGCTGGAGTTGAATTTCTCTTCCTGCTTCTTTCTCGACCCAGTTTTGCATTGCTTCTGGACTCATGGCTTGCGTTACTTGCTCCTTCAAATCAATGGATGTAGTGGCACAAATTATTCTTGATTTTGGAATTATTGTTTGGATTTCCGTTTGACCCTTCTGGTTGTCAGTTCCTAGTCTGGACAAGGCGTCTGCTTTCCCATTCTGAGCTCCTGGTCTGTAAGTGATTACGAAGTCATAATCAGCAAAGTACAATGACCACCGAAGTTGTCTTGGAGTTAACGTCCTGGCCGATTTCAAGAATTTTAGGTTTCGGTGATCAGTGAAAACTGTTACTTGGTGCTGAGCCCCCATAAGGTAGTGTCGCCACTCCTTAAAGGCATCCTTGATGGCCAACAATTCTTTCTCAGTTATTGTGTAATTCACTTTGGCGGGTGTCAGCTTTCTTGATCTGTAGGCGACTGGGTGTAGCTGACCTGTTTCCTTGTGTCTTTGGGATAGTACTCCTCCAACCGCTAGATCTGAGGCATCGGTCTCGACATAAAATGGTTCCGAAGGATCTGCATGTAAGAGTATGGGTGCTGTGGTGAAATCTTTCTTTAAGGATTTAAAGGCTTCTTCTGTTTCTTCTGTCCATTCAAAACGAATTCCTTTTCTGAGTAATCGTGTAAGAGGAAGTATCTTTCGTGAGAACTCGCTGATAAATCTTCTATAGACGTTTGCAAACCCTATAAAGCTCTGAACCTCTTTAACACTTGCAGGGGACTTCCAGTCAATGACGGCCTTTATCTTTCGCTCATCCATGTTTATCCCGGTTGGCGAAAGGATAAAACCCAAAAACTCCACTTCAGAAACATTAAATGCGCATTTTTCCAATTTCACAAACAGCTTGTTTTCTCTGACCTTTTGTAACACTCCTCTTACTTGTTCTCGATGTTTACTCTTGTCAGAGGAATAAATTAGGATATCATCAATGTATACAATCGCACATTGATCTATGTATTCATTGAGAATGTCGTTTATAAAATGCTGGATGGCAGGTGGGGCATTGCACAGACCATACGGCATAACTTGGTATTCGAATAGTCCGAATCTTGTTCTGAAGGCTGTCTTCCACTCGTCACCCTCTCGCATTCTAACTAAGTGGTAGGCCCCTCTCAGATCTAGTTTTGTATATATTTGCGCTCCTTTGACCTGATCTAACAGGACCGAAATGAGAGGAAGCGGATAACTGTTTTTCTTTGTGATCTTATTAATTGCACGATAATCGATGCAAGTCCTCAAATCTCCTTCCTTCTTGGGCACGAAAAACAGAGGCGAAGATGCAGGAGATTGTGATGGCCGGATAAAACTGTTTGCCAGGTATTTGTCTAGGTATTCTTTCAAATGATGATGTTCTTTTTCGGTTAGAACATAGACTCGATTGCAAGGCAGATTCGAGCCCAGCTCAAGATCTATTTTACAATCGTAAACACGATGGGGGGGGCAACTGCTCAGCTTCTGTTTCATTGAAGACATCTTCAAAATCCTGGTATTCTTGTGGTATTTCCTGGGAATTGATGACACACACTGATGCTCCTGTCATACACAAAGAATGAGCAGGATTACACCCAGTGGACTTTTCTTTTACTCCAAAACAATTTATTTTACAATAATCAGAATCCATCACGATTGTCCTGGAGCTCCAATTGATAGTGGGGTCATGCTCTGTAAGCCATGGTAGTCCTAAAATGAGCTGAAACTGGGGTGCATCAATTAGATTAAATTGAATCACTTCTTCATGCCCGTCACTAGAAATCATTTGCACCTGTTCCGTATGGCTCACTATGGGCCCGGATGAGAGATTTGTCCCATCCACCGCCTGGACTGGTTCACTTTTTGGTTTCAGTATTGCTCGCAACCCTACCTTAGCTGCAAATTTAAGATCACAAAAGTTTCCGGTGGCTCCGGAATCTATCATTACTGAAACCTCTGTCACAGTTACTTGCCGAAACTTAATTATCATGGACAAAATTAAGTGTGGAGCGGACGACTGCAGGGTATTGGCCACTTGATGTTCCTTTAGAGTTGATTCTTGATTAGCATCCACCGGTCCAACTCCCGCTACAGGTGGTGCTGCAAGTTTTCCTTCGTTTGAATGAAGTTTTTGGTTTCTTTGGACAACCTCTCACGAAGTGTCCACTTGAGCCGCAGTACATGCATAAGTTGCCTGCTCTCCTTTTCTCTTTTTCTTCTTTTGTCAAAGGACCCCTTATCGTTCCTATCTGCATGGGTTCCGAACCTAATTGTCCTTCTGTAGTTCTGCTGCTCTCAGACCGGAGTCTATCGAATCTTGGAACTATTGGTTTGAAATACTTCTCTTTTTGCCTTTTCTTTCGCCTTGACGGAAATCAATTTCTAAAACCAGATCTACTAGTGCCGAGATTTCCGTAGGTCGATTTGGTATTTGCGCCAGCACGTCCTTGAGTTCATCTCTTAACCCTCGATAAAAGACTGCAGCTCTTCTACTCTCCGGCCAGTTAGTCTCCACTACCAACTTGTTAAACTGAGCCAGGTATGCTACAAGGTCTCGGTTTCCTTGTCGTAGCTCGAGCAATTCATTATCGGCGGCTTGAGAGATTCTTCGCCTGTCAAAAATTCGAAGAAATTCCTGTTTGAACTCTTCATAGTTATGCAATAGGGGATCATCGCGGGAAACCAGAGGCATAGACCAAGATGCTGCGTCGCCGCTTAAGTATGACAAAACAAAGGCCACTCTTGACTGTGCATCTGGGAAAATTGAAGGGCGGCACATGAAGTGTAGGGAGCACTGAGTGAGGAATACCTGTGCCTTTTGTGGATCCCCACTAAATCGTTCTGGAGGGGCTAACGGAATAACTGGGGACAATGAGTGGATTACTTGTGTCGTCATCCTATTTGAGCTTTCAGTAGGAGGGTCTAGTGTTTCTCGTCCTGAACTAAATGGTTGTCCCATTCTCAAGGCTAATTCTGCTGTTTCTTTCCTTGAATTTACCACTTCCTGTCTAAGACTCTGATTTTCCTCCCTAACAGCTACCAACTCCTTTTGTATCGCCTCCAAGACTGTTCCCAAGGTCTGCAAATTAATTCCTTCAGCCATTCTGTTCGGGTGCAAGTGGAAAACGTGGGCACTTCACTCTGTCAAGACGAACAGAGAGTTCTTACCATGAACTTGCACAGGAACAGAAGACGCTAGTTCCCTACTCCCTCTCAAGGATGTCTCGGAGACCTATTTATAATCTAGACTCCAAAAGCCCCTAAGGGGGAAGGGGGAGTGGACAAAATAACAAACAAAGAAGAGACTGGTCCTGGAACCTTATTCTCTCTACTTCTCTTGATCTCCTGTCCGTCCTGCAGACTGTAATTCCGAGAAGACCTGAGGATACTAAACACAGAAATTTACTGCACCTCCTACTCTACTCTGTTCTTGTTTTCATAATCTTTACATTCTTATTACATACCCTAAGTTCCAAGATCTGTGCTTCTCTTCTATATTATTTCTTTGTAGTATTCTTTCCTTCTTTCTGCTATTGGTTACTGCCACCAGAAGACTTGACCTATCAAGCAATGATATTACTTAACTGCGTATCCTTACTCAACTTACTCTAATTATATGATTATTATTGTAATGCTTCACCTACCTACTTTCTGTAAGTCTGTGCTTCTGTTCTTCACAACGTATTCTAGCTTCTTATTGCTATACTATGTAGGAGTCTAATGATATTTATCTGTACAACATTTCTTAATTAAGAAACTAATTCTTCTTCTTTTCTTTTCTTTACAGCATTTGTAATCACCCTTTTTACTCTCTTTGCAGGTAAGTTCTTTTCTCAATGTCTTTTAAACTAGATACAATACTTTCTTAAATATTTCCAAACTTCTTCATAACAATAGTTTTTGAATAACTCTCATGCCACTTAGCTTATTTTCTTCTCTCACTCTCTCTTCCCCCTTGTGCCGGTAACTGGAATCTGTGAGGAAGATTGACTGCCAAGAAGTTGTTGCCAGGAACGCTGACGATGAAGGAGGAGCGTCGATGAAAGGAACGCCTCAAAAACGCCCTCTTTGCCTCTGAATCAACGGAGATAACTCACGAACAAGGAATTTGAGGACCTACTCCTGACGGGAATAAGCGGAACGAAACCCGGAAGAAATCCCGACGAGAATCACTAGGGATATCCAGAAATTGCTGCGGAGCTTTCCTGTGAGGTACGCACTCGAGAAAGGCTTTAGTGAAGTGTGCATTCGTTACAGCGCGCACGCTCCATCAAGCCTCCAAACACCTGTGGGGAAATAGACTAGACCGCCGACATAGGTTGGAAAGCGGCGGCCATCTTTAAGTTCCACTCGTGACACAATGTTTTCCAATTGTTGGTTCCTGGCTGATTTCTCCCTTTTAGGTAATGACCTTTATTCAGTAATGTACACACCATTTGTGTCATGCGATCTGGAGGTCTGACACCAGTCCTTTCTCTGCCCAAGACAGAAGCAGCCACTGCAGTGCAACACAGCAAAGCACACAGCCAAGTCGTAGTTCCTCCTCACACCTTCTCCAGCTCTTCTTCTTGGTAGGTTTCTGAGTCCAACAGGGTTCCAAAGTTCTGGGGTCTGGGCCCCAAAATTTATACCACATTTCCCTTTTTTCTCTTGTAGCAGAGAGTCTCTGTGCTTAGTCCAAACCAGTTCTGTCCTCTCTGGCCCAGCTTCCTGGCAGAAGGTGGAGACAGCATTGTGTAAGACAGACCAGGCCTATTCAGGTGCAGGGTAATCTCCTCCCACTACTCTAAATGCAGCTCAGCTCTTTTCAGCCCAGCCCTGACTCATCCAGGAAAGGCAGGACACACCTTAACCCCCCCCACCCCCCAGTGGCTTTCTACAGTGAATGCACATCCCCAGCCCCTGTCACTCCAAAGCCAGACAGTCAATCCACAACTCAGCAGAGGCACGCAGGGTGGCTAAGCAAGAAAATGTCTATTTTCTAAAAGTGGCATTTTCAAACACATAATTTAAAAAACATCTTTACTAAAAGATGTGTTATTAAATTCTGAGTTCAGAGAGCCTAAACTCCATTTCTCTGTCTTGTCCCAATGGGAAGTTGTACTTGTAAGATGTGACAAAGTAACTCCCATTCTATCCTATGGGACAGATAGCCTTTCAATAGTGAACTAATTACACTGTATTTCACTATCAGGACATGTCACACACACCAGTACATGTCCTACCTTTCACATACACTGCACCCTGTCCATGGGGGTACCTTGGGCCTACCTGAGGGGTGCCTTACATGTAAGAAAAGGGAAGGTTTGGGGCCTGGCAAGTGGGTGCACTTGCCATGTCAACATGACAGTCACAACTGCGCACAGACACTGCAGTGGCAGGTCTGAGAACCCTTTGAGGGTCTGCGTGTGTGAGTGGCACAACCAGTGCTGCAGGCCCACTAGCAGCATTTGATTTACATGCCCTGGGCACACACAGTGCACTTTACTAGGGTCTTAAAGGTAAATCAAATAAGCCAACTATGGAAACACCAATCCATACACACAATTTACAGTAGGAGTACTTGCACTTTAACACTGATCAGCAGTGACAAAGTGCGCAGAGACACTAAACCAGCAAAAACAGAATCAAAACCAGGAGGTCAGAAAGCAAAAAGACAGGGGAAACGCGCCAAAAGATGCCAGGTCTAACAACGTGTCTAGAGTTACACAGCACAGGCTTCATCAACAAAGATGAAAAAAATAAAGACTACTACTGAAGTAAGTGTTACCAAGCACTGAATTTACCATGATGCATTGGGGCAAATTTAGTGCTGGAATGTGAGGCAGTGTGCTCCCAACCTCCTTCTGTTTGAAAAGGCTTCCTTCAGCAACTGAGCTGTTGAGCTTGTGTTGATGCACCTGCACCCAGTGAGTTGTACAGAGACCTTCGAAGACTTTGGGCAGTATTTCCTGCACCCCCAAAATGACTTGTTGCTCTCTACTGATGAAGGAATGAATCCAGAAACATGTGTCTAGCGTTACACAGCAAAGGCTGCACCAATGAGTGTGAAAATTAAAGAGTACTACTGAAGTGTTATTATGCACTGCATTTACCATGATGCACTGGGGCAAATTGAGTGCTGGGATGTGAGGCAGTGTGCTCCCACCCTCCTCGCATTTAAACTAAATTTGAGGCAGTACACTCGTCGTCCATGGATGCTGCTTAGCAAGTTGTCCTCATGGCATTGAGCATTTGCTACAGTTTAATTGTTGGGCTCTGATCACAGAAACGTCCGTACGGGCATTACGGCGTGATGACGTCACGACACACACACACCGAAGTGGACTATATTGTGGCTATTATTTTTGGGGTGTGTGATTGCTTTGTACCAAAAATAAAATGCATTGTTGTGTCTCAGATACAGAAAACACAAAAACGAATAGTCAGTGATGCACAAGAGTGCAGCTGCTCCTTGCAGTGTGTTTTCCATGACCTGCAGTGTGCTACAAACCAATAAAGATTGCATGCAGATTTAATAAAATGTGAAGACTATGGACGCATTAACCATAAATATTACTTTCTATTTAAAAAAAAAAATTAAAAATCATAAAAATGAAGAAAATTGCACAAACGTTGCTGTCAGGTCTCTTGGGGCATATCAGCATCAAGGAGTCGCTGCTTCTTTGAAGGGTATTATCCGATGTACAGTGCGTTTCCTTCGGGCAGTAGCAAATTACACCGTGGCTCCCGCGCGCTGACAGGTGCAATGAAATAAGACCCGAGACCAGTGACTTTCAACCACCCCCAATCCACAAAGAAACCCATGAAACAGGAGCTTCACACAGTCCTGCACGTGCCGGTGCAATCAATAGGACTGGGAGCTGCTGTCAGCTTCAGGAGTAATCTGGAGGACGACTGTGTACAGTGATCCCTGGCTCGGGCTCTGCTCGGTCCCACGTGCATTGTCTGGTGACTCAGTGTTGGCTTTGTCCTTGTCTCTTTCTGCGAAATTTTTAGACAGCGCTCTCAATGCCATCCATTCAATTACTGTTCTTCTTTGTCTCTGGAATTGATCAGAGTTTATTTTTAAATTGAGTATCTAAGTGGAAATCAGTACATGGTAAAGCTTTTTTCAAATCTGGAAGGAGATACAACGAACAAGCAAAGATCCGGCTTAATTGCAAACGACATTGTTTTATTTAGCGGTGCATTGGAGACATCACCTATAATGTTACTTTCACTAGCCTCAGAAAAGTAAGTACCATACCCTGTGGAAAAAGGTTTGCTCCTAGCAGTGAGCACAGCCAAGGCAAACATTTTAAAGATATTCACGGAAATCCACATTTTTAATGCGGAAACTACTTCACAAATATTATAATTTGCAGACTGCTGGAGTAACACTCTGCGGGTCATAGACGCCAACGGAGTTTCAGACTATCATCTGCAGCACCGTAAGTACTGAATAGTCAAATATTGGCACAATTCAGGATCATACAAATATCATTGCTCTCATATTCTGAGAAAAATTAAACTGAAAAGAGACCTATCATAAGCAGTGCTAATAAGGTTGAGAACAAGGTAGTGATACTGCGTGTCCTTTGTCAAGCAGGAGTGTGTCGCTTGAGTACCTGGATTGTGTCTAAAGTTCGTTGTGCTCAGGATCATACCTCACTTACACCCTCATTATGCACGACTCATAGTCTTCGATGGGCCCAGTTGCGGTGGATATTGGGTCCATCACATTTACAAAGCAATGCTAAGCAGAGCTGACTTGCACTTCACTGGGTAAAAATCCAGGCTGACATGAGGAAGCAGGAGGGCAATTGGAGGTGGTATATCAAACTCCTTCAAACATTCCCCGTTCCAAAGTATGACCTGAAGGTCCAACATGTAGTGGGACAGTGTTTTCTGACCCCCCAGAGATACCATTCTGGTCAGTAACGGATTCTCCAGTGGCTGGAAATACCAGACTTTAATGGGCCACTCAAAATCAGTGTCTCTCTCATGTCACTTTTCCTTTGTCTATTTTCTTCGGTACTCAAAAACAACCTATATTATTTCAATGTTCCTGTATTTCCAGAGGTACTTGATTAATTTACAAGTCACATAGGGAGTAAAAGGAAAATCATCTGTAATCACCTACAGTCACTTCCTTCACTTCAGTCCTTTGATAGGGTTTCACCCCAGAATCTTGGCATTTACAAAAGGTGTTGGTATCTAAATCTCGTTGTTAAATGCCCAATATACTATTATGTGTATACCATAATACAACTTTGTTAGCCAGATGAGATAACTCTTTTTTGTTGAGAGGTGTCTTTAAGGGGAGCTGATGTGAACAAAGGGTGATCTGTTAGCGGGGAAAGAAGGATAGTGAGGGGGCATTACACTGAGAAGATTACATGATGCAGGAGCCAAGGGATGAGTACGGTCTGGTGTAAAGCAAGGAAGGGGCTAGCTAAAGATATGGAAGGGCAAAAAGCAAGGGGCTCTGTAGGCAGTGGGACCTAAGGCAATAGTGAGCTGTTTGGGGATAATCCACTTGACTGTGCTGTGGTTGTCAAACAGATTTGATGTGCTTAGGTGTGATTGCAGATAACGTACTGCTACTTCTGAATAAGGTCACCTGAGCCGCCAACCTATTCAAGTAGCCTCTCTTCCTCAAAGTTGTCAGTTGCCTCTAATTGCTAGGAGATTAGCTTAAGGAAATAATTCTACTTTTATATTTTCTTCTTTTATGATCAGTGCTTGAAATGGAAAAATAGAAGTGCAGGTACTCTGTAACAGAGTACCTGATTGTTTCTGAGAAGTGCCGGTACTCTCCAATTAAAAGTATTACGTTTTCCTTAAGAAGAGCAGGTACTCTTCCTCTCAAAATAAAAAAGTGCCGGTACTCAGTACCGTACAGTACCGGCCCATTTAAAGCACTGTTTATGATTCCCAACTGTCTCTGAGGCACCTAAATCCTGCCTACATGATACAGACCTATTGGTGTTTTAGTTATTAGTGCAGCGCTTCGAGTTTCTTTCTGGACTTTATAGCACATAATTCAAATATAGCAAAGCAGAATTTCCAAATGTAAACCTTAATCTAATAGTCATATAAGAACCATCATAAGCAGTTGGCCTTCCTCTATTAAACAAACTACTGTTGATCCTTCATCCTCAGCTATCATCCTGTTCCTTTACTTCCATTCTTTGAAACAAATCCTGAATAGTTAGTTTTAGTTGTCTTATCTCTTTCCTTGCTATGCACAGCTTTCTCACATCTTTCAGTCTGGAATCAGGGTGTTGCATTCCACAGAAACTGCCTTCACTCATGCATCTAACTTCTTAACCAGCACAATCACCTCCATTTGATTTTCCTACTACTCGACCTCTCTTCACCATTTGATTGTGTTGATTGCCCCACTGTACTATCCACCCTAATTAATTTTTGAATGACTGATTCAGCTCTATATTAGTTTAATCATCTCTCTCTGATAGTGGGGCTCCTCTCACCCCACCCCCACACTTATGGGAATTGGTGTCCACAAGATGTTTACAAGGTTCTGTTATGACAGGGTTTTCTCCTCACTCTACACCACCTAAATTGGCACATCATCACTTCTTTCAGCCTGGTATCTCTAGGTGGATGATACCCAAAGCTTTCTCTTTAATATTTTCACCACCTGACAGTGATCTTTAGCACAGTTATTGTTGTGGATGTTGGAGCGCAAAGTTTGCTCTTTCATTTGTAGGGGTGCATCATAATCATGGGCAGTCTGCACCTATATATAATTCTTTATCGTATTAACTTAGGATATTAGAATGTGAAAGGTAATAATGTGAAAGGTGACGTATTAGGGATATTCTCAATGTGAACGTGAAGAAACTAATGTTGCAGTTATGTGTGTTTAGTTGAAAGCATTAACGTGCAGAATTCGTACATGCTGCTGACAATTATTCAGGTATTTGATGTGCTTATGTAACGTGTTAATATAGATGTGCTTAGTAATAATGTTCATTTTATATGTGTAATTTCATGAGGCCTTGTGCCATTTCTTATGTTGGCCGATGAATTGTATTTTCTTTTGGAAGCTCTCGCATAAGATTTAATAGTGAATTTCATGTGCGTGTTGGATATGTTCTTTCTCACATTTCTGTTGCAGGTGGAGAATTCATCTTTGTTAGCTAAAATACTGTCTTTGTTTTAGTAGTTAGGCTTAGGGAGGAGAGGATACATTGAACGTTGATAATGATAATAAAGAACTGTTGTACTTTCTCATCGGAGCAAGCCTGGAAAGCAATGTCATCCGCCAACACCTGGGAGCATCGCTGCCTAATGGAAAATCACCTACAAGGAGGTGGCTTGACTGGATGGTGTGATGTTGCAATGCATCTTGGGATATTACCTGTGAGATTGATGTATCAAAGTTAGGGACAGTGTCCGGGGATTTCTGCCTTGCCTTGAGAGAGAGCATCTTAGAACGAGCTTTGCAGCTTTACGCTATTTGACCCATCTAAATGTGAAGAGACTTCTTAGGAAGACATCACACACTGACACCTTAATGGATCTTGCTTTGGTATTGTTAAGTAGGGATGTCACGCTGGTTGTAGTGTAGGGACAGACTAATGCTTTATACCCATGAACTTCCAATGAAGGGGAATCTCGATGTTTGCGCTGTCATCTTCTGTATTCTGGTGCTCATAATGATTATTCTGTGCATGTTGCACCGCCTTAACTTCACCCATAGATTTGGCTTTGTATTAGTTCCAATGTATTTCTACACCCTCATCTTGAGATGTCTGTATGTCCAACTGTTCTTGGCTTTGTAATAAACTAACTAAACTTAATTTGGGAGTCTGTGATTCTTCAGAGTCATAGTTCATTGGAACTGCAATGACTGATTGGCTAACGGTTTTTCTCCCCTCCACGCTTGCATGCTGAGAAAAAGAGCCATTGACCTGGGATTCTAGAACAGATCTAGAACGTGGAACCCGCCTCCTTCAGTTGGTAGCAGAGTCGGCTGGTCCTCCTATGAAGGGGGGGGGATCTAGAAAACTCTAGAAAATACCTAGATCCCTTGAGCCCCAAAATAGAGCCCAATGATCGAGAGCGGAGAATGACGGACTTTGGCAGAGACCGACGGAGATTGATGGTACGGTGATAACAGCGGCGAACGGAGGAGTGAGTATCAATAGGGATGCGTTGTGTGTTAGATTGCAGGAGTGTGTTGATTGTATGATGTCTGGCGGAGTTTGTGTGAATGTTGAGTGAATGTGGTTTCGGGCCGGACGTGGTCCAAGGATTGTGATTTGAGTTTCAGGCCCCGAAGTGGCCTAAGATCCCAGGATATATTAAATGGTGTAGGAGACACCGAGTTGTTGTGATTGTCTGACCACAGTTTGAGGAGTTGTCGTGAGACGTCATTGGCAATTCCACCTATGACGGGGAACTTTGTGTGAATGGGATGTGTGAGAATCGTATGGTAAACCTTGTGCACGGGGGTGGACTTTATTGATTCAGGTGACCAGCCCAGGTCGAGGGTCACTGTGTGTGGATGTTCTTGAGTGATTGAATTCTGTCGATCTTTTGAAAAGGCAGACAGTTATGGAGCTGTGATTGTGTGAGTGAACGCAAACAGAGAAATTGTAAAGGAGGGTGAGCTGCTGCGAGGAGGAAAAGGGTGACGTCAGAGTGCGCCACGCTGCAAGAGGTAGGTTGCTGTAACACCGCGCTGGGATTGGTTGGTTGACATCAGGAAGTTGTAATTGAGAAAACTTGTCTGTTGAAGGGAAAATTTGAATTAATCATGCGATGCTTTAGGGTGTTACGCGATCTGTTCAGGGGAGATCGGGGAGTGATTACTCGAGTGGGTGAGGAAGCATCGCCCGAGGATACCCCAGCACACTATATGGCAACAAATGTAGAACTCCATACTATAGTTTGGCTTCAAAATTGACACAAAATCACTGAAAAAGAGGGAGATTTGGCTTTTCCACGTTATGGTTCATTTCGATTGGAAGTGTTGTATCAGTTGAGGGGAGTGATGTCTTCACTATGGCCTCCACCAAGACCTTCACAATTTGAGGCATTAGATGCGTGGATGTGAGCAGCACAGGCAAAGAACAGGGAGAGATTCCATGGCAAGATGAAAAAGGCAATGAAGGCATATCAGGATGCACGATGGGACGCACAACTTAAAAGATGGAGAGTAGACACTATCGAGGGAGATAGGTTGTACCCAATGCTGGTGAGAGAGGGAGATACTCAGGATAGGAGTGGAGGGGATAACAGAAATGATGGGAGTGATACCGATGATAGCCTGTTAGACAGATTATTGGCAGAGTGTCCTCCACCGTACAATCCACATTCAGAGGAAGGAAGGCGAGAACTGGTAAATGCAGCAAATATGGAAAGAACGGTAACAGCACAGACAGGCCCGGGTGCAGGGGTAGTGGGAAGTATTTCAACAGGAGTAGAAGGAACATGGATACCGGTGTTAGGAGGTGCAGAGTCAAGTGGAGTCAATGCAGCTTTATGGCTGCCGGAAGCCCTTACGGTACCAGTCACTATCGGACCTATAGTCTCTGTGTACGACCTCGGTCTAGTACCATACGATCTGTGTCATTAGCAAACTCGAATTCAGATTTGAGAATGTGGGAAGCTCCATTCAGGAGACCCATGGGAACGATAAAAGAAGTAGGTGCAGGCCAGGGAACCTCTGGAAACCAGCATGTCTTGCAGACCGCAAATTCAGAGAATTGGCAAAGGAAATCGGAACAATGATAGAGAGGGACAGGATAGCAAGTCGAGTCAGGACACAATAAAGGCTGTGGTAAAGGCAAAATTGTTGGCTGTAGTGAGGTTGAAGACTGAGGTGGATGAAATAATCAATGGGAACTTGCCTTTGGAGAGGATAGAAATTTATAAGCAGGATGAGTTATTCTTTGTGGTGAAGGATGTCACCCTTAAAGCGAGACAAGCACATGAGAAACTGACAGAATTGGCTCAGAAATATGATGTAGACTTGTCCAAAATGAAAATGTTACAGGGAAGCCATAGGTTGAATTACAGTGATCAGGAACTGGAAGAGAAAATGGTAACAGGCTTGAAAACCCACATTCGAGAGCTGATCATAGGGATACGTGCATGGAGTATGCTTGACAAATGGGAGGAACAATGGTCAAAGAAAAAGAGCGTTAGGAAGGTGATGGGAGAAACACCGACTCCTGGAGGGGGAATACAAGGAGTTGAGGCTTACCCACTGCAAGAAGTGCCTAGTGGAGGGTATGTGCATGTGCCTTGGAGCAGGGGTGATTTAGCAGCGTTCACAAATGATTTTCCTCGGCTGAGGGAGAAACCTGCTGAATGGTATAAGCAAGTCGGTCACTTTGTAAAAATCTCGAAGGTGTTGTGGATTGATTTGAACACATTTGATATATGGTTCCTAGTGACTTATGGTCCACCTGTAAAATCACTATTGATTGGCCTTCTGCTGAACCCGACAGAGATCCTATACCTCACGGTCCTTCACCATTAGTTATGAAAAAGTTCGAACAAGTAATTACATGGTTACAGTCTAAAATAGCACCACAAGATATCGATTGGGTTAAACTCTGTAAGACACTCAGTCTCGGTGGGTTAAAATAGGTTGTACGACCCAGGAACCCAAAGAATCAGTACATGCTTACTATGAATGGCTCTTGCAAGCCTTCAAGCAATACTGTGGGTTAGATACTCTTGACCCTAAAGATATGGGACAGTTTGTTTTCCAAATTTGTACTGGGATTCAGACCGGAAATTAATGTTATGATTCAACAGCATTTAATCTGCTGGCAAAACAAGTCTGTGGATGAAATCCCACGGTATACAGTTATTGCAGTGATGAGGTGGATTCCAAGCACAGGAGAATAATGAAAAAGTTGTTGTTGGTCCAGATGAGGAATGCGAACAGAGTAGATCAGGTGCAGACAAAAGGGGGAACGATAGGTGCGAGTGTCGAGCCAATCCAGCAAATCAGTTGCAAGAAGGAGAGATCGTACAGGTGCCCGATGTAATATACACTGTGACAAGACCCAGATCTTATAATGGGGGAGGTCAGAATCAGCTAGTGCAAGAACACCAACCTCCGAGAGTCCTGCAGAGTAATGGAGCGTACCACCAAATGCCCTTCATAGAAACTCTAGACAGATTCGATCAGGACCTGTCACAATGACGGTGCCTGAGGGGGGCGGAAGACTGTACCCTTGGAGCAGTCTTAGAGGTACACCATAGTGGACCGTATGTGGAGGCGGATGTAGGCGGTCATCCCATTACATTCTTAATTGATACTGGTGCTACCTGTTGTACTGTGAGATCTGCAGAAGTCCCAAACCGACCCCTCTCGGGCGATCAATCCAAGTTGTAGGAGTTTCCAATAGGAGAATGACCAATCCATTGACAGAAGAAATACCTGTGAAAATAGGAACTTTCAGGATCAACACTAATTTGTGGTGTGCGATTCGAGTCCACTCTGTTTGCTAGGACGTGATCTCTTATGTAAGTTGAATTGTACCATCTATTGTACACCTAAGGGAGTAGAACTACAGACTAATGATGATGATATTGCATTCAAATTGGCGTACGTACCAGAACCATTGTGTAGACATGTTTCCAGTACTAACAGTGGATGACATGCCATGGGATTTGAGAGACACCGTCCATCCCGTGGTGTGGGACTTCACAGGGGAAGAGATAGGACTGATTCCAGGAGCTGAGCCAGTTCGGATACAGGTCAAGCCAAATGCAGAATTTCCAAGAACGCCCCAATACAGCCTGACCCCGGAAATGGTGGCAGGGATTACACCTGTGACTGAGTCCATGATTTTGCAGGGCATCTTGAAGGAGATAATAGGAAGTTCATGCAATTCACCCATAATAGGGTTACAGAAGCAGAGCGGCAAATATCGCATAGTTCAAGACTTGAGAAAGATCAATGCGATTGTGATTCCATGTTGTCCCATGGTATCGAATCCATCTGTGATCCTGTTTCAGATTCCTTGTGAGGCTGAATGGTTTACTGTGATTGACTTGTGTCAAGCATTTTTCTCCATCCCACTTCATGAGGAAAGCCAATTTTTCTTTGCTTTCCGGCTGGAGAATTGTGTTTTAACATGGTGTCGTATCCCACAAGGGTATACTGAAAGTCCATCTATCTTTAACCAGATTTTGAAAAAGAATCTTGAGAGCTTGGTGCTGCCACAGAATTCAGTGCTCGTGCAGTACCTTGATGATCTCTTGATTGTATCGGAGACAGAAGAGGCTTTTAGGGATGATACAATTGCTCTACTGAACCATTTGGCAGGAAATGGACACAAGGTGTCACCGAGCAAGCTTCAGTACTGCTTGACTGAAGTTCAGTATTTGGGTCATCGCCTTGAAAAAGGCATGAGGAAAGTGTCACCAGACTGCATCGATGCGATCATGAAAATGAATGCGCCTACCACACAAAAGGAAATCAGGATGTTTTTGGGAATGGTTGGCTACTGCCGACAATGGATCCCAAACTTCTTGTTAAAGGCGAAGCCCTTACTGAGACTCACACACAAAGATGTGAGCGATCCGGTACCCTGGGATAACGATTGCTTGGTTGCTTTCTTGGAGCTCAGAGAATGCCTTTGTCGTGTTCCAGCTCTGGGAATGCCTGATTACAACACAGCGTTTTCGCTATTTTACTGTGAGAGGGATGGTTGTGCTCTATCTGTACCTTCCCAGACACATGGGGGTTTCCGTAGACCAGTGGCTTACTTCTCAGCTACATTAGATCCTGTAGTTTCAGCGTTGCCTGGATGTCTCAGATCAGTTGCTGCAAAAGGTGTGAAAGTATCGTGATGGGTCATCCTCTTACTGTTTATGTTCCACACTCAGTTGACTCCTAATGACAAGAACCAAACCACAGCATTTGACGTATAATAGATTAACCAGATACGAACAAATCTTATTGGCCGCTGAGAACATTACCTTGAAGAGGTGTTCTGTGTTAAATCCTGCTACTTTAATGCCTATTCCAAATGTTGATGGGGAAGATTGTGAGGACCATTACTGTCTGGATGTGACTGAACTTTGTACCAAACCGAGACCCAACATTTTCGATGAACTTCTACCTGATTCTGATCAAGTTCTTTTTGTTGATGGTTCATGTTTAAGAGACAATGAGGGTTAATTGTGGGCAGCTTTTGCTGTTTGTACCATTTCTGGAGTGGTGGAAGCTGCTTGTTTACAAGGAGTGTACTCCGCACAGGTAGCTGAAATCATTGCATGCATTTTCAATGGGGAATATTCAGGTGAGAGCACAGAAAGAACCAAGCTCAGCATGATGCTAGCCATCGCAGATACCTGGGACAAGGGCAGGCGTCTGCTGGGAGAAGTGTCAGATCAAGAATAGGCTGGTTGGATCAGAGCAGGTTGTGAAAGGAGGGAAGATGGCATTTGGATCTCCACTGACGGTAGAGCAGAGTTGCTAGATTGTTTACTGAATCCTATAGTGAGACAGATTCATGGAGCAGTTCATATTGGGAGAGATGCAATGGTGCGAGTGTTCAGACAAACGTGATTTAACCCGAGGTTTCGTGTGATTGCTGATGCAGTGTGCAATCGATGTGTCACATGTCAACAGATGAATGCTGGAAAGAAAACTGTGATTGCCTTGAGTCACATTGGAAGGTCAGGAGGTCCTTTTAACCGAGTCCAGCTAGATTTCGTAGAGATGCCTAGGTACAACGGCTTGAGATACATTCTGGTTGAAGTGTGCATCTTTTTATGGTGGGTGGAAGCATATCCAACTAGAAGGAGTGATAGCCTCACAGTAGCCAAGTTATTGCTAAGGGAACTTATCCCACGCTTCGTTTTTCCAACTACATTGAAGTCGGTTAGAGGAACTCACTTCCATAGTGAGATTATGAAGCTGTTGTGCACTGCTTTAAATGTCGATCAAAGACTACACTGTAGCTACAGGCCAGAAGCATCAGGAGTGGTGGAGCAGCTAAATGGGACTCTAAAGATGAGAATAGCAAAGGTATGCTCTTCGACGTCTCTGAACTGGCCTGATGCATTGCCTTTGGCGTTGATGAGTTTGCGCAGCATTCCAGACAGGAGGACTGGGCTATCCCCTCATGAGATCCTCATGGGGAGGGTGATGTGCTTGCCTGCAGTGCCATCCACAGCTTTAATTAACATCACAGATGATTTGGTTCTTGACTATTGCAAAGGATTGGCTTATGTGGTTTGTTCTGTGTCCCACCAGGTTGAAGCTGCGACTGTACCGACCTCGAAAGACCTCTGCCATGACTTGGGCCCGGGGGATTGGGTCCTGGTCCGAAAACATGTGAAGAAGAACTGTCTTGATGCACGTTGACAAGGTCCATATCAGGTGATTTTGGTGACGAACACTGCTGTGAAGTGTGGAGGATTGCCAAACTGGATACAAATGCCGGGGAGAGTGAGGTCCAGGACGTCAGTGCTAATAATTGAGATTGAACTGCTAGTTCCTAGAGTAGAGGCTAATGAGTTCTGACATTGACTGTACCCTATCCACCGAGACTGAGTGGCTTACAGAGTTTGATTTTGGAAGATCTCATGTTTCCAACCTTTGGGAATCAGCTATCAGCTCAGGAGATTGCAGCATTTTGCATTGAACTTTTGCAGCTGTCATTGAAGAAGTTGGCTCTGATCTCATAAGGGATGTACATTGAATTTTGGACTGTAAATAAAATCCTTTTGCTCAAAAGAAGATAACCTAGGCCCGAGTGGAAGAAGAATAAAAATAGGGACTTTTCCGTAGAAGAAGAAGGAGGGCTAGCGGAGTCTTCCAAGCTGTGTAAATATTGTGCTATGAACTGAAAACTGTTTCCACGATTTCAAGAAACTGCATATGAACTTTATTGTGCAACAGTGAGAGGCAGAAAAAGACACTTTGCATTGGTCCTCTCACAGCCACAATCTGAACTCAGTTGAAAATGGATTCTGGAAACTCATACCGTAGTGTCACGCTTGCCGATCCCGCCATGTCGAGTGTGCGGGCTACAGTAGAGGAGTATAAAACTCCTCCGATCCTGTGCTAGAATGCTTAGCGTTCTATTGTTTCGGGACCCTGTCTAGTAGCTTCCCGGTCACTCACCTGCAGTCCTTCTGGTTCTCGGCGGGATTCTGGCGTTCCTCTCCTGATGTTGTCGCATCTACTGCCCGCGGTGTCCTGACTTCTCACCTCGGTCCTCCGGCGGGTTCTGGCTTCCCCCTTCGTCGGCTGTCGTGGCCGATGCCTTCAGCTCCCTGAATTTGCATCTGCATCATCGAACCCGAGGCTTCTTCATTCCTGCAAAGACAAAAAAGAAAGAAGACAACCAGCCATTCCTTACAGTAACAGTGCAGAATGCGCTGCCAAAGATTTCAGTAACTGTAATTACTCTATACTTATCTAAACATAGGACCCTCGTCCTTGGAGATCTGTTTTTTCCTTTTTGTTGTTGTTGTTGAACTCTCTAAAAACAATTGTTCCTGTAAAATAAAAGGAACGCAATATCACTTCCTTCTGATGTTAAGGTGGAATTAAGTATAGCTCATATGCAAAGTATGTTTTTACGTTGTGCTAGCAAGCTGCTAGGGGATTAGTTTTCAGTTCAGGTCTCCTGATGACATGGGCCATTCCTCGTAGTACATAGGTGGGTGTCATTGAGCCTTTCTCTTATTTTTCCTTTTACACTACCTTGTTGCATAATCCCATTGACGTTCTTCCTTTCATTCTCTGTAGACAACAACCACAGATCCCACTCAGATAGCCTGTCAATAACTAGTGGAAGAAGGGAATTACTCAGGTAGTTATAGTGCTACACCATACCTCTACACTATTACTTCAATACAGCATTTTCTTCACATATATTCTGTCTCTTTTGTTAGGGATTTCTCCTGACTGACTGCTTGAGTGGGAAACGTCGTGGGACACTTTCTTCTTCCCTCCTTGCTTTCCCTTAGTTTACTATTGTTGCTTTGACTCTGTTGGGTATGGTGAGTGAACAGGGGTAGTTGGGACCCCTCATCTTGCATGTCGTTCCTGCAGAAACGTAGGTAAGAGCTTGACACTTAGGCACAAATATATAATAGGGACATGTATTTTAGGAGTAATCATGTAATAGCTGTAGTCATCGTTATGTCCATTATCAGTTCACACGAATCTGAGGTTAAGGTACATGGGACATCCACACCTACCACTTCTAGCACAAAAGAGGGTACATTAGGAGCTGACAATGCTTTGATAGAACAGACTACTCGCTTATTGCATGTAGATTTGTCCAAAGGTGATTATACGTTGAATGCTTATGCAAAGTTATTGTATGAGTATGTGAATACCATGGATGTGATAGATTGTTCTGTGTGTATGCAATTGCCTGCCTCAGTTGAGGAGGGTATTAGGTATCATCACCTGCCCTTAACGTATGGTATTAGTTTGTCGTTTGCTTCTTAGCCTCTTTCATGGAAAAGGTCACTACGAGTACTATTTCTTGAATTATTATTTGGTGCTTTCAGATATTCCAGTCTGTAAGCATCTGAACAAATATGACTATTACAAGCAAGAAGAGAGAATGGGAAAATATTTTGTACCTACTGCTACTCTAGACACAGCTTATGAACACAGGCACAATTTAACATACACATTAACTGAGATAGAAAAGAAGTTTGTAGATCAAGTAGAAGATAGACATAGAGGACTAACAGTCAAACTTGATAGTAGGGAGGAGGTTTTCAAATGGACCAAGGAAGAGTTAGCTCACAAGGCTAAGGGAAGTTATGGTCCAATAGCTTTAGATTGGAACAGCCAGGGAAGCTTTGCATTCGACAAGTACAGACGCATTATGATACCATCTTTGGGGGACAGAGTGATTGCGAACACACATTTCTGATTGATGCTTCTTCGAAGAAGTTCTTACAGGATGCAGTGCAAGTGGTGCCGAATGTCTATTTCGTGTGTGGGAAAAATGTGTATGTCCGAATACTGAACAATTGGTATGGAACATATTATGTGGCTGTTGGGTTTCTTAAGATATACCAAGTGGAGGATTTGAAGAGTTTGGAAGGGAGGCAACCGAAAAGAGAGAGACGTGGTACCAGTGCGGGAGAGATTGTAGGAGATGTGTTTGGAGCAATGATACCTAGTTTGGGAGTGGTCTTGAATGATGTTAAGTTTAGAAGGTTGTCAACGATAGTGGATAAGTTGTCGGTCAATACAGCTCAGTCATTGTTACTCGTAGATGGAGAGATGGTCTCGATAAGAGCCATGGCGATGCAAAACCGTCTTGCTTTAGACGTGTTATTAGCAAAAGAGGGCGGAGTCTGTAAAATACTGAGGGTTCAACAGTGCTGTACCTATATCCCAGAAAAAAAGTAGGGATCTGAGAAAGTATATTAGTAACATCACTGAGATACACCATAAAATACTTGATTTGGCAACTGAGGGAATTTGGAATAAAGTTGGAAAAGGGTTTAAAAAGGTAGGAAGTTGGTTTGCGACCCTTGGAAAAGGAATCATTGGTTATATCTTGAAGCTGATAGTAATAGTTGTGGTTTGTGTCATCTTGTTGATGGGAACAGTGAAGGCTTACAAGTGGCATCAGTCTAGACGGGCTGAAAATTCTCTTAGAGAGCGAGAAAGCAGAATGGAGATACTGCAGGACAGTAACTGAGAATCTTAAGAGTTTAGAGAGATTTTGACAGGGAAGACTGGCTACAACGTCTGTTTAGGTCAGTTCTTTCTACAGGGAGTTGTAATGTGGGTGTGCTGACACTTGTTATCAGAGGGCGGACTGTTGGAGCGCAAATTTTGCTCTTTCATTTGTAGGGGTGCATCATAATCATGATTAGTCCTCACCTACATATAATCTTTTATCGTATTAACTTAGGATATTAGAATGTGAACTGTAATAATGTGAAAGGTGAGGTATTAGGGATATTTTCAATGTGAATGTGAAGAAACTAATGTTGCAATTATGTGTTTAGTTGAAAACATTAATGTGCAGAATTCATACACACTGCTGATTATTATTCACGTATTTGATGTGCTTATGTAACGTGTTAATTTAGATGTGCTCAGTAATAATGTTCATTTTATATGTATAATTTCATGAGGCCTTTTGCCATTTCTTATGTTGGGCGATTTCTGTAGGCCTGAATTGTATTTTTCCCCTGGAAGCTCTTGCATTAGATTTAATAGTGAATTTCATGTGTGTGTTGGATTAGTTCTTTCTCACGTGTCTGTTGCAGGTGGAGAATTCATCTTTTTTAGCTAGAATAATGTCTTTGCTTTAGGAGTTAGGCTTAGGGAGAAGAGGATACATTGAACGTTGATACTGATAATAAAGAACTGTTGTACTTTCTCATCGGAGCAAGCCTGGGAATCAAGGCCATCTCGCCAAGGCCTGGGAGCATCACTGCCCAATGGAAAATCACCTACAAGGAGGTGGCTTGACTGGATGGTGTGATGCTGCAATGCATCATGGGATATTACCTGTGACATTGATGTATCGAAGTTAGGGACAGTGTCTGGGGACATCTGCCTTGCCTTGAGAGAGAGAGCATCTTAGAATGAGCTAAGTAGCTTTACGCTACCTGACCCATCTAAATGTGAAGAGACTACTTAGAAAGACTTCACACGCTGACAGCTTAATGTATCTTGCTTTGGGAATGTTAGGTAGGGATGTCACGCTAGTTGTAGTGTAGGGACAGACTAATGCTTTAAACCCACGAACTTCCAATGAAGGGGAATCACGATGTTTCCGATGTCATCTTCTGTATTCTAGTGCTTGAGCTGATTATTCTGTGCATGTTGCACCGCTTTAATCACCCGTAGGTTTGGCTTTGTATTAGTTCCAATGTATTTCTACACCCTCATCTTGAGGTGTCTGCATGTCCAACTGTTCTTGGCTTTGTAATAAACTAACTAAACTTAATTTGGGAGTCTGCGATTCTTCGGAGTCATAGTTCATTGGAACTGCAATGATTGATTGGCTAACCGTTTCTCTCCCCTCCACGCTTGCATGCTGAGAAAAAGAGCCATTGACCTGGGGTTCCAGAACAGATCTAGAACGTGGAACCCAGCTCCTTCATGGATTAATGGCTTCAGTTGTGGGCATTGGAGTATTGGTCAAGGACATTTGCTACTGAATCATGAGCAAGTATTTAATTAATTTTATTATTAATTTACTTTGAAATGTTAGGTGAGATATAGAGGTGGGGGAGCCATTCAAAGCTTGAGCCAGGCTCGAGCTTGATGCCTGGCTTTGGTTCAGCTGGAGGTCATCTTGAAACCTCAAGCTCAAAATTAGCCGAGCCTTCACAGAAGTGATGTGACCTAGTGGCTAAACTGCTGACCATGTAACGTGGAGAGCTAGATTCAAATCCTGGCCATGGCTTAGCATCATATGAATAGTGGATCTCCCTGTGCTGAATGCAATGTAGTCTGTGAGTGTTGTTAGGCACCCTTATGTCCTTGGACAAGGTTTGCACAATGTGAATCTGCCAAATATAAAATGTGGATTCTGCCCATCACCAACAGTTCTATTTCATCCTCTGAGAATTAAGCACAAAGCATAACAATGTGATGTCAGAAAGAGATACCCATCTAGTGCATAGTGTGAGGCTGGAAAATACTGGGATCAATCCTGCCTTCCCTGAATAGCTGCCCATCTAGCTATGGTAAATCGATGTAAATGTAAATAATCTGCAGGGCGCAGAGTGCAAGAAGAGGGTTGGTTTATAGAACATAAACCTATCTCATCAAAAAGCAGGGTCAGCCTCATTAAGTGTTTGGTTAACACCAAGCACCTTAAACACAATCTGATTACTAACAACTAGCTAGTGCAGTGGTATGACCGCTGGTGAGAATTGGACTTTGGAAGAAGCTCTCCTCTAAATCCTGGTGTTTGCCTTTAAAGTATCTGTAACTTTTGTTGATGGTCAGATGGGAGGTCAGTGTTTATCTAATTGCTGAAATGTAGTCTAGGTAAAGTGAAAAATGACTGAGTCTGAGGTAGAAATACTAAGTAACTGTAGGGCCATCTCAGAAAATTCAAATAAAAAAATGTAATGTTTAACAGTTGTGTAAGTTGAGAAGCCACTGTTAGCTGGACAGTTAGACCTTATTGCAACAATGCCAATCCCAGATGGACTTAAATGAGGGTATTCTGGGTCTTACAGCCAATCAAGGTCGGCATAGTCTATAAATCATATTCCTAAATGTGGGCCAAGCAGAGTGAATGGATTTATGGTAATTCGGGAATAGTTGCAAATCTGAAAAAAAAACCTGCTAATACATATCAGGGTTCCCAAGTAATAAACCTTGTGAGGCTGCATGAGGATCTGAGAAAAAGTGTGTGAGATACATTGTATGCAGCTCTGTGAGAATGAAAAGGTTCACTTCAAAGCATGCCCCTCCCAGACTTCTTCAATAAATCTGAACATTACTATTACTGCAATTGAAGATGTTGCATCTCATTGATTTACTAAAAAGGTCCAAAGACTCTGTCCCCCAGTATGTGTAGGCCATTGATTATGCACATTTTAAAGGACACTGACAAAAATCTTGGTCTAAACCTCCCACACCCTTTAGTGGGGCTAGCACATGATTATATATAAATGAAATTCCTTCACTGCAGACATTTACAGCAACCTGCCCTGTACAATATATTTGAGATAGGGCAATGATTAAAAGCATCAAAAGTGTTCAAAGAGGGGTACTACGGGGGGGCGTGGCCGGCAGCCGAAGAAGATGGCCGCCGCCTTGTAGAGCTCCGTACCTCCGGGGGCTTTGAAATAAAATCCGCTACTTTTCTCCGTGACCCGACCAGATGAAATTGCCAGCGGGAGTGTCGGAACTCGGCCCGCACACATCGCGCTAATTGCCCTGCCTGTAGCGACCTCCTTGGTGCGTGTGGAGGCAGTCTTCCATCACCGGCCTTTCACGTACGCCGCGACCGGGGACTGGAGTGCGCGCTATGTCCAGCGACGACATCCAAGAGCGCGTACCCGGTGGCGCTGAGCAGGGAAGTGCGCCTCGGGCAGCCGTGCTGACAAGCAGCCCACCTCCTGGGTCCCTCAGATCCCTCCGCAGAGTTTCGGCCATACGACGGGACCCCCGCAAAGCTGCACGAGGGGGGGTCCCACTGGCCCAAACAGACTGGCTGCCCTCGACGCCTGGGCAGGAACTGGCAGCTGGACGAGACATCCTGCCGTGGAGGCCTCCACGGGGACTGGCACAATCAGGCCCAGACGTGCCGCCGGACCTTATGCTTTGGCACGTTGAGGGTGCCCATGTGCGCTGGGCCGCCGCTGCAGCCGTCTACTGCGTGACCGTGCGTCAGTCCGGGTACGTGGCCTTGGCGAGATCCAACCCTGCCCATAATCACAGCGGGGCCCTTGAACTGCTGTGAGGCCTCCCAAGACGGACTGGGGGCCTGTGCTGGGGACTGGTTCTGCGGTGGCCCGGACACTTGCCCTCGTTGGGGCTGATAGGACATCATCCTTGCCTGGCGCAGCCTGTAATTAGCCCGCTTGGGACCTTTGCTGAGCCTGGGCCGCAGCGCGTCCCAAGATCACTGCACTTCGCGCCCTGTGCCCGTCCCAGTCTACGCCCTGCGCTCCAGCCACACACCAATACCCACAGTGAAACGCACCAGATCGCAGGAAACCTGACAGGCCGCGTGCGCCACTAGGTAGCACAGGCAGGCGGCGGTGAATACTGCTTTCAGGAGGTCAGAGACTGCAAGTGGTGGCTGTAAAGGGAGGCGAGATGGGGGGCCGGGGCCAACGAGTGACCCAACAAAGTAAACTGGAAAAGTACGCCTACTCTAAATTGGATAAAGATGCGAGCGACCGCATTGAGGCTGAACTAGCGTCTAACAGAGACTACGCCTGGGTAAGAAATCACGCTACAGGACATTATGGCCACCCTTAATAAGATACATACCTCTCTTGAATCCCGTATAGGCACTGTGACCACTGAACTATCACTTATCCGCGCCGACTTCAGAAATTTAAGCTCCCGCGTGACGGAGATCAAATCAACAACGGCCACAGTGAGTGTCGACACAGCCTCCCTGAAAAAACAAGTGCAGCGGCTGGAAATGGACAACAGGGTCATGGCAGCGAAGCTGGACGGAACACAGACAAAAGACCACAGGTCCGAAATAGAGCGGTAAGAAGTGCAACGAAGTCTACTCAACCATGTGCTGAGAGGGGGAAGGAATCCCTTTTAGGACGGTTCCCCTCACACACCAGAAGGTGTCATGCTTCATCATAGGGGTGCCTCCTCGCGTGAAAGACCTAGTCTTTACGTGGGCTACAACCCCCTCGCTCCGAGGGAGGAGCTCAGGGATGTTTTGTTGATATGGAGGAGTCGGGTTGAACTAAAACCCTATGTGAGCTCGGTGTGCTAAGTGAAAGGTGCAGTGCTGGTGTGAACGTGGTTAAAACTGACTACAAGGTTAGCTAAGTAGTAACTTTAATGGGCTACCCTTGTGACAGGATTAAAAACAAATAACTAGTAACATAGTTGCCGTCATTAGAGGCCCCTGTGTTAATACATGACCAAAATGTTTCGGCCTGGGGACCTATTCAGAGTGTCACGGCCTTCTTCAGGGTCGAGTGTATAGCTACTGCAAATAAGTGAAAGTGCAAACACATAAAAATAATGTGCAGTGTTTAACGGTGTGTTATACTGACCAGTGTTCCTGCTGTTCAGTATGTTCACCGTGAGACCTGCAATGAGATAAAAACAACATACATGGAGAGCTAGGTTGAATAGAAATGCAATTTATCTGCTCATAAGTCAAAACACTGGACAACATACCACTATTTAGTATATATGTGCAGAGGAGTGTGACTCACCAATATTGATTAGGGAATTCACCACATCTGTCCTGGCATACTAGCCAAAGGGTACATACGCCAGACCAACCTAACGAAAAAGGTTGCGGCATTAAAATAAGAGGAGGAAAACATCTATGAAAGAAAAATTGAGTGTTGTAAGTCCGCGAGAGCGAACACTTTCCATCAGTACTCAAATGCGAAAAAGAGGAGTCTGGTTGATACAAGAAAGGGCACATTAGAACATATGTGACAACATCCCAGTGGTTGTAGAGCCGGTAATGGGAACGGTCGGAAGGACCTCTGTAATAGGTATGAAAGGGAGCGCTGACGCTCTTATGCGTGGTGCAGGCGCTCTCATGCGTCTTGAGTCACAGGCTATATGATACAGAAGCGCCAGAATGTAGGCTCGCTTGTAAATGGCAACCAGGGGGCACCCACAGGAGGCGCGAGTTGTGTTAGGGGCCGGGGTGGCAAATGGCGATGCATCGCTCTAAGTCGTCCGCCCATTAAGAGGGGCGGGCCCCGGTAACATTATAGTAAAATTGCCGGTGAAGAAACAATATACCTATGCGGTATCAAGGCGGCACTTGTGTGGGCCGCCGTGCTTATGACTTATTGGTGATGATAAAAGACCATCAGCAGGAACGGGGACCCAGTGCTGGAAATGGCAAGGGAAACTAAGCGGCGCGTAGGGGCACGGGGCTAGAACATGGCCGGCAAAGGAGAATGCCTTTGCGAGAACATGGCGGCGCATCTGTGTGCCGCCGTGCTAAGGTAGCTCACTACCTGCTCATAAGTGCGTGCGAGAGCGGGAGCAATCAAAGTCCAGACCCAGGAATGGATTAAAGGACGCAGCGCTGCTACCGGGAGAGCAGTGGGGGGTGCGCTGAGCAGAGCTGGGTCACAAAGCTTACCGTTAAAGTGTAGCGTAGTCAGCATCCGGCACACGTCCGCAGGGCAGGAAACGCTGGACCCTGGAGCGGCGTGTGTTTAAGTAGTGCCGGCTAGGACCCAAAACAGGTGTGGAAAACACTTCCTGGTGGGCGGAGTTCCTCCGGAAGTGTAGGAATGCCGGGAGATGTAGTTGGCAGAAGAAATGTCTTTTAAAAGCCCCGTAAATACAAAAGGGGCCGGATTGTGGGGGTGTGTGATGTGGGGTTATGAACCCCGCCGAGTGGGCATATAGAAATAACTGGGATCGAGGGCACCTCGTCCCTGGGCGATAGGCACGGCCCAGGTGGCTGGAATCAGCTCCTAAAGAGGACAGCTGATGGGGCAAGTCTCGAGAGGAATACTTGCAGCTTAAGGTGAAGGCAGGATGCTATGGCCAGAAGGCGGGCATGGGCTAGATGATCAGGAGGCACGTACAACCAACTGTGGAGCGTGCACAAAAGATGAGACTATACCGGGAAAAGAGACTCTGTTCAACCATTGGGAGATGGATCTCAGAAATCATGGAACGAGTAGCATCTAAAACCAGTATGCTCATGAGAGCACCAACCAAGGGATGTCGTCATTGAGTCCCGTATTGGCAGTGCCCAATCTGAACACCCATCTCTGTTCGAGTCTGAGAAGTTTGGTTGTGAGGCCTAGTGTTGTAGCACTAAGATTGGGCTTATCTAGGACTGTCCAGCTGAGGGAATCTGCATGGTGGTGCATGTCAAAAAAGTGTTTTGTCAGTTTCCTCACCTGTTTAGCTCATCTAATCGTGCTTTTGTGTTTGAGTATTCGTGTGCGTACCTTCCTAGTGGTCATCCCCACATATCGAAGACCACAGGGACAGGTGATCAAATAGATAACGCGCTCACTATTACAGTTGGTGTGGTGTTGCAGAACCCACGGTCTCGATGTTCCTATCTCAATTGTTTTAGTGACTTTCGTCTGAGCGCAGGCTGCACACGACCCACAGGGGTAATGTCCATGAACATCAGGTAGATGCCAAAGGGTGTTCGGTCGGTGTGTAACTGCGGGAGGGGACCTGGTATGAACCAAGCTGTCTCTCAGGCTGCGGCCTCTTTTGAAGGCAAACAGGGGTTTTTCAAGGGAAAACTGCCCTTTGTTCAAAATGTTCTAATTGCGCAGTATAGATTTCTTTACAAAGTTGGAAAGGGAGCTAAAGGTGTTGACACAGACCAATTTCGGCGGTGATTTTTTGACTGACGAATGGTCTAGTAGAGCCTCTCGGTTATTGTTGAGGGCACATTTAGCTGATTTCTTGACCAGGGCAGCCGGATAATGTCTGTCCAGTAAGTTACTCTTCAGTCGCGAAGCATGTTCTGTGTACTTGTCTGTGTTGGAGCAGTTGCTCCTAAACCTCAGGAACTGCCCGAATGGCAAGTTGTCACACAATGATTTGGGGTGATGGCTCTCGTACTGGAGCAGGGCATTGCGAGCCATGGGTTTTTGATAAAGTTCTGTCTCCAATGCGCCCCCTGCTGGGTAGATGGAAAGGTCCAGGAAGGCTAGTTTGTCTTTGCTAAATTCGCATGTGAAGCGGAGAGGATCATTCCTGGTATTAAGCCAGTTGTGAAAGGCATTAATTGTGATGTCATCCCCTTGCCAAATCACGAGGATATCGTCAATGTACCGCTTCCAAAGAGGTATGTGCATGAGGTACGGGTTATCGCTTCCTAGGACGACCTCCTCTTCAAAAACATGCATGAACAGGTTCGCTAGACTGGGGGCGAAGGTACTGCCCATTGAAGTCCCAGATACCTGGAGATAAAGCTGTGTCTACTGAACCGATGGGTGGGTTGAATGTTGATTTCGGTCGTAAGTTCGTGTTAGTATTCTCCAGTTCATCGTCCGAAGTACTCTTGTCTGCAAAGAAGAAATGTAACCTGACCTTCCTGAAGAACTGATGAACCTCTTGGTGGACTTGAAAAGGATCAATGCTATTCGTTGGTACAAAACCCAATCCACGATTGAGTACAGCTGTTTCATCAGGAGTTAATCCACGTTGGCTCAGATTAACTATGAGGCTGGTTCCCTGCTCGAGTGGAGGTTGTTGTTGAAATCCCATCAGTGGACCTTGTTGGCCCGGCCTTTGGTAATATGTTCTCTGATCTGTGATCCAGACGTTGGAATCCGAGACTAAGACCATCGTTGGTGCTACTTTGTTTAAAAAGAACCTGGAAGAGACGAACAAGTCCACTAAGGATTACAAGGAATACCTACTGACCAGTAAAATTACCAAATTTAAGAAAGACCTGGCGAAGTTTGCAATGGATAAAGTATACCCGTACAGGAACGCTTCGTACAAACCTCCTGAATACCACAGGACAGGCAGACGGTACGGATCGAATTATTCGTCATCTGAGGGAGAGGTTGGATCCAGCGACTCAGACACAAGTCAGGACAATACAGATCAGAGAACATATAACCAAAGTCAAAGAAAGTGGTGAGGAGCGCGAGGTGGACCCCAAGTCACCCAGTGGTGGCCGCCCAATCCATGGGGCTACCCTCCCTTCCCTTTATTCGGTCCGGGCCAACAAGGTCCACTGATGGGATTTCAACAACAACCTCCACCAGGTTATAACCAGCCTTTTTTAGGGCAAGGCCGCGGCCGCTCAAGAGGACGGAGGCGGTCCCAACAACAAGTACATTGGAGCTCCCCGGTCTCCCAACGGAACACCAGGAGCATGAACAAGACGGGACAGCAAGCAGGCCCGAGCAGGGAACCAGCCTCATAGTTAATTTGAGCCAACGTGGATTAACTCCTGATGAAACAGCTGTACTCAATCGTGGATTGGGTTTTGTACCAACGAATAGCGGTGATCCTTTTCAAGTCCACCAAGAGGTTCATCAGTTCTTCAGGAAGGTCAGGTTACATTTCTTCTTTGCAGACAAGAGTACTTCGGACGATGAACTGGAGAATACTAACACGAACTTACGACCGAAATCAACATTCAACCCACCCATCAGTTCAGTACCGGTCGAGGTGGCCACCTTTGAAAAGGCCGTCTTGAAAGACCTCAACTGTGAACTATCTACACCACTGAGGACATACCATAACATCTCGAAACGTGAGCAACAAGCGCTGCGCAACCTGACGATGGATAAAAGTATCACCATAAAACCAGCTGACAAAGGTGGGGCCGACTGTCGTAATGGACACGGACTCCTACAGAGCTGAATGCCTTCGGCAATTGAGTGTCAGTACATCTTACCGCCGACTAGACAAAGATCCCACAGAGAGGATCATCAAAAACATTTCCACCATGACCAAAGAAGCGTGTGACAATGGATGGATTACTCCGAGAGAAGCTGCCTTCCTTTGTACTAAGGAACCAGTAATTCCGTATTTTTACGTTTTACCGAAAATACACAAACCACAGAGACCACCACCAGGTAGGCCGATCATTTCTGGGATCGGCTCAGCCCTCGAGCCTCTGTCACAATTTGTTGACTTCTTTCTTCGACCACTGGTCAGTAGGATGCCTACATACCTACAGGACACGACTGATGTTCTCCATCTCCTGAAAGGGATCGAATTCAATCCTGACACAGATTATCTTGTGTCTTTTGATGTAGAATCGCTATATACGTGTATTCCTCAAGATCAGACCCTAACTACAATAGAACATCTCCTGACCACGCAGCCACCTGATACCATCACACCAGTTCCCTTCATCATGAGATGCGCCACGTTGGCGATGAAGGAGAACTTCTTTCAATTCGAGACACAGCTTTATCTACAGGTATCTGGGACTTCAATGGGCAGTACCTTCGCCCCCAGTCTAGCGAACCTGTTCATGCATGTTTTTGAAGAGGAGGTTGTCCTAGGAAGCGATAACCCGTACCTCATGCACATAGCTCTTTGGAAGCGGTACATTGACGATATCCTCGTGATTTGGTGAGGGGATGACATCACAATTAATGCCTTTCACAACTGGCTTAATACCAGGAATGATCATCTCCGCTTCACATGCAAATTTAGCAAAGACAAACTAGCCTTCCTGGACCTTTCCATCTACCCAGCAGGGGGCACATTGGAGACAGAACTTTATCAAAAACCCATGGCTCGCAATGCCCTGCTCCAGTACGAGAGCCATCACCCCAAATCATTGCGTGACAACTTGCCATTCGGGCAGTTCCTGAGGCTTAGGCGCAACTGCTCCAACACAGACAAGTACACAGAACATGCTTCACGACTGAAGAGTAACTTACTGGACAGACATTATCCGGCTGCCCTGGTCAAGAAATCAGCTAAACGTGCCCTCAACAATAACCGAGAGGCTCTACTAGACCATCCATTAGTCAAACAATCACCGTCGAAATTGGTCTGTGTCAACACCTTTAGCTCCCTTTCCAACTTTGTAAAGAAATCTATACTGCTCAATTGGAACATTTTGAACAAAGGGCAGTTTTCCCTTGAAAAACCCCTGTTTGCCTTCAAAAGAGGCCGCAGCCTGAGAGACAGCTTGGTTCAACCAGACCCCCTCCTGCAGTTACACACCGACCGAACACCCTTTGGCATCTACCTGATGTTCAAGGACATTACCCCTGTGGGTCATGTGCAGCCTGCGCTCAGACGAAAGTCACTAAACAATTGAGATAGGAACATCGAGACCGTGGGTTCTGCAACACCACACCAACTGTAATAGTGAGCGCATTATCTATTTGATCACCTGTCCCTGTGGTCTTAGATATGTGGGGATGACCACTAGGAAGGTACGCACACGAATACTCGAACACAAAAGCACGATTAGATGTGCTAAACAGGTGACGAAACTGACAAAACACTTTTTTGACATGCACCACCATGCAGATTCCCTCAGCTGGACAGTCCTAGATAAGCCCAATCTTAGTGCTACAACACCAGGCCTCACAATCAAACTTCTCAGACTCGAACAGAGATGGGTGTTGAGATTGGGCACCGCCAATACAGGACTCAATGAAGACATCCCTTGGTTGGCGCTCTCCTGAGCATACTGGTTTTAGATGCCACTCGTTCCATGATTTCTGAGATCCATCTCCCAATGGTTGAACAGAGTCTCTTTTCCCGGTATAGTCTCATCTTTTGTGCACGCTCCACAGTTGGTTGTACGTGCCCCCTGATCATCTAGCCCATGCCCGCCTGCTGGCCATAGCATCATGCCTTCACCTTAAGCTGCAAGTATTCCTCTCGAGACTTGCCCCATCAGCTGTCCTCTTTAGGAGCTGATTCCAGCCACCTGGGCCGTGCATATCGCCCAGGGACGAGGTACCCTCGATCCCAGTTATTTCTATATGCCCGCTCGGCAGGGTTCATAACCCCCCATCACACACCCCCACAATCCGGCCCCTTTTGTATTTACGGGGCTTTTAAAAGACATTTCTTCTGCCAACTACATCTCCCGGCATTCCTACACTTCCGGCGGAACGCCGCCCACCAGGAAGTGTTTTCCACACCTGTTTTGGGTCCTAGCCGGCACTACTTAAACACACGCCGCCCCAGGGTCCAGCGTTTCCTGCCCTGCGGACGTGTGCCGGATGCTGACTATGCTACACTTTAGCAGTAAGCTTTGTGACCCAGCTCTGCTCAGCGCTCCCCCCACTGCTCTCCCGGTAGGAGCGCTGCGTCCTTTAATCCATTCCTGGGTCTGGACTTTGATTGCTCCCGCTTTCGCACGCACTTATGAGCAGGAAGTGAGCTACCTTAGCACGGCGGCACACAGATGCGCCGCCATGTTCTCTCAAAGGCATTCTCCTTTGCCGGCCATGTTCTAGCCCCGCGCCCCTATGCGCCGCTTAGTTTCCCTTGCCATTTCTAGCACCGGGTCCCCGTCCCTGCTCATGGTCTTTTATCATCACCAATAAGACATGAGCACGGCGGCCCACACAAGCGCCGCCTTGATACCGCATAGGTATATTGTTTCTTCACCGGCAATTTTACTATAATGTTACCGGGCCCCGCCCCTATTAATGGGCGGTCGACTTAGAGCGATGCATCGCCATTTGCCACCCCGGCCCCTAACACAACTCGCGCCTCCTGTGGGTGCCCCCTGGTTGCCATTTACAAGCAAGCCTACATTCTGGCGCGCCTGTATCATATAGCCTGTGACTCAAGACACATGAGAGCGCCTGCACCACGCATAAGAGCGTCAGTGCTCCCTTTCATACCTATTACAGAGGTCCTTCCGACCGTTCCCATTACCGGCTCTACAACCACTGGGATGTTGTCACATATGTTCTAATGTGCCCTTTCTTGTATCAACCAGACTCCTCTTTTTCGCATTTGAGTACTGATGGAAAGTGTTCGCTCTCGCGGACTTACAACACTCAATTTCTCTTTCATCGCTCTAGATGTTTTCCTCCTCTTATTTTAATGCCGCAACCTTTTTCGTTAGATTGGTCTGGCGTATGTACCCTTTGGCTAGTATGCCAGGACAGATGTGGTGAATTTCCTAATCAATATTGGTGAGTCACACTCCTCTGTACATATATACTAAATAGTGGTATGTTGTCCAGTGTTTTGACTTATGAGCGGATAAATTGCATTTCTATTCAACCTAGCTCTCCATGTATGTTGTTTTTGTCTCATTGCAGGTCTCACGGTGAACATACTGAACAGCAGGACCACTGGTTCAGTATAACACACCGTTAAACACTGCACATTATTTGTATGTGCTTGCACTTTCACTTATTTGCAGTAGCTATACACTCGACCCTGAAGAAGGCCGTGACACTCTGAATAGGTCCCCAGGCCGAAACATGTTGGTCATGTATTAACACAGGGGCCTCTAATGACGGCAACTGTGTTACTAGTTATTTGTTTTTAATCCTGTCACAGGGTAGCCCATTAAAGTTACTACTTAGCTAACCTTGTGGTCAGTTTTAACCACGTTCACACCAGCACTGCACCTTTCACTTAGCACACCGAGCTCACATAGGGTTTTAGTTCAACCTGACTCCTCCATATCAACAAAACATCCCTGAGCTCCTCCCTCGCAGCGAGGGGGTTGTAGCCCGCTTAAAGACTAGGTCTTTCACGCGAGGAGGCACCCCTATGATGAAGCATGACACCTTCTGGTGTGTGAGGGGAACCGTCCTAAAAGGGATTCCTTCCCCCTCTCAGCACATGGTTGAGTAGACTTCGTTGCACTTCTTTCCGCTCTATTTTGGACCCGTGGTCTTTTGTCTGTGTTCTAAGCTTTTGAGTGGGGAGGTGGTCCACGCAGGTCCTTAAATCTCGTCTAGCCCCCTTAGTGTGTATTCAGCGAAGCTGGACGACCATTAAGGCCGCTCCCGCCGCAATAATGTGCTCATAGTGGGGATGCCGGAGGAAACGGGAGGCTCTACCCTGGACCTCTTTGTGGAAGACCTGGTTAAGAACCACCTACAGCCCAGGGGACTTTCCAATTACTTTTCGGTTGAACAAGCCCATCGGGTCCCCGGGGGCAGAACCCGGCCTGGGGCGCCCCCGCGGCCCATACTAGCATGCATATTTAATTTTCGCGACCGTGATCTCATACTCCAAACGGCGAGAGCGGCCCCTCAGATCCGGTTCCAACAAAGTACAATATCCTTCTTCCCCGTCTACACCGCGGCGGTGGACAAACAGCGGCGGAGCTTCATGGCTGTGAAGCAAGAACTCAGACACCGTGACCTCAAATACTCTATGCTATTTCCAGCAAAACTGAGAGTGAAGGCAGATGGCAACGCGTGGTTCTTCACCACACCGGAGGACGCACAAGATTGGCTGGAGGGGTGGCATCAGGTCCAGCATCACAGAAAACCTGGCCGGAACACCGCTCGGGATACGGCAAAATCACAGTCCCTGAATCAGTCGGCAGACTCGTCAGAAGCAGGAACACGGCCCAAGGAGGAGGAATAAATTAGATATGCTGGACACTCTCTGGGTGAGATACCATATCTGGACACTTGTTTTCTAATCCGGAATGGCGACTGCAACCGAAGCTGCACGACACCGAGGCTCTAACACATCTGGGAGGGGGGCCACCAGCCCCTCAACGGCTCCGATGAGACAGGAAGTTATCAAGGGGCAAGTGACTGACGGTCCATTGGAAAACTCTATATGGACAAGGGGTTCCTGACATCTCACAGACTTTCTTTTAATAATAGATGGAAGGGTACTCAGGTTTTTTAACGGTCCCCCCCGGGGGGCACAGCAAGGGCTCTCTCCCCCCACACAGGTACCGGGTACTGGGGCTTAGGCGCTCTGCAAAGTTGGGGTGGCGGGCAGTTTCGAAACCGTCTTGCAGGGAGGCAGGGAGGGGGAGGGTTTTGGGATTCTTAGGGTAGGTTCGTATTTTTTGGTTGTGTTTGTTCCTTTTTGTTATATGGCACACTTTCAGTCCACTCACACCATTCAGGCACTGCCACACAGCAATCCAACTCGCACCCAGCAAGCGACACACCCCCCAATGCCGATGTCACATGAGCACAAAACGCAGGAGGCACCCCCCATGCAGCACCTCCCAATCATATCATGGAATGTCAATGGTCTTCAAGATAAGCTAAAAAGAGGACTAGTTCTACAATATTTGAAACGTAAGGCACCAGCAGTCACCCTATTGCAAGAGACCCACTTAACGGGGACAGTCTGCAAGGCCCTGGATAGATGGGGTTTTAGGCTCGCGGTACATTCAGAGTTTACATCTGGCTCGAGGGGAGTGGGAATCCTCCTGAAGAAACAATACCCGATTGTCGTTAAACACACGTACACAGACAGCCAGGGTCGCTTTGCGGCGCTCTCGTGCCAATGGAAAGGACGCATAGTAAACATAGTGTCTGTCTACATCCCGCCCGCGCTCCATTCCACAGCTTTTCCGGCGCTTAGCGAATTCCTTCTCCGACTCCCACAGGGCTACTTAATGACACTTTAGATCGCACGCCCCCTCGACACCAACACCGAACACACTCTGCCTTAACTGACTTCCTAGACGCCATAGGCATGGTGGACATTTGGCGCTCCCGTTTACCCCGGACGCAGCAATATACGTACTACTCAGGCGCGCACAATAGCCTCTCCCGAATCGACTACTTATTGGCGCCCGCAGCAGAACTTGGAAACTTCATCACGGTATCGCATTTACCGAGAGGCATCTCTGATCACTCCCCGGTTAATGCTCTCTACACCTGGCAGTCCACGGCACAGAACCGCATGTTCCCCATATACCCCGGTTACTTTAAGACCCCAGAGGTAAGGAAAGGACTGACCGATACTACCAAATACTATTTTACGGAAAACGCGCAATCCGTCTCCTCCCCAATCGTCCTCTGGGAGGCGTACAAAACAGTGCTTCGTGGGCAGGCGATCTCCCTCATCACCCATCATAAAAGAGAGAAGGTCAGAACGGTAGAGACACTCGAACAGGAAGTGGAAGACTTGGAAAGAACACATAGCCAGGACCCCTCTGACGCAAACGCTCACCTATTGCAACTTAAAAAGCAGGAGTATAGGGAATATCTGTGGGAGGCAGCGAAAACGCATCTCTCCAAGACTCAACATACTATCTATGAAAGCGGAGACAAAGCTGGCAGGCTTTTGGCCTGGCTCGACAAAAGAGAGAGGGCAGAGAGATGGATCGCAGAGCTTCAACTTCCCACGGGTGACGTCACTCAGAACCCACGACACATAGTAGACTTGCTAGCGCACCATTATGAACAGATTTACGCCTCCACACTCACAGTTACGCAAACAGATGCGGAGGAGTGCCTCCGAGATATTAAACTCCCCAGACTAGATGAAACAGAGTCCCAATCCTTAGAGGTAGAGCTCTCAGCGGAAGAAATTGCGATGGCAATTGGTAAACTACAGTCGGGAAAGGCGCTGGGGCCAAATGGAATCCCCATCGAGTGGTACAAACGTAACGCGACAACACTCACACCGCACATGGTAGCAATGTATGAGGCCAGCTTGGAAAAGGGGGAACTACCACGTGACCAGAGAACGGCGACGATAGTGGCCATACATAAACCCGGCAAACCTGTGCAGGAATGTTCCTCATACAGACCCATATCTCTGATCAATGCTGAGGCCAAGATATTGGCCAAGGCCCTGGCCAACAGACTTACGCCGCACCTAGCAACACTGATACACCCAGACCAATCCGGGTTCATGCCCAGGAGAAATACAGCCCTAAATCTCCGGCGCCTCCATAACGTGCTGGGCCTTAGGCATACCATTCAAGAAGAGGCTATCGTGCTGTCCCTAGATGCGTGCATGGCCTTCGACACAGTTGAGTGGCCCTTCCTCTTCGCTGTTCTTCGGAAGCTATGATTTGGACCGAAATTTTGTTCCTGGGTCCGGCTACTATACACAGCTCCCGTGGCCCATGTAGTGGCCAACGGGCATAGATCGAAGGATTTTCCATTACATCGCGGCACACGACAGGGCTGCCCGCTGTCGCCCCTTCTCTTTGCCCTAGTACTGGAGCCTCTGGCGGCCTGGGTATGACAGGACCCGGTCATCCGAGGACTTAGATGGACTGCGGACTATGAGGACCGCATCTCTTTATATGCGGACGATATCCTTTTATACATGGCCTCTCCCAGACGTTCGCTGTCCCGTCTGTTAAACATCTGTAGCTCCTATGGACGTTGTTCAGGATATACGATCAACTGGACGAAATCGGTGCTCTACGTACTGAGGGATCCCCCCCCACTCCTCCCGGCTGGCTGTGAAGTGACGATAGTGGTGGACACCTTTAAATATTTAGGGATACACATCACTCATGACCCAGAGGTGTTTATGACCCTCAATCTCCAAGCCCCTTTGAAACGGTTGCAAAGAGATACCAAACACTGGCAGTCGTTACCTCTGTTGCTCCTGGGAAAAACGGCACTCTTCAAAATGATGGCGCTCCCCAGGTTTCTCTACGCCCTTCACAATGCACCTTTTCCAGTCCCCCAGTCCTACTTCCGTGCCATTGAGGCAGAAGTCACTAAACTTCTTCATAGAATTTATTACACCAGAACTACCCTCTGTAAGATCGGAAAATCCGACAACCCGCTCTGCCTGCGACAATGTGGGGAGGTTGGCACGTTTTTCCACACTATATGGACGTGCCCTGTAATAGCGTCGTACTGGGGGTCGGTTATGTCCCTCATCACGAGGGTCAGCGAGAACCTTGTCCCTAAGGAGCCCAAATGCTGTCTACTTAACATCTGGGAGGCGACAGACCTGAATTCAACGTTACAGACCTGGGCTACTCTGGGTATCATGATAGCCAAGAGGAATATTGCAAGTCACTGGGGTGGGGTAGCCGCCCCCACGTTAGCGGACAGGTGTAAAGACATGGACACTGTCATGGTGGTGGAAAGGACAGTGTATGTTCACAGGGGGTGTCCCAGAAAATGGATAAAAAAATGGAGGAGTTGGAATACCTATAGAGGGGACAATTGCGATCTGCCCGTAATAACCCAAGAACTTGAATAATAGACCGTGACCACCATTGAATGTAGTAATGATGGGTATGTGACAGATCAATGTATAACTGTTCTTGGAATTTATGGAAGATACCAAACTATGTACAATAAGTGGACTATATTATACAATTGTGATCTGTAAGGAACTAATGATTGTGCCTTAATTTACTAAAATAAAAAAAAAAGTAAAAAAAAAAAGAGGGGTTCTACAACAGGGGTTGTGTAAGTGAGACATTCAGAATTACAAAATTACAAAAGTGGAATGTGGGAACTTGATTTTTTATGCTTCATTTGCGAACAGGTCTAAAGGGCTTAATTGGAGGAAAATAAACTAAAACTAGTTCCACGACAAAAATTCAAGACAATTGATGCAGCAAATGCCGCAGGGAAGGACAATAATCTGGGTCACGAAATACTGAGGGCCTCATATGAGGCCCTACTAGCACTATTGCGCCGCCGGAACGTCACTTTTTTGACGTTCCGGTGGCACAATGTCCCACTGGCATATTAATAAGGCCACGTAAAGCCACGTTATGTAAAGCCAAATTACATGGCTTTTCATGGCCTCACAATATGTTCCCCATTGACGTAGAAAACTGCGTGAAAGGGGCGTTCCATGGGTGTTGCTGGGGGCGTTCCATGGGTGTTGCTGGGGGTGTTCCCAGCAACATCTGTGGCTTTTTGACACTGCCCCAGATTTACGAGAAATCGTAAGTCTGAGGCAGTGCCAAAAACGTACGCCTCCCCAAGGGAGGCGTACGGGAGGCACAACAAGGAGAAATATCTTTATTTCTCTTTGTTTTTCCTCTTTCTAGAATGCAGCACACATGCTGCATTCTGCAGCACACATAGAAAGAGGAAAAAGCCTCTTGTGATTGTTTTCGTGCAGGAAGGTTTTCCTTCCTGCACAAAAATAATCATTCCTGCAATGCAGGCACCCTTGTACCATGGTGCAAAGGAGCCTGTGTTGGCGCATGGCAGCCCATTGTGTACCGACGCAGGGGAAAAGGACCGGAATGCACTGTATCTAATAGATACGGTGCATTCCTGCCCTTTTCTTTTGCCGTAGGGCAGCACAGCAGCAAGGCCTGTTGCGCTGCCCTACAGCAAAAAACCCATAAATGAGGCCCTGAGTTCATTTTTGTGTGGTATTAAAAACCTAGACTATTACTCAGTTGCAGAGTGGTTACAGTGGCACTGCTTCAGGCTGAGGGAGAATCAGGCTCAGAAAGAATAGAGAAAAGTGTCTTTTAATGTATAAAATTTTACATTTCCCTTTCCCCAGCTACAGCTTTTGCTGTAGTTCTTACACTCTGTGTAATAACTAGGCTTTATGATCAAGCATATCTTGTCCATCAAGAAGTCGATAAATATGAAAAGATATAAATTCCCTTCATCCAGTATTTGATACACATCATTTAGTACCGAAAAGGTGGAAGTCTCAATACTACATCCGAGGCAGAAGTCAGAGTAATACCAGTTTAGTAGCAGTGGCGGCTGGCAGGGAACAGGGGTGTCGGTGCAGGGGGTGAAAAAAACGATTAAAAAAAACAAACAAACACTTACCTCTTCACAACCGTGTTCTCTCTCCTCTTCCTGGCTAGTCACAGAAGGAGGAAGCACACAGGCTCCCCTAAGCCAAACCCAACGCTGCTGCCAGCTGCGTTGTGATTGGTCTGAGCACCGTGGTTCGGCGTTCAGACAGGGACTAGGAGCCTTTGCATGTTCTCCACCCAGGCTGTGTATTACAGCCCGGTGGAGACCATGCAATGTGTGCATGAATATATGACGTTACTTAGCAGACCATTACTACGCATGATTTTACTGCGATGTTTTTATATCGCAAAAACCATTACTTCGCAATATTATACTGTGCATGCTTTTAGTACGCAAATACATTGAAAATAATTAAATATGCTCTTTCACCGCTGTATTTTAATACGCATACCACTTATATGCATTTTGGACACGTAATAACTAAAATTTAAACAGTAATCGTAACATGTGTACTGTTATGGGATGACATGGTAATAGGGGTTTAGGGTGGGGAGTATTTTTAAAAAATTAGATTAATTTTTTTTTTTTTAAATAAATTCCCTTTTCTTAACAAGAAATACTCACATTTTTTTCTCAAAATTATTCGTCGTAATCATAAAAAAGTTCTTTTTTTTAAATTAATTTTTTAATTAGTTCTGATTTCACAAATCGTACATTCCACGTATATATCAATATGTAAATTTTTGAAAATGTCTTTATATTATAAATACAATGTCTTTTCTAACTAAATTGTAACACCTGCCACTATTTCTACACTTTCTCAATAATCAAATTCACAACACTACCCTAACCCTCAAACACTACAGTACCCTACACTACTCATACACCACTACACTACCCTAACCCCTAAAACACTACCCCCTACTCATCCTTCCCCCTTCCTCCAGTCCTGTCTCTACAATCTTACACTACTCTTCACGACCCCCCGACACTACCCTAAACCCTAAAACACTACACTACACTACACCAACACCACACCACTACCCAAAACCCTAAATCACTACCCCCTGCACGACCCTCCCCCTTCCCCCATTCTGCACCCTACACTCAAACACTACCCTCCTCTGACCCCCCTGACACTACCCTACACTACACAAACACCACAGCACTACCCTAAACCCTAAATCACTACCCCCTGCATGACCCTCCCCCTTCCCCCATTCCGCACCCTACACTCAAACACTACCCTCCTCATCCCCCCCTAACACTACCCTACAATACAAAAACACCACAGCACTACCCTAAATCACTACCCCATGCACGACCCTCCCCCTTCCCCCAGTCCTGTCCCTACTCCCATACACTTCCCTTCTCGACCTCAACACTACCCTAAACCCAAATACACTACTCTACACTACACAACACTACCCTAAAACCTAAATCACTACACCCTGCACGACCCTCCCCCTCCCCCAGTCCTGTCCCTACTCCCATACACTACCATTCACGACCCCAACACTACCCTAAACCCAAATACACTACTCTACACTACACAACACAACCCTAAAACCTAAAAGTCTACCCCCTGCACGACCCTAAAAACTACACAGCCCCACTTACCTCTCTCCCCTCGTGGTCCCTCTCTTCACCTTCAAGCGTGGTTCCTCTCTTCTTATGCTTCCTGTCGTCAGAGTCGCACGGCGTTATTTGTAAACGGAAGCGCCTCAAAATAAAAACAACGAAGTGGATAGCCTGCGAAGAAACCTATTTCCGAAGTAACGGTATTTGCGTACTAGTAGCATGCGTACTAAAAGCATGCTAAGTAATCGTACCTGCGAAGTAAAAAATGCGTAGAAACGGTAATGCGCAGTTCCAGCCACGAAGTAAGGGTTGAATACCGTGCATGGCTGTTTGGCCGGCCCAAGACGGCCGGGCAAACTGTCATGCGCACTTATTGTACACAAACCACTCCTCCTCCCAGGCTGTGACACCAGCCCTGCCCCGCCCTAACCCTGCCCCGTAGCTACGAAAAATAAAATGATAATAACTATGATATTATAATTTTATTTTTCCTTTTTCCACTGCTCCGAGAGCAGTGGGGCACCTCTCTTCTGCCTCAGCGGAGGAGCCACCCCTGGTTAGTAGGAGCTATTTCTATGTGCAGTTCTTGCGATTAATGGATGCACAATGCTCAATAGATTTTCAAATCCTGGTCAAATTCGACATGGATAGTTAATAGAGAATTGTGAATGTGTCCTGGTGTGCACTGTAGGGGGTCAATTTATTGAGATAGATATGGTTATCTTTTCTAAATCATTTGAATATTTTACATAAATCTTTGAATGTAATTCTTTTACTAGGAGCTGGGAATCAGTGCAGTCTTTTCATCTGTGATGCCCATCTGTAAATGTTCTTTATTAATAGAAAAGAAAAACCGGTCCAAGATGGCTTCTATACGAGCGCGCACATGCATAGCAACCATTTTTAAAAGTTTCCCTCTGAAACAAAAGAAAAAACATTTAAGATAGCCACCGCTCATGCACACACACAGGTGGCCATGGTTTTAAAACTATTGAAAGATGTCAGCCTGTCAAAAATAGCCATAGGCGGAGGAGAGAGTCTTAGAGGGCAAGGGTGGCAAGCAGGCACTGGGGAAGGCTTCTGATTTATAAAGAGAGGAAATGAACAGTGAGTGATATAGAGAGAGGGAAAGTAGACACATGCACTGCAATGCAATGTTCTGACATTAGCAGTTAAAAGAGTCAACTTATCCAACCAAACCATAGTGAGGTCGAAATGCAAGACAAAAACAAGAGCATGGAGAAAAGACTTTGAATCAGGAGCATGTAACTGAGATAGACAATAAAGCCATCAAATTATGAGCAAGGGACAGACAAAGTCTACTCTTAATCTATACTGGATATAACCGCTAACACTATCTTCAAGAGATGCTAAAAATGGATTCTGTGAAGTAACAATACCCTACGGCTCAACTGGAATGTAGAATCAGATGCATACCAGAGTCATGGATGGTAGTAGAAGATTATAGAAAGGATGGGGTCATTAGAGAGTATCCAGGACGTAGCACAGAACTGTTGTGAAGAGAAAACACCTTCGCTTTTGTATTATTGGTCAGCGTGCTTGTTTCCCCTAAATTTGTGGCAATAAGTTCTTTTATGTCTCGAACTTGACAAAACAAAGATAGGAATTTACATATATTATGAATTAATACGTTTGCTGCTTGCTCCCAAGTTACTCTGGTTCAATTCAGGAATTCATTGTAAATGCACTTCAAGGATTAGAAACCCCTATCAATTTTTAGCCTCAAATCATGTATAAATTAGCAAAACTGGGTGAATGTAAATTGAATGCTTGTGATATCTTGTGATTATTCACAATCAAAAGCTGGACAAATAATAATTTTAAGGGCTTGATGGTTCTAGGCAGTGTTAAAGAAGTAAGATTATTTTGCTGTTTGACCACTAAACTCCTACCACTTTCATCTTCAGGAGCGTGAATCATGAACCGATAATACTATGATACCTGCAATACTGAGGCACTGAAAGATAAATACTTATCTTGCCAATATTGTTGACTAATACATTTGACCTATCTCTAGGAAAACTCACTCATGATCAAACAGCCCTCTATGAAACCCACGTCATTCCCTGCACATCATCAGCCACACTCAGCATTCCTCACTTATGCCCTGCACACTCAGCCACATTGTGACCCCTGCATAGATTTAGCCATGCTACGTATCCTTAGATTTGTATATCTATAGTCACGCTCTACACATTTAGGCAATGGTCTGCCAAGAATGTGAAGATGTGGGCATTTTTCTATTTTGAGGTCACCAAAGACACGTTTGAAGGGTAACACTAAAGGAATGGGCTCTATCCAGATGATCATGATGCATTAACCTATGTTATATTCCAGCCTGAGCATTGGCATCAACCACACTCGGCACTCTCATCCATGACTTGCACAGCCTCTGCCATGTTCTGCACGCCCCAAGCAACCCCCAGCTCTAAACAGTTACGCTTAATTCCTGCGATATTCCAACCATACACTCTGAAGAGTTTCCAACACACTCTGCACACATCCTGACATTCTCTGCATACTTCAGGCAATCTCTCCGCCGCCCCAGCCAGGCTCTGCCCAGGCCGTCACAGTCCAATTCTGAAAGACTTCAGCTGTGCTCTCCACATTCCCCACCATTCTGTTCAAATGTTCAACCATACTGTGAACGCTCACCTTGCATAACCTAGGTCAGTTTTTGACCCTCTATTCAGCCACACTGTGCAACGTTTCTGTTGTGCACTATATATGTGTTCACCAATGCTTCCTTATACTTTACCATATGGAAATCTTCGCCCCGACTGCAGAGCCTCCCTGTAGTAAAGTATAGGGAAAAGTAATTTTTTTAAATTTAACTCAAAATGAAGTAAGAAAATATTTTCATAAAAAATTAATGTAAATTATTTTTAAATATTTATTTTAAATCTAGCACAAAAGAAAACAAATGCTACAGCACTATTAATTTTTGAATGAAGGGTCTTATTTAGAGGATGGTATTTACCAGGGCGCACCTAGACCCGAACTTTGAGTGAAGCTAGAACTAAGCAGTGTTGGTGGGGCTACCATTTTGCACACAGGGAACTGAGGCAGCATTAGAATACACGTTTGGAAGACCAATATGTTCGGGTTTAATGTGCTAATGCATGGAAAAGACATATGTCGATGCCCCTTCTTGAATAGGTCTCTTTACTATGCATGCGATACATCGCATGCCATTACAATGCGGTCGTTACAACGACCGCATTGTTACATCGCAAACCATTACATCGCAAGTCGGTACAACGACCTGCTGTAGGGGGCGCGCTGGATTTAGGAATAGTATAATTTACTATTCCTACTCTAGTTTGTGCAACAGCCCCCTACAGCAAGTCGTTGTAACGACTTGCGATGTAATGGTTCGCGATGTAACAACGCAGTCGTTGTAACGACCGCGTTGTAATGGCATGCGATCTAAACGCTGTTTCCCCCTCTTCTTTCCTGCAGTAGTACATCAAAAGCCAGATCTTTTGTCTTCGCCAGTGCTTTTCCCTGAGACACTTAGCACTGCTGGAGCTCAGTGAGTGTCCAGAAGACCTGCGAGCATCGGATGTCTGTAAGATTGTTGGTACCAAGCGAGTCCTGTGCATGTCAGAAATGAAAGCACTGAAGGCTTGCTGGAAAAGTGTATTTTCTGCTTAAAAGTAGTCTGAACTGCATGATGATAACATGCTTCAAGGGAACAAGAAGATGTATGTGGGGGAATCTCCCAATGTGCCCAATAAAGTTCTCCCACAGACATTGAGAAGTAGACTTGAGGTGTGAAGAATAAACCAGGATAAAGAAAATCATGGGAGCTTCTTTCTAGCTGTCACAAAATAAGGTGGGATTACCAACAGTTCAAAAGGAATGGGTATCCACAGAGAATTATTAGCTGGGCACCTGCTCACAATGTAAAAGCATGCATGTGTTGGTATTTCTATAGCATGGACCTCACCCGAGAGCAACAGAGTGTTGCCCGTTATGTGAGGTGATGGGAAATGATGCAGGATTATATTCATCAAGTGGTGGCTTATATTCTTTGATTACAAAAACATTCACTCTAGTATCTCACACATTTATATTTTAGGCACATTGTGATTAATTGATTTCACAGAACTGCACAATTTTCAGTCAATGCCAAGCCGGATTCAAATCAAGGTCCTCTGATCAAGAGCTTAGCCACTAGACCACATTTCCTTCCTTAGTTGATTAGTAGAGCTTTCAAAAAGCTTTAAACATTCAATTTCACCACTCCTTCTGAACACTCATGTACTGTTGATGTTTTGACACAGCCATTAGGCCGCATTCCTCATGCTGTCTAGTGAGTGGACCGAATGCAAATTATTTTGGTATTTATGTTTTATGCATGGGTAGCATTTATATAAGTTGCCTCTACTTTAAGGTTGAAGTTTATCTATTTGCATATACACAATGGTTTAAAGTTAAGTACAAACAGAGCATGCATAATGGGTTACTGTGTAATCTGGTCCAATATTACCATTGAGGGGTTCTGGTGAAATCTTTGGCCTTGCAGTGTGTAAATGTCACCAGAAGTCTGAGATGGCAATTTGCAAGGTACTCGTTATGTAATTGTTTTTGTTACAAGCTGTTTTATTCAAAGTGCAGCTAACAATTGGCATTCACTGGAATTATAGTGTTGAAGCTTTGTTTACTTGTCACTAATTTTGAAAAGCCTCAAGCTCGACTCGGATAAGACCAAAGTACTCATCCTGGGAGCCACCCCTTCAGCTTGGGACGACTCCTGGTGGCCAGCCACTCTGGATCTCACCCTACCCTGACGGACAACTCATGCGACCTCGGCATCAGACTGGACTCATCGCTCACTATGAACCACCAAATCAACGCAGTTTCCTCAGCCTGCTTCCACATACTCTGCATGCTTCGAAAGACATTCAGATGGATTTCCACAGAATCCAGAAAGACGGTCACCCACGCACTCATCCACAGCAGACTCGACTACGGCAACGCACTCTATTATGGCGTCACCCAGAAACAGCTCAAGAAACTACAGAACGTCCAAAACGCTGCAACCAGACTAGTCCTCAACATCCCCCGCCACAGCCACATCACGCAACACCTCGGACAACTCCACTGGCTCCCAGTCAACAAGAGAATCACTTTCAAGCTCCTCACTAACGCCTACAAATCTCTACACAACGAAGAACCAGCATACCTGAACCACCGCCTCACATTCCACGTACCCGCCAGGCAACTCTGATCCTCCCAACTCGCCCTTGCCTCCGTCCCCAGGATCCACAAGACCAGAGCCGGAGGGAGGTCGTTCTCCTACCTAGCCACCAAGACCTGGAACACCTTAACCCTCCACCTCAGCAATCCTCGTCGCTGACCCAATTCAGGAAGGGCCTCAAGACCTGGCTCTTCGAATGATCTTTCACCCACTCCGACGAACAGCCCCCTCCCCCAACGCCTTGAGACCCTCACGGGTGAGTAGCCACGCTATACAAAACCCTGACCAATTGATTGATTGACTAATACATTTTTGGTAAAACAATAGGCACTGGTGAGCTCAGTGGATTTATGTGATTCTGTGGCTGCAGAGTTTACAGCATGATTATGGATTTACTGAATTTGCCACATAATTTCCAAAATATGCAGATTGCACCAAATTCGTTTTTTCCAGCTCAAACTGATGAAGATAATAGTGCCAAAGTCCCCCATAATTTGCATTTTTTGTTGCATAATTTCAATAACCTTGGTCCTCCAAGCTGCATAATCATAGTAGCCTAGACAATTTAAAACCTTTGCACAGTGGTGACAGAATCTGCATTTCACATGTACCAGTGAAATATTTTCCATATTTCCCAAAAAATAAGTGGTTTAACATATCTGCTTTTGTGCAATATAAGCACCAAAACATGTAATACATGCATTTTTACTCGAAGACGTAATGACATCTCAATAGTCTCCATTGTACCCATCAATGTGGAGCAGAGATCGTGGTGGGGATGAGTATCTTTTTTAATGTGGTATTTTCTGTCATCTAAGGTAGTGTTCAACCGGTTGATAAATCTTTTTTCAGTTTTTGGCCCTTCAATACTTCTTTAAAATGGCTAAATACTGCTGTGAGAGCAATGAGACTACATTGTAAATTACAACTATACAGACAGTTCTCAATTTGTTAGCTCTAAATTAATTAAATAAAATACACACTTGCACCTAAGCCAAACTTGCACTCAGTCACTGTTTCTTTCTCTCCAAATGAAAGAAGGTTAGACAAAGATGCAGGGATTTAAATAAGTGCACGCTGCAACAAAAATTCATCATGGGAAGAAGTGCTGGCATATTAGTGAAGGAGCTAAATCCATGTAAAAATTGCATTCATTCTTGTTATGGTGAGCATCAACACCATAAGACACCTCTGCAGGATTAGATTGAGATAGCCAGAAGGAGACCTGGGAAAAGACCAATGCATGTGGAAAGTGTGTGCATGCCCATAACCCTGCTGCACCACTCTCAAAGGGTTCCTGTACCTCCAGCCAGTGCACAACGCCTGCCCCCTCAGTCATGCGAAGCTCATGTTCCTTCACCTGAACAGATGCCTTGGGCTCTCTCTCTCATAGGAAAATGGAAGGTACAGCTAACAGTATAGGGGAGTACACAGAGTTTTTGTCCACTAAGGGGACCATGATTTGAGGACACCATGATTGGACTCCTTCCCTTTTTTGTGGTGCCACCAAGCCATACATTACCGATTAGCGCACATGCACTAACAGAGGCTTCTGCAAGAAATCCCTCTTATTGCACCTTTGAAGCTGACCTGCCCTCACAAGCCTTATGCTTTACTCCTCCATCCACTCACTTTGGGGTTTACCTGCTTCAACCACCCTAGGGAAGTAAATATATACAACGCCAAACTCCTTCAGTATGTGAAGGGTTTGTGTTTGATGCTCCATGTGAAACACAATTTAAAACTTGACTAGACCACTTTTTGCAATTTTAAAATATAGCTGCCAAGTGAATCTGTCACATGTGCAACACCTTGTTAAAGAAGGCAGGTTTTAAAGTGCTCGATTATCTGGGGTTGTCTTAGCGCTAGCAAAGATATGAGCACAACTGAATGAACCCTAAATTAAATTTAGTTATTAAAAATCCAGGTTCTTAGTCCCTTTCTAAAAGCAAGCACTGTAGGAGTGGCCTTAATATGGAGCAGAAGCAAGTTCCAGCCTTTGGTTGCCCGAAGGACGTAGCTGCTTCCGCCCCACTTAGACTTCTTGAATTTAGGAACTTCCACATTTTTTGCTTCCTGAGATCGCAGAATTCTACTGGGCTGGTACCACTTGAAGGATTGGCTCAGGAAAAGTGGGTCTGTTTCGTGGAGAGCCTTGTAGACCAAACAGAGTGCCTTAAATTTTTATGCGATTTCTAACTGTTAACCAGTGTAGATCTTTAATGGCCTGAGAAACAGATTGAATCATGGGAATGCTTAGGAGAAGCCTGGAAGCCGCATTTTGCAAAATCTGTAATTTATTCAAGTATTGCTCTGGCAGACTCTGATACAGACAGTTACAATAATCAATTTTAGACAGCACTAAGGTGGTAATAACTTCACTCCAACCCAGTACTTAATTGGCTAAAAATCAAATGTGTGCTGGTGACCAAAGTTTTTCTTTGGAGATTGGCATTGGTACCATCCACAAACAGCACTGCCCAGTGACACAGTGAAAGGCAGACTTCTTATGAAGAGAGCAAAAAGAATGGGAGAAATATGTTGTAAAGTTTTCTTTAGTCAGCGTAGTGACCGCCTCCTGCTTCCACACACTCAAAATGCTCAATGTTATCTTTAAATAGCTCCCACTCAGCACATGCAGGATAGTCATCCAGGCCTTCATCACCAGCAAGCTGGACTATGGCAACACACTCTGTCCAGATCACTGTCTAACTGCTAGAAGACTTAAGACCATAAAAAACCAACAGCCAGACTCACACTTAGGCTTTCGCACGTGTTCACATCACCCTGCAACGCCAAAGACCTCCACTGTCTCCCTATTCACTAATCCACACACAATACACACAACACACACTTCTGCTCAGCCAGAATCCTGCACGCACACATCCCCCACATACAAAGAACCATCTTTCCTCTACCTCGTACCCAAAGCCTGGAACAACCTACCCCTACACATTTGAGCTGCCTACTCAGTACTTGAGCTCCACAAGAAACTGAAAACATGGTTCTTCACCTGGACAAGTTGCAGTCACAGCCAACATAACCCCTGCTTTCTCAGCACCAGGGTACTCTCCAGGGTGAGCTGTGCATTTCACAAATACCCTTAATATAACAAAGTTTGCCTTAGCATTATTGTTGTGGTGTTGTTCATACATCTCTCATTCTGGTTTCTCCTGTTTCACACTCCGTCTCTGTTCTTTTCCATCTCAATCACGCTCTCCTCATTTCTTTCTCACTTTTCTGTCCATATTTGCACACATGCTTAATTCTCTTTCACTATTATCTACTTTGTCTCTCTCTCTTTCTCTCTCTCTCTCTCTTCAAACGCTTCTCTCACTCCCTTCTCTCTCACTGTCATCCTCAGTCCACACCTTCTCCTTCTCACTCCCTATCAAGAAGAATTACCTGGGTGAGAGAAGTGTGATACTCCTACAGAATATTAGCCGATGCTGATTTCACAGTTCCCACAGAACCTCGAGTTTCATATTATAGGAATGAATGCTGAAGGAGCTCAGCTCTGGCTGTTGACTGGCTCACCATGTTCTATGTCTGCAGAGGGTCTCACCACAGTCTGCAATGGAGCTCAGCTGCATACTTGGAAGAGCTCAGCTCTGTCTGCTCAGGTTCACAGGTCTATGTATGCAGGAAGTCAACTCCAGCTCAATGAAAGAAATTACCTATGGGTATACAGTCTCTGCTCTATCTGTGCATGGGTTCAGCACTATGTATGCAGGAACATGGCTGCATCTGTGCTGGAGCTCAGCTTTATCTGCAGAGGAGTGAGTTCAGCTCTACAAGATAAGGTATATTTGTGGCTGACCTCCACTCTCTCTCTATGCACAAGAACCTACTTTTCTCTGTGGAGTTCATGTCTTCTTAGGGCCTAATTACGACCTTTCAGCAGAGCGGTGGCACAGCGGTGCAAACTGCCGCGCCACCACTCTGCCGAAGGTCGCCGCCGCCCACCTGCCAGTGCTTTACAGTGGTCTGGCGGGTGGGCGGCATGGTGGTGCCCTTTCAAAGGGGGCGGTGCCTTTAAAAAAGGCATCACAATGGGAACGCCTCATAAGGTTCCTGCATGGCATGGACTCGAAAGTCCATGCTGTTGAGAAACCTTTGTGCATGCACACAGGGGGGCACATGTTATGCCCCATGTGTGCATCCACATATGTTTGAGGCACAGGCGGGCCCTGTAGGGCCCCCTTTGTTTCCTCTCCGCCAGACTTTTCATGGCGGTAGAACCGCCATGAAATGCCTGGCGGAGAGGAAACTTGTAATATGCTTGGCGGGGCCGTGGCAGTCCCGCCAAGCATATTGCAGCCTCTGACCACCGCTCCTACACTAGGGAACGGCGATTCCCTGCCAGAGCTTCCGGTCCTAGGGTGGTCCGACTACCCGAGTCGTAATCGGGTGATCAGACCACCGGTGTGGCGGTGGCTAGATCTGCCGTGCCACCACATGTCTGGCGGTCCTCGGACCGCCATACTCATAATAGGGCCTTAAGTGTTCAATCTACCTCATGAAGAGCAACTAACTTTCTCTGCTTAATAAAATAGGGACTGAAATGAGCTTCTTGATACTGAGTTGACTTCACCCTTTTGAATGGTGATTTTTTAATTGACTTTGAGCTGCAAGAGTTTGGACACATGATGCTAATCTCTATTTACCCTGTCTTCTTGTCCATCTCAATGTCCACCCTCTTCGTTCCGAGAGTGCGATTTGTTGTGAACATCTTCTTGATGTTCCTTGCTTTAATGTCATTTTGGTATGCTCTTTTGATCTACATTTGTACTGAGGAAATTTAGAAAGAGCCAGGAAGATCAGGCTGCGACAAGGAGACAATGTTCATTATGGAACGAGACAAAGGTGAAATGTATGTGGTGGAAAGGGACAGGTTTAGAAAAATGAAAAGGGAGTATGACAGGGAATGGGAGAGAGGGCTGCGACATGTGGTGAGAGGGTAAAGAGGGATATAGGGCAGGGTGAACAGTGATGAGGACCAGGTGACTACCTGTGGGCAATGGAATATAAGTTAAACTGCACTGTAGCACATGGGAAGGAAAGAGTGGGCCTGAACAGAACAGCAAAGTTAAAAAAAAAACATACAATTTTGAACTCTTGTCTCTGAGCACCAAGTCTGAGCTGTAAAACAGGTAGACTCTGAGAAGAGGGGAGTCAGGGTGACCATGTCTCTGAAGTAGGTGTGCTAACCCACGGAACTACACTTACCAGTTTGGATCTTTGAGATGTGAATGTGTCTTGGATTTGGAGCAGGCACTATTCTCCCTTTGGAGTAAGGTTTTCCAACCTCCAACTGCCGCTTGCAGCACTAGTAAGGATGATCAAGAGGTAGAGCACACGAGGGCAGAGCAATCAGGGGAAAACCATGCTGCTGTGGCAGAAAGCATTTGTGTTAGAAATGCCAGGTGCTGTCTATCCACAGAATCACTCTGATCCACCTCTTCAGTCTATTATTATATGTCTGTCCACCAAACAAAAAAGAGCAAGAGGCACACAAGGACCTTCTGGTAGGTGGACTTTGAGATGTTTGAGGTGCGTAGTTTAACTATGATCTCCTAGTACAGGCACATCCATTTTATTTAGCAGACATACTTCACATGCCTCAGGCAGCACAGGATATCTGCTAAAATAGGTCTGTCAGGGCGCACATCAGTGCATCCCTGAAGTCAATGAAAAGCCACAAAGTGTAGCAGGGGATGGATTCCCAGTTCTAGTCCAATTTCTTATAGGCCTGTGCATCCAGTCATATCAACAGGGCCACTGGAACTATGTGATTTTGCGGCTACAGCGTTTTTCACAAAATTATGGTTTTGTTGCATTTGCCACATAATCCATCATCTGCTGCATAATCTCCAGAATTTAACAAAAAAAGATTTTGTTTCTAGCTCAAACGGTTCAAAAGTTGCTAAAAACCCAGCAACATGTATTGCTGCGTAGCGGAAGTCCCTCTGCAAAGGTTGACTGGTCACCTTTCTGCTACTTATTGCTATATTTAGATTGCTAAATTGGCACCAAAGAGGTGCAACCTATGCCCAAAAAGTGTTAACAAGTGTAAAAATGACAAAATAATGAAATTATACTATCATAAAATGTGCTGCTTTACACAGCATAATTTGGCTTTTTTTGACGCATAATTTAGTCAGCCCTGCCGTATAATTTGGCTCTCCCCTGACTCATAATTCCAGTGGCCCTGCCTGTTAAGAAGCTGAGAGAGGAACTGAGGTGGATCTTCCCCTTTTCAGTCCTGCCCTTGCTGCTACATATGGCTCCTTGTTGGGAATCATGGCTTGCTGGTTCCTACCCCTTGCACCAGATTTCTGCTTTGCTGCTGCCATGGAGCCTCCAAGTTGCCAGCTAAGTTAGCCAGGTAAGTAAAACAAAAATGTTATTTCTCTATGCGTTTGTGTATGCGTTTGTGAGTTATTGAGAATGAATGGGACGGAGTGAAAGTGTGTATTTGAGAGTGTCAATGAGAGTGAAAGTGAGAATCAGAGTTTGGGAGTGTGCATGAATAAGTGAAAGTGAGTACAAGGGAGTGAGTGAAGGAGTATTAATGTCTTACAACGTGTTATTGATTGGAGGTTGTGAGAGGGAGTGGAAGTGAATCGTGGGTGTAGCTATCAATGGTGCAACAGGTGCAGTTGCACCATGGCCCAGAGTTAGTGAATATGTGTGTAAATGCTTTAGTAAGTGAGAATGAGAGTCAGTGAGTATGAGTATGTTTGTGTGTGAGTAACAGTGAGTGGGAGTGAGTATGAGTGGGAATGAGCAAGGAAGAGAATGTGAGTTAGAGTGAGTAAGGGGAAAGAGACTAAGGCCCAGATTTTCAAATATTTTACACAATGCAGCACATCATCCAAAGTTGCTGCATTGCTTGAGAGGGAGAGAGCAGGAAGCACCATAACTACAAAGATATGGCACCATCCTGCTATCTCCCTAGTGCTGGCACACAATTAGGTTACTGAGCGTCTCACAAACACCTTTGCGTCAAGGTGTCTAGCACAAGTTTTGTACTGGAAGGATGCCCTTCCACTACAAAATACTATACTTTGACTAACTTTAAAACTTTTTGTTCTTTGGATTTGTGCTGTATAGTCCAGAACACATGCAAAGAGGGAAAAGTCAGGAGAAATAAAAACAGTGCTCCTTTTTAATGTCTGCTTTCAAGTGGTGTTTATTTGTTGACGCAAAGCACTGTCTGCTATTGTTAATAGATAAGTTACAATAAGTGCCCCGGGGTCGCAGCGGGCGTTTGCACCCGCTTTGCTTGCCCCGGGGCATTTTGGTGTTACAGAAGGCTCTCAGGAGGCTGACTTTTAGGTGGCGCCCCCTGATAGCAGCCCTCTGCAAGGGGATCTCTAATCCCTTTAAAAGTGCAGGTCGGTTGCCGCTTGCACAGTGAAACACGGAGAGGCTGCTTTAAAGCCGCTCCGTATTTCACTTGAATGAGCTGCCCCCAGGGCAGCCCGAGTTAGCACCTGCCATGGGGACAGCGAATTCTATGTAATATGGCACACATTCTCTGTGTCCGCCCGGCGCACCTGTTTTAAGGTGCGCCAGGGTCTAAACAGGAATAGTGCGCCCAATACATAATAGGACCCCAGGGGCTGTATTACAGAAGGTGCCCGGCGGATGTAACGGGCATTTGCGTCTGCTTTAACCCCCGGGGCACTTTGGTATTACAGAAGGGGTCACAGACGCTTCTGTGGCCCCTTCTGTAACACCGATACGCTGGTACACATAGGGGCCATTCCCTCATTTGCATGGGGGCGTGCCCCATGCAAATGAGGGGATCTGCACCCACGCCATATTACAGACTCGGACACAGAGGCAAAGAAGCTACTGACAGTGCACCCCCTGATGGCAGCCCTCTGATGGGGGAAAAGAGATCCCATGGACCCCCCAGAGATCCCCTTGCAGGTGGGTGCAGTCACTGACTGCACCCGCCTGTAAGGGGATCTCTAATCCCCTCTGAAAGTGCAGGCAGGTGCACAAGTTCAAGGCTGCCCTGGGGGCAGTTCATTCTATGTAATAAGCCCCACTTTCCCTTTTTGCACCCGGCGCACCTGTTTTAAGGTGCGCCGTGGTACAAATATGGAAAGCGTACCCTTTACATAATAGAGCTCCTGATTTTGTGTAATGTAATCTGGTGCTCATGTAAAGCACCCTGATGCCTTTTGTCATGGTTTTCTGCATATAAAACTGCACAAATAAAAAATGACAGGTAGCCAGGAACATTTTACCCAGAGGATTGGGACTGCTACCCACAGGACCTCTTTGCTATCCATTCACCCCACCCTTATTTTGCCATCATCATTTTGCATGTTCTTATGTTTTAGTCAGCACTTGGCACTTTTAGAACCAAAACCACAAATTCTCCCCATTCCTCCTTGCTATTAACAGAAAAGTCTGGACTCCTGGATGGTCACTACATTAAAAAAACTAAAAAACCTTTCTTCACTTTTTAGCATTTATTTAGCGCTTTTTACCCTTCACAGGAGTAGTAAGCACTATATAAATGCAATTACAAATCAAGAAAATTTGAGATTTCTGCCTTATTTGCTTGGAAGCAGAGGAAGATGGCAGAGATTGCCTTTAAAGTGCAGATGCGATCTCACATACCAACATTAATGGGCAAGCATTCTCTCTCTTTAAAACACAATTAGAACCACCACTGTGAGCTTTTGTCCTGGTTGCTGGGAATCACCTGTGAACCCCTATTGCCTCTTTTGAGCACACTGCAAGCAGTAAGATAAGCTGCCTGTCGGAGAAAAGAAAATGTTTATTCCGACGCACCTTTCTTCAGCAGTACTTCGTCCAGGCTTTCCCTGGGACAGACACCCACACAGCTTCAGCCCAGGGTAGGGAACATGAGGGTTGGGGGGCTGAAGCCCTTTCAGCCAAATGGCTGTTATGTGCCTTATATTTACTCCATCAGGGAGATGAGGTAAATACCGTCTCCCTGACAGAGTACCTGTCTTCTGAATTTGGAGTTGTCTGCCAGACCAGCGAACAATTCTAGCCATTGACAGGAACATCTGTCACATGGTTCCTGTCAATGAGTTAAGAGTTTGATGGACAGATGTCAAATGTAACAAGTTTTTGTTTCTTCAAAAAACAAAAACTCAAAGCGGGATATTGTTTTACAAAAGCGAATGACTCCCAAACCATGGGATAAATCTTCTCATGGTGTGGGGGTCATATAAAGGTTTTTCTTGTCCCTTGTCACCCCACTTTAATGTGTAAAAATGTATACGTACGTGTGTGAAAACTCTGCAGAAGATGTAAATTTCTCTGCACCGAAAAACATAGGAGAGGCAGAGGCGGAACTTCCACACATACGTTTGTGAATAGCATTTTGTGGTGTTTGTAGTACTATTGTGGTACTATGAAATATGCTACGAAATGCAGTTTGTAAATAAGCCCCACAGTAGTTATATTTAGCATTCTTGAATGGCCCTGTACTCACAATAAGTATGCTTTTCTGTGTGTGTATGCCTGTGTGTTTGAAAGGCTATGTGTTGTGTTACCAGGTAAGCCTTCATCCCTCTTCTTGTGGTCTAGGTGAGTTGGGCCACAGCTGGTAATTTTAAGGCAATTATATTTCAGTAGATCCCTGATGGACTAGTTAATCAAAGCCCTTATTCCTTAGCCCTTGCAATTCTGTATGCTTCAGGGCAAAGCTGTTGGTTTGATACTAAAGAAATCAAATGAGAACCACATAGAAAATCTATCTCCATTTAACCTGTCCATGTAAGCGATCATCTGCAATTCTGATTTCCTTTTGTGAAACGAGTGTTCCGGGAAGACAAGTAGTGACAGTTGAGGGATTTTTCATGAAGTTAGTCTGGGGCAACCCTAGATATCTGGAATGTTTGCCTTGTGATAATGGTTTTGTGACATGCAATAGCTATAAAGGCAATGCTTTGAAGCTGGGCTAAGGGCTGGCTTAGTCGAAATGAGGTTGCCATCAAACGGTTTCAAAGACCAAAGACATTCACCCACCTGCCTAACAGACTTAATGGCAAATGACTAAAGTCAGATTTCGAGGAAGCTGGTAAACGGACCTTGGGCAAAACATGAAAGGTTCCAGCCGGAGCAGGCGGACTAGTTGGGGGGGGGGGGCTGCCTAAGGGCTTGTGGAAGGGTCGTCAAGGAGGACTAAGCATGGAGGTGTTATGTGTGTAATGACCCTAGCGCCTCAAGAGCAGGACTAGGGTTTGAACTGGAAAGCCGTTCAAGCATCATGTAACACCCTCTGGCCAGGCGTGGCCAGAGGGCATAAATAAAGGTGGCGGAGACCGCTCGGGGTCTTCCGCCCAGAGATAGTATGCGGAGTGTGTGTCTGATTATTGAGGCATGCACCCAGAACACAATGCTAACCCAGCCTGCGCACGCATTTGAACACTGGCGATGAGAATGCCGACCACCCCGCTGCACCATTCCTGTGAAGCCGGCTCGCGTGAACCTACCCTCGACGCAGAGGCCGCTGCGCGGTAGGCCCACAGTCTCCCTGCACCTCCCGGATGCGGTGTCTGCCACCCGTTGTCAGTGCTTCTCCAGCGGAGACTCCGCCCCACCTCCCTGCTTGTCAACCACGAGGAGGCAGCTGGTTAAGAGGCACGGAGCTGTGTGGGAGCCCAACAACCACTGCATCTCCTCCCTTGCCGACACGCGGTCGCGATTTGACAAGCATGGCAGGCCGCGTTCATCACTGAGCGCGCTGCACAGCTGACGCCCACGCTCTGCATCAGACAAGTGTCTCAATGTGGGGATACTGATGGAAACAGCATTACTACACTGCAAGCAGGTGCCCCCCGCCCCATTGCAGACATTAGGAGCCATAAGCTACACTACTGCTGTGTTTGTCCAAACTGGGCCCCACTCACAGACTCCCAAGGCCAAGTCAGGCCCTACAGAAAAGAGAAGGAGTAAGGACAGTGCACCGACCGTGTGACTGCACAGCACGCTTCCTAGCTATAGAAGGGGAGACTCAACACTCCAACACCTCCTCCACACCTACATCACCCAGCAGCCATGGCTGGCAATGCAGCGAACGCAGGCCCCCAGCAAGCACAACCTCTAGCACAACCGCCTGTACAGCACCCGCCACCCCAGCCACGCAACACGCAAGTCAGCGCACTACCTCCATTCAGTGAGCTTGCTGACCCGGCCACCGCCTCCCCCCGGATGGAAGGTATGGATTGGACGACTGAACAACTACTTCGTCGCGACCAGAGAAACAGATGGTACAGTAAAGAGGAGATCTACAAACTCTTTGCGCACCTGCCAAACACAGAGCACCAAACCACTACAACGCGGCGGTCAGAGCTCTCGATGCCCACTTTGACCCACAACTCAACCCGGACTATGAGCGATTTAAACTCTGCCAAGCCCGTTAAAGAGAGGGGGAGTCTATGGACGCTTTCTATGCACGCCTGAGGGAACTAGCCAGCACATGCACGGCCGACGACCAGGCCAACTCTCCCACAAGGACCCCGAAAGCTCGAAGACACCTAAGAGGTCACAGCGTCAGCGGTACCGCCTAGAAGATACATCCTCCGAAGATGAGGAAGAGTGTTTCCTCATATCATTCGCAAGTGACCTGAAACACCGGAGACGCCCGCAGCCCACGTGCATAATAGAAGTGGCAGGATCCAGTGTCAAAGCCCTCATTGACACTGGTGCATTCGTCAATGTCATGGGCATCCAACAGTACCGGCGACTACAACCGCGCCCTCAGCTGTCCCCAACCAACGTCAAAATATTCACCTACGGAAGTCAACCACCGTTACCCTTAAAAGGCAAAATGATTGTTCAGGTCAAAGCTGAGGACCAAGAGATCACAACTATATTTCACGTGGTCGACAAGGAAGCCGATACCCTAAAGGGGAGCCATACCACGGAAGACCTAGGCCTAGTCACTTTCGTCCGGGCAGTCAAAGCACTCCAAACAGATGAGGTGCTTGAACTATTCCCGCACCTCTTCACCGGACTCGGATGCCTGGAAAGGCCACCTGTCAAACTCCACATTGACTTATCAGTCAGACCAGTGGCACTCCGACATAGATGAGTACTGTTCCACCTGAGGCCCCTCATTAAACAAGAACTGCATAATCTCGAACGACAGAGGGTGATAGAAAAAGTCAACGGCCCGACACCATGGGTCTTCTCCATGGTGATCGCACAAAAACCAAAACAGCCGGGCAAAATACGATTGTGCATAGACATGCGCCTGCCCAACCAGGCAATCAAGAGGGAGAGACATATAATGCCGATGATGGACGACATCATAGCCGACCTTAACGCCTCAAGATGGTTCTCTAAGCTAGACCTTAACACGGGATACCACCAACTAAGGCTAGCAGAGGAGAGTCGGTACATAACAACCTTCTCAACACACATAGGGCTGTGCCGATACAAACGGCTAAACTTCGGCATCTCATTTGCCGCCGAGATCTTTCAAGGCGCAGTCCGAGAAACCCTCTCCGGGTTACAAGGGGTGTTAAACGTCAGTGACGACATCCTAATCCACTCATCTTCCATTGAAGAACACCACAAACAACTCAGAGCAGCCCTGCAACGATTGTCTGACCATGGCTTCACACTCCATAAGGGCATGTGTTCTTTTTTTCAAAATTCCATTGCATTCTTTGGTTATGTGTTTAACCAGGAGGGGGTGCAGGTGGATCTGCGCAAGTCCCACGCCATCCAACAAGCGCAGGGGCCAACAACGGTCTCTGAAGTGCAGAGCTTCCTGGGGATAGCCACATACTGTGGACGATTCATCCCCAACTTAGCTACAGTGGCCGAACCCCTCTGAGCCCTGACCAAAAAGGATGCTGCGTGGACATGGGGATGAGAAGAGGAAGACGCATTCCGGAATGTCAAAAAAGCACTGCTCAGTAAAACGACGATGGCGTACTTTGACGCAACACGAACCGCAGAACTGTTGGTGGACGAAACGCCGGTGGGCCTGGGAGCAGTGATCACTCAAGAGGTGGAACCAGGTAAATGGGCGCCCTTGGCATTCGCAAGCAAAGCACTAACGCCAACGGAAGCTCGGTACTCCCAGATCGAGAGAGAGGTGCTGGCGATTAAGTGGGCGTGCAGCCACTTCCATCTCTACATCAGCAGACATTTATTTTGCATGGTCACCGACCACCAGCCACTTGTCCCACTATTCCGAGGCACAGCTCCACACCCCCCGCGGATCGAACGCTGGGTGATCCAGCTTCAACACTATCAGATGGAGCTGGTATACTGGCCAGGATCAAAGAATCCTGCAGACTTCCTCTCCAGGCATCTGCCAGGTCCAAGAGAAGACGACCCCAACAATGATGTAAGGACAGAAGAATATGTGCACATGGTGTCACAAGAAGCCTGCCCCCATGCACTCACCATCGAAGAAATCAACATGGCAACAAGTAACGATCCAGTCCTGACGAAAGTCCTCGAATCCTTACATCGAGGATCTTGGGAGAATTTCTTACGAGACGCCAAAAACTGGTGCGACCCAGACAAGGAACGCATGGGGAAAATATGGAGGGTGCGTGACGACCTGAGTGCTATGACCGATGGCCTGGTACTGCGAGGATTGCGCATCGTGATCCCCAAGAGCCTATAGGAAAGGTTGACAACCCTTGCACACGGAGGTCATCAAGGGACCGTCCGAATGAAGTCGCGAATGAGGGAGAAGGTCTGGTTCCCAGGACTTGAAGCCGCAGTTGACAACCTAGTACGAAGTTGTCACTCCTGCCAGATCACCAGCGGTCAAGAACCCCCAGCACCAATCATCAACGAGGAAACCTCCTAAACCCCCTGGTCCCAGATTAGCCTTGATTTTGGGAACTTCCCTGATGGGAGAGTAACAGTAGTAATAATCGACAACTACTCCAAGTACCCGATAGTAGAAGTCGCGGAGTCCACAGCTGACACCAACCTCGCTCCAGTCTTTGAAAAGACATTCGCCTTACTTGGACTACCACAAGAGATAAAAACAGATAACGGACCATCCTTCCAGGGAAGGGAATTCAAGGATTTACTCATGACACTTGGCATACGACATTGCCGTATCACCCCGCGGTGGCCCCAGGCCAAAGGCGAAGCAGAACGATTCATGCACACGTTGAATAAAATATTGCATATAGCAGTGGCAGAAAGTACTAATCAAGAAGCAGCGCTGCATCGGTTCCTGCGAGAATACCGAAGCACCCCGCACTGCACCACACAGAGATCCCCTTGGTCCTTGATGCTCGCTGGACATCATTCCCGTATCTGACCAGTGGAGCCCTCCGCCCTATGAGCCGGCTGACACTCAAACCAGACGAGCCCAGAACAATGAGTGTGTTAGCAAGAAACGACGAGCTAAAAGCTGACACCTCGTGCCAGGGAGCCTGGTGCTAATTCAAAACCACCGAACAGGATGGAAATTCAGGACACCCTACGAGCCAGGGACGTGAAGAGTTTTGCAGGTGAACGGAACGGCCATCACCACCAACAGTCACCCGGAATGTGTTGTGGTTCCAGAGGGTGGATCAGCAGAGTAAAGACACCACTGGGTTGGAAAACACAGGAACAAAAGCCGACTGGAGCGGAAGCCACTCACAGCCAAGCTCTGAGAGGTCATCTCTGGGCAGTCCTCACAGCCCTCAGACTGCTTCACCTGAAAGGCGTGAGGACTCAGTCGTCAACCCCCAGCCGGAGCTAGACAGTCAGGGTGAAGATCGTCGTACCAATTCTCAACGCTACATCCTGAGGCCAAACCCACTGCCAAGTAAGAGACTGAAAGATTTTGTTTGTTGAACTTTTAAGAGCACTTTAATGCCGGGGCGTGGTGAACCGCCAAGCATGGCGGACGTAGCTTGAAGACGCTCCGGAGCTCGGCCAAAATAATCCTGCGCCATTGCTGCCGAATACGTCCTGAAGAGCCTGGCGGAGCAGATCTGAGTGGCGGAACATCTATAGCTGCCCCATGATCAATTTGGGGAGCTCACCGGCGTTGTGGTGGACAATAATCGACGTCCTGCGACTGTGAGCCGGACGCTGGTGCCCGACGAGACGGAGACAGCGCCGACCCAGTACGGAAGGCGGATTACGGCGAGACCGCTGTTGCCCTGCGGTGTGCAGCACCTTGTGTGGATACTCTCCGGCTGTCCTCCTTGATTAATAACGGAGGAGGAGGGCACCGGACACTGGTGACAACGAATGCTGACCTCCCAAGGGTTGTAAATTGTGCCTGACGCGCACCGGAGGTGCATCGGAGGGAGGCCCACGTTGATACACGTCCAGACGGAGGTACGGTGCTCTACCCTCTTTGCCTCCCCTCTCTCTCCCCCCCGATGCATGGGATATACATCTGTACATGCTCCGATGCCATAGACTGCGACATGAATTCTGGTGTGTCCGCTGTGTGAAAACGGCCCGCCCAGCTGGGCCTGCGGCTCCGATGCGCTGGTGGGCGCCATCTTCCCTCACACGGAGTGCACCATGGCGGCGCCACTGAATTGCGAGGCTGCCGCCTGTCTCCTCGCTGTGCCTGCAGCTATCGGGCACTCTCTTCTCCCCTCTGCGTGCTCCGCGGTGACCGTGTGGGGTTCGAGCGGGACAGGCGGAGGCTGCGGCAGACGAAGTATTGTGGAGGTACCGGGAGGGGTGGCTGTGAAGAGTGTCTGCACACATATGGATGGCTGCAGTGCGTCCTCACCCTAACCCAACTGGCCCATATTGCTGCTGAATTTAGGGCTCATGGTGATGTGCATTGTTTCCAGCCGAGAGGCGAATGATCCCTGCATTATTTGACATCAATGCTGCTATCCTGGAGCGACGCCCAGGTCTCTGTCCCAAGGTCCTGACATGTGCTGCAGGAACATTTATGAAGCCACCGAACTGTGTAGATGTGTAACAGGACACCAGGTGTGACGGGTTGTGAACTGTTGTGGAAGCTGTCCTACTGTTATAGCCGTCCAGGCACTCTTCAATGCATGGTGCCTAATATACTATGTGCAAGGCCAACGGAGGGATAAGATACAATGCGCATTTGTCTCCGAGAGCCTGGAATGGGTGATGGATTCCGACTGCCTCTAATGATAGACCTCTGTGCGGAACTGTAACCTGGGATGTGAATTGCATGCCTTTAACCCAAACTCAAGATAATCCGGGTACCAGCACTGTGCGTGACGAACCGGACACGCCTGGCACGGTTCAGGCCTGACGTCAAAGCAGCAGTATCACTTCTTTGGTGTTGGTGGATCAGGCGAGATCGACATAGAGAAATGGGGTGTCCAAAAGGGAAATTACAGGAGGCTCCTGGCCCTAGCTCACAGACCGTTGAAGAACAAGAACAATATACCTGTCCCCCCTGGAACACTGACAAAATATCGAAGGTCAAAAAATCGACCTACAAAAATATCGGAGCAAGAATATCGATGTCAAGAATATCGATATCCTATCTACAACATGGTAAGTACAAAAATATTGAAAAAAATATATCGATGTCAAAAATATCGTTATTAAAAATATTGTTTTTTTTTTGTTAAACAAATATGTAAAATAAACTAAATAATACTTATAAATAAAATAAACATAGTTAAAAATATTTTATAATGTTTACAATTAATAAGTAATATATATAATTTAATAAAACATTAATTAAACATATACATATAATATATAATATATATACTTACTTAATAATCAGTTTTAATAATTATTTTAATAAATTATAAATTATTAAAAAATATTATAAATTACAAATACATCTATATACATAACACAATAACATAAATAAAAATTAAATAATTATGTATAACAAATTAAAAAATTAAATTTACTTTTAATATTTTTAAAATTAATTATATACTACATTAACTAAAATAATACAAAAAATATTAAATAGCAAAGGGAATAAAACTACTATTCCAACTCCAAAAAAAACAACAGTAAGAAAAATGTTGGATACCGTAGAGCTTAAAATTACTATTCCCACTCCAGAGAGTGCAACAGTAGAGAAAGTGTTGGATAGCGTAGGGGTAAAAATTACTATTCCCACTCCAGGGAGTGCAACAGTAGGGAAAGCGTTGGATAGCGGGAGGGTAAAAATTACTATTCCCACTCCAGTGAGTGCAACAATAGGGAAAGCGTTGGATAGCGGGAGGGTAAAAATTACTATTCCCACTCCAGTGTGTGCAACAGTAGGGAAAGCGTTGGATAGCGTAAGGGTAAAAATTACTATTCCCACTCCAGTGAGTGCAACAGTAGGGAAAGTGTTGGATAGCGTAGGGGTAAAAATTACTATTCCAACTCCAGAGAGTGCAACAGTAGGGAAAGTGTTGGATAGCGTAAAAGTTAAAAATAACTGACTTATAAATAAAATAATTTTTTTAAATAATTAAAGAATTAATTATTAAATAACTCTAAACTATTTACAAATACCAATAAATAATTATTAAAAACATAATTACCAATGAAAAATGTATTAACAATAAATTAATAATAAATACCAATACATAATAATTAATAAATATTAATTACCAAATAATAAATATTGAACAATAAAATATTTTTACTAACAAAAACATATTAATTATTAAAACGTAATTACAATTAACAAATATTGAACAATTAAATGCTTTTTTATACCAATAATAATAATTATTATTAAACATTAATTACCAATTAATAATTACTTATTAATATATTAATTAAATTTATCAATAAATAATATTTAATAATATTTAATTACCAATTAATGATAAAACAACAATAAATTAATTTTGATAACAAAAAATTATAATTTACAAAAATTACCAATTAATAATTAATGTCCAATAAATTAATTATCAATACCCAACAATAAATGTAATAATTACTTAATTAGATTTCAATTATTTACAACACTATTCTCCAATAAACGCACAACACACTCCAATAATAAAATAATACACTTAACATAATGATCAATTAATCAATTAATAAAAATTAATAACCAATTAATAAAAATTAATTCCCAATTATTAATTAATTAACAATAATATAATTATCAATACCAATTAATTAAAATAAATTATTACTTAATTACAATTAAATTACTTCCCACCCTATTCCCCTATAAACCCACAACCCGCTACAGAACTTAAACGCAAAAAATGATTAAAATTAATTTATAATTCCTAAAAATTAATAATTAATTTAGTATAATTAAATTACTTCCCACCCTATTCCCCTATAAACCCATAACCCGCTACGGTACTAAAAAACAAAAATAACTTAAAAAACATTATTAACATCTAAAAATTGTATACATATATTTTTAGACAAGTAGAACACTTAACAAAAACACATATAACACATACATATTAAATACATAACAAAATACATAACAATAATATAAATATCGATATTAGTAACATTGATATTAGTAACATCGATATATTTGATGTCGATATTACTAACTTCGATATTACTTACATCGATATAAAAAAAATCGATATTACTTACCTTAGGGTCGATATTCTTAACATCGATATTCTTAACATCGATATTCTGTCCCTTCGATATTGTCACCTCAATATTAGTGTAGGTCGATATTTAATTTTCGATATTTTGACTGCTCACCGTCCCCCCTCACTATACTGTATACCGCCTACTGTAGAAACGTCGGCCCCGGACAAGCTGGACTTAATACTACTGGAAGTCAAAGAGCCTAGAAGGGCGATAGAGCAGCAGATTGGCTCGCTCACTGCACGTTTCACGCTGCTCAAGGCGGACCATGCTAAACTGGCGTCGAAGGTGAAGACCAACAGTGAAACCTTGGCAGAAATTGTACCATAGCATAAAGAACAGGCGTCACAAATACAGACGTTGCAGCGACAAGTAACAGGCCTTCTGGATCGAGTGGAGGAAGCCGGAGGAAGGGCAAGGCGGAATAACATGCGCGTCATAGGCCTTCCCGAACGCACAGAGGGACCTGACGCTACCACATTCATGGAACGATGGTTCCGAGAGCATGTAGCTCCTGAAGGGCTGTCGACCTTCTTTTGTGTAGAACGTGCCCATAGAATACCTACTGGGAGACCTAAAGTTGGCGCCCCACCGAGGCCGCTAATAGTCAAAATCCTGAATTTCAGAGATCGGTATGTACTACTCCAAAAGGCAAGAGAGCGGTCTCTAATCCGATATGAGAACTGTCAGGTGTCATTATACCCAGACTATACTTTAATGGTCCAACGAAGACGTTCTTCATTTCAGCCAGTCAAAAAGAAACTACGGGATATGAACCTCAAGTATGCTTTGTTATTCCCGGCTAGATTAAAAGTCATGTATTATCAGAAAACTTACTTTTTTGAAAGTCCGGAGGATGTAGAGAGTGGATAGAAGTAACGGATCCAGCATCACTATCAGAAACCACCTGTCGAACTCAACCAGGCAGCTCCACACAAACGTGAGGGCGACGCTCGTGTCGCAATGGAAAGGGTCCTCTCTCCAAAGTAGCTCACACCCCCACCCATGAACAGGTGCAGAAAAGCAGGGACGAAGCCTTGGCTACCGCGACCACATTCAGGGAAACTACCTTGCGTATGGACTCTGACTCTTTGGAGGGAAGTATTGAACGATCCGGCTCAGAGGGCAGTCTTGCCTTGTTCCCCACAGTAACACCACAGACTGCTGATGATCTCCTGGGCTGTTGAACACAGAAATACAGCCTCGCCTACACAGACGACTATGGAACAGTAGAGATGTTGACACATACTCCTGCGTACATACATATCCTTTCTTTTTTCAGTAACTAAGATGGCACTATACTGTTTCTTTAATTTATTCCGGGCTCTTCTGAGCTGCTATAAATAAATACCGTATCGTGCTTGGCGTAAGCAACGTACCCCCAACTGCGTATGCACTAGTTAAATGCAGCAGAATGTTATTTGTTGTATTCATAGTTTTGTCCGGCATAGTTCACCAGCTGGGCCTTGTATTAGAAGTTCAATGGGGATTAATGTGTTCTAACGTAAACTTGATGTGACGTCCAACTTCTTGGCTCCCTGTCCTGACCATGGGTCCCTCTACTGTGCATATCATGTGATGCATAAGCTAAACACATACACATTAATAACATGGAATGTTCGGGGTCTAGGCTCTGTGCAGAAACGACACAGGGTGCATGCGCAATTGCTCAGGCGCAGGGTGCAAACTGTTTTTTTACAGGAGTCCCACCTAACATTATCAGAGGCGACAAAAATGCGGAAGAAATGGAAAGGGCAACTATATTCCACTGATTACTCCGCCTTTACCAGGGGTGTCGCAATTTGGATCAGATACGGAGTCCCATTTGTAGAAATAGAATGGCAGAGTGATGCGCAGGGCAGATATATTTTCCTTCATGGGACACTAGACGGAAGGCATATTGTGTTGGGGAATATATACGCTCCAAATGTTGATCAGAACAAATACTTTATGGGTTTAAACGTGATTTTAACAGGGTGGGAGGCATTCCCGTGGGAGGCATAGGCGGTGACTGTAATGCGGTGATGAATATTGAGTTAGATCACTCACATACCCCCCTCCATAGCGCAGGAACTGTTAAACAAGCTGAGGCTCTTTGTAATTGGGTAAACGGCTGGGAATTGTGTGACGTATGGCGCTTGAAAAATGTAACACATAAGGAATACTCCTTCTATTCCCCAGTCCACGATTTACATACAAGAATTGATAGAATTCTATGCTCTCTCTCTCTATAGCTGCACAGGTATCCCATGCTACATATTTAGCGAAAACCTTTTCAGATCATAACCCACTAGAAATTAGTATTACCTGGGGTAGGGTCCCCACCCCAGTCCCTACATGGAGACTATGGCCCCAACTGTTAGAGGACACTGTGTTTCGCTCTACACTATCTACTGCAGTTGTGAACTATTTTGCTCAAAACGGCAATACCGCGTCCTCAATTTTAATGGAATGGGATGCGCTAAAGGCAGTAATTAGGGGAACCGCGATTAGTGCCACAGTGGGTGTGAGACAGGAGGTGCATAAAAATCTGAAATCTGTGGAGGATGACATGGGCAGGTTGGAGCAGGATGCGGCGAGAGACCCCGAGAAACATGCTGCACTGCAAGAGGCACGCATAAGACATGCTGAGCTGCTGGAAACTCTCAGAGTAATTGACTACAGAGCATATACACAATTACAACACACAGAGGCAGATAAGTCAGGTACACTTCTGGCAAAGATATTGAGAACGGATCCCCCGCCTACTGTGATCAGCCAAATTGCCATGCCTGGGGGAAATATGGTTTATACCCAGCAAGGTATAAATGATTCCTTCTGTACATACTATACTGCCCTGTACAACAAGCCGGCCCCAGTGGATAATGTATTAATAGATGCGTTCCTGGCAGACCTGCCATATCCCCAGATCCCTGAAGGAGCACGAGACAGTTTAGAAGGCCCCATCCCGAGCGCTGAAATAAAGACCGCTATTAATGGACTCCCGCGCAATAAGACACGGGGACTAGATGGTCTACCGATAGAGTTTTACAATACTTACGCTGAAATTTTAAGCCCACAACTAGAAGCCCTATATAAAACCTCACTGGAACTAGGCAGCCTCCCCAATTCTACCAAGCAAGCCCTAGTAGTCACAATTCCCAAACCAGGAAAAGACGCCACAGACATCACAGGATATCGCCGGCTCTCACTGTTAGTAACTGAATATAAAACATTAAGTAAAATATTAGCCAACAGGCTCCTTCCCTATTTACATAACTTGATACACATAGACCAATGTGGATTCATACCCGCACGCAACACGTCCTTGAACATTAGGAGACTCCACCACTTAATGGCCACTAATTCAGACCAGTTAGTTAATGCTGGTTGCATAGCACTCGACCTTCGACAAGCTTTTGATACATTATCATGGGATTATATGTTCCGGGCTATTGAGAGGTTTGGGTTGCCCCCAGGGTACCTTCTTTGGTTACGTCTCTTATATGAAACCCCCACTGCCAGAGGGAGGACGGGTGGACACATATCGAACGAATACCCCATATACAAAGGCACGCGCCAGGGATGTCCACTATCCCCACTATTGTTTGTATTAGCTTTGGAACCACTAGCACTCAGGATGCGTCAAGAAGCTATTCACGTAGGGATACCATCCGGAAATTCAACCCATTTAATATCTGCATATGCAGATGATATAATAGTCTATGTGGGGGACCTCCTGGGCACCATAGACCCTTTACCTAGAATATTTGCATCATTTGAACATATATCTGGCCTTGCCATAAACGAGTCGAAATCCAATGCCTTTTTCTTTCAAAACCATGCATACCCTGAAAGGATTGACTTTGGTTTATACCGGCTGCCAGTGGCGCAAACCACCTTTAAATACTTAGGCATCCATATATACAGATCATCTGCGGATATGCTGGAGGGCAATCTAAACAGAGCAATACGAGGGCTGCGCTCAAACATTGCCTTCTGGACCTCGCTCCCACTCTCAACGATGGGTCGCGTAGCAGTGTCAAAAATGGTGGTCCTCCCTCAACTCCTATATTATTTCACTAATCTACCAATCATAATACCTCCGGCCCTTTTTAAGACGTTGGATACTGCACTCTTGGAATTAATCTGGGGAACTGGTAGAAGGCGGATAAGCCTTAAAAAACTGCAGTTGGGAACATGCAGAGGGGGACTTGGCGTGCCGGACTTTCGAGCATATTATTACACATGCCAGTTGCAATGGCGTTCATACTGGACTGCGAGCCGCAACTTGCAAGAGATAGGATATACAGCGCTTAACATTGACCAAGGTGCCCTGCACACTCTGCTCCTACCAAAGGCCAGGATTCCTTCGGATGCACCACCCCTATTGCAAACGGCATTACACTGCTGGAAGAAAACATTACAATACACGTCCAACTCCCCTCACTATGCAGACAATATACCACTGTTGGGAATACCATTACACACTGGAAGGCTTACGAAACACAGGTTAAGGGCATGGTCGGATGAGGGTGTGGACACAGTAGAGGCTTTTTTCAATGCCGGAATATTGATGGACCATGACAATTTTGTACGGGAGAACGGGGTGCCAAACCATCTATACATGCTTCATGCATCGATCATGCATTACGTGAAAAAACACTGGGCCCCCCAAAGGGAGGAGCCCCAAACACACAAACTAGTCAAAGCATTGTACTACATGGGACGGGGCAGTCACCTCATCAAATGGTTGTATGTGGGGATACGTACACACGCTGCGGTGCCCCGGGATGCCCTGCGGGTTAAATGGGTAGAAGATGCAGGACGAGAAATAACGGACAGGGTGTGGGCGTCTATACTGGAACACCCCAAGAAAGTGACCAGGAATGCAAAGTTTAAATTCATACAATGCATGATATTGCATAGGGCTTAGCTTACACCACACCGCCTACAGCAAATGTACCCCCACATACAGCACCACTGCCCTAGATGTCAACTGGAGGAAGCAGATCTAATCCATATGTTATGGGCATGTCCGCGGTTGAGGGAGTTTTGGGGAGAGGTCCACCAGCATATACAAACAGTTACGGGTTTGAGTATTGAAGACTCGTTACTGGAGTGCTTACTGGGTCTCCGTACACGGTCGGCCTCCCATAAAGTCCAACTCAGTTTCCTTGATCTTGCGGTTATACTAGCAAAAAGATCCATCACTATGAAATGGAAATCGAAGAGGCCACCCACAATATATGCATGGCACAGTGAAATGCTACATTGGGGGGGGGGCTGAAAGTGCAGCTATCCGCCGCAAAGAGGCACGCGGTTTACGCAAAAAGCAAATATCCATGGATTGGGACATAATGCTAGAGACGCTCAAAGGTGCGACCCCTGACCACACATCTAGTACCCCGAGCACACAATAAGCTATATTGCAGATATGACATGTAAAGACACATAGGGGCCGATTCCGATTCGGGCCGGAAAACGTACCGACCGACTCGGTACGGGAATTTAGTCCGACCGACTCGGACCGGCGCCGCACGACCCGGGTAGTACGATGAAATGCATGTGAAATCCGACAGACTCGGACGGAATACAAAACGACCGACCGAGCCGGACGGAAACAAGCCATCCGGCCGGGAAACCACGCGAAACGAACCGACCGACACGCACTCGGATTGAACCCGAACGAAACGTACCCGCGAACTCCGACCCGCGTAGTACGATGCTGTGCGTGCAAAACACGACCGACTCGCCCGGAGCACAAGCCGTACGACCGACACGCATACAAAACCCAGCCGAAGCAACCCAATACTACGCGACCGACTCGTACGCCGCATATGAAACCTAGCTGACACACAGTGGGAACGAGTCGGACAAGATCGCACCACACAACTGCATCGTCCTACTCGAACACAAGAACGACTCCTACATGCACCAAAAACACCAAGGAAAAATTAAAAAAAAAGGGCCAAACATGCAACCACTAAGCCAATAATTACAGGGAGGAAAATAAAATGGAACAAGGACACACCTCCAACTCCACCTACATAAAGGCCACAAATCCCTACCATGATCCCTTGCAAATTCCACTGACCTGCCAGACAGAACACCATCACATAGCAACCACAGACACACTCACAGCTCATACATCACACAAGCCACACACCATTACCACACCTACAAATAGCACCCTCACACACACCCAGCTAAACCTACACTCACACACCCCCACTTGCACACACACACACACATCAATCACCACCACCACCCATCACCATGCCCCCAAAGAAGAACCATAAGTTCCTAGATTGTGAATTGGAAGTCCTGGTAGACGAGATCCTCAGGGTAGAGCCACAGTTGTTTGGTACATTGGTACAACAGACCCCCATGTCGCAGAAAACCAAGATGTGGGCGAGGATTGTCGACAGGGTCAACACACAATCACCATGTTTGCGCACAAAGGAAGACATCCAGAACAGGTGGTATGATGTTCGCAGGAGGGTCAGGGACCTACTCAAAAAGGACTACCTCCTCAGCCAGCACACCGGCAGTGGCCCTCCTGCAAAACCAGTATACCTCAGGCCCTGGGAGGAGAAGGTGCGGGCCATCCTACCACCAGTGAGCGTATACGGACTAACAGACATCCCAGAGCCTGGTGAGTACACAACTAATATACACAATATGGTGTGACTACACACACACATCACAGTCAAGGGGATAGGCAAACCATGCACACTTAGCAAATACACAGCAACCAAAAGATATCCATCCCAAGATGTGAATGCTAGTCAGACAAACACAATACCTGCCATCCCATAGTGATATGTAACTGTGTCATGACATCTACAAACCTAACAACAAATACAGCAAGGCAGTGGCACAAATAGAACCAACAAATGCTCCCAGATATTTACCCACCACTAGAACACCACCTCACAGGGAAGCTCACTGAAAGGAAGGAATTATGTGTATGCTGGTCAAGTCAGTGTAGCCAATAGCAGGATGGGAGTGGTAGTCACAGATATTGGTCACACCCACAATTGGCCCATCAACACCACTCTGAACCATGCTCACATCACAGGGAGTGTAAAACAACTGACAAGATGGCTGACACTGGCTACTGCTGTGGGGAGCACAAGGCCCTGCTGGGAACTGGGCACCAACAAACAACAGGAACACACTGTCAGCCATCTTGCCATTGCTGTCACACTCACACACACTGAAGTCCACTCAAAAGGAAGGAAGGATGGGCATGCTGGGAAGGGGGTGTAGGCAATAGCATGATGGGAGTGGTAGTCACAGATCAACATCTCACACCCACATGGCCCAGCAAGTTAGCACTGAAGCATGCACACCTCACAGGGAGTCAAAAGCCACTTCAAAGATGTCTGACACTGGCCACAGCTTTGGGGAGCACAAGGCCCTGCTGGGAACTGGGCACCAACAAACAACAGGACCACACTGTCAGCCATCTTGCCATTGCTGTCACACTCACACACACTGAAGTCCACTCAAAAGGAAGGAAGTATGGTCATGCTGGGAAGGGGGGTGGAGGCAATAGCATGATGGGAGTGGTAGTCACAGATATTGGTCACACCCACAATTGGCCCATCAACACCACTCTGAACCATGCTCCCATCACAGGGATTGGAAAACAACTGACAAGATGGCTGACACTGGGTACTGCTGTGGGGAGCACAAGGCCCTGCTGGGAACTGTGCAACAACCAACAGCAGGACACCACTGACTGACATCCTGAAAGACAACTTGCACTCCCTGCAATGGAAGCACGTTCCATGGTGGGATATCTGGCTGGGTGTGAAGGAGGACTCACAGCACTGACCATAGTTACAAGGACCTCCCCTCACACACCCCTTCAACACTAACTCCACATAACCCACCTGGGAGAATGCAATGCCTCACATCCTAACTGAAGATCCCACAAAGAACCACCACCCTGGGTTATGCTGTGTGAAGCACAGGGACACACTTGGGACTTGTAGCCAAACAACTGCCAGGACAACACTCCCAGCCATCCTGTCAGCACAGGCACCCCACCCCACAGGGAAGCAGAGTCAAAAGGAAGGAAGGATGGGCATGCTGGGAAGGGGGGTGGAGGCAATAGCATGATGGGAGTTGTAGGCACAGATATTGCTCACCCTCACAATTGGCCCATCAACACCACTCTCAACCATGCTCACATCACAGGGAGTGGAAAAGGACTCACAAGATGGCTGACACTGGGTACTGCTGGGGGAGCACAAGGCCCTGCTGGGAACTGTGCAACAACCAACAGCAGGACACCACTGACTGACATCCTGAAAGACAACTTGCACTCCCTGCAATGGAAGCACGTTCCATGGTGGGATACCTGGCTGGGTGTGAAGGAGGACTCACAGCACTGACCATAGTTACAAGGACCTCCCCTCACACACCCCCTCAACACTAACTCCACATAACCCACCTGGGAGAATGCAATGCCTCACATCCTAACTGAAGATCCCACAAAGAACCACCACCCTGGGTTATGCTGTGTGAAGCACAGGGACACACTTGGGACTTGTAGCCAAACAACTGCCAGGACAACACTCCCAGACATCCTGTCAGCACAGGCACCCCACCCCACAGGGAAGCAGAGTCAAAAGGAAGGAAGGATGGGCATGCTGGGAAGAGGGGTGGAGGCAATAGCATGATGGGAGTTGTAGGCACAGATATTGCTCACCCTCACAATTGGCCCATCAACACCACTCTCAACCATGCTCACATCACAGGGAGTGGAAAAGGACTCACAAGATGGCTGACACTGGGTACTGCTGGGGGAGCACAAGGCCCTGCTGGGAACTGTGCAACAACCAACAGCAGGACACCACTGACTGACATCCTGAAAGACAACTTGCACTCCCTGCAATGGAAGCACGTTCCATGGTGGGATATCTGGCTGGGTGTGAAGGAGGACTCACAGCACTGACCATAGTTACAAGGACCTCCCCTCACACACCCCCTCAACACTAACTCCACATAACCCACCTGGGAGAATGCAATGCCTCACATCCTAACTGAAGATCCCACAAAGAACCACCACCCTGGGTTATGCTGTGTGAAGCACAGGGACACACTTGGGACTTGTAGCCAAACAACTGCCAGGACAACACTCCCAGCCATCCTGTCAGCACAGGCACCCCACCCCACAGGGAAGCAGAGTCAAAAGGAAGGAAGGATGGGCATGCTGGGAAGGGGGTGGAGGCAATAGCATGATGGGAGTTGTAGGCACAGATATTGCTCACCCTCACAATTGGCCCATCAACACCACTCTCAACCATGCTCACATCACAGGGAGTGGAAAAGGACTCACAAGATGGCTGACACTGGGTACTGCTGGGGGAGCACAAGGCCCTGCTGGGAACTGTACAACAACCAACAGCAGGACACCACTGACTGACATCCTGAAAGACAACTTGCACTCCCTGCAATGGAAGCACGTTCCATGGTGGGATATCTGGCTGGGTGTGAAGGAGGACTCACAGCACTGACCATAGTTACAAGGACCTCCCCTCACACACCCCCTCAACACTAACTCCACATAACCCACCTGGGAGAATGCAATGCCTCACATCCTAACTGAAGATCCCACAAAGAACCACCACCCTGGGTTATGCTGTGTGAAGCACAGGGACACACTTGGGACTTGTAGCCAAACAACTGCCAGGACAACACTCCCAGACATCCTGTCAGCACAGGCACCCCACCCCACAGGGAAGCAGAGTCAAAAGGAAGGAAGGATGGGCATGCTGGGAAGAGGGGTGGAGGCAATAGCATGATGGGAGTTGTAGGCACAGATATTGCTCACCCTCACAATTGGCCCATCAACACCACTCTCAACCATGCTCACATCACAGGGAGTGGAAAAGGACTCACAAGATGGCTGACACTGGGTACTGCTGGGGGAGCACAAGGCCCTGCTGGGAACTGTGCAACAACCAACAGCAGGACACCACTGACTGACATCCTGAAAGACAACTTGCACTCCCTGCAATGGAAGCACGCTTCATGGTGGGATAACTGGGCTGGGGGAGAAGGAGGCCTGGATGGCAACCAAATACCACCAATGCTGTTCATGCACACACCTCAACATACACATTGACATGACACAGGTTGGCAGGACAATGTGCTACACCAATATCACTCTCTGACTGTCACAATTTAGGAGAATGCAATGTCCTGGCCCACATCCAGAGGTACAGTCACAACTGTCAGGTGTTTGAACAATTGATGCCAGTAGAAACATAACATACAATCTGTGTCTCTCCCCAAAACAGGTGATGATGGGGACACAGCAGCAGACAAGGAGGAGTCCCTGTCCCAGGCTCCGGGGAACACTGAGCTCACTGGTGTGGATCAGCCACTGCACTCCTCGGATGGCGAAGAACCAGCTGGAACCTCCGGTGTGAGTCATCATGCAGCACCAGCAGGACCAACATCTGCACCGCCTGCACCCACCCCTCCAACAACTGCCAACACACAGGCCACCCCTGCCAACACGGACAGACCAAGGACCACAGATGACAACAGCGCAGGGACCCAGGCCCAAACTGGAGCTGGTGACAACGAGCCCAGGAACAACACCCAAGTGGGCCCACGGTCACCTGTGCGTGCCACCGCAGGTCCTGCACGTGTCGCCAGGGGTGGTGGGTGGGGTGGTAGACATAGGTCGCTCTTTGCAGAGGGGTCTGGACTGCATGATGACCCACAACTGGCACGCATCGCGGATGCGTACCAGATAGCACTGGAGAGGTCAGCCAGGTAGTGGGGATCCTCAAGGACATACAACAGCAGCAGGCTGCCCATCATGCCCACTTGGACTCCCACATGTCCAGTGTCGACACACACATGTCACATGTCAAGACACACATGTCACGTGTCGAGACACACATGTCTGGCATGGAGTCCAAGTGGGACACATTGGAACAACTGACAGCGGTGCATAGGGACATACTCACATGCCTCCGCCAGATCAGCACCAACATGGCCTCACCTCCCTGTGTGCCCACAACAACTGCTGCTGAAACAACTGCAAATGCCACAGGAAGGGAGGAAGACTCTGGCAGAGAGTCCCCTGCACCACCGCAGCCTGCACCTGAGGGTCCCCCCCCAAGAAGAGGGGCCGTCCGAAGAGGCCAAACTGAGAGGCCGATGGCCATCTACATCCCCCAGGAAGCCAACACCTGTTCTGGAACTTTCCTCTGTGTGCAAACTGCACGCCCTGTCGAAGCCAACCCAACTCTTCCACATGACATGGGGAGCACTAGTTGGCCAAATTCATCAGATGACTGTGGACTTTACTCTGGACATGTCAGCTACCAAGACTTCCAATACACATGGGAACTTTAGATTCCAATTTCTATGTACAGCACCCACCATCCTGTGCACCATCCTCACACCTGTATGTAAATAAACTCACCAATACACCATATCTGCCTCTGTTGTGATTCCAACGTGGTTTTTGTCATGTAGATGGTGATCTGCTAAATGACACTGTGCATGCTAACTGCCACAGCAAGTCCAACACCGTAATGTCAGTCATGGTGACGTGACACATATGAGGGAGACACACCACTAGGGCCACACAACACATACACACCAGGGCCATCAGACTCATCACCTATACTGATGTTGCAACTAAATACAGTGGAATGCACAGACACGCCACCTATTCACAGTCACTGTCAACTAGACTACAGGTGCAGTAAGCAAATGTCAGTCAGATGTGTGACTACAGACAACGCACATCCCAAAGTTAAGCACAGGTTTATTACACATTTGCAACATGTTGTTTCCACTACAAATGCAAGCTAATCCAACCTGGCTGTGGCCACAAAGTCAAAAAAACAGAAGATAGAAAGTCCAGGGGTGTGTGGCACATCACCTGTAGGGAAACGACTGCTTCCACCTTGGAAGTTGAATCATGGATTCGGGGGATCCAAGTTGATCAGACAACTCCGGCAGCACCCTGTGAAGGACAGACATGACACACAGTCAAAAACAATGAAGAACAGCACAGAACGGCAATACTCATGTCTAATACATGTCACAAGATAACTACACAAAACCAAGTTAGCATGTCAACACTGTTGGGCAGTACAGACCACCTGCAAGGACACATCGCTGCACGCATCCAGTCAAGTAGCACATGACCACACTCAAACAGCACCAGAGCACCACACACACATATCATGCAAACTCAAATCATTGACATCACAACCCTCTGGAGACTCACATTCAGCTGAAGAAGTTGGTGATGAGCTGTGTGCGGACATCACCATCATCATCATCATCATCTTCACTGGCATCGTGACCCAGGCCAGGATCTTCCACAGGTGGCGGACGTTGGTCATCTTCATCCAGGATGAGAGGCAACTCCTTCCGCACTGCCAGGTTGTGTAGCATGCAGCAGACGATGACAATCTTGAACCCCTTTGCTGGGGCATATGGGAGGGCCCCTCCTGTCTTGTCCAGGCAGCGGAAGCGGCTCTTCAGGAGACCAAAGGTCCGCTCAATCACCCTCCTCGTCCGACCATGTGCCTCATTGTAGCGCATCTGGGCTGGTGTCACAGGGTTCCTGAGGGGTGTCAGCAACCACGGCATGTTGGGGTATCCCGAGTCACCTACAGACAGACAATTGCACATTAGCCGATTTGAAAATGTGTGCGGAAAACAACATAGCAGAACACACACAATGGTACAAAGTCAGTACACACCAACAAGCCAGGCACGCTGGTTCGGCATCTGTGACATCATCCTCGGGATGCGACTACTCCTCATCACGTATGCATCGTGTGCCGAACCGGGGAAACGGGCACACACATGTGAGATGGTCATATCTGCAAGACATACCACCAGAGCATTGATCGAATGGTAATGTTTACGGTTCCGGTATGCCTGCTCATGTGCCTGTGGTGGTATCAAAGCCACATGTGTCCCATCAATGGAGCCAATTACATGTGGCATCCTCCCCAGGGCATAGAAGTCACTCTTGACGTCAGTGAGTCGTTGACGTGTTGGGAAATAGATGTACTGGTTGAGGTATCTCAACATTGCCCCCAAAACATCGCGTAGCACACGGCTGAACATAGTCTGTGACATCCCACCAGTAGTTGCCACAGTGTGTTGAAAGGTACCAGTGGCAAAGAAGTGTAGGGCTGCCATCACCTTCACCTTGGGGGTCGGCGCTGTAGGATACGGACGGCCAGGCTGCAAATGTGGGTCCAACCGCACTGCCAAATCCTCAATCAGCTGCCTGGTGAAGCGGTACCATCGGATGCTGTCATGTTCCACCATCGTTGCCAGGTCTGGGAATGGTCGATAGACAGCAGGAGCCCTGCAGTGCATAGGTGAAGAAAGCAAGATTGTCAGTCACCCCACCTATGTGCCGTTCACCATACTCAATTTCACATGATACATCATCAACATACACAAGTACTTGATGTGTGTGTCGTTCCGTTTGGACATATATGGCACCTACATGGACATCATCTAACATCTCTGTTCAACAAGTGTTGACAACAGGTTCCAGGGTGTGCTATGGGACACCATTAGGCTGTGTCACAGTACCCATTAACTGCTCTCACGTTCCACACACATACCACAGTGACATGTCTGGACAGATGCTCCACAGGCATCACAGCTCATTGACAGGTAGATTCCCAGGGACCCTGCCTTGCCACATGGACACTGGCATGACATGGCGTATCATGTACACGTCAGAAAAACAAACATGACACCCACAGGTAGTGGCCCCTGTAGCCTCTGCAGGACATTCATGGACGTCTGTGACACACACACACACCATCAAAGTTCATGCACAAACCACGTGGATGTGGAGACTGTCTCCCATTGTGCACATGGAGTCAGAGACGTGATACACAACATGCACACAGACTGTGGAGGGACATCACTATTGTTGGAATGGGCCACCCTGTGACGTACATGCCTTCCCACATGTGAGCCTGGGGGTATGTGACATGTCATACACATACACAACCTGGAAATGTGACCATGACACATGCTCAGAAATGAAAAGTTGCACACCACAGTGGTCAGATGCACAACACACAAAGGACCCTGTCCCCATTAACACATGCACAGCCTGGGTGTGTCTGCCCCCAAGTGCCACCCCAAAATCCACATGTTCACCCCCATACACAGATAAGGTTATGCTGCCACATATGCCTTATAGACAGTGTGGACTGGCTGTGGTGTTGTAGGTGTGCCCCTGAGTCCCTGGAAAGTAAATGTGGCTGGCATAGGCTCACCAGTGACCAGCATGGTGACATATGCGTGTGACCTGTCCAGGGACACGTTGTAGAGCAATGGACTGATCGGTGTGCCCGGCCGGCCCATTGCATTGAATGTGAGCGGGTAGGCGTTGTATGCCTGGTACGCGTTGTAGAGCAATGGACCGATCGGTGTGCCCGGCCGGCCCATTGCATTGAATGTGAGCGGGTACGCGTTGTATGCCTGGTACGCGTTGTACAGCAATGGACCGATCGGTGTACCCGGCCGGCCCATTGCATTGAATGTGAGCGGGTACGCGTTGTATGCCTGGTACGCGTTGCAGAGCAATGGACCGATCGGTGTGCCCGGCCGGCCCATTGCATTGAATGTGAGCGGGTACGCGTTGTATGCCTGGTACGCGTTGTACAGCAATGGACCGATCGGTGTGCCCGGCCGGCCCATTGCATTGAATGTGAGCGGGTACGCGTTGTAGAGCAATGGACCGGTCGGTGTGCCCGGCCGGCCCATTGCATTGAATGTGAGCGGGTACGCGTTGCTAGAGCAATGGACCGATCGGTGGCCCGGCCGGCCCATTGCATTGAATGTGAGAGGGTACGCGTTGTATGCCTGGTACGCATTGTAGAGCAATGGACCGATCGGTGTGCCCGGCCGGCCCATTGCATTGAATGTGAGCGGGTACGCGTTGTATGCCTGGTACGCGTTGTAGAGCAATGGACCGATCGGTGTGCCCGGCTGGCCCATTGCATTGAATGTGAGCGGGTACGCGTTGTAGAGCAATGGACCGATCGGTGGGCCCGGCCGGCCCATTGCATTGAATGTGAGAGGGTACGCGTTGTATGCCTGGTACGCATTGTAGAGCAATGGACCGATCGGTGTGCCCGGCCGGCCCATTGCATTGAATGTGAGCGGGTACGCGTTGTATGCCTGGTACGCGTTGTAGAGCAATGGACCGATCGGTGTGCCCGGCCGGCCCATTGCATTGAATGTGAGCGGGTACGCGTTGTAGAGCAATGGACCGATCGGTGTGCCCGGCCGGCCCATTGCATTGAATGTGAGCGGGTGCGCGTTGTATGCCTGGTACGCGTTGTAGAGCAATGGACCGATCGGTGTGCCCGGCCGGCCCATTGCATTGAATGTGAGCGGGTACGCGTTGTATGCCTGGTACGCGTTGTACAGCAATGGACCGATCGGTGTGCCCGGCCGGCCCATTGCATTGAATGTGAGCGGGTACGCGTTGTATGCCTGGTACGCGTTGTACAGCAATGGACCGATCGGTGTGCCCGGCCGGCCCATTGCATTGAATGTGAGCGGGTACGCGTTGTATGCCTGGTACAGCAATGGACAGAACGGTGCGCACACATTGGCTGGGGCCTGGCATGGCAACGGATGGGTTTTCGAAGCTCCAACGAGTCTGATCCACTGAATTCAGTTGGCTAGCCACAACAATGTTGCAAAATTATGGGTGTCATGAAGTTGAAGATTTGAAGGATGCTGTGGGCGTGTATTAGTGCTGCCATTCCATGGATTGGTCAAATTCAGAAGATGCAAACGACTTGGACCTATCACTTTGGACACATGGGACAGTATCTGCCTCTGCAGCACACATATAATGCTGGCTGTTCCCCTGAGAGCTCACTTGCCTGCACTACATGCTCCAGGACGACATCTGCCACCAACACTGCTGCTGTTTATGCATCCTCTGGCTCCTGCAATGGCACGTACTGTGGCGAGAGCCCCAGCCTTCAGCCTTGAGGAGAACCAGGCCCTGCTGGACAGCCTCCTTCCACAGTACAGCAAGCTGTATGGGAAACCAGGGGAGCAGGTGAGTGTGCTGTCCACTGCCTCACTAATTGTGCATGTTGTATGACTAGCAGGGCTTTCAGTGTGCACACCACTGGCTAGCATGCCCACTGAGTAGTTGTCACACCCCAAAGTGTGTAGTCACATGCACTGAACCGGTACAGTGCAGTAACAGTGCATTCCAACTAGGTTTACTTCCCATGCAATGATACCATGTAGTGACTGCTGGCAAACTGTTCATAGCCATTGTTGCACTGCCTGTGTACATCATATGCCCCTGTGATTGAGACATGTATATCCAACTGTGTGATGCATGTATATGTTGCATGTGTAGTAATGGCCTTTTCACTTTGTCATCCTCACAGGTTGATGCCCACCAGAAGCAGGAAATCTGGCTGACCATCGCCCGGAAAGTAAGATCCGTGGGGGTCTACAGGCGCAGGATCCGCAACTGCCAGAAGAGGTGGCAGGACCTTCGTGGCTGGACCCGGAGGATCGCAAGGGTCCAGTCTGAAGCTGTCGCCTCCTCGCAGGAGGGGCGGACACCGGACCCTGACCCCCACATGCTCCGGATCCTGGCGGTGGTCTTCCCTGACCTGGATGGGCAGCTGAAGGACAGACAGCAGCAAGGAGGGGGTGAGTCCATGACTGCACTGTGCACTTTGTCTGACATGCTATGTGCCCTCCTCTGGCCTGGTTTAACTTCCACAGTACATCAGTCATGTGGTCCAGGACCCATGTCCCTCATTTGTGACATGCCCACTTCTCCTCTGATACGCATATGTGTGGCCCTTATAGTCAGGAAATTGTGTCATTTGGGGACTGTGTCATTGCATTTAGCTTTGCTCAAGCTGGGGGACAGCATTTGTTCCCGTGACTATGTTGTGCGATTCATGGGTGGGTCAATTGCTAACACAATGCCTAAGTTCTGACATGTAATCTGGGTGTAACTTTGATATGTGGTCCGCTTGCTGCTCTGACTCACCACATGTCCCTGGGGAATTTGGCACACACCCATGCTGCTGGTGGGAACAATGTTTGGGCCTCAGGAGTATGTGTATCCAGTGTGTCACACATGCTTAGCCACCTGCCTACTGTCCAGGACTCATCCCTCTTACAGGTGGAGCTGGACAGTCATGCCTACTCCAGGGCATGCAATGCACTCTGTACTCCCACTCCCGTGTATCATCTGGCATGTTGTGATCAGTGTAATGTACCCTCAGGTGTCTGCCTCTGTCTCATTGTGCTGTGTCTTCGTTGTCAGGACGACTGGTATGTTTATCGGTTAGGGCTCAGCATGCCATCTGAGATGTGACCATGATAGACGATACTTCTGTGACTTATAGGTGTCTGATCACTTGACTGTGCACACAGGTGTTTGCAACTGTGACTTTCAGTCAGCTGTATTGTCATTCACAGCACACTGTGAGGTGCTCATGTTCAGAGAGTTGTGTGTCATGTCCCCCATGAGTCCAGTTGGTATGACGTGGACAAATAGTAGTACAGATGATGTGGTATTTGGGGGATGGACATGTGCACTTGTCAGTCACATAACTTGCATTCCCCATGCCCTCAGATTGTGACACAGTGCAGACTGTTGTTGGCTGGCTGCCATGGCCATGTGACTTGAGACAGTAATGTATGACTTTGCACGCATTCCTGTGTCATGGCATTCAACTCCCTGAGACTGATCCTGCAGGGGAGTGACATGTGCAACATGCACCCCATTGTGGCATTGACTATCCGGACATGGGTGCATCATGGTGTCTGGTGCTGGTATGCATCACATGCATTTCTATTTAGACTCTGGCCATCCCTTTATCCGGACACCTGCACTGACTCAGTGGCAGGAGATGTGATGTGTGCATGTTCACATACTTCACCGTGTTCCCTGCAATGTCCAACAACTGTGTAGGTGGTGCATGTGTCCACACTGGGGTCTTACCATCAGACAGGCACCGGACAGATGGGTGCAAGGGCAGGAGGGGTGTGAGTCCCATGGTTGACCATCAGACTGACAATTGGCTTCCCAGAATCTGTGTGAGGACTTTAGGCAATGTTCAACTAAGGATGCCAGGGCTTGCTCTGTGATGTGCTGTACTTACTGTGGTGTGTGCGGTCAGTGCAGGTGACTGATGTTTGTCTGTTTCCCTAATTGTTTGCAGATACATCCACGGCCACAGGAGGGGACAGCTCCACGGACCAGGAGGAGCAGCGGAGCCAGACTGGGTCAGCATCGGACGGGTGGTCAGAGGGACCCAGTGGCACGGAGGGCGAGGGGAGCCCCACCGAGGAGTCCTCAGCACCATCCACCTCAGCTGAGGACCACAGCAGCTCGGAGGATGACTCCCTTGTGGAGGCGGATCTCAGCAGCCACCAAAGGCCAGCTAGTCTGTCTGGCCCCGCCACCACCACCACCGCCCTCCCATTGGCTCCCATTCCTGAGGTCCATGGAGGCTCCCGTACTCGGGAGCGTGTCTCCTTCGTGCCAGGCACCGCAGCCCCTGCCCTGTCCCCTGCTGCCCTGAGTGAGGAGTCTGTGTACCTCCTTCGGCAGCTCCATGTAGGGCAGACAGCAATGCTGAGTGTCCTCCATGCACACACCACTCTGTTGACACAGCTGGTGTCATTCATGGAGGGCATCTCGACGGGTATGTCTGCCCTACAGAGGAGCAATAGGTCCATGGACTCCTCCCTGACGGCAGCAGTGTCCCTCCTCCAACAGTCCCTCACCCCTCCCACCTCTGCCCCATCAACACTTCCTGCACCCCTACCTGTCCAAAGCACATGCACACCTGCACAGTCACCCAAACACACAGACACGAGCAGCACAGACACACCCAAGAGAAAGGCAAGACGTGCACACACGCATCCTCAGGGGACTGATACCACAGACACAGGGGACGGGGAACACACACACACAGGCATCCACATTAACTCCGCAGTCCTCCAAATCCTCTCCCTCCAAGACCCCTTCCCTTGCCTCGCCTGCTAACACACCTACACAGCAGATCTTCCTGTGTGACCTCGGCCTCTTCCCCTCCAATCCTGCTGATCCAGCATACCGGGGGAAGAGGAAGTCCACCCACACAGAGGGGAGTGCCCCTCGCCCCCGGACACCCTCCCCCAGGCGCAGGCAGAGTGAGCCCCCCACCCGCAAGTCCCCCCGGTCCCAGAAGAGCAAGACCCCGCCACCGCCCTGCAAGTCAACCACCCAGTCTCTCACCTCCATCCCCCAGGCCACCACTCCACAGGTTCCACCGCCACACCCTGCCCCAGGTTCCCCCACACACCGATACCGCATCCCCAAACTGCTTAGGCCCTCCTCCCCTGCCACTTGCTCTTCCACCCCTAAACCAGACGCTCTGCCTGTTTGTGCAACTGGTGTGGAGACCGTGTCCCCCCTCTGTCCTGCCCAGCTCTTCTGCCCCCCTTCCACTACCTTGGAGTCATGCACTGCGGTGGAGTCCACAACCACCCCGTCTGACTCGGGCACTGCATTGGGGACCCAGTCCACTCCATCTGACCAGCCCACTGCAGTGGTTGCAGCACCAACTCCATCTGACTTGAGCCCTGCGGTGGTGCCAGCCCCCCTGAGTCAGACACCTCCACTGCAGTTGCCGGTGACACTCCTGCACCCACCTCCCCTTCACTGCCTCCTTCTGGCATCCCCTGATCCTGTCCCTGCGGTGCCTGGCCTGCCCCTCATATGCCCCTCCAAGGGGGATGTCCCCTGTCCGTACCTGTGCAGGCAAGCAATAGTTGACAAGTTGTCACACATCACCCTGTTGGGACTGTATATTTGGACTGGCCATTGGCCTTAGTTTATTTTGGACTTTTGATTTGAGTTGCACACTTGCTGAATAAAGCCTATTTTTGTTTACTTGTGGTTAATCTTTGGAGGTACATGATGTAGATGTGTAGAATCATGCATTTGCTGTTGTAATAGTGTTCAGATCAGGTAAATGAAGTTTTGCTGTGATGGGCTCCATGTGGTCCATGGGATATGTGTCCTAATCTAGTCTGGATCTATAGCATCCTTTGCTGCAGTCTGAGGGTGTTATGTTCAGCATTTGACACAGGGATGTACGTTTAGCATTTGTAGATTACCATCTTTGTCCTACACTGATGCACATCTGGTGGGCTTACCACTGTCCAATGTTCCTAGTACCCTGACTGTGTGCCGGTCTGCAATGGACATGCAGTTTAGGACATCAAATTTGGAGGACTCATCTGTGTACACAGTGCAAGTTGCTTGACACGTGTCTTGGGTGTATGCAGATGACTGACGTGACACTCCCGTACCCAGGCTGATATGAGCAGAGCCTTCAGTGTGTTGTAGTTGTTGACTCACTGACCGAGTGTTCTGCTGACATGTTTGAGTCATGCACAGACAAGGTTTGGCACAGCTGACCTTCCACAGGAGTGGAGTGCCCTCATGGCAGTGCGTGATTCCGTGATATAGGCTGTGCCCATGTTGTGTGTTGTGTAGGCATGTCTGTGCGTGTTCCTTTCTCCTTTTCCTACACAGGCTGTGTCCCTACGGATGTTCCTGTTTGTGATGCTTGCTGAGTTGTTCTGTGTTCATCCAGCATCTTGGACCTGTTTACTCCGGGATGTGGGTGCATGGCAAACTAATGTTCATGAGGTTGCCATTCCTAGTTGTCTTTGTTGTCAGGGCTGGGGATGTGGGCAAACGCAGATGGGACACAGTCAGGATTCCTCTTGGCACTTGTTGGTTACACGAGTAATGTGATTTTCTGTTTGTGTATGCTTTCAGTGATTGTGACACGTTGTGTGTGTGACTGCTGCCACTCCTCAGGGTCAGAGGTGCAATGTTGGAAGTTGTCTATGTGTGTCCTTTGTGGGTCGGCTTGGCTTCTTCATTGGTGTGTGACTATGGCCAGGATCCCATTGTTTGGGGTGGATTTCACGTCATGCCCATGTACGGCATACTGTGCAGTGTGTCAGACATTCACAGGTATTGTTGACTGGCCATGTGTGATGGGTTTCTGCACCTTATTTCCCCCCACCACCCCTGGGATTGTCATGGGTGCATGTGCAATGTCAGCAGTCCATGTGAGCTTCAACGCTGCACATTGGTGGAGTTCAAGGTGTGTGGGGTTGAGTGTGTGCAAATGTGAGTTGTTGCACGGCTGGGGCACTACCTCCATATTTTCCTTGGCTGGCAGGCCGTGCTGAGTGCTTTGTGCTTGTATAGGTGTGATGGTAGTTTGTTGCTCAGGACACATGGCTGTGGTTCACAGTGTGGATGACAGCTACCTTTGTCATCACAGTGTGATTGTCATGCAGGCTAGTGTCACCACAATGTGGGGTCCCTGGGGGGAGTGCTGTGGTGGTTCGGTCTCTTGCTGTGTGTGTTGCTATTCCTACAAGCTTGTGTGACATGTGTAATTTGGGCTCCCTCTCATCTCACAATGCCTGTTTGCCCACATAGGGGAATCCAATCCATGAGTTACTTTTGTTTGTGACTGTGTTGACATCTGTGTATCAGTGAATCTGGCCTCCTTATGGGTTGTGTGTTTGCCTGGGGACACTGGCACACAACCCCCCTCACCTGTTGTGTATGATGTGCAGTGTGAGTCTGCCTGTTTGTGTTTGTGCTTTTGCACAACTGCATTGGCATATCTTTAGTTTGCCATTGGCTGTATGTTGTTTGTTGGCTTTCCCCTGCTGGCCCTGGGACTGCTAGGTCATCAGTCAGCACATTGATCATGGTTAGTATGTCCCATTGCTTCCATGGTATGGTATTTGTTCACCTGACATCTACAGTCTCCACAGGATATCTACATTTGTGTGTCCATTGGTGCTGATATGTGGGTCTGCATTATGATGCTCACTTCTGTCATTGTGTTATTTGTGAATGTAGACAATGTGGGCCCCCATGGCTGATGTTTGTGTGCACATGGCCAGAACGATGTGTCATTGGCACTGCACTGCTTGCCTCACACAATCTATGTTGCTATGGGACACAAGCACTACAATGCCACTGTAGTGTTTGGTGTTGTGTGGCCAGGAATAATCCCTGCAGTTATGTTTTTGCAGCTTTCACCAGGACTACACTTCCCTTTTGGGCACTGTGGTGATGGGGCTTTGGGCCCCATTGCCACACTGTTCAGAATGTGTTTCAGCTATGGAGCACACACTTACCTTTTGGGCACTGTGGTGATGGGGCTTTGGGCCCCATTGCCACACTGTTCAAAATGTGCTTCAGCTATGGAGCACACACTTACCTTTTGGGCACTGTGGTGATGGGGCTTTGGGCCCCATTGCCACACTCTGTTCAAAATGTGCTTCACCTATGGAGCACACACTTACCTTTTGGGCACTGTGGTGATGGGGCTTTGGGCCCCATTGCCACACTGTTCAGAATGTGTTTCAGCTATGGAGCACACACTTCCCTTTTGGGCACTGTGGTGATGGGGCTTTGGGCCCCATTGCCACACTGTTCAAAATGTGCTTCAGCTATGGAGCACACACTTACCTTTTGGGCACTGTGGTGATGGGGCTTTGGGCCCCATTGCCACACTGTTCAAAATGTGCTTCAGCTATGGAGCACACACTTACCTTTTGGGCACTGTGGTGATGGGGCTTTGGGCCCCATTGCCACACTGTTCAAAATGTGCTTCAGCTATGGAGCACACACTTACCTTATGGGCACTGTGGTGATGGGGCTTTGGGCCACATTGCCACAGTGGTCATGGTCTGCTTGCATTGTGTAGGCCACACACACAATTATGTGTGACACATGTGTTAGGGGGTCACACTGTATGTTCAATGTCATGTTCAGTGTTGTATGCATTTGACACAGACCACACACGCTTGTCATGGTGTTGTAGGCTGGGATGTAATTTACTGACAGTCCTTATGTGGGAGTATGCTAGTTGTGTCATGCATTACCCATCCTATGAGTAGGGGTGGTTGTAGTGACAGGCATCCAGCCCCCCATGAGTGGTGATGGTAGTAGTGGTAGGCATCCATCCCCCTAAGGGTGGGGATGGTAGTAGTGACAGGCATCCAGGCCCCCTGAGTAGGGGTGGTGGTAGTGACAGGCATCCAGCCCCCTGAGTAGGGGTGGTGGTAGTGGTAGGCATCCATCCCCTAAGAGTGGGGATGGTAGTAGTGACAGGCATCCAGGCCCCCTGAGTAGGGGTGGTGGTAGTGACAGGCATCCAGCCCCCCATGAGTGGTGATGGTAGTAGTGGTAGGCATCCATCCCCCTAAGGGTGGGGATGGTAGTAGTGACAGGCATCCAGGCCCCCTGAGTAGGGGTGGTGGTAGTGACAGGCATCCAGCCCCCCTGAGTAGGGGTGGTGGTAGTGGTAGGCATCCAGCCCCCATGAGTGGGGATGGTAGTAGTGGTAGGCATCCAGCCCCCCATGAGTGGGGATGGTAGTAGTGGCAGGCATCCATCCCCCTTAGGGTGGGTATGGTAGTGGTGGCAGGCATCCATCCCCCTAAGGGTGGGGATGGTAGTAGTGACAGGCATCCAGCCACACCTGGATAGGGGTGGTGGTAGTGGCAGGCATCCAGCCCCCCCTGAGTAGGGGTGGTGGTAGTGACAGGCATCCAGGCCCCCCTGGGTATGGGTGGTGGTAGTGACAGGCATCCAGCCCCCATGAGTAGGGGTGGTGGTAGTGGTAGGCATCCATCCCCCTAAGGGTGGGGATGGTAGTAGTGACAGGCATCCAGGCCCCCTGAGTAGGGGTAGTGGTAGTGACAGGCATCCAGCCCCCATGAGTGGTGATGGTAGTAGTGGTAGGCATCCATCCCCCTAATGGTGGGGATGGTAGTAGTGACAGGCATCCAGGCCCCCTGAGTAGGGGTGGTGGTAGTGACAGGCATCCAGCCCCCCTGAGTAGGGGTGGTGGTAGTGGTAGGCATCCAGCCCCCCATGAGTGGGGATGGTAGTAATGGTAGGCATCCAGCCCCCATGAGTGGGGATGGTAGTAGTGGTAGGCATCCAGCCCCCCATGAGTGGGGATGGTAGTAGTGGCAGGCATCCAGCCCCCCATGAGTAGGGGTGGTGGTAGTGGTAGGCATCCATCCCCCTAAGGGTGGGGATGGTAGTAGTGACAGGCATCCAGGCCCCCCTGAGTAGGGGTGGTGGTAGTGACAGGCATCCAGCCCCCCATGAGTGGTGATGGTAGTAGTGGTAGGCATCCATCCCCCTAAGGGTGGGGATGGTAGTAGTGACAGGCATCCAGGCCCCCCTGAGTAGGGGTGGTGGTAGTGACAGGCATCCAGCCCCCCCTGAGTAGGGGTGGTGGTAGTGGTAGGCATCCAGCCCCCCATGAGTGGGGATGGTAGTAGTGGCAGGCATCCATCCCCCTTTTGGGCACTGTGGTGATGGGGCTTTGGGCCCCATTGCCACACTGTTCAAAATGTGCTTCAGCTATGGAGCACACACTTACCTTTTGGGCACTGTGGTGATGGGGCTTTGGGCCCCATTGCCACACTGTTCAAAATGTGCTTCAGCTATGGAGCACACACTTACCTTATGGGCACTGTGGTGATGGGCTTTGGGCCACATTGCCACAGTGGTCATGGTCTGCTTGCATTGTGTAGGCCACACACACAATTATGTGTGACACATGTGTTAGGGGGTCACACTGTATGTTCAATGTCATGTTCAGTGTTGTATGCATTTGACACAGACCACACACGCTTGTCATGGTGTTGTAGGCTGGGATGTAATTTACTGACAGTCCTTATGTGGGAGTATGCTAGTTGTGTCATGCATTACCCATCCTATGAGTAGGGGTGGTTGTAGTGACAGGCATCCAGCCCCCATAAGTGGTGATGGTAGTAGTGGTAGGCATCCATCCCCCTAAGGGTGGGGATGGTAGTAGTGACAGGCATCCAGGCCCCCCTGAGTAGGGGTGGTGGTAGTGACAGGCATCCAGCCCCCCTAAGTAGGGGTGGTGGTAGTGGTAGGCATCCATCCCCCTAAGGGTGGGGATGGTAGTAGTGACAGGCATCCAGGCCCCCTGAGTAGGGGTGGTGGTAGTGACAGGCATCCAGCCCCCATGAGTGGTGATGGTAGTAGTGGTAGGCATCCATCCCCCTAAGGGTGGGGATGGTAGTAGTGACAGGCATCCAGGCCCCCTGAGTAGGGGTGGTGGTAGTGACAGGCATCCAGCCCCCCTGAGTAGGGGTGGTGGTAGTGGTAGGCATCCAGCCCCCCATGAGTGGGGATGGTAGTAGTGGTAGGCATCCAGCCCCCCATGAGTGGGGATGGTAGTAGTGGCAGGCATCCATCCCCCTTAGGGTGGGTATGGTAGTGGTGGCAGGCATCCATCCCCCTAAGGGTGGGGATGGTAGTAGTGACAGGCATCCAGCCACACCTGGATAGGGGTGGTGGTAGTGGCAGGCATCCAGCCCCCCCTGAGTAGGGGTGGTGGTAGTGACAGGCATCCAGGCCCCCCTGGGTATGGGTGGTGGTAGTGACAGGCATCCAGCCCCCCATGAGTAGGGGTGGTGGTAGTGGTAGGCATCCATCCCCCTAAGGGTGGGGATGGTAGTAGTGACAGGCATCCAGGCCCCCCTGAGTAGGGGTAGTGGTAGTGACAGGCATCCAGCCCCCCATGAGTGGTGATGGTAGTAGTGGTAGGCATCCATCCCCCTAATGGTGGGGATGGTAGTAGTGACAGGCATCCAGGCCCCCCTGAGTAGGGGTGGTGGTAGTGACAGGCATCCAGCCCCCCCTGAGTAGGGGTGGTGGTAGTGGTAGGCATCCAGCCCCCCATGAGTGGGGATGGTAGTAATGGTAGGCATCCAGCCCCCCATGAGTGGGGATGGTAGTAGTGGTAGGCATCCAGCCCCCCATGAGTGGGGATGGTAGTAGTGGCAGGCATCCAGCCCCCCATGAGTAGGGGTGGTGGTAGTGGTAGGCATCCATCCCCCTAAGGGTGGGGATGGTAGTAGTGACAGGCATCCAGGCCCCCCTGAGTAGGGGTGGTGGTAGTGACAGGCATCCAGCCCCCCATGAGTGGTGATGGTAGTAGTGGTAGGCATCCATCCCCCTAATGGTGGGGATGGTAGTAGTGACAGGCATCCAGGCCCCCCTGAGTAGGGGTGGTGGTAGTGACAGGCATCCAGGCCCCCTGGGTAGGGGTGGTAGTAGTGGCAGGCATCCATCCCCCTAAGGGTGGGTATTGTAGTAGTGGTAGGCATCCAGCCCCCCATGAGTGGGGATGGTAGTAGTGGCAGGCATCCATCCCCCTTAGGGTGGGTATGGTAGTGGTGGCAGGCATCCATCCCCCTAAGGGTGGGGATGGTAGTAGTGACAGGCATCCAGCCACCCCTGGATAGGGGTGGTGGTAGTGGCAGGCATCCAGCCCCCTGAGTAGGGGTGGTGGTAGTGACAGGCATCCAGGCCCCCTGGGTAGGGGTGGTGGTAGTGACAGGCATCCAGCCCCCATGAGTAGGGGTGGTGGTAGTGACAGGCATCCAGGCCCCCCTGAGTAGGGGTGGTGGTAGTGACAGGCATCCAGGACCCCTGGGTAGGGGTGGTAGTAGTGGCAGGCATCCATCCCCCCATGAGTAGGGGTGGTGGTAGTGACAGGAATCCAGGCCCCCCTGAGTAGGGGTGGTGGTATTGACAGGCATCCAGGCCCCCTGGGTAGGGGTGGTAGTAGTGGCAGGCATCCATCCCCCTAAGGGTGGGTATTGTAGTAGTGGTAGGCATCCAGCCCCCCATGAGTGGGGATGGTAGTAGTGGCAGGCATCCATCCCCCTTAGGGTGGGTATGGTAGTGGTGGCAGGCATCCATCCCCCTAAGGGTGGGGATGGTAGTAGTGACAGGCATCCAGCCACCCCTGGATAGGGGTGGTGGTAGTGGCAGGCATCCAGCCCCCCCTGAGTAGGGGTGGTGGTAGTGACAGGCATCCAGGCCCCCCTGGGTAGGGGTGGTGGTAGTGACAGGCATCCAGCCCCCCATGAGTAGGGGTGGTGGTAGTGACAGGCATCCAGGCCCCCCTGAGTAGGTGTGGTGGTAGTGACAGGCATCCAGGCCCCCTGGGTAGGGGTGGTAGTAGTGGCAGGCATCCATCCCCCCATGAGTAGGGGTGGTGGTAGTGACAGGCATCCAGGCCCCCTGAGTAGGGGTGGTGGTAGTGACAGGCATCCAGGCCCCCTGGGTAGGGGTGGTAGTAGTGGCAGGCATCCATCCCCCTAAGTGTGGGTATGGTAGTAGTGGTAGGCATCCAGCCCCCATGAGTGGGGATGGTAGTAGTGGTAGGCATCCATCCCCCTAAGGGTGGGTCTGGTAGTAGTGGTAGGCATCCAGCCCCCATGAGTGGGGATGGTAGTAGTGGTAGCCATCCAGCCCCCATAAGTGGGGATGGTAGTAGTGGTATGCATCCAGCCCCCCATGAGTGGGGATGGTAGTAGTGGTAGGCATCCGGCCCCCCATGAGTGGGGATGGTAGTAGTGACAGGCATCCAGCCCCCCCTGAGTAGGGGTGGTGGTAGTGGTAGGCATCCAGCCCCCCATGAGTGGGGATGGTAGTAGTGGTAGGCATCCGGCCCCCCATGAGTGGGGATGGTAGTAGTGACAGGCATCCAGCCCCCTGAGTAGGGGTGGTGGTAGTGACAGGCATCCAGCCCCCCTGAGTAGGGGTGGTGGTAGTGGTAGGCATCCAGCCCCCATGAGTAGGGATGGTAGTAGTGGTAGGCATCCAGCCCCCATGAGTGGGGATGGTAGTAGTGGTAGGCATCCAGCCCCCCATGAGTGGGGATGGTAGTAGTGGCAGGCATCCATCCCCCTTAGGGTGGGTATGGTAGTGGTGGCAGGCATCCATCCCCTAAGGGTGGGGATGGTAGTAGTGACAGGCATCCAGCCACCCCTGGATAGGGGTGGTGGTAGTGGCAGGCATCCAGCCCCCCATGAGTGGGGATGGTAGTAGTGGTAGGCATCCAGCCCCCATGAGTGGGGATGGTAGTAGTGGTAGGCATCCGGCCCCCCATGAGTGGGGATGGTAGTAGTGACAGGCATCCAGCCCCCTGAGTAGGGGTGGTGGTAGTGGTAGGCATCCAGCCCCCATGAGTGGGGATGGTAGTAGTGGTAGGCATCCAGCCCCCATGAGTGGGGATGGTAGTAGTGGTAGGCATCCAGCCCCCCATGAGTGGGGATGGTAGTAGTGACAGGCATCCAGCCCCTCCTGAGTAGGGGTGGTGGTAGTGGTAGGCATCCAGCCCCCCATGAGTGGGGATGGTAGTAGTGGTAGGCATCCAGCCCCCCATGAGTGGGGATGGTAGTAGTGGTAGGCATCCAGGCCCCCCTGGGTAGGGGTGGTAGTAGTGGCAGGCATCCGGCCCCCCATGAGTGGGGATGGTAGTAGTGACAGGCATCCAGCCCCCCCTGAGTAGGGGTGGTGGTAGTGGTAGGCATCCAGCCCCCCATGAGTGGGGATGGTAGTAGTGGTAGGCATCCAGCCCCCCATGAGTGGGGATGGTAGTAGTGACAGGCATCCAGGCCCCCCTGGGTAGGGGTGGTAATAGTGGCAGGCATCCAGGCACCCCTGGGTAGGGGTGGTAGTAGTGGCAGGCATCCAGCCCCCTATGAGTGTGTATGGCATTGGTGTTGGCCATCCCACCCCTATGGTTCTGCTGTTGCTAGTGTACGTTATTTGTGCATCCCTATGTGTGTGTGACATGTTTCGTGTACGTGTGGTTTGTTTGTATTGTTGGTGTTTGACTTACCGTCTGCGCCGTATGCGTCCGTGCCGGTCCCGGTAATAGATGTAGAGTATAGGTAGGACCTGCGCAATGGGATTCATGCTTGGATCGTCTCGTTCGGGTTTCTCGTGTCTTCGAGTCGTACTCGTAGCAGGCTTGTTCGTCTCGTAGCCGTGGATCGTCTTGTGGCGCGAAACGGAGCTTATGTACGGCTCGCCCGGATGCTCAAACGTGCCGGACATAGCGACGAGTTCGGCGTGTACGGAAGACGAATCGTGCTAGTCCGGCCGGAAGGTGCTGTGTATTTGGTTCCGTGCGACTCGATTCGGCGTTTACGGATCCGGCTCGGGCGGGGTACAGGAGCTGGAATGGGTAAGTACGGCTCGCTCGGAATCTGGGCTGTTATGCACATCGTACTTGTTCGTTCGGTAGAGTGTTCGAGTCGGTCGGAAAACACGCGTTCGGCTGGTATTTTTTCCGGACGAATACTGTTAGGTGCGCTTCCGGCCGACATCGGAATCGACCCCATAGTGAGGTTGCCCGGGCAAGAGGACAGTACTATAATAATTAGTACACTCATACTAATAACACAGGACGATGACACACTTCACTTCGCAATAGAGCACTAGAACACCAGGGGGAGGGCGTGGGGGGGTTTGAGTAAGTTTATGATGGTTTAAAAGTTTATTAGTACCATGAACAGTAGGAAAATTGGATAACTGACTGTCGATATTTAATTAATGAAAATTCTATAGATTGTATAATGTATACCTTACACCTAAAGGCTGAATACATGATAATGTAATAATGTAAATGTGTAAATGTCCTGCACCGAATGTTTATGAAAATCAATAAACTATGTTTAAAAAAAAAGAGCACTTTAATGCCAAGTTGGAAAGGGATGTTATGATCCTGGCGCCGCGAGAGCGGGACTAGGGTGGAAGCCATTCTTGCACCATGTAACAAACCCTGGCCAGGCGTGGCCAGAGGGCATAAATAAAGAGGGTGGAGACCGCTCGGGGTCTTCCGCCCAGAGATAGTATGCAGAGTGTGTGTCTGATTATTGCTGCGCGCACCCAGGCCACAATGCTAACCCGGCCTGCGCACGCATCGTAACAGTGTGGAGGAGCTAGGAGGTGTAAGTCAGAAGGAGTAGAAACCAACGGTGTTTACACCAATATGGATCTGAAAAAATGCTCAGTGCTAGTCAATAATTTCTTCCTGATATTGGTGGGAAAATAGTATGTTACAACGCATGCGATTTGATCGCGCTGTTACTACGCAATACCTTTACATCGCAAGTCATTACAACAACTTGCTGTAGGGGGCGCGCTGGACTTAGGAATAGTATTATTTACTATTCCTAATCCAGTTTGCGCAACAGCAGGGAAGGAGTTGGATTTTATATCCAATACGTTTGCGCCCCCTTCAGCAAGTCGTTGTAATGACTTTCGATGTAAAAGTATTGCGTAGTAACAACGCAGTCGTTGTAACGGCCGCGTAGTAATAGCACTGCGTTGTAAAAACAGCATTGTAAACGCTGTTTCCCATTGGTGGACGCTCTAATTCTGGCACAGCTACACCTTTAGCCATCACCCCTGTCACTAAAAGTTATGAAAAACAGTGGAAAAGGCATATGAAACAACAGTGGACTTCAAAGATCACTAACGACATCGAACAAGAGTAAAATATCATTATTAGTGACTATCACACACTGGATCATTGCAGATTACAGACGAATATACCTCATTTTCACGCATTATTTTTCCCCTTAGGGAATTGCAACGCGGTCGTTACAACGACTGCGTTGTAACCACGCATACCATTACCCCGCAAGTCGTAACAACGACTTGCGGAGGGGGGTCGCTGGATGTTGGAATAGTATAATTTACTATTCCAACTCCAGTCTGTGCGGTAAGTAAGGGAAGGTGTTGGATTTTAAATCCAACACCTTCTCCCCCCTCCGCAAGTCGTTGTTCTGACTTGCGGAGTAATGGTATGCGTGGTTACAACGCGGTCGTTGTGACGACCGCGTTGTAATTCCCTGCGGGGAAAACTTTTCGTGGTAAACGTTGTTTACCGCGTCGGTCTGTTAGGATGAATGTAGAAAAAAATAAAATATAGGGATCTGATAGTGTGACGAGACCACAGTAGAAGATTGTACTGCAAGAAGTGGTATAGGAAATCACGTGCTCTTTTCTGACCTTCCCTTGGCTCTTTTTTCAGGAGCCATCATGTTTAAAGAATTACAGGACTGGTACAGTAATTACAGCAATAATAGGAAAGGTCTCAAGTTTATGTCTTGACATTGATAAATGAGGTCCAATGCGCTCAAGAAAAGTAAGGAGTGTGATTAATGAAACTGCCCGTTAGGGACCGACTGAAATAATTCTGCTTAGAAATGCTATTCGTCTATTACTTGAGATGAGGACGTCATATTCCTTCACTTATTCAGCGCGGTCTGGTCGGTACAAAGTAGCAAAAAAAGGTCCTAAAATGCTGCTCGAAAATATTGGCAACAAATACTGCCATCTTGTGGGCAAAAATCAGTTTAGAAAAGCATTCAGTAGAACTTAATTTCATTAGAGGTAGAGAGTTGCTGCGCATCTTTCAGAATGTAAATATTTAAATTTCTCAGGAGAGTTTTTCTGCTTCTTCAATATTTGCAATTATTGTGTGCCTTGCCCTTTGTTGGAGCACACATGACGGTGAAAATGTTCAACTATTTTATTAGCAATAAAGAGGAAATACCATGGTAACAACTTCAGAGCATAAATCTGAATACTACACTGTGACTGGGGTTAATGCTTAATGCAACTAAAAAATGTTAGACAATTGTGGGCAAAATATCACAGGAGGATTAGTACTAAACAGCCTAAGAGAGTTTGCAGAACAAAGCTAATTTATGCGTGACAGGAGTGAGTCTCTGGAATCAAATAGGCAATTATTTGCTTAACTTCGCGAGCAACAAATCAATTGCATTAGTTCATTGGTTTTTGCAGGTTTAAAACAGGGACTGAGACTTATAGAGAGCGACTATTGATCTTCAAGAATCTTTCCAAAACCTTAAAATCTGATATTATTTCTTCCGAGATTCCTGGAGGGCCATTCACAAAGCTATTTGTTAACATACAAGGATTTAGGTGCTGAAATAGAAACATTTACCAGACCAAATGCAACCATTCTGCGTTAAAGGAATAAGGACTGGTGGGGTTTTGCACGTGCAAGTGGCATGATTGCTTACTGGTAATCTCATTACTCCAGTTCCTTATTTCTTTGCACCTCAAAACTTGCCCTTGTGCACCCTCCACCCTGCCTAAACAAGGACACCCAATGTTGAACTAGTATCCAAGCCCTGAACGAAGCTGGACCAGCACTGATGGGGGTGCCAGGTAGTAAGTACTGGGACACAGACAGGAATGGGTGTTACGAGATTACTTGCAAGTAATCAAGCCATTGCTTCCTCATCTTCATCTCATCCCCATCTTTACTTCAGTGAGGATGTACCCAAGGCGAGGGCCACTTTTGCAACCGTTGCTGCATAACACACATTCAGTAAAGCCCATTCGGGGGGAGCAGAGGGGCGGACGCAGACTTAGAAGAACCCCCCTCTGCCACCTGGGAGGCTGGGCAGCTGCTGAGCTTCACCTCTTGGTGAAAACCTCTCTCAGTGTTTCCTGCACCGAGCGCTCTGCCTCAGAGAGAGACTCGGGAGGCAAGGGCTCTAAAGCAGCCTGTTTTGTCGGAACCCCTATGTCATCTGCCTTAATGACTGCGCTGGAAGGGTTCCTGGGCCGTTTTTTAGGTCGAGCATTCGAGGCCTCTTGTATATACTTTAGTATATACTTATGTGTGTATGTACTTTGTGGGCTCTGGAGATCAGCCCTAGGACTTGTCTGCTTCCGCTTAGGGACTTTTTTCCTGTTCAACTGCCTCTATTTAACTGGCTTGATAGAAAACGACCAGTAGAGGTCAGTAAAATACCAGAATTGATTTCTGCTTGTTCAACTGCCTCTATTTAACTGTCTTGATAGAAAACGACCAGTAGAGGTCAGTAAAATACCAGAATTGCTTTCTGCTGAGAAACTTTCTTTTTAAATTTTTCTGGCAACTGCCTCTATTTAACTTTCTTGATAGAAAACGACCAGCAGAGGTCAGTAAAATACCAGAATCACTTTAGCATTCTCTAGATTCCAGTCCATAGAAATTGTCTTCCACGAGCACCCGTAGACAATAATATTTTTTCAAATCTTGTATTTTCAGTGATATGACCACCTAAGGCCCTGATTTTATATTAAAAACAGAGCTTTGGACTATACCATTTCCCGTTGAAATGCAATATTTCTCTCCATGTGCTCCCATACCTGGCGTGTCACGCAGTTTGGTGCCTACTTTCCCTCCATGTTAAAGAACAGTAGATGTTTCAGCACCCAGGCTAATGTGCTGCATAGCTAAATACATATAAGGTCCCAAAGGCGAGACTGATTGCATTGCAAATGCTTGTTTTTGTTGCCTTCTCATTGCAAATGCAGCAACCGGCACCTCACAGGAAGAAACAAAATTTTGTTATGTAGATAGCACTTCTTTCATACCTATTTTACATATGCACTGTAGGAATCCCTCAAGCGAGGGCATTCCCTAGTGCTCAATTTGCAAAACAATAAGTGGTGTCGTCCACAATTTTTCTTAAAGAGCTGCACAACATAGTGCGGCTTCCACCACAGTTGCCAACGACTACCTACAGGAATAACAAATAAAGCATTTGGGGCCAGATATAAGAAGCATTATACTGCTCGCAAAAGGCCAGTAAAATGCTTTTTGGCATGTATCAACCCTATTTTAGGGTTTGCGAGTCGCTATTAGGAAGGGGCATGTTAAGGCCGCCCCTTTCTAATAGCCAGTCGCACTGGTATGTAGGAATGTTTTTCAACCAGGAATGCGGTTGCAAAACATTTGCAGTTACCACCAACTTCAAGTTGGTGGTAACCCATCCGTAAACGGGAAGGGGTCCACAAGGGACCCCTTTACCTTTGTGAATGTGGGCGCTAACAATTTTTAAGAGCAGGCAGTGGTATTCTTAAAAAATTAAAAGGTAGGTTTTCACTTTTCTTTTTGAAATGCATCCCGTTTTTCTTTATGGAAAAAGGGTTGCATTACAAAAAAAAAATTGCCTTATTTAAAAAGCAGTCACAGACATCGTGGTCTGCTGACCCCAGCAGGGCACCATCCCTGTGATTGTAGCCAGTCACAATGGGTCGCAAATTGCGACCTGCCTCATAAATATTGATGAGGCAGGTCCATTTGCGACCCACTGTGAGTCGCTAACAGTGTCAAACACACTGTTGTACATCACAGTTTGTGATTTCCTAATAGTGAATCGCTAAAATTCTCTATTAGGAAATCGCAAACATGCAATTTCGTACATCTGACCCTTGGTGCTCTCACACCCTCTCTGACAGGAGACACGAGTGATCCAGGCTGTTTTTGGAAAAAGTGCATTTCATTTTTAGCTTTAAGTCTTGCATTTTGTGCTTTTTGGTCACACAAACGATTAATCTACTGCAAATCTGACAAAAAGGAACCAAAAAGGATGCAAACCCATAAAGTAAACACGTCAAGTAAACTGCAAAGTCAGCATGCTCGATCTGTAGCAGCTGCGAGCACTGAAAGAAATGGAGGCTAATGCAGTCGCGGATGGCATGACTCGTGGGTAGGGGTGTGGGGGGTTGCACGGGGAGGGGGTTGCACAGGGGGGAGGTTTAATTAAAAAAAAAAAAAGTTAACTTACCTTCGCCGGCCCGGTCCCACGTCGTCTCTGCTTCTCTGCTCCTCTACTGAACAGGAAGCAGGCAGCCTCCCTCCCCAAAGCCAATCACAATGCTGCAATAGCAGCATTGTGATTGGTCGGGACGCCGACCAGCCAGGCGTCTATGGGGAGGCCAGCAGCCTACATGGAGAAAAGGCAGAGTGCGCATGACTGGTTTGGTCGGCCCCAGAGGGCCGACCAAACAGTCAGCGCCCTCAGCAGTGGGCAAGCCACTCCTCCCATGCCCTAGAGCAGAGCCCCCAACCAAACCTTTCTGCTCCATCTGAAGTTCAAGGAGTGAACCCATCTTCCATAAGAAGCATGGAGGACCCTCCCCATTCGAAAAAATGTGGTAATATAGTGTATTTTATATCATAATGTTCACTTATATTTGCTTTAGAAGCTATAGCCTATGATAGGGCACTGATAAAATATTTAAGTACTTACAGCGCATTAGGAGTGACAATGGAGAAAGAGGAAAAGAGTGGGGACAGTTAGGGGAGGCATTAACTCTGATGAGAGAGAACTGCAGTAGAAAGTGCGAGAAATAAGTACTAAGTGGAGAAGGTGGTAGAAAATGAGGTATAGAAAATAGAATAGAAAATAAGTCCTATCCCTTCTTCTCTACTCTATTTCCTCACTTCCTTTTGACCTTCCGTCTCGCTATGCCGATAACTGCTGGGGATCAGCCCCTCACCAAACTCTCCTAGAAATCAGCTCCGTCAACAATACAAACGTACCAGTCCATAACTGCTTAATTCCCTTCAAATCCGTTTTAATCGTCCTCACCAAGTCGTTTCTTCCAATATGAATCGCTAGAATGTCTGGGAATTCCCCCCCCCGCCAAATGCCTGATCAACCCCGGTAACAGCTCCTTCCACAACATACCCCCCTTTTCCTGGCCAATAAACCTGCACCCCATGTTCCCCTTAATTCAATTGGTCCCCGTAGCATCTCTCTGCCACTTGTCTCTGTGCCCATTTTACAAATGGGGGGCCACCTATCCAAATGCTCATGCCCGGACTCTTCAGGCCAGGAACAGAACCTACAATGGTAAAAATAGACAGAGATAGACCCCTCCTTCACCTTCCGTCCCGAGAAGCTGACCCCTATCATTTATCATTCACCACACATATCTTCTATAACACTCCAACGACTATCTCCCCAACTTCATAATCCTGCCCGGAGACCAACCACGCCCCCTTGCCTCTGTCGCAGCACAAGTTCTAAAAGAATGTTTCCCATATTCTGCCGCAGGAAGCCCTTCTGGTTCTAAAGCCTTGCACAATACCGCTGTTAGAAATGTGGGTCTCTAGTTGGCAGTGGCATGTACCCTGTCCAACTAGGGACCCTTCCTTCTAGTCAGGATAAGGGAGTTACTCACCCAGATAACCCCTTGGTAGCTTGGCACGAGCAGTCAGGCTTATCTCAGAGGCAATGTGTAAAGTATTTGTACATAACACACACAGTAACACAGTGAAAACACTACAAATGGACACCACACCAGTTTAGAAAAATATTCACACTTTATATAAGCAATGCAAGACCAAAACGACAAAAATCCAACATACATAACTATAGATGTCACTTGCTTCAAGCAGGATACTTTAGTTGTACTTAGGGTTACATAAATACTCCCCACGACATGGATAACAATGACTCTTGAAGCTAGTGCACTTCTTACAATGTAATTACGGTATCTGGGGAGTCAGTCTGATGAGCGCAAAAGAAACATGTTAGAACCCCTCTGGTTTGAAGTAAAGGTAAAGGAAAGGCGGCTTGTCCCCATATATTGCAGTAAGCTCCGGTAGCAGTGCTAGCACGTTTCAACAGCAGGCGATGTGCCACCACAGATTTATAGATCGGAACACAAAGTGCGAGTACTCCCTTTACGGGAGTTTATGGTACTGCTCCAGGCTTCTTACTCCCATCTTGATGTGTGGCGAGATTGGTGGCCGGTTGATATGTCCCCTCCGACATCCCCGGTCAAGATAGTCAAAAACCTAGGGGTCAAGCTTGAGGATAATTTGTGCATGAAAGCACAGATTCAAGCTGTAGTGGGGTCCTGCTTTGGCATGCTCAAAATGCTAAGACAGTTTTTGCCCCTTCTTCCGGTCATACACAGGAAAACAGTGGTCCAGGCTTTGATAGTATCTAGGCTGGACTACGTAAACATTTTGTACTTGGGAATACCGAAATATCTACTAACATGTCTACAGGTGGCCCAGAACGCAGCGGCAAGGGCAATTCTTATGCTCGGCCCTAGAACACGGATGTCCCTCCATCTGAAATCCCTGCACTGGCTGCCGATCCGCAAGCAGATTAGTTTTAAAGCGGGGTTTCTGGCCTTAAAAGCCCTCCATGGAACAGGTGCTTCCTACATCAGGAAAAGAGTCCAGTTCTACTGCCCACGTCGAACTTTGAGGTCATTATCGCTGCAGCAAGCAATTATCCCCAAGTTTTTCCGCGCTCCAGGTGCAAGCCGCCCAACTCTGGAATCGTCCGCCCCTGGCTCTCAGACAGATGCAGGACCTTTTCACTTTCAGAGAGGCACTGAAAACTTGGTTATTCCAGCAATAGTACATAAATCAAACTCTGGTCAGCACTTTGTCAGCCCCGCAATGAGGTCTTCAGCGCCGGGACACTCGATCGAGTAGCTGCACGCTTTATAAGTACCTAGATAACATAACATAACATAACATCTTGCATCTGTCTTGCTTCCCAGTCCAGGGAGATTCGGAACGGCTCTGCCCGGGGATCACAAATCTGTCTCGGAGGATATGGTGTTGCAAGCAGGCTGCCCTTGAGTGGCTGGTACCGGACGCGTCTGTGTGTCACAGTACCTTGCAGCTGTAGAGGGCAGCACGGGCGGCCGCAGGCGAGGGTCTCCGTGGGGTACTCGGCACGGGATCCTCTTCACCAGCAGGTGCTGGCTCACACTCGGCAGTACTGCGGTGACCTCCCACGATGTTCGCAACCGGCAAGAACAATCCCCAGCACTCGTCCATGCTGGTTGTAGAAACGGGAGCGCTGGGTGTAGAAACGAGAGCTCTGGTTGAAGAGCGGGAGCGTTGGGGAAAACCACAGGGCAATGAAGCAGCTCAGTGCAGTGGCTCGCAGAAAACACAGCACTCAGCCGGTGGTAACGATTAGCACCATCCTGTCACTTAGAGCACCTAAGTCAGTTGGTAGTAAGAGATCCTTGATGTCCTGGGGATCTCTATGAAAACCTGGGGCAAGCACACACAAGCCCTTGGAGAATCTTTGACAAGCAGGATAGAAAGGCAGTCCAGTCCTTTCACTGCCCACAGACAGAAGCAGCAACTGCAGGCCAGCCCAGCAAAGCAACACACAGCGAAGGGGCAGAACTCCTCCTGACACTCTTCAGCTTTTCTTGGCAGAGTCCTCAGTCCAGAATTCTGGGGTTTTTAGCCTTTGAAGTAGGCATACTTCAAAGAAAAGTCTTTGTAGTTCACAAGTTCCTGCCTTAGCTCCAGACACACACTAGGGGGATGGAGACAGCATTGTGAGAGGACAGGCACAGCCCAATTCAGGTGTCAGTGACAATGCCTCCCACCACTCTAGCTCAGCAAGGCCCATCAGCCTGGTGATGGGACATCAGGATATGCAGAACACACCTCAGCTTCCTTTGAGTGACTGTCTAGAGCAGAGGTCTTCAAACTGTGGGACGCAACCCCCAGGGGGGTCGTGGAGTCCTGGGAAGGGGGTCGCAGATTCCCCAGCTTCACTTGTCCCTGCAAAAAGACAGCCGTCCTGGGAGGGCTAATTGAGCTCGTTATCAGCTGCTTGCCTGAATGAAAGGCAAATGTGCCTTATCAGTTAATCTGCAAGTGTAAAGGAAGCTTAGGAGCAGTTCTGGCTCTTTGTAAAGACAAAGATGTGTGTTTTTTGAGTGGAAGTGCAAAGAGTTGACAACTGGGCTGGGAAGTTCTTGCTTTTAATTTTAATTGCATTTACACAGTCCTTAGTGCCCCGATAGAGGTGTTGAAGGGACAGTTATGTAAAAAACAGAAAACTGCATTACATACGCTCTGGTATTATTAAAACCTACATTTTGAAGCCCCATTTTATCGTAAAACTATTCGCACGTTTTGCAGCATTCTATCTTACCCTGTGTGCAATGCAAGTATAAAAAATTGACTTACATATTCACAGTGCTTTCTGACACAAGCTGTGACTTTGTAGCACTAAAAATACACATCACTATTCTCCACTGCACCAATTGAGATTTAGTTCTGTGGTTCTCTGGTTACACACAGACCTCTGCAGTGCATTAACTAATAGAGGTTTCATAATGTACTACAGTGCATTTCCCACTGAGCAATAACTTTTTTTTATTTATTTTTCATTTATGCTGCCCATTATTTTATATGTAGATACCTGAAGGGGAAAGATCTAAAAAACATACAGAATATTTTGGGCTTATTTATGAGAGGCTTGCATCGCCAGAGCATCACTTTTTTTGATGCTCCGGTGGCGCAAGCATCTCAACCATACCTTTGAGGCAGTGCAAAGTCACCCTGCATGGCTTTGCATTGCCTCATAGATATGTGGTAAGACATAGCAGCGCAAGTCACTGCGTTGCCTTACTCTGCGTCAAGGAGGATTTTGATGCTGCCCCATATTTACAAAATCACGTAAACCTGGGGCAGCTCCAAAAACGGACGCCTCCCCAGTGGAGGCGTAACGAGGAGAAATGTTTTCATTTCTCCTCGTTTTTTCCTCTTTCCATGTGTGCTGCATTCTGCAGCTCACATGGAAATAGGAAAACGCCCCTCGGGATTGTTTTGGTGCCTCTTCCCACACCAGTTTAGAAAAATATCCAATACTTTATATATTCAAAACAAGACCAAAACGATAAAAATCCAACATACGGTACTTTGCAAGAGTAACCTTAAAAATGCAGTCCCTTGAAGTTGGTAGCTCCGTCCGGTGCTACCGTGGTGCTGAGAACAACAGAATCCAACAGTTCCGTCTGACCGAGTCGGTCGGGGTGTTCGCAGACTCATAAATAGTACCTTTTCGTTGCAGCCGATGAAGTTGGTCGCGGTGTGAAGCGGAGCGGTGCGGGGTGCGGTGCCCTCAAGTCACGGTGCAGGCAGCGGCTCAGTGACGGTCATCCAGCGGCATCAGTGAGACCAGGGCTGCGGTACGGAGTGAAAGCGGTGCTCGTTGCGGTGCTGACAGATCACGGTGCATGTGACCGTGCCGGTTGTGGAGAGCTGGCCTCGGTCGGTCCGGACTGCGGTGTGGGACAGGGCAGTGTGTCGCAAGACTTACGAGCAGTGCCCCCCAAGCCACGGTGCGGTCACGGTTGTCGAAGTCAGCGACGACGTCGGTGAGACCAGGGTGGCGAAGTGAAGTGAGGTGGTGCGGAGTGCGGTGCCCACAGGTCACGGTGCTAGCAGCAGCTCGGCGGCTGTCATCAGTGAGACAAGGGTTGCGGTGTGAGATGCAGTGTTGCCCTCTGCGGTGCCTTCAGGACACGGAGCCAGCGACGGAGTCAGTGACTGAGTCGGTTGCTTTCCCCCCTCTGTGGCAACTGAAACCACAGTTCCAGAGGCGGTACCCAGAAGTCGGTGAAGTCTTTGCGGTCCCTGAGACTTCAGAACAGGAGGCAAGCTCTACTTCAAGCCCTTGGAGATACTCAGCAACAAGTAAAGAATGTTCAGTCCAGTCCTTTCACTGCCCAAGGCAGAAGCAGCAACTGCAGGCCAAACCAACAAAGCGGTGTGAGATGCAGTGTTGCCCTCTGCGGTGCCTTCAGGACACGGACCCAGCGACGGAGTCAGTGACTGAGTCGGTTGCTTTCCCCCCCTCTGTGGCAACTGAAACCACGGTTCCAGAGGCAGTAACCAGAAGTCGGTAAAGTCTTTGCAGTCCCTGAGACTTCAGAACAGGAGGCAAGCTCTACTTCAAGCCCTTGGAGATACTCAGCAACAAGTAAAGAATGTTCAGTCCAGTCGATTTTAGAGCTTTTATTCGGTTAAATAAATCAACCATATAAGCAATACAGGCATAAAAAAGCTCAATCTACAAGAAAATCCAAAAAGGTATAAAACAGTGGGATAAAAAGTGCGAATACATCAAGGTGCGTAAACATGTTAATACAGATACAAAGTGCAAGTGCATAATTCACATAAGGGTCCAAACATTTACTGGATCATATATTATCCTAATTCAAAAGTGCAAATGCATATAATTACATATAATTACATGATACCCTTAAAACACACAATCAGATGTCAATAGTCATAGATTTCCTAATACTAATAGATTTCAGAAGAAATGTAGCTAAATAAAAGCATAATCGTGGGTCATCCAATCTGAAGAGCAAATTCAAGGCATCTGTAGTGGATCTTATATTGTAGTGTAGAAAAAAGGGTTTTAAATAAAATCTCCTAAGATGAGAATAAAATATACAGAATAATAACATATGGCAACAGCTTTGTCTTGAGACTCCATCACATGGGCATACATGATCAGAGCACTGGTTCATAATTGGAAAATTAACAAGATGATGTACAATACCCAATCTTAAACGTGTCAGCACAAATCGATGTGAAACTCTAGTCACGGCTGATAAATAAGTTTGAAAACCCTGTTTAAGGTCCAATTGCGAATAAAAGAGGAAGGTTGATTGATTCTTAATAACACGTGAACGAGCCTCTATTTTATTCGCTAGCATAGTTAGTTTTATCTCAGCTCTAGCAACAGAGAGAGTACACCCAGGGTCCAATCTGATGTCACAATTAAATAAAGATTTAAACCAATAAATAATATAGTTAAGCCAGGGTATTCTTAAACAATTCTCCAATTTGAGGCAGTCCCGTATAATAGATTGAGTAAATAATATTTGCTCTTTTGACCATATAGATTTCCATAATAAAAGGGGTCGTGTTGAAGCCAGGTCTGAAATATATTTGATGCCCACCTCACGGTGGATCAATTCCGTAGAGGCAGATGAAGGGACACAAAGTAAACGTTTTAAAAACGAATTTTCAGTTTGTTGTAATATATTACCTTGAAGGTGACCCCAAACACCTGCCCCATAAAGAGCTGCGGTGACGCATCGCATCTCATAAATTGTCAACATATCTTTAATGCGTCGATTGCCCAATTTAGCCGCAAATCTAAAAATACCATTTATATTCCTAAGCAGCTTAGAACAGGCATTATCCTGTTCCTGGGCCCATGACCTATTCCCTGCAAATGTAATACCCAAGTAACAAAATGTCTTGACTATCTGGACCTTGGAACCTTCAATAAAGTAAGAGCTAGATGTTATAGGGTTCCTACCGCAAGCCATAACAAAAGTTTTTGATTTATTGATTAAAAGTTTTCTTTTAGTAATAAAAACAGTAAAATTATCAATAAGACGCTGTAGCCCAATAGGGGTGCGAGAGAGTAAAACCGCATCGTCGGCATATAAAAGGATTGGGACAGACTTCCCATCCACCCTAGGGGCATCCGACTCAAACAGTTTCAGTGCTGCGTCAACTTCATTGATAAACAATGAAAAAAGTAATGGCCGTACCGCACCCTACTTGATAGCTCCCCATATAATCTAGTCCAAAAAATATTATCTCTTTGGGGGCACCCATATCTAACAATAAGGGCCATAAAATGGAGTGGTCTACCAAATCAAAAGCGCTGCTAAGGTCAGCAAAACACAAATATAAATTTCCCTCCTTAGCTAATGTGTACTTGCCGATCAAAGATCCAGGTTGACACACTGCTCCAGTGTGCCAACTCCTTTCTAAACCCATATTGCACTTGGGTAAGGACTGACTTTTCTTGGACCCAGGTTTCGAGTCTCGATAACATGACCCTACTCATGATCTTTATAGACGAGTCCAATAAAGAGATCGGGCGATAATTACAAGCATCGGTCTTAACACCCTTCTTATAAATTGGTATTATAATTGACTGGCCCCAAGATAAAGGAAAATGAGTCTCAACAGCGACATTAAAAACTCTGGTTAAGAACGGCGACCATAAAACCATTTCATTTTTATAAAAGTCTATCGGGACCCCATCGGGACCCGGTGCCTTACCCCCTTACTACTAATTATGCCCTCAAATACTTCCTCTATACTAATTGACAAGGGCAATTTTGGCCATTCAACAGGATTTTGGTTGGACAAAGTGAATGGAACATTTTTATCAAATGGATTAAAAATAGTGGAAAAATGGGCTACCCAAGAATTACAGTTAATGTAAGAATTAAATTCTGGAATATGGTCATCCTTCAAAAAGGTACTATTGACGGTATCCCAGAAAAGTTTATTATTTTTTGTATCGGCTGCCAGACTTAAGTCTTCCCAGGCTCTTTTTTGGAGTTCCGATTTCCTAATTTTTAGGGCTAAAGCATATTCTGCATGTAAGGCCTTAATAATATCCGGGTTTCTTGACTTACACCCCAGAGCTTGTTTAAGACGGCCCAAAGCCCCTATGCAGTTATCATCAAACCAGCCCGCCTTAGGTTTTTTATTTCTACACACTGGTTTCAACAAAAGGTTCTCCACAGTATTATTGATCCTTGTAAAATTATCAAGCAACAATGCTGGGTCAACCTCATCCCCTAAGCAGACTTGGATTTCATTCTGACACTGTGTAATAACATCATACTGGATTTTAGATGGGTCCAGACCAGCCCATTTTATCCGGACACCATTCGGTCTGGTGGGGGCAATACATAGGCTGTGTGGAACACTGGTGATATTTTTAAAGCCCCAACATAATAAATACAAAGAAATACTATTATGGTCACTAGTTGGTTGGTCCGTTATCCAGGGGTTGAAAATAAATGTACACTATTACTAGAAATAATAATGTGATCAATATTAGACGTTGCATTCCTACCTGTGAATGTGGGACATATCATGTTGTGTTTATCGGTAGCACAATACAATAATTCTAAATCCAGTTTAGCGATAACATCATTTAAGGCCCTACCATATTCACAATGGGGAAATGCATATAACAATCGTCTTCAAATTCCCCCTCCTAGGCCCACAAACTTTGGTCAGGGACAGTGGGCATATTTGAACATTAAAATCGCCAACCCAAAGAATAATAATCGGTTTCCTAATGGTACTAGTCAGCTTCTGAGTTCCCTTTCCAGGGTATGGACAATAGAACTACGTAGGGAATTAAACAAATTGTTATAAAAATTGATCAAAATAACATCATTACCCACAGTGGAAGCCATCCACATAATCTGAGCATAAGTTCCCACAGTAATACAACCTTTAATTTTACATTTATTCAAATTAGTAGAAATCAAAATCAAGAGGCCGCCCTTAGCTCTACCCGAAAGGGAGGCCTGGGCTAGTAACCAATATGAGGTAAAACCCTCTACATATATTGGATCGGTGCACCACGTCTCCTGTAAACATATAATATCATGTTGGGCCAAGATGAAATCAGACCATGATGGTGTACCTATTTTGCTTTTGAGCCCAGCAATGTTCCATGTAGTAACTTGGTACCCTTTGTCCATATTCGTTTCATAGAGTTCCTGAGGGGTACTTCATGTCCCACCTCTTTACTAGTAATAATTGATTCTACTGGAACACTTTCTGAATTACTAGGGATACTAACTGTCCATAATACGTTAGTGGATAACGACTCACACTGCTCTATCATGCATAGACCAACTTTACTAGTTATATTCTTAGCATTTGGATTTTCCATTGTGGGACTTTTAGGTAAATAACTCTCCAATGCAACCTCACTAGCCTGTATCGGTCCCTCACGTCAATCATTGGTATCCAAATTACTCAGAGCCTGATACCTATTAGTTACTGGAATAGCAGAATAAGGCAGGGTGGAAACCTGAGAAGAAGCTAACAAGGATCCATTTGGAGGCCAGCTTACGTTTCCATGCATCGCCCTCAGGTGTCTATAAAAGTACCCCAGAGGGAGAAGAGTGGTATTAAATTCCCCCGTATGGGAGGTGGTGCATTTTTAAGGGTATTAGATTCCCATCTTGGTGATCTAAAATTGATAATAATACAGTCCCCATCAAAGCATTTCTCCAAAGGCCCGATCCAGCCCACTCTACGAGTTGTTAAAATCTGGTTTATTCCTTCCATAGGATAACCACAACTATTAGTCAGCCAAAACACTACTTTGTTCATAAGTGAGCCATGTTTTCTGCCTGCCCAATTTGACGTTGGCCAGAATTGCAACATAGGGACTACATTCGGGAGGCAAATTTGCAACCGAGGCCATTATCCTATCCCCATGGGCTAAGGGTCTTAGACCGTCAGGCTTTGTAGAATCAGATGATTTAAATTTATCTGGCTTGTTCATTACTTGCTCCTTTTGGGGTGGTGCAAATCCACTATTAGTAATTGGATTTCCTATTACTATATTTCTATCTTTTTCCCTATTTTCCGCTTGTATAATGGGGGCCCGCTCCTTAGGATATTTGCTACAATCACTACGATCGTTACCTACGACAATAGTCGGGTCAATAGGGCCTGTAATAACATCCTTTTGGTGATCCCTAGTAGACTCTTTTTGGAATTTACAATTAACTATATCCAGTACTCCACTAATTTTATGGATTTCTCTAGCTAAAATGTCCAATTTATCATAAAGCGGCCTTAGAAGCTCTATTATTTTATCAGAGATAGTCGCTAATGTTGGTTGTTGAGATATAGGGTCTGTACAAGACAAAGGATCAGCAGGCGGTCCTGGTTTCCCATTACGAATACTCTTAACATTTTTAGCTTTGGCCTTAGAATTAAAATTCCCCTGTTCTAGGGTATTCTTTCTACGTCCCCTGGTCTTTATCAGTAGCGGCGGGCTTTCAAGGGCAGTCAAGTTAGGGGTCATAGATATTCGAGTAAGATCCCCACTGATCCCTCCCGAAACAATAACGACCGGCTCAAGCTCCTCAACCGCCAAAGAGTTATTGGTCGATTTACTAGATCCGCTCACACTAGAGGGACCGGAAGGGGCCCCAGCCCCATTTCCCTGTTCTACCCCGATAAAGCTTGAGCCCATAGAGAGACGCCTCTCAGTACGGTCAATTTCCTCAGTGAGAACATTGACCGCTTTAACCAAAAATGAATCAATCGTAGGACATGATTAGCAGTAAAAGGCTTGGCTAGCTTCCTCCTTGCCATGAGGATGCTACAAAGAGGGCTATACGGGCGAAGGATAAATATGTGTCCCTATAAAGTGCCTACAAGGGCATAGGGGTTACTTCCCCGGATATGATACAGTGGCTAAAATAAGACTAGGAGGGCCAATACAAGGCAGTAAATATTAACCTCCTACAATCTTAATGCCTTGAATCTATACTAAACAAGAAGTTTGCCCCCTTAATGGATCTCTTGCTATAAGGTTTCACCTTTAAAAAATAAAGTACAAAATAGGTTGGCTATATAATGGCACGTGCTACACAGTATAGATTAGTCTTCCATAGGCAAACTCACTATACATAACCTTTGGGGTTTAAACAACCCGCTAGTAATAAAATATAGGATCGATAAACCTTAGATAAAATGGCGTGTACTAAAAGAAAACGGTACAACAATAAAACGATTGGGCTACAAATCAGAAACCCACAGAATCAATACAAAACATAGATCTATCTACCACACAAATGTACTCACTATGCTGGGACTTGATGTTTAAATGGTCCATTAGTAATAAAGTGCAAAAAGAGTAATCCTTAAAGTGACATGTGCTAAGCAAAATTGATATATCGCATAATTATATATAAAATCCCACGGTGTCACACATACAATACAATGTTAAAAATGGGGAAATTAAAACCAAGAAAATGTTAAAAAGGAATAAAAACCAAAAACGATGGCAACAAAGAAATATTAAAATACAGGGGGTCAGTTTGCAGTAACGAGCACCAAAGTTAAAAGAGGTCTAAGACGATATTCTGCATCTCCAGTTGCTCATGGTTCAATATAAGAGCACGACTATTAGGCACAATTAAGCACAGTACCTATCCGTTAAGTTCTATATTCTAGTTAGAGTCCCGGTTGTTAGGGGGGGAGCCCAACCTAGCTATGACGGGCCCACCCTTAGCGCTACAATAGGCGCTCGATAAATTGATAGCGCCTCTGAGCGCAAACTAAAGCGTCACAGGTGCGCCTGGGTCCCCGGGGACTGCTGGAAATTAAGGACACTCAACGCTGGCCGTTTCCCTCACGGCTCCCAGTCTGATACTGCGGGAAAGATACTGACTTAAAACGTCCCAAATCGCCTTTTCTTTCACAGTCAGTTTACATGCAGGGTGTTTGGGAATACTGGGGAGGCTTACTGAGACAGCAATAAAATTCCAACTACCTCGATCAATAATGTGACCCTGCCCGGCCTCCGACGGGCGCAGACAGGCCCGCCCTTGGCCCGGGCTTCGCCCGCGCGCGTCCCGCGCTGCGGGAGGGCAGCCGCGCCTTTATCCTGGCGGGAGAAGCTGGGGCAGCTGGGAGATGTAGGCCGTTCCCCTCACGGCAGCGTAGAGAAGGCAGGAGCCGTTCCCCTCACGGCGGCAGCGTGGAGTGAGCAAGAACCGTTCCCCTCACGGTAAGTCCCAAACAATGCAAAGGCGTCCCGCGCTGCGGGAGGGCAGCCGCGCCTTTATCCTGGCGGGAGAAGCTGGGGCAGCTGGGAGATGTAGGCCGTTCCCCTCACGGCAGCGTAGAGTAGGCAGGAGCCGTTCCCCTCACGGCGGCAGCGTGGAGTGAGCAAGAACCGTTCCCCTCACGGTAGCGTAGAGTAGGCAGGAGCTGTTCCCCTCACGGCGGCAGCGTGGAGTGAGCAAGAACCGTTCCCCTCACAGTAAGTCCCAAACAATGCAAAGGCGTCCCGCGCTGCGGGAGGGCAGCCGCGCCTTTATCCTGGCGGGAGAAGCTGGGGCAGCTGGGAGATGTAGGCCGATCCCCTAACGGACGCGTAGAGTAGGCAGGAGCCGTTCCCCTCACGGCGGCAGCGTGGAGTGAGCAAGAACCGTTCCCCTCACGGTAAGTCCCAAACAATGCAAAGGCGTCCCTTCACTGCCCAAGGCAGAAGCAGCAACTGCAGGCCAAACCAACAAAGCAACAACACAGCAAAGTTGCAGTACTCCGCCTGGCAGTTCTTCCAGCTCTTCTTCTTGGCAGGTTCCTTGATTCCAGCGAGTTCTAAGTTCTGGGGTCTGGACCCCAATATTTATACTCAGTTTCTCTTTGTGCTTTTGGGCAGAGAGTGCCTGTGCCCAGCCCAAACCAGTTCCATCCTCTCTGGCCCAGCTTCCTGGCAGGAGGTGGAGATAGCATTATCCAAGGCTGACCAGGCCCATTCAAGTGCAAGGAAATCTCCTCCCACTACTATAAATACAACCCAGGTCTATTCAGCCCAGCCCTGACTCATCCAGGAAAGGCAGGACACACTCCCCCAGTGGCTGTCTGATGAGAATGCACATCCCCAGCCCCTGTCACTCCAAAGCCAGACAGTCAATCCACAAACCCAGCAGAGGCACACAGGATGGCTAAGCAAGAAAATACCTACTTTCTAAAAGTGGTATTTTCAAACACAGAACATAAAAATCATCTTTACTATGCATTTTTATATTCTGAGTTCAGGCATACTAAACCCCATTTCTCTATCTTGTCCCAATGGGAAGATATGCTTATAAGATGTTATAAGTAAACTCCCATTCTATCCTATGGGACAGATAGCCTTTCCATAGTGAAAAGTGAAACACACTGTAATTCACTACCAGGAAATGTCACATACACCAGTACATGTCCTACCTTTAATATACACGGCACCCTGCCCACAGGAGTACCTTGGGCCAAACTTAGGGGTGACGTACATGTAAAAAAAGTGAAGATTAGGGCCTGGCAATTGGGTGCACTTGCCAGGTCGACATAGTAGTTACAAACCGCGCAGACACTGCAGTGGCAGGTCTGATAATCCTTTTCAGGGCTGCATGGGTGAGTGGCACAATCAGTACTGCAGGCCCACCAGCAGCATTTGATTTACAGGCCCTGGCACCCTCAGGGCACTTTACTAGGGACTTACTGGTAAGTCAAACATGCCAATCATGGAAACACCAATCCATAATACAATTTACAATAGGAGCACTTGCACTTTAACACTGAACAGCAGTGAGAAAGTGCGCAGAGACACTAAACCAGCAAAACAGAGTCAAAACTAGGAGGTCAGAAAGGAAAAAAACAGGGGAAACATGCCAAAAGATGCCAGGTCTAACAGGGGCATTTATGGTTGTCAATAGATGTTGATGATGAGGAGAACCAGTTGCTAGAAAATTTTGTCAGAAGGGGTCCTCACGCCTAAAAGGTTTGACAAGGGGGTCTCGACATCAAAAAGTTTGAAAACCACTGGTCTAGAGTGAATGCACAAACAACCCAGCTGTCAGTCTAAACCAGACGTTGATTCCACAGGCAGGCAGGCAGAGGCATAGGATGGTTGAGCAAGAAAATGGCCACTTTCGAAAAGTGGCATTTTTAAACACACAAATTAAAAACCACCTTTCCTAAAAGATGTGTTTTTAAATCCTGAGCTCAGAGAGACCAAACTCCATTCCCTAGCTTTTCCCAATTTAAAGTTACACTTGCAAAATGTTACGAAGCATCTCTAATGATAACCAATGGAAGAGCTAGTCCTTGGAATAGTGAAAAACAAAATTGGCAGTATTTTTACTATCAGGACATGTAAAACACAACAGTACATGTCCTACCTTTCACATACACTGCACCCTGTCCACGGGGCTACCTTGGGCCTATTTTAGTGGTGTCTTACATATAAGAAAAGGGAGATTTGGGTCTGGCAAGTGGGTGCACTTGCCGGGTCGACATGTCAATTTAAAAACTACACTTGCAGACACTGCACTGGCAGGGCTGAGGCATGTTTACAGGGCTACTCATGTGGGTGGCACAATCAGTGCTGCAGGCCCACTAGTAGCATTTGATTTACAGGCCCTGGGCACACACAGTGCACTTTACTAGGGACTTACCAGTAAATCAAATATGCCAATCATAGATAAACAATCATAATCACAATTTACACAGGGAGCATATGCACTTTGGCACTAATAAGCAGTGGTAAAGTGCCCAGAGTCCTAAAGCCAACAAAAACAGGTCAGAAAAATAGGAGGAAGAAGGCAATAAGTTTAGGGATAACCCTGCAAAAAGGGCCAGGTCCAGCAACCGCTAACAACTGGAAGGCTGTAACTGCCCTTCCACTTTCATGCCAAAAAACCCTTCCTGCCTGGATTTGTACTTGCCCGTTCAGCCTATTCCCCCAATATTCAGGGCAAAAATGCTGCACTGGGAAACCCCCAATTTAACCATCAAACCCTTCTCTCTTTGATCCATTTTTACTTCTTCACCCTAAGCACTACTTGATCCATGTGCCTCTCCAGATCCTTCCATTCCAAACCTTTCCCTGTTTTCCCCTGGCAATGCCAATACTCTAAGGGCCCTATTAAAAATCCATGACATCAATGTTGAAAACAATTTAGTTTCCAGCTGACTGCAACAGACTGTCTGCAGATTCCCCACCACCTGGCAAAACTCAGACCACAGCAACGGTCTTTGTGTACACTCCCAGTTGCCTCTTTCCCTTGCCCAACCTTCCAATATCCTTTGCCCCAGCTCTCCCGCTGACGGTGCGCATCCCCACAGCAACTTACCAACAAAGGCAACTCCAGCCGATTTCCCTGCAATCGTCACTTTCGACCAACCTTTTCCCACCATATCAATCATTAAATTCACAATATCCTCCTGTCGTCTCCAGACATCATCGACGGCATGCCTATTTTTGCCTTGGAGCATATGAATTGCCTCCATGCATGACTGTGTGCTATGCTTGTTGATTCTGCCAGAAACCCCACTACAAGTTGGAGCATCCTTTGTCTCCTATTCTCCAAAGTTCTGCCGGCATCCATGCTCTGTCTTTGTCCGCTCCTGAAGCAAGACCACAGAACCTTCACCACTGAAAACTAGACAAGGTGTCCGCAATGCTATTAGCAGTACCAGGCACATGCCGAGCCTTGAATCATATGTTCCTTTTCAGAAAGGCCATCACAAACATTCTCAACAATTTCAATACATGAGTGTCCCTTGCTGATTGCCTATTGATTATGTGTACTACCGCCATATTATCCATGTTAAACAGTACTTTCTTGTTTGTGAAGGTATTTTCCCACACTTCCAATGCCACCACTGAGGGAAAAAAATCCAAAAAGGCTGTGCTGTGCCCTCCATTTCTCTATCCTTCTGACCACTGTTCCGCACACAAATGCCCCGACCAGTAGATTCCAAAGCCTAAACCCCTGATGCATCTGAAAAAGTTTTCTATCGTCCACTCAGCTTTGTCTCCCAAACCTGCCAGAAGTATTCCATTGAAACTCTCCAAGAAAAAAACACCACATTTTCAAGTCCTCCATTACCCCTGCTTTCAATATTACCCTGTTGTGTGGTAAAGACAACCTGATAACACCAATCCCAGCCTCCTACAAATGAACCCTTCTACTTAAATGAACAATATCATCGCCTCCTTTTTGTCATCTGGCAACCTCCCCTCCATGCACAACGTATCACTCTCTATCCCTAAAAAGGATGACAGTGCGGAGTGTGAGACCACGGTTAACTCACCCACCAATAGAACTAGAGCATCCTCCATGATCTCCTTAAAACCACCCAGCACTCACTGGCAGTGCATGGAGCCAGCTTGCCCTACAAAGAAGAAATCATCCAGATAAGGTGTCACATTAGTATAGCCCGTCGCCTGTGTGAATAACCATTGCAGAAACTAACTAAAGGTTTCAAACAATGCAAATGAAATTGAGCAGCCCATTGGCAGTGCCTTATCCACATACCATTTGCCCTCAAACTGAATGTCTAGTAATACCAAATCTGCAAGGTGGGCAGGTAGTAGGCAAAAAGCTGATTTGATTTCACTTTTAGCCGCAAGTGCCTCCACCCCTACTTTATTCACCAATTCAATTGCCACATCGCCAGTGGCATAAGATAGCAAAGTTAGGTCTTCTGAGATGCACTGACTGCCCTTTTGGCCAGGACAATTGTTGAACAATCTGAATTGACCTTTCTCTTTCTTCTGCACCACCCCAATAGGAGACACTATCAGCATGTCTATCAGCCAAAACTCAAATGGACTTGCCATCCAACCCTCTCAAATGTCTTTGTCTCTCAACACCTGTGGGTGCTTTGTTGTCGATTTCAAGTTTTCAGCCCAGTGCCTGACATGAGGCCACATATACCCCAAATAAAACCCTTACTGAAACGCCCTCAAAAGTAGCTCTACATCATCCCTCTTCCCGTACCATTGCAACCAATGCACCAATCTATGCACTTTAATTGGAGTATGAGCCTTTTCCCAGAGGTCTCTGCACCCCACTGTGCCTGCCTCACTGAGGCTGCTGTTGCCAACCATTGGGGTACCTTGTGGCCCTCCCCTGTACCTCCTGCATTGTACCAGTGAGTGTTGTCATGTGCATTTGGAGCATTCATGACAGAACTTACAGCATTCTCTATTACAGAAACCCTTGTTAAAAGCCTAGCACCTCTCCACTTCCATTTAACCCCTACCCCCAGTGCCCACCCCTCCCTGGGTGGGACGTCCGTGAAAGGGCCGATACATCTCGCCGGGCCCATTGTGCACAGCCACAAATCATTGTCCAATTTGCCCCACTTACCTTCTGAGTCCTGCAAGAGGCAACCTTGAAACTCTTCATCGTACCTGACCCAGGCATATGCCCGAATGTGATGTGTGCCTTCTGAACGACATCCATGTATTTAAACAGGTCCACACATTGCTCTGGAAACTTCTTACAATGGTCACTGGTGTAAATTAAGAATGCTGCTCTCCATTTTCCTATTGTCACTGGTACCCTGGGCCTCTTTGCCAATTCTTACTCCTGCTCTTTAGAGCCTTCCTTTGCTCTCACTTCCCTGTGGAGAAGCTTAAATACCTCCATGTACTTCCCTTTCCACCTCCTCTCCTTGGTGGTCCTATGAGATTCCAATATACAGTAATCTTTTAACCCTTAGCTCCATATTTCTTTCTTCTCATCTCCCTGTTGTTCTTCTTTACCTTGCCCTCACTCCTTTCCTGGTTACCACCCTAACCTTTCACTCATTTTCCCCTCAAAGCCTTAACTTCCTCTGACGTCTCCTTCTCATTTACACCTACCTTCTACCCTTCCACCTTGCCTTCCTCCAAACCATTACCTTCATTCATAACTTACATTCCTTTCCTCAGCCTGACCTTTGCCACAGACAGTCCATCCTTCACCTTCCCTCCCACTCCTGTTGACACCAGAAATGGGTGCCCTTTTCCTCATGTCTGTTTACCCGGTTCAGCGTCAGTGCCCGAACCAAAGCTTGCTTTCCTGTCAGACGTCCCATCTCTCCGTAGCCCTTCCTCAAGGTTGCTCCGTCGGTGTGTCCTGAACTGCCTCCTGCAGCAAACTAACAGAGGATCGATTACCTTGTCTTTCCCCCATATGCCCCCTTTCCACATTCTCCCTGCCTCACCCCAACTGTCCACAGCTTCCCATTCTTCCTCCTCTTGGTAGTCAAGTTCCAGTCCTCCTCCCACATCTTCTTTGCCCCACAGGCTGCCAATAGTACCCAGAATCTACTCATCCTCTGCACAGGTGTCCCACCAATCCTGTGATAACTGCAGCTCTGTGTCGAGAGGTAGCACCAGACTATCCCTAAGCTGCTAACGAGGAGGCACCACAAGACCTACCCCATGATGCAGAAGAGGCCCCACCAGACCTTCTTTGCTCCTCTGCTCCCAGTCCACCGCCATCCTCGGGTTGGACGCCCTGGACCCTACTGTCTCTTCACCCCATGGTATGTGAGCCACACTAGACTCCCCCGGGTCTACTGTGTCACCCTCTCCTCCAACCGAATTGCCACTGATGAAGTCCAGTGCTCCAGTGGTCCCTTTGCCCCACTTCTCAACCTCACTGTCCCCAGCAACCCATACCCAATGCCCCACTTTGTACCTCTCCTCATCTGGGTCTGGCTCTTTCCATTCCACTGTAGGTTCCACTAAACCTCAAAGTGTTCCCCCAGTGTGTATACTCTCCCCTTCTCAGTGCCCCTTTACTGGCCTTATGGACCCCCCTACCCACCTGCTTCTTCTCATACACTTTAATTGGATGCACCTCTCTCCCTAAACATAAAGGGGTCTAAGAGGTCACTAGCCTCCCCTTCGAACCCCCACCCCCTCCTCATCACTCCAGTCAAGCATATCCTGGACTACGGCCGTCGCCTGCCCCTGTTACAAGGGTCGTGCCTCACCCTCCTCTGTGCCCAGTGTCTACACTCCCTCCTTGTCTTTCTTCCTGAAGTATCCCAGCCTCATGGTCCTACTCTATCCACACAGCATTTCCTTATTGCCCATTAAGGTTATCTGTGCCTTGCCCTACCCACTGTGCCACCCTATTGCTTAGCAGCCCCCATTAGCTCTCTTGCTCTATGTGCCCCTGCATTGAGTCCCAAACTGCCATCTGCTGACCACATGGCATGCTCAAACTGGGCAATGATGTCCTTCCCTGTCCCTCTCCCCCATGGTTCAGGCTACAGTTTGCCCCCAAGGTCTTTATGTACAATCCTCTCCATGAAAATCAACATCTGCTGTTCCACTTCCCCTGTCGCTCTCTCTTCCCTAACTCCCGTGGCACCCTCATCGTGTTCCAACTCATTCATTTTCTGTAACCTAGGGTGTGGCAGCGAGCATGCCCGTACTCCCGCCAACACCCCTGCCGAAGCGAGGCGAGAGTGGTGCGCCTGCGCACCACCTCTCTCCTCCCGCACTGCCTCTGACAGGAGGTTCTCCTGACCCACTTCGCAGAGCAGGCAGAGGCCCTCCCAAATTTATGAGTTCATTGTGGTCTAATGCACAGAAAAACATTTCCTGTTTTGGGCTACCAGCCACCGTGTTGCCGCTGCACAAAATGGTGGCAGGTAGCCCAAAAACGCCTCCCTAAGTCCACCACTCACTGCCCCAACCTACCAAAGCTGCCAAAGTTGTCTGTGCCCCCGGAGGCCATACCACCCACCCAAATAGTCCAGGGGGCACACCTACTTTGTCGGCTGCCACCCAAGCTCCCAATCTGGTGTTTGGTGTTCTAGATTTTTTCGATTTATGCATCTGCATTAATTTCAGTTCATACAAAAGCTCTTGATTCAGAGTGACACATAGGTGTCTCACTTTTTGTGGAGTGCCTGGTGAAAGGAGTCAAGCTAGGAGGCCAATTATAAGACAGTGCGTTATGGGGTGATCTTCCCACTACAGAACTGGGAGCAACTGTCACTAGATAGCACTAAATGCAAGCATTTTTCTGGTTGTAAAAACTCGAAATTATGACTGATGATGTTAAAGAGGCACTTAGAGGACGATAAAATAATTTTTCCAAGCTCCCATGATCATGAGTTAGGCAGTCAGGATTTGCAGCTGATTTTTCAGGTCAAAAGCCAACAAATGATCTTAAAAAGTAGAGGGCAGACAATGGTTCACTCAGACATCTAACCATAGCTGCCAAGTGGCCCCATATCACAACTTCATTTAGTTCAGCCTTGTATCTAACAGTATGTTGCATTCTGGAGCATGCAATTTGACTTTTAACATTATATAGAAGTCAGCTGCACATTCAGGACCAGCCTCACTTTTATACCCACACATAACAGCCAGGGCTCAAAGACAATGCATGCAAAGCTGAACCCAACAAAATGAAACCTGGAGCTTCGGGTAGCTTGCCTTCTGCCTTTCCTGGTCACTCGTGTCTCACGCTCTATCAATCAGGATTTATAAAACGTGGTAAATCGCCCGTGAAGGGTCCTAAGGTGCTGGAGTTGCTAGCTGCTACGCAGTGCTCTGTTCATTCGAACAGCCAGGTCTTGAGTCCTTTCCTGAATTCCAGGAGCGATGAAGCTGTCCTAAGGTGCAGGGGAAGGTTGTTCCAGGCTTTGACCTCCAGGTGAGAGACGGAGCGTCCTCCGCTGTGTGTGCAAGGAAGAAGGAGGCAGATCACAGGTGTCTGGTCACTTGGTGGAAGGTCATTCATTTGTTGATGTATGCTGTCTCGTTAGGGTCAACAAGGATCAGGTAGTTACATGAGTGAGCGATGAGGACCATAACTTGCTTTGCTATATCAGTCACCTGCCAGAACTTGCAGCAGTTCTCTCTTGTTGCAGACCTGCAGCCTCTTTTCTATAGCATTTTCTGGGAAGAATGAGCTAGCAGTATAATTGCTTTTTGATTTTGTATTTAGCAGGCAAGCATAGTTTCCGACCCTCAAAATGTGAGTTCTGGAGGCAAGATGGCGTCCGCCGGGTCGGACGTGTAAGCAGCAGCTCCCGGTCCCCCGTACACCTCAATGTGGCTCTAAGCGTGTCTGAAAATACTTGACTTTCCACCCCTTGCCGACACGTACCTGCGAGGTCTCACATTTATGCTGGTGGTAATTTCGGCCCGATTCTCTGGAGACACTTTGGTGTGGCCTCACGCTCTTCGGGCTCTCTGCTCCCGCGGCTGTTGCTGACTTCTGCTGGAGGTGTGTTTGCTCCTGTTTCGGCCGTGCCCTCTCTCGTCATGCCGCCCAAGTCAGCCAGAAGAGGGAAGTCCTGGGCGGTCTTGGATGCAGCTGGGACAGGTAGAGGAGGTCCCGGTCTTGGAGTGCAACATAGTGGAGCTGGCTTGCAGGAAGGAGCAGTGGTAAAATTGGACAATCCTCATGGAGGTGAGCAGGGAGGAAAGAAAAAGGTTCCTGCATTGTTTATGCCTGCCAGCAGTAGGAAATCCATGTTGTCTCAAGAGCCACCACAGGTAGATTGGAAAAACCCAGAGTCTGCCTCACAACGTCAGGGCACCGACCTTGTGGAGGTGAATAAGCTACCCCTGGAAAGTGTCCAGCAGGTTCAAGAACCCCCGGAGAAGTTCAATAAAATAAATCTAAGTGGAGCTCTAAGGAAGGGGGGGATGCAGGTAACAAACTGGGATTGGTGGGAAATCAAAGTATTTTATCCCCACATCTTGAAAACTGTCAGGACAATCCCAAGCAGCACACTGAGCCCACAGAGTCAACCATGGTAGTACAAGCTGGACCCCACCTGAATAAACCCACAGTGGGTGGAACATCGAAGGCTGGGAGGCAAGGGGCGGAATTTGTTGGCAATATACGGGATTTAGGGAAGGAAAGCGACTCTGGGGAAAAATTCTTCTCTATGTCCGACCCCTCTGACTTATCTGACGATAAAGTGGAGGTAGGCCTTAGAATACGATCTGGAGGAGAGTCATCAGGTAGCGGTGGCAGCGAGCTGAGCAGCATACAGCTTGAGCAAGATGTCAGTGGTAACATGGATATGGGCCAGATAACCGTGCTTAAGAAGCAGGCACCCCCAGAAAAGGTGATACAACCAGAGGATACAGGTACTTTGCTATGGGACTACTCTTTTTCACCAGGGCTGGTACTTGACGCGGGGGCTGCCCCCAGTAACACAGGAGAAGCCCCACCGGAAAAGCTAGATGAAGAGATCTCCTTGGCGGTGATTTACCAAGGTATAATGGATCATAGAGTGGAGACCCGTATGGAGAGCCAAAAGACGCAGGGTGCCTGTCAGAAACTTCAGAACACAGTCAGGAGGATCGCAAAATCCTGTACTGAATTCGCAGAAAGGATTAACGAAGCGGAGGCGCGCATATCCACCCTTGAGGATGAAGTGGCAGCCCAGAGATCCATAACTGAAGACATGCGTGCACATAAGGGTGACACCCAATGGAAACTGGTTGACTTAGAGAATCGCCTGCGGCAGAATAACTTGAGAATTTTGGGTATTCCAGAGGGAACTGAGGGGCAGGATATACAGAAATATGTGGTGGATTTATTTATCGAGGCCTTTCCGGAACTATCAGTGCGGAACTGGGACCACAAAAATCAAAGAGCACATCGATTTCCGTTTAAACAACAACCTGTTAGAGCAGGGCAAACTGCTCCCAAGCACAGGGCTATTTTGATCTGCTTAAATAACTTCCTGGCTCGCCAGGTAGTATATGAGTTAGCACGGCCCGATAGGAAGGAGGCAGGGAAGGGTACCCAATTTTTTCTCAGACCTGATTTTTGCCGTCAAACGGTGGAAAAACGCTGGTAACTCCGCCAATTAATCACACCATTCCAAGGCAAGGGCGAGCAGGCTTTTCTGCTGAACCCTTCAACGTTAAAAGTAGTGCATAAGGAGCAAGCGCGCTTTTTTCATCAGAGGTGCAAGCCAAGGAATATTTACATTCCCTGTAGGGTCAGTTTTCAGACACGGGACTCTGTACCTCTGTGTTGTTAGAATGCCTACTTATAGGTTAGATATTTAATGATTAGGTTTTTCATTTTTGGAATAATGCAGTAATTAGATTTTGTGGTAGGATTTTTGGGATGTTTTTCGGTGGGTAGGCTAGGCAAGTCGAGGGGCAGGTATACCGAGCAGCATGGGAGCTTCCCATCTCATGAGACCTTGGGTCCTATTGCCTCGTTTGTGGGGAAGGGAGGGGGGTAGAGGGTGTAGTGGGTGAGGGGGGTAGGGTGATAGGGTGGGGGGGCACAGGGCTGGGTTGGAGTCAGTGGGCATGGTGAGGGTGATGGGGAGTGGTGTGCTTCTGGGGAGAAAAGATCAATCCATATCATGAGGAAGTTGGACTGCTTTATGTTTGTTATGTCTGTTAATATTAGTAGAAGAGACAGGTGCTGGGTTAATGCTGCAGTAAGATATGGGGGCAGGGTGACACCTCTAGGGATACGTATATGTTTGTTTAATGTATGTGGGCTGAATAGCGTGGAAAAAGGCAGCGGGTAGCGGCTGATCTCCGGTTATTGAAACCTGACATTCTATGTCTACAGGAAACACACATCCCGTGGGGTAAACGGAGGGTTCTGAACGAGCTCGGCTATACACTGTTTGCTGGTTCATTACAGGCTACCACAAACAGGGAGTGGCTATCTTAGCGAGACAAGGGATTCAGGGTACGAGGAGGATATTGGCTGATAATCATGGTAGATGAGTTATTACAGAATGTGTTGTAGGGGCCGCAAAGTTTGTTTTGTGCTTGGTCTATGGGTCGAACTTAGACGAGGCATCAGTATTGGAAGGGCTGAATGTCGAATTGGCATTATGGCCTACTCACTTGATTTTATGTGGTGATTTTAACATTCATTTGGGCTGTCAGGAATCGGAGTTAAATAACAACAATTACAGGGGTAGAAAACCCAATGTTTTTAGGGCATTGCAGCAGCTAGTGGCTGACCACGGATTGGTTGATGTGTGGCATACCCTGAATTATTCGGGTCCAGGATTTACATTTTATTCATACCCACACAATAAACTGGCCCGGCTGGATTATTTTTTTATGTCAAGGGCACTTACACCGGGGCTAAGATGCAGGTGTGGCCAAGGATTACCGCGGACCACGGTCCGCTACTGTTGGATATCCCCGCCATCAGTAGAATTACTCCTGCAAGATCCTTTTCCTTTGATAGAAAGCTCTTGCTGGACACTCTGTTTCTCAACCATATTAAAACCTGGTTAGTGCAATTTCTGGACATTAATAGTGACTCAACGTCCAGGGCCATAGTGTGGGATGCCCTAAAGGCCGGATTCAAGGGGGAAGCTCTCAGCTATGGACTCTTCAGGCAGAAACAACTCAAAATTAATATGCAGGGTCTCCTGGATGATCTTAGAATCGTGGAGGAGAAGCTTATGCAAGGGATATCTGTCGGTGCTCTTATAAATCCTCTGCAAACTACGATAGCTCACTGTAAGGCCAAAATTAATTTAGTGTGGAGTAAGGCAATAGCTAGTAAATACAAGTTATTTAGAGAAGACATCTATGAATATGGTGAAATTACAGGACGATGTCTGGCACAAAGGTTACGTTCTAAGGAAGCGGCACAAAGAATCGGCACCATGACTGACTGAGGGGAGGATAGTGGAAACGGGTGACGGGATTCTAGATGTTTTTCATGCATTTTATGAGGTGCTGTGTTAGACTTGGCATCTTTTGGCGTGTTTCCCCTGAGTTTTTGCTTTCTGACCTCCCGGTTTTGCTGGCTTAGTGTCTCTGCACACTTTCTCACTGCTGTTCAGTGTTAAAGTGCAAGTGCTCCTGTTGTAAACTGTGTTATGGATTGGTGTTTCCATGATTGGCATATCTGATTTACTTGTCAGTCCCTAGTAAAGTGCACTGAGTGTGCCAGGGCATGTAAATCTAATGCTGTTAGTAGGCTGCAGCACTGGATTGTGCCACCCACACAAACAGCTTGTAAATGTAACTCTGGCCTGCCATTGCAGAGCCTGTGGGCAGTCTGGGACTGCCATGTCGACTTGGCAAGTGTACCCACTTGCCAGGCCCATTACCTTCCCTTTTCTTGCATGTCAGTCACCCCTAAAGTAGGCCCAAGGTACCCCATGTGGGCAGGGTGCAGTGTATGTGAAAGGTAGGACATGCCCTGGTGTGTGTGGCATGTCCTGATAGTGAATTACTGCCAATTTCGTTTTTCACTATTGCAAGGCTACCTGTTCCCATAGGACAGAATGGGAAGTTTGTTTATAACATCTTATAAACAAAACTGGCCCTAGGAACAAGGTAGAAAAATAAAGTTTAGTATGCCTGAACTCAGAATCTAAAGATGCATCTTTTAGTGAGGGTGATTTTTACATTCTGTGTTTGAAAATACCAGTTTTAGAAAGTAGGTATTTTCTTGCCTAACCATCCAGTGTGCCTCTGTGAGGTTTGTGTATTGCATGTCTGGCTTTTGGATGACCGGGGCTGGAGAGGAGCAGCTGCTCCAGAAGTCTGATGGGTCAGGGCTGGGCTGAATAGACCTGGGTTGCATTTAGAGTAGTGGGAGGAGATTTCCTTGCACCTGAATGGGCCTGGTCTGCCTTGCACAATGCCGTCTCCACCGCCTGCCAGGAAGCGGCACCAGTGAGGACAGAACTGGTTTTGGCTGGGCACAGACACTCTCTGCCTGAGAGGACAAAGGATTTTGGGCTATAAAAAGTGGGGCCCAAACCCCTGAATTTTAGAACTCTTTTGGACCAAGAAGACTGTCAAGAGAAAGAGCTGGAGAAGCTGTGAGGAGGAACTACCACTTTGCTGAGTGCTTTGTGTGTTGGCCTGCAGTAGCTGCTTCTGTCTTGGGCAATGAAAGGACTGGACTGAACTTTCTGCAACTTCTTATTTTTGAGTATCTCCAAGGGCTTGAGGTAGAGATTGCCCCCTGTTCAAGAAGTCTCAGGAACAGCAAAGACTTCAAGTTCTTCTGCCCTCAGCACTGGGGAATGTGTGTTTTGTGCTGCAACAGAAGAAAAAGCAACCCGACGCCGTCTATGACGCCGCTGCCGACTCCGTGTCCTGAAGGTACCGCAGAGGGCACCGCTGCAACGTTGCACTGCGACCATGGTCTCACCGACGACGCTTGCTGATGCTGCCACCGAGCCGCTGCTCGCACCGCGACCTGTGGGCACCGTACCCTGCACCGCCTCGCTTCACTCCGCCGCCTTGGTATCCCCGACGCCGCCGCTCCACACCAAAATCGATGCCGCTGCTTGCACCGTGGTTCAAGGGCACCGCTCGTAATGTTACACGACGCACCGCCCTCATCCCGCACCGCAGCCTTGGCCTTCCGGCGCCATCGACTCCAGTTCATCAGCCGACGACAGCGCTTCAGCAACGCCGCCGCCGCTGCTTGCACCGTGACCTGCCAGCACTGCGACGAGCACCGCATCACTTCGCACCGCGCCCCTGGTCTCAGCGACAGCACCATCTGACGCCGCCACCGAGCCGCTGCTCGCACCGCGACCTGAGGGCACCGCATGCCGCACCACTGCACTTTGCACCGCAGCACCCGATGCCTGCTGACACCAGCGCTCCTGACTTCAACCGCGAGGAGTTCGATCTGCAACGAGTGTGACTTTGAGGGCCCGACGACTCCTGCACCGACCTCCGGAACCAACACCTGCGGACGCCGTGTTTTCGGAAGCTCAACGTGAGGTCGCCGACGCCCTGCATTTCTAAAGGTACCGTTTTGCGGGTCTTCCCGACACCGTAGCTGGCCCGCGACGCCGGGGTCAGCCAAAACTGTTTGGATTTGTTTGTTCACGATGCTGTGATAGCCCCAGAGGGAGCTATCGACTTCAAGGAACTGTTTGTCAAGGTTATTTTGATAACTGAAGATTTCTAAGTACTGTATTGTGGATTTTTATCGTTTTTGGTCTTGTCTTAAGTATATAAAAATATTGGATATTTTTTAAAACTGGTGTGGTGTCCTTTTGTAGTGCTTACACTTGATTACTGTTGGTTATGTGCAAATGCTTTACACACTGCCTCTAAGATAAGCCTGACTGCTCGTGCCAAGCTTCCTAGGGGGTGAGCAGGGGTTATATTACAAGTGTAACTCCCTTATCCTGACTAGGAAGAAGGGTCCCTATTTGGACAAAGGTACCTACCTCTGCCAACTAGAGACCCCCATTTCTAACATTGGTGGCAGCGGTGGGATAGGACTTGTGTTTGCGCTTGACTTACAGTGATTGGTGTGCACTACTACCATATCGCAGACCATTACGTGCCACATACTGGTTCTTTTTCTTTTTGGCCTATTTTTGATCTTGCCAGGTTTGAACTTGCTACTTCATCATGCCTGAATCAAAAGCATCATCAAGTGCATCCTTGGAAGTTGCCTTTGAGGAGGATAGGTTCGAATCTTACAACGTGAAAGAGTTGAAGGCCATTTGCAAAAACCTAAAAGTCCAAGTCAGAGGCCTCACCAGGAAGGAGGAGCTACAAAAGGCGCTGAGGGCCTGGGTAGCGGCCAGACATGCCAGTGGGCAGTCTGGAGATCTTAGTGGTGAGGCGGAGGAGCCTATTCCTAGGGTGGATGTGCTTTTGGGAGGGGGGATCCCTCCAGACCAGGCAGCAGCGGTTTGTCTCCAGAGGAGCTGGAGGGCAGGCGGTAAGCCAGGAAGTTTGAATTGGAAAAACTCAGGATGGAGAGTGAGAGGGAAGAGAAGAGAATAGCCATGGAGGAAAGAAAGATGATCTTAGATCATGAACATAGTCTTAAGGAGCTGGAGCTAAGGAGTAGGCCCAGCTCAGATGGTGGCAGCAACTCATCAGTGCAGTCAGATCGAATTGTGCACATCCCCGAGAATGTAGGCAAGGAATTCAAGAAGGGGGATGACATACAAAGGTGGTTTCAGGGTTATGAGGCATCTATACACATGAATGGGGTCCCTGAGAAGAATTGGGGGACAGGATTGTGGCCTCTTTTCCCAGAAGAAGCAAGGGCTACTTTGATAGCTTTGGGTAAGGGGTGTAACCTCACCTTTGCTGACATGAAGGAGGCCCTTCTCACCAGGTATGGTCTCACTCCTGAAAAGTGCAGGGATCAGTTTAGGTCCAGTAAGAAGTCTGATGCCAACACTTGGTTGAAATGTGTAGATTCGTTTTGCAGGTTACTGGATGGCTGGGTGAAGGGCAGTAATGTAACAGATTTTCATGGGCTCTACAATTTGATTGCATGGGAGCACTTGTCTAGTCAATGTTTTGCAGATCTGCGCCAGCACTTGGTTGATAGTAAGCTAACTGACCCCAGGAAGCTTGCTATGGAGGTGGACCGCTGGGTGAGTACCCGGGTCCACAAGAAAGCGTTTGGGGGAGACTCAGCCAAAGGTGGGCAGGGTCCCCAGCAGAAAAGTGGGTGGGACAAGGGTAAAGCACAGGAGTTCTCTAAAGGGCCCAAAACTAACACCCAGGGTAAAGGTTCCCATCCCCTAGGAGATAAGAAAGCAGTGGTCTCTTCAGGAAAGCCTGCTGAGACCGGCCCCCACAAGTGTTTTGCATGTGATCAGGTGGGTCACTTGAAGAGGGACCCCAAGTGTCCCAAGAGGGCACATCCACCCACCGGTGGGCAGTCCAAGGTGTTGGCTAGTGTAGTGCTTGGGGAGGAGGGGTGCCCACAGGAGGGTGGGGATCCCGCAGAAATGACCCTCGTCTCACTAGGGGACAGTGAGATGGTCCCAGGAAACCAGGTGCCCCGTAACACAAAGAAATATAGCACCTGGGTGACCATCAATGGGAAATGGGTAGAGGCTCTCAGAGATACTGGAGCCAGTGGGATCTCAGTCTGGTGTCACCTGGTCTCTGAAGAGCAGGTAGTCCCAGGGGCATTCCACCAAGTAGTTGCGGTGGACAACTCAGAGCACCAGTGTATGGTGACGCAGGTTCCCTTTGAAAGGGGGGGTCTCAGGTCCCTTGAGGGTGGTTATGAGCCCTACCATGCCTGTAGATTGTCTGCTAGGTAACGACCTGGAGCAGTCCTTTTGGAAGGATGTTGAGCTCAGGTCTCACTTGGAGATGCTTGGGTTGCCAGAGTGGGCTTGCGTGTCCACTCAGTCAATGGCGGCCAGAAAGGGTGATCAGAGGGACTTGGAGCCTGAAACAGTGGCCCAGGTCCCTGCCAAGAGAAAGGGCAGGGGGCGCGGGAAACCGGCCCCTGAAGTTCCCACGGACTGGGAGGAGGCTGACCTTGAGGGGGATGCCCCGGTGCCTACAGGGGAGCAGGTAGCTGAACTGGGGGACATCTCTGAGCTGACCCATTGGCAGCAAGAAGGGGGTCCCATCAGGGAAGAATTCTGCAGGGAGCAGAAAGAGTGCCCTTCTCTGGAGGGTCTGCGGCAGACCAGGCAGCTGGTGATCCGTCTTGATCACATTGGATCTACTGGGAGAATGGTCTCCTGTATAGTGAGCCTAAGGTTGCTGAGCCTGGGTCAGCCCGTGTGCTGGTGGTACCCCAGCGCTTCAGGACCTTCCTACTGGGTCTGGCTCATGACATGCCTTTGGCAGGACATTTGGGGCGGGACAAGACCTTTGACAGGCTTGTCACCCACTTCTTCTGGCCCCAAATGCAAAGGCAGTCGGATGGACATTGTAGGTCTTGCCAAACTTGCCAGGCAAGTGGTAAGAGTGGGAGGAAGGTCAAAGCTCCTCTCCAACCTTTTCCAGTTGTTGGAACACCCTTTGAAAGGGTAGGGATGGACATTGTGGGGCCACTGGATCCCAAGACAGCCATGGGCATAGGTACATCCTGGTCTTGGTGGACCATGCCACCCGGTACCCAGCGGCAATCCCTCTCAGGACAACGACGGCGCCAGTGGTGGGCCGGGCGTTATTGGGGATCTTTTCCCACGTGGGGTTCCCCAGAGAGGTGGTTTCTGACAGGGGGACCAATTTCATATCCAAGAATATGACATCCCTGTGGAAGGAGTGTGGTGTAACCTACAAGTTCACCACTCCTTACCACCCCCAAGGCAACGGTCTGGTGGAGAGATTCAACCAGACCTTGAAGGGCATGATTAACCCCTTTCGTGCTTCCGTCGGCCAACGGCCGTCGCGAGCACTACCTCGCTAGTGCTGCGCACGTCCGTTGGCCGACGCGGCCCCGCCCACTTTTTCAAATCGCCGCAGCGCTGCGGAATTCGCGCCGCGGTTAAGCGGTTAGGGGTCTAACAGAACCCATGAAGCGTAAGTGGGACGTCCTCTTGCCATGCTTTCTCTTTGCATACAGGGAGGTGCAAAATAAGTCTCTTGGGTTCAGTCCCTTTGAGCTGCTGTATGGTCACCCTGTGAGAGGACCTCTGAGTTTGGTGAAGGAAGGCTGGGAGACAGCTCCCAGGAAAACTCCCCAGGATGTGTTTAGTTACATGCTGGCCTTCAGAAACCAAACTGCCCGCTTCAGGAAACTCGCTCAGGCGAACCTAGAAGCAAGCCAGAAAGAAATGAAGAAGTGGTATGACCAGAATGCCACTCTGGTCGAATTTAAATCTGGGCAAAAAGTGTGGGTCATGGCCCCAGTGGAACCTTGTGCCTTACAGGACAAGTGGACTGGGCCGTTTGAGGTGGTGGAGCACAAAAGTGATGTCACCTACCTGGTGGATTTGCGAACTCCAAGAAAGCCTTTGAGGGTCCTGCACATGAACCGCCTCAAGCCCCACTTCGAGAGGTCCGAAGTGAGCATGCTCTTGGCGACAGATGATGGGGTGGAAGAGGAGAGTGAACCTCTCCATGACCTCCTGTCCACCAAGGAGCACGATGGGTCAGTGGAAGGTGTGATCCTCTCCCCTACACTGACCCCAGAGCAGCAGAGCGACTGTCACCGGTTGTTGGGACAGTTTGCCCCACTGTTCTCTCTGACCCCAGGTGTTACTCACTGGTGTACCCATGATGTGGACACTGGTGACAGCCCTCCTGTAAAACACAAAATTTACAGGTTGACTGACCGGGTCAGGGTCAGCATCAAAGAGGAGGTCTCTAAGATATTGGCGTTAGGGGTGATCGAGCCCTCCAACAGTCCTTGGGCCAGCCCAGTGGTCTTGGTCCCAAAGGCTGCTGCACCCGGTGCCACTCCAGAACTGCGGTTTTGTGTGGACTACTGTGGGCTCAATGCCGTCACCAGGACTGACGCGCACCCCATCCCCAGAGCTGATGAGCTCATTGATCGGTTGGCAGCTGCCAAGTTCCTCAGCACGTTTGATTTAACGTCTGGGTACTGGCAGATTGCCTTAACCGATGGGGCCAAGGAGAGGTCAGCATTCTCAACCCCAGAAGGACATTACCAGTTCCGGGTGATGCCCTTTGGGTTGAAGAATGTCCCTGCCACCTTTCAGAGGTTGGTCAACCAGGTGTTGGCTGGACTGGAGGATTTCAGTGCCGCATACCTGGATGACATCGCAGTGTTCAGTTCCAGCTGGGAAGAACACTTGCAGCACCTCGGTGAAGTGTTGAGGGCTCTGCAGAGGGCAGGCCTCATGATCAAGGCCAGTAAGTGCCAGATCGGGCGGGTTCTGTGGTGTACTTGGGACACCAGGTAGGAAGCGGCCTGGTGGCGCCCCTACCACCCAAGATTGACACCGTTCTGGCTTGGGAACCCCCCAAGACCCAGACAGAGGTGAGAGCCTTTTTAGGACTCACCGGTTACTACAGGAGGTTTGTTAAGGGCTATGGCACCATTGTTGCCCCCTTAACAGAGCTGACTTCCACGAAGGTGTTCTGGACTGAGTCCTGCCAGAAGGCTTTTGATGCCCTGAAGGCCGCCATGTGCACGGCGCCCGTGCTCAAGGCACCCGACTTCTCCAAGGAATTCGTCGTGCAGACCGACGCTTCAGAGCATGGTGTGGGAGCAGTGCTCTCACAACTGAACGAAGAGGGCCTAGACCAGCCTGTAGTCTTTCTTAGCAGGAGACTACTCCCCAGGGAACAGAGGTGGAGTGCCATAGAAAGGGAAGCTTTTGCTGTGGTCTGGGCACTGAAGAAGCTGAGACCCTACTTGTTTGGGACTCACTTCCGGGTTCAGACGGACCACAGGCCCCTCAGATGGTTGATGCAAATGAGGGGTGAGAATCCAAAACTGTTGCGGCGGTCCATCTCCTTACTGGGAATGGACTTTACAGTGGAACACCGCCCTGGCACAGAACACGCCAACGCAGATGGTCTGTCCAGGTTCTTCCGCCTTAGTGAAGAGAACTCCCAGAAGGTTGGGTAGTTCTCCCTACTTTCAGCTGGAGGGGACATGTGTTAGACTTGGCATCTTTTGGCGTGTTTCCCCTGAGTTTTTGACTCTGTTTTTGCTGGCTTAGTGTCTCTGCACACTTTCTCACTGCTGTTCAGTGTTAAAGTGCAAGTGCTCCTGTTGTAAACTGTGTTATGGATTGGTATTTCCATGATTGGCATATTTGATTTACTTGTCAGTCCCTAGTAAAGTGCACTGAGTGTGCCAGGGCATGTAAATCAAATGCTGTTAGTGAGCTGCAGCACTGGATTGTGCCACCCACACAAACAGCTTGTAAATGTAACTCTGGCCTGCCATTGCAGAGTCTGTGGGCAGTCTGGGACTGCCATATCGATTTGGCAAGTGTACCCACTTGCCAGGCCCTTACCTTCCCTTTTCTTGCATGTCAGTCACCCCTAAGGTAGGCCCAATGTACCCCTGTGGGCAGGGTGCAGTGTATGTGAAAGGTAAGACATGCCCTGGTGTGTGTGGCATGTCCTGATAGTGAATTACTGCCAATTTCGTTTTTCACTATTGCAAGGCTAGCTGTTCCCATAGGACAGAATGGGAAGTTTGTTTATAACATCTTATAAACATAACTGGCCCTAGGAACAAGGTAGAAAAATAAAGTTTAGTATGCCTGAACTCAGAATCTAAAGATGCATCTTTTAGTGAGGGTGATTTTTACATTCTGTGTTTGAAAATACCAGTTTTAGAAAGTAGGTATTTCTTGCCTAACCATCCAGTGTGCGTCTGCGAGGTTTGTGTATTGCATGTTTGGCTTTTGGATGACAGGGGCTGGAGAGGGGCAGCGGCTCCAGAAGTCTGATGGGTCAGGGCTGGGCTGAATAGACCTGGGTTGCATTTAGAGTAGTGGGAGGAGATTTCCTTGCACCTGAATGGACCTGGTCTGCCTTGCACTATGCCGTCTCCACACCCTGCCAGGAAGCTGCACCAGTGAGGACAGACACTCTCTGCCTGAGAGGACAAAGGATTTGGGCTATAAAAAGTGGGGCCCAAACCCCTGAATTTTAGAACTCTGTCAAGAGGAAGAGCTGGAGAAGCTGTGAGGAGGAACTACCACTTTGCTGAGTGCTTTGCTGTGTTGGCCTGCAGTGGCTGCTTCTGTCTTGGGCAGTGAAAGGACTGGACTGAACTTTCTGCAACTTCTTTCTTTGAGTATCTCCAAGGGCTTGAGGTAGAGCTTGCCACCTGTTCAAGAAGTCTCAGGAAAAGCAAAGACTTTAAGTTCTTCTGCCCTCAGCACTGTGGACTGTGTGTTTTGTGCTGCAACAGAAGAAAAAGCAACCCAACACTGTCTACGACGCCGCTGCCGACTCCGTGTCCTGAAGGCACCGCAGAGGGCAGTGGCTGCTTCTGTCTTGGGCAGTGAAAGGACTGGACTGAACTTTCTGCAACTTCTTTCTTTGAGTATCTCCAAGGGCTTGAGGTAGAGCTTGCCACCTGTTCAAGAAGTCTCAGGAAAAGCAAAGACTTCAAGTTCTTCTGCCCTCAGCACTGGGGACTGTGTATTTTGTGCTGCAACAGAAGAAAAAGCAACCCGACACTGTCTACGACGCCGCTGCCGACTCCGTGTCCTGAAGGCACCGCAGAGGGCACCGCCGCAATGTTGCACCGCGACCCTGGTCTCACCGACGCCACCTGCGGACGCCGCCACCGAGCCACCGCTCATACCGCGACCTGTGGGCACCGCACTCCGCACCGCCTCGCTTCACGATGCCGCCTTGGTATCCCCGACGCCGCCGCTCCACACCAAAATCGACGCCGCTGCTTGCACCGTGGTTCGAGGGCACCGCTCGTAAGGTTACACGACGCACCTCCCTCATCCCGCACCGCAGCCTTGGCCTTCCGACGCCAGCGCCATCGACTCCAGTTCGTCAGCCGACGACAGCGCTTCAGCAACAACGATGCCGCTGCTTGCACCGTGACCTGACAGCGCCGCATCACTTCGCACCGCGCCCCTAGTCTCACTGACGATGCCATCTGACACTGCCACCGAGCCGCTGCTCGCACCGCGACCTGAGGGCACAGCACGCCGCACCGCTGCACTTCGCACCGCAGCACCCGACTCCTGGCAACGCCAGCGCTCCTGACTGCAACCACGAGGAGTTTGATCTGCAACGCGTGTGACTTCGAGAGCCCGACGACTCCTGCACCGACCTCCGGAACCGATGCCTGCGGATGCCATGCTTTCGGAAGCTCAACGAGAGGTCGCCGACGACCCGCATTTCTAAAGGTACTGTTTGCGGGTCTTCCCGACACCGTAGCTGGCCCCCGATGCCACGGTCAGCCAGAACTGTTTGGATTTGTTTGTTCACAACGCCGTGATAGCCCCAGAGGGAGCTATCGACTTCAAGGAACTGTTTTTCAAGGTTATTTTGATAACTGAAGATTTCTAAGTACTGTATTCTGGATTTTTATCGTTTTTGGTCTTGTCTTAAGTATATAAAAATATTGGATATTTTTCTAAACTGGTGTGGTGTCCTTTTGTAGTGCTTACACTGTACTACTGTTGGTTATGTGCAAATACTTTACACACTGCCTCTAAGATAAGCCTGACTGCTCGTGCCAAGCTACCAAGGGGTTATTTTAGGAGTTTAACTCCCTTATCCTGACTAGGAAGAAGGGTCCCTATTTGGACAAAGGTACCTACCTCTGACAACTAGAGACCCCCATTTCTAACATGCTGTATGCTGAGAGCAATCGTGATGGTCAAACTGGGGAAGCATTGTTACAAAATCTAGATACGGCAGTGCTAGGTCGGGAAGAACAGATAATGCTGGAAACCCCCATTACTATGGATGAGATTGAAGAGGCAATACACTCATTAGCTAGTGGTAAGGCGGTGGGCCCAGATAAGCTCCCGCTGGAGGTCTATAAAACATTTTTTCAGGAGCTTAAGGGTGATATGCTGGCTACTCTACAAGATGCAGACTAAATATACAAGCAAAAACTCTACCTAAGTACTATAAAAAAAGCTATACGTCAACTGTTAATAGACCACTCTGGCTCAATCCAAATGACCAAATCCTTCACCACTAGCAAGTTGAGTTAAACATAGTTTTATTTAATTTTTCATTTTAAACACATTGATCTATCACAAATAAGTATCATATCATAGAAAAATCATAAAGAGAACTCATAAAGAAAACAGACCCCATTGTTCATCCATCGCTACCAACATACATACAAAATCATACTCAATCATCCTCACTCATACCACATATAAAGACATACCAAATAAATCTAAAAAATACTAAAAATTCAAGTTCCCATGAGACATTAATATAGAACGGATCAGTCCAAAAACCAATCTTAATCAAGGATCTCGCAGATTCTGAAAAATTAATTTACAATTTGATATCAAAAATGAAAAAATACAACATAGAAAAAATAATATGTAAATATATTGATCAGTGATCCAACATAGTAGGGACAAAATAATCCAAGAAGGGAACTTATTCAAGCGCCGACGCGCGTTTCGGTGAGACAACCCCTTTCTCTGGGTATCACCTTCTTCAGGGCACATATAGAGCGTTAAGAAAAAGTTGGCAATGGGGCCTGTCTGGAATAAACATAAGAAATACAAAACGCTTTTAATATAAATATCAGTTATATAAACATATAAACATAATTAATACAAGAAATAAACACTACATAAATGCATAAACATAATCTGTTTCATGTTTTATGAAAAAATGTGGTCAATAGCACAGAGGGTCAAACTTTCATAGTATATAATGGCAATATAAATAAAACTGGGAGCAAGTGCACACACAGAAAGATAACAAAAAAGTGATAAAGACAGGAAAAGAAAGAGGGGGTAATTAAGTAAAGAGAGATAACTCAAAAAATAATAGATAAATAGTTGTGTGTAGGACAGATGCAGATATGGTGACAAGTGAGATAGGAAGGTAATAAAGACCCTCCCATATAACCTCCCCTAGGGGTAGTAGCCCACAAGTTAGTTAGATATATAAACTGTACATACCTACGCTTAAAGGAAATGAAAAGCAGTATAACTAAAAATTCCTCTGAGGTGGATAGGGTGACTGAACAAATTCAAGAATGGGACCTAGGGAGAGACATAAATGAACATCAAAAAGACCTCATTGTTAGAAAAACTTGCAGTGAGCTCTAAAAGTCAGATGCTTAATAAGCTTTACCAAAAACATGCTATGTAGCTGAAATGACCTCATTGGTAAAGAAACTTTGAAGTAAGCTCTAAAAGTCGGATGCTTAATAAGCTTACCAAAAAGCGTGCTGTGTAGCTGAAATAACTCTATAACGGATCGTAGAAAACAAAAGTAAGTGCTTTCTGGCGAGGCTCGAGTTTCAGTATAGGTAAAATAATAATCTCCAATTGAGGAAGTCTCCAAACAAATGCTTCGTATGGGCCTCTGCAATATATATAAGCAGGAGACAGTGAGTCTGTATAATGAAGCCGAACAGATCAAAACATGTCAGGTAAATGCATGTACAAAATGCAAATTTGAGAAAATGAAACCCTCACCTAGAACGATAAATTCCAGTATGAGGATAAATGCGACGGTTAGCTCGATGATCTTTTTTGTAAATCTTTATGGAATACAAAGAAAAGGATACATTCAATAAAAGGATTTCATAATGTCTAGTCTAAATAAATATAATATCTACCGCTGGTGCATTAAAGGGTCGAACCCTGTCTCCATTCAGAAGAACTCAAAAATTGAAAACGAGCGATGTTACAAAGGCAATGACTAATGATGAGAGTCTAACCTTAAAGGTGTATTAAACATCCGAAGCTCACTGGTATAAGCAGCTCTCCCGAGAAATGGCCGCTAAGGTATCTACAAAAAAAGAATAAGGGGTCCCCTTGCTTATGAGTAGTTACTCTACAAGATGCACAGTGTGGAAATGCTCCACCATCTTGGGATGAGGCAAACATTATTGTTTTAAAAAAAAGACAAGCCTCCTGCTCCCCCGGGCTCCTATAGACCAATCTCCCTATTAAATTGCGACAGGAAAATCTATGCCAAAGTTTTAGCAACACGACTGTCAAGGGTGATTACCTCTTTTGTTTCCATCCACCAACATGGTTTTATACTAGGCAGGGGCACGGTCAATCATATAAACAGGGTAGTGACCCTGTTGTACCTGGCAAAGGTACAACATACTACGCTGGGTCTGGTACTACTAGATGCCGAAAAGGCATTTGACCGTGTCTCCTGGAGATTTCTATGGGCGGTATTACGCAGGTTGGGGTTTGGCTCTGGTTTTATCAAGGCCATTCAAGTTATGTATAAGTCTCCGACTGCCAGGATATGTATAATGGGTAAGGAGTCTAACTCAGTTCGTATAACTAGGGGGACAAGGCAGGGCTGCCCGTGCGCCCCGCTTTTGTTTGCCTTGTATATTAATCCTTTCTTAACAATGTTGGAAGGAAGCAGCAAGATTACCTCTGTAATATGTGGGCGGCATCAGTTCCGGGTATTGGCTTATGCAGACGATATCGTGGTAGTGACCCCAGACCCAGCTGCAGCTATCCCGGAGATAGAACGACTCGCCAATATGTTCGGTGTGGTATCAAGGTATAAACTCAATCCAACTAAAACACAGATTATCTGCACCAAGGAGGCCTGTCCAGGCGACCCACGGGTAACTGATAAGGTTACATATTTGGGGGTCAAAATCAGGGTCTGTCTGCAGGAACTAGTTGAGGGCAACTGGGGGGCCATTCTTGCTGGAATCAAGCAAGAATTAGAGCGTATGGAATGTCTGCACCTCTCATTGGTGGGAGGTGTAATGTCCCTAAAATGAAGGTTCTACCCAAAGTGTTATATTTTTTTAGAGCGGTACCACTCGAATTAGCACGGGTGCAGCTGCAAAAATTATAATCAATTTGTGACAGGTTTATGTGGGGGCAGGGCAAGTCCCGTAGAGCATTTAAATACATGATACTACCTGGTAAACGCGGGGTGGGCAGTCCCTAATTTCATATTCTATTTTACAAAACATGCAAATTTTGTTAATGGGTGAGGAGGTGAGAAATGATGCGGAAGCACCGTCAATATACCAGATGTTGCTCGGCTCTGCAGCTAAGAACTGCTTATTTAGGATTTTGGAGCCAAGCTATTTTTAAAAAACCCGGTTTAAGGTTGGGGTAGTGGCATTTAAGTTTTGGAAGGCGGTGCGGAGTAGCCTTCAGATCAAGGGGATATGTTTGTATACACCTATGGATGCTACGACATTGCTACCCTCTGTTTTTTGGGATGTGAGAATGGATAGATGGAGATCTAAGGGAATAAGGCAAATAGGTGATTTGTATGACAACGAAGGCCTCTCCTCCTTCTTATGCCTGGCGGAAAAACATTCACTGTCCAAACCCAATTTCTTCAAATATCTGCAGGTTCGAGACTTTTTATATAGAAGTCAGAAGCAGAGAGGGATAAAGCCTAATCTCCTGGTTGAGGCCATAATATGTATAGATAAGATAGGTGTATTATATAACTGTTTGCTGGATATACAGCAGGACGACCTGGCTGCCCAAAATCTTAAATGGAGCAGTCGGTTGGGGCGGCAAGGGGTATTTATGGAGCATGCTATAGATATGGCTGAAAAATTCTTGGTATCAGCCAAGCTAAAAGCACAACATTATAAGACGATATTTAGTCTGTATCATACCCCCGCAAAAATGTTAAAATGGGGTGGCACGAACAATGGGAAATGCTTTCGCTGTGGGGAGGAGAAGACTGACATTGTACATATCTTTTATGCGTGCACCTTTCTAGCACAACTGCTGAGACACATCGAAGGGTTCCTGACTGAGATTACGGGGGTAAGCATCAAAATCTCACCGGAAGTAATGTTACTAGGTGTTGAGGATAGCTCCATACAGGGGGTGTATAAGTTTCGCTATTTAATTTTTATGGCCACAGCCTTGGCTAGGTTATGTATTGCATCAGTTTGGTTACAGAAGCATGCTCCAACTTTTGAGATGTGGAGAGCTAAATTTTATGCTGTTTACAATCTTGAATACAGCCTCTATTCCCTTAAGGCTGCACGAAGACGAAAATTGGGTGTACAGATATGGGGGCCCATGATTGAGCATATGAATTAGCAAATACATTTGTACAGTATCCTTTAGTGTTTTTGGCAGTATCGCATCATTAACTGTTGGCTATTATTTGCTTAAAAGAATGTTTGTAATCGGTATAATGGTACATGTTATGGATTTGTAATTAATAAAATTTAAAAAAAATAAAATGTGAGTTCTGGAATACTGCATGGTTACCCAAAGATTCCAAGCCATGGACACTATGCACCAGTCCTTGGCATTCATTTAACAATCATTTGATTTATGGGAGTCGTTGTTTTAGGTCCGGTCCATTGAATAGCGTTATATTAGCCGACAGTCAGCTGAAAACTATCAGTTGCGCTAAACACTATGGCTATTTTGGGATTACATGTCTAGTGTTTTGATGAATACTGTTTGTTCAATGAGCTCTTTATATTTGTAGAGATTCATATTTTTGTATAATTCATTATTTATGTATTGTGAATGTGAGAGCCAGGCAATAACATGCCACAACAATGAAAACAGACCCAATTGGACTAAACAATCAGATAACAATGGTTTGTGCATGGAACGGGGAGTCCTGTAAGCGCTGAGTTCATCTCCATGCTGTGCATTACCTTTACTCCTCTCCTGAACTAAATTAAATTTTAGGGAGCGTCTGTTGCCTCACTTACCATGGCAGCTTCCAGGCTCATGGCAAAGTGGTGTCTCTCTGATACAGTCGCGATCGGCATGGCTCGTGGGTGGAGGGTGAGGGGGTCACGCAGGGAGGGGGGTCGCACGGGGAAGGGAATTTCATTTAATAATAATAAAAAAAATAACCAAACTTACCTTTCCGCCGGCTGGGTCCCGCGTCTTCTCGGCTCCTGCTCTCCTGGAACAGGAAGCAGGCAGCCAGGCTCCCTCCCCTAAGCCAATCACAATGCTGCAAGCAGTGTTGTGATTGGTTGGGAAGCCGCCCAGCCAGGGGCTTACGTGGAGGCCATGTTCTCCAGGCAGGCTGCATTACAGCCTGCATCGAGAAAGGGCAGAGTGTGCATGACTGGTTTGGGCGGTCCCAGAGGGCCGACTAAACAGTTGTTGTGCCCTCAGGAGTGGGCACACCACTCCTCCCCTGCCCTGACTGCTCGCAGAGCAGTCCCGCTGACCCGCAACCAAACATAAAATGGTAATAACGGAAAGTTATTACCATTTTATGTTTCTGCTTCTCACACTGGAGAAAGCAGTGGGGCGACGCTCCTCCGCCATAGCTGATAAAAGCTCACTCTTGGAGCACTTGAGAGTAACTTAAGCCCTTACAGCCACTCCAGGAGGGCGCAAAGGGGGGAGTTTAGGGTAGACCAGGTGTCAATTTCACTCACATGGTAGGTGGGGTTGTGCCATGTTCCAAACCAGTCTGGATCAAGCAGTCCTATGCCAGCCAGCGCATCTATAGACAGTTAGTCAGCGGTGCATCAGGAAGCCTGTAGGGCAGAGGTCTTCAATCTGTGGGGCGTGACCCCCAGGGGGGTCATGGAGTCCTGGGAAGCGGGTCACTCATTCCCCAGATTCACTTGTACCAGCAATATAAAACGTTTGAGGCAGTGCAAAGTCACCCTGCATGGCTTTGCATTGCCTCATAGATATGGAGTAAAACACAGCAGCGCAAGTCACTGCGTTGCCCTACTCAGCGTCAAGGAGGTGTTCCATGGGCTTTGCGTGGGGTTCCCATGCAACACCCATGGACTTTGATGCTGCCCTATTTTTACAAAATCACGTAAACCTGGGGCAGCTCGAAAAACAGACGCCTCCCCAGTGGTGGCGTAACGAGGAAAAAAGTTTTCATTTCTCCTCGTTTTTTCCTCTTTCTATGTGTGCTGAATTCTGCAGCTCACATAGAAAGAGGAAAACGCCTCTTGGTATTGTTTTTGTGAAGGAAGGTGTCCCTTTCCTGTACAAACACAATCCTGCCTATGTTGCCACTACGCAGCAATTTGTGCGCCAACGCAAGGGAAAAGGACAGGAATGTACTTTATTTTATAAATACGGTGCATTCCTGCCCTTTCACATTGGCATAGGGCAGCGCAGCAAGAAGACTTGTGGCACTGCCCTACTCCAATTCCTCATAAATGAGGCCCTTTGTTTTTAGCTACACCTTTGACCACACCCCCACTGACCTTTGGTTTGCTAAACACTGTTTAATATTATTTCCCCACCGAAAAAAATATTTGCTGTGGTAATTGGGGGTGTTTATGGTTGTCAATAGTTGTCAATGATGAGTACCAGGTTCTAGAACTTTTTGTTAGAAGGAGGTCCTTACGCCTAAAAAGTTTGAAGACCTCTGCTGTAGGGACTGGTTGTTAGTAAATCCAGAATTGGTGCTAAGTCAGTCCTCCTTTATCATTCTCCTCCGTCAGGGTAAGAGGCGGGCAGTCGCTGGGATGGGAGCCCAGGTGCAGATAGTCTTAGGGGACTCACACCACTGAGCCACCACCTCACTATCACTGTAGCTCGGCCAGGCTGCCCACAGCACAGCGCCACAGGCAACTTAGAGGCTTCATCATCACTGTCAGTAGTTGTGCAGGACAGCACAGCACCACACCCAAGGAGGAAGTAGGAGTAGGACAGATTGAGGCAGGGACACTAGCCCTGTGGTGCATGGGTCAGTGATCAGCCCTGAAGACATGTTGACATATTGCATATAGCCACCCACCCCTGAGTCATGCGAGCAGGCATTGCAGTCCTTCCCAGGATGTTAACTACTGTGTTTAAATGAATATCACATGCAACCATGAGGGCATGATCACCTGAAGCCCGACCAGACCTATATAAAGGCCTTGCTGGGGTCTAAAATCGGGACAGGGTAGGCACCCAGACAGTTTGTTTCTGAAATGGACTTCCCCATGTTGGGGAAAGCTCAGACGACCCCTACTCGTCCACTACCGAACTGCTAATTTATGCAATTACTGGAATGCAGCGTCTATCCAAAGTAAACTAAAACAAGCATTTGCAATGCAATCGGTCTCGCCTTTGGGACCTTATATGTATTTAGCTATGCAGCACATCAGCCTGGGTGCTTAAACATCTACTGTTCTTTAACATGGAGGGAAAGTAAGCACCAAACTGCGTCACACGCCAGGTATGGGAACACATTGAGAGAAATATTGCCTTTCAGCGGGAAATGGTATAGTCCAAAGCTCTGTTTTTAATATAAAATCAGTGCCTTCAGTGGTAATATCACTGAAAATACAAGATTTGAAAACAATATTATTGTCTACGGGTGCTCGTGGAAGCCAATTTCTATGGACTGGAATCTAGAGAATGCTAAAGCGATTTTGGTATTTTACTGACCTCTGCTGGTCCTTTTCTATCAAGAAAATTAAATAGAGGCAGTTGTCAGAAAAATTAAAAAAAGAAAGTCCCTAAGCAGAAAGCAATTCTGTTATTTTACTGACCTCTACTGGTCGTTTTCTATCAAGACAGTTAAATAGAGGCAGTTGAACAGAAATAAAAAGTCCCTAAGTGGAAGCAGACAAGTCCTAGGGCTTATCTCCAGAGCCCACAAAGTACATACACATATAAGTATATACTAAAGTATATACAAGAGGTCTCGAATGCTCGACCTAAAAAGGGATCAGAGAGAAAATGAGGCAGATAGTGTCAAGAGAAAGGAAGGAATAATAAACTAAAGATTGAAATGGAGGCAGAATGGAAAAGATGAAAGTCAGTAGGGAAACAAAAGTCAAAAGTATGTGGGGAGCTAACCGGAACCAAGATTTATAGAAAAACCTTAGAGGAGATTCTTAGTTTGGACAAGAGAGTTCGTACCCCCTGGTTAAGGAAAATAAAGGTATTGTGTGAGTTTCTTAAAATGGAAAAGGTATGGCTCTCTCCAGATAAAATGGGAAGGGGTGTCACAGTAAAACTGAAACAAGCCTACTGCGAATGTATTTTGGAACAAACTTGGAAAGATCAAAAAGTGGGTAGTTTAACCGAGAATTATTTGAATTATATAACGTTAACAACAATACGCCTTTGTTATAATACATGAGTGATAGATTGATGGTATTTAGTGGGATCATTTTAATGACCAATTGACTACTGAGTGATGCATAAACAATTCCTCCGGGAACATTTTTGCATTTAAACATTTACATAATAGGCATTCTTATGGGGTTTTATAGCTCTGCCCACTCTACGTAACAAGTATTGACAAAGTGAATAGATCTGACGTTGGCTAAAAGCCTTTTGGCTTCGTTGATTCTTATTTTGTTTTATCACATTATTGTAAAATTTTATTGTAGGGAGGACCTAGCGGGCCCTTTCCAAAATATATTTAAAAAAATTGTCAAGCATATTTTTTGATCTCAAGAAACACACATTCCATAATAACCCTGACAATGATGGGAACTACTTTGGGTGTGCTCCTCATGAAAAAGCAAAATACTGTCTCAGTGCAGTTAGCCTGTGGCTGAAGTGGGCTGACTCATTGCACCATGCTGTGCGCTGTTGTGAGCAGAGGAAAATTGGAAATGGCACAACAACAGACCAATGGATGAAGAGTGCTACCTAAAAGTCGCTATAAGTATATCACATGTACCAGTGTACCAAAATCAAAAGGTCATGGCTAATGTCAGACCTAAAAATAACTGATTCAGGTCATTTCTCATGGCGTGCAGTGAGCACACTGAAACATTCTGTCAGAGGCATTGGAACTAGATGTGCAGCAGGTGCTGCGCCATCTCCAGAACTGGGGGCATTTTAGAAAGATAATGGAAAACAAGGAGGCCTTTCAATCAGTTTTCTTTTCATGCAACATTAGCTGTTTTTTTTAAATGCAGTGAAATGTCAATGGTAAATAAGGACAGCACAGAGAAAAACTTTTAACAAACCACTGCACATTCGCTTGTCAAACACATTATGTATCTTTAAATGGATGGCATTTGCTAGCAAACTCTTGTGATCGGGTCCTAAAGAGAATTAAAAAATGGGGCTCATTTTGGGCACCAATGTAAAAATGATCCTTTTTAATGCCTTCAAATATTAAACAAGACCCAGTATCAATAGATTAATTTTTTTTAAGTTCAGAGAAGATCTACAAAGGAGAGAGACAAAAAGAGCATCCTTTCAAACATGGTAATCACACTCGCAATTAAGAATTAGAAAATTAAAAAAGTATAAACATTTAGATATTCTCTCTCTAAAAACTCAAAGTGTTACACTCTTAAATCGCTGCCTATAAACCTTTATATGAGAATCGCACTACAATGTGACACGGTGCAAGGTGCCTGCTCACATCTGGACAGATAACATGCACAAGACCACTGCACAGATGTGTCTGTGACACATGGGCATGGATTTTCAGGCACTGAGCTGAACGGAGAACCAAACTTTTCCTGGAGTTGCACTTTTTCAATATATGCTCCAAAAATGAAAAATAAAAAATCCAGTTCCAATGTGTGCTATTTCAATAAAAGGAAAAGTCACAATCAATAGCAATGCCACCCGTTTCACCGGCTAAATATTTTAAAACTATAGATGCAAAATCGTGGTCAACAAACAGTAGCTGTGCAAAATGGTAATAAAGTTATAGTAAAAAAAAAAAAAGTTCATGTATGTGTTGGCCACAGTAATGCAACATTTGTGAGCAAACAAGTAGCCATTGCTCCTGGTTCCACATCTTGAAATGAGGAATGATTTTACAGATTTGCTCCTTTTTCACCACCCCTTAAATTCTTGTCAAACTCAGTTCCGCGATGCACACTACACGGGACGTCCAGTTCCCTGCAACCCAAGTTCTCTTAATTTTAGACTTACTATCAAAAGTGAAAGCACGTTGGAAGAAAGACGCATTATATGCAAATATTTTGATGCTAGGCTCACAAAGACTGTTTGCTCAAAGCCTCCCCTCTTACATCTCTAAATAATTGTATCTGTTTAGTGGTAAAGAATTCTATACAAATATTTTACGAACAAAATTGATTTATAAATTTACGTTTTTGGTTAAAAACTAGACCCACCATCTGCCGTAAAACCTGTTACAAGCACAGAAACATTGGAATTATTTAATGTCGCAATGATAACAGGCCTAAGCTATCTCCCTCTTGCCTGCCAATTTAAAAAAAAGTATTTTAGGAGATAAATATTGACTGTAAATGTGAACCGTTCACCCAGTCAGCGATATTGTTGCGGCGCAGTTGTCTGGAGACGGAAGCCACTGAACTGCAGCCCATGACAGGTCACTAATACGTGCACTACACGTCGTTTTTGGAGAGACGTTTCCTACATTCAAAGTTCCGTTTGGGACATTTCACAGATTTTTTCTTTTTCAACACTTGCTTCCGTTTTCACCGAGTTAAGGTTTTTGTCGTGTTCCTTTCTATGAAATATGCACAAAAAGAATAAAAGCCCCAGCGTCACTGCTAGTGTCGGGCAGCTGAACCATCAAAGTGAAAGTCAACATGTCTTGAAAGGCCACATCCACCCCAGAAGAATTTAAGATAAACGAGCATCCATAGACTCGCTCGGATTAATTGTATCCACTTTTCCTTTAAAACCCATCCTTAATCCCCCTCGGCCGCATTTGTTACTTGTGTCTAAAGGTGGTTTCCCTCTAAATGCCCGGAGCTGCATTTCCTTTCGAAAGCGGGCATGCTTTATAATTAGGGCTCCCGGTTTTATGGTATTTATTTTTTGGCCATTTCCGTCTGTATTTATCCATATTTATTTTTTGGCCATTTTATCTGTATTTATCCACATTTATTTTTGCCCCAAGCAAAAGACGACGCTACAGCTAGTATTTTTCCACATTTATTTAAATTGGCAATGCACACATGCGCTCGGTTGCTATTGGTCAACACAAGGCATTCATCTGAAAACTTTGCCATTGTAGTACAAGCACATGTGCATTTCTTCTATCCCTCCGCTACCCTCCTGAATCCAAATAACTGATTAATATCCACCACGCAAATTACTTTCATATTTCACTATACTAACTCAACACTAATCCTTTATGGGTTCCGGAGTAGCGTGCTACTTGCCGAAACAGCGCTTCGACGCCTCGTCAGGGGTAGTAAGCGCTATATAAATGCAATTACAATACAATACAATGCAAGAAAAAAGCATAGTGGAGAAAGAACAGAATAAACAGTCAGAGATATTGGTCACAGCAGAGGCTCATCTTGTCTAAAGTTCCTTAGATGAACATTTAGCTTTCAGCAGGTTTATGTAACAGACATGAATCATTCACGTCAAGAAACGTTCGTTTAAATCAAGGAGGCAGCAGGCACGCCGTATAGCTTTACTGCCCTCAGCTGTTGTGCTTTCAATTAGTGGCTTGAATCAAAGAGATTAAAATATCGCATGTCGCCATGTTTACCGCTAAAACATTTATATTCGCATCACCATTTAACCTCTGGCGTTCACGTTGTTTCCCGTAATGGAATACTCCGTGCAGTTGCTCCAGAGAGGACAGGCCCTAATGTACTTGACAAAAACGAAAACATCTTTGTACAACATAATCGGGTCCATATGTGGGAGAGATACACAAATTATTTTGAGGACTGATTGTTATCTGAACACGTAGTTCTGTGTGGTTAGATTTCTTAGTAGGTCAGCCCCGCTTTTGTGGGTGTTACAGTGGTAGCAACCCTCGTGCTAATCAAAAGAGTAAGACAGCACGTTATTCAGGAGACTCCAGATGAAAGAAGCATGTCCACAACATGAAATCACTTGCCAACTCCGGAGCGGTTTAAGAAAGTAAACGGAGCAGGAACAGTTCTATACAAATGTGAATAGTACACATGCATTGGTGCAAGGTCTTGCATAGGTAGATGTGAATATTTACAGTGAATACAGTGAATGAATGCAGAAGCACACAGGGACTAGATCCAGTCGCAGCCAGTGTTGTGTAGGAGTGGCGGGCGTGGAGGGGTGGAGTGTTGGGGGGGAACGGGGTCACGGGACAACATTTAATAAAAAAAAAAAACGTACCTGCAGCTGGCAACGCAATTCCCCCCCTGGACCAGCGGTTTTGCAGACCTGCAGCCCAATAAAGTTACGGTGCCAAGCAGACACACCGATCACCAAAACAACACCAAAACGACACCACAAGACAGGGGATACGAACACCGGTGGCTGCCGCTTTATACGTGCGGTGGGGGAGGGAGGGCAGGAGCCCGAGGCTGCGGAGGGACAGAGAGAAGCAGGAGCGGCTTGGAATACACGTACCTTGGAAGTACAAATGTCGGCAGGCTGGCGCTGGCTAACTCGGGCGGCGGGCTGGCGCAGAGGTAATTCGAGCGGCGGAGTCCTGGATCCCTGGAAATGCCAAGCAGGAAGGCGTCCTCAAACGTAGTGGTCCGTAGTGCAGGCAACAAAAAGGAAAAACAGGCAGGTGAGCCCCCAAAATAAAGGCCAAAAGTTACCAGGGCGGGGCTGGATGTGTTAAGCACGCCCACACAGTGACGACCAGGATTGGCTCAGGGTCACGACCGCCACTAAAAGACCCTGAGCCAATAGGTCCACAGTACGTCACTGAAAGCAATTCCCAGCATCGGAACAGGGGCGTGGCACGGCAACTCTAAACCACGGCAGCGTGGCAAAATTTACTCGTATTTTGCCGTTTTTACATATAAATAAAGACAAAAGAAAAATACTTTTCCGTCTGTATTTATATGTAAAAATCCATTTAAACGGAAAACTGGGAGCCCTATTTATAATTGTGAAATGTAAGCTTTATTAAGAACTCTTGCTTGCAAGTGAAACCGTCCATACTGCAAGATTTCCCAGGTCACCAAACCACAAAAATAAACAAGAAAAATACCTTGGCAGTCATGTTCGATTCACCCGCTGTCGCCACACACAATGTAAACAATCCCATTTCTTTCGAGTGTGTTTCAAAAAGAAGTCGCCGTTTCAAGCAGCCAGCAGGCTGGGCTCAGTAGTTCCTTTCTGCTGATCCAAACGCTGCTATCCCTCCCCTTCCCCCCCACCGATGTTCAACTTTGGCCAGATTACTCAAGTGACATTTCGGAGTGGCTTGTAAGCCCCCGTTTAGCCTTTTTGATCGTCTCGCTTCTATTAAACGTCAAGTATTCGATTTAAAACTGTTTAAAAGGCAACCCGGGCCCCTCCACGCCCCTGCAGAGTGTAAACAAACGGGGAAAAAGAAGCACAAAGTACAATCCTTTCAGTTTCGTGTTGTGTCAGCACAGAACTATACTAACCTTCGGCAGGCTCCGTGCAGCCCTGGGCTCTCTGCCAACCCCTGCATCTGAAAACTGCACAGGAAACTTGCGCAGAGCGCTCTGCACTGTACACAAGCCCGAAGGCTCGGCTTCAAAGCGGTGTGTTTTTTACCTTCCATTCACAGAAGTGCGATGGTGCCTCGCACGCACACTTGCAATTAAAAGCTTGCATCATCGTTCTGTCCTGCACGGGGACCCGTGCTTGGGCTTATGTAACATTCGCTACTACTGTAAAGTGCACTCGAGTCACAAAAGTCCTGGCAGATAGATAGCCAGGCAGGGAGGTGGAGCCATGGCAGCACTCTCTTGCTTGTTGAAAACAAGCATTTGCAATGCAATAGGACTCGCATTTAAGCGAGACCTATTGCATTGGAAACGGGAGTGCGGGTGGGCGAGAAGGCACGAGCGGGAGTGGGGGGGATGAGGAGGTGTCGAGAAGTCATGGACTGCGGGCGGGGGTGGGAGACAGGGAAGAAAATAGTGTTCGGAGTAAAGAGGCCAGTAGCCATGGAAGGATACAAATGACGACATGGCCGTCATAGGGAGGGACTAACAAGCCTAAAACCAATCGGAAGGCAGCATTTAGGACCTAAGCCAATAAAAAAGATGGGCGGAGAGTGGGCGGAGCTTCCACGAAGCTTCCACGCTATACTGCATGCCTCACAAAGTGAGCAGCGCATGCGCTGCAACGCTAGGCTCGACCTAAAAACAGGAGCTGACGTTATGTGGGCATGGTGGGAAGGCCCATGTTGTGAAAATCTTTTTGTGTAACGGGTTGTATGGCGAGGTGGAAACACCTCATTGAATTAAATATTGTCACGGGGAGAGGTTGAGGATGTAATGTGATTCGTTTACTCAGAAATTCCACTCAGTGATCACATCTCTTCACAAAGGCAGATTTCTGGTTGTTATCAGGATGAGAGCACCGGGATGAGTGGACGGGCAGAAGTAGGTGAATATCCAGACATTTGCAAGTTTGCCAGTATTCAGTAACTTTTAGCCAATTGTTCACTTCCATTAAAACAGTAGTAGATGTACTCCTTTAAAGGATAATACTACATCCAGTTTCAGGATATGAATAGAGACGGAAGCAACCTAGAGGTTTATCCCCTTCGGTGCTTACGACGGCCGGGAGCCGTCATGAGACACAGTGGGCGTGTTCTCACGATGGCTCCCGGCCGTCCTGGCACCCACCCACGGGGGAAGCGCTGGCGCTCCCCCCGTGGGACGCCGATCTTCGTGCCCCCACCGGGGAAGGCAGGGAAAGCCCTTCCCCTGCCTCCCCCCGCCCCCCTCCACGTCATCAATGACGTCAGCGCGCGAGGTTTCCCTTTGTTTCCCGACGCGCTGGAAGCCATTTGCTTCCAGCGCGTCGGGGAACAAAGAGGTTGGTTTCTCTTCTGGGGAGGGGGGGATTTCAACAAAAGAGGCATCAGGGAAAGGAAAGGGTTTTCCTTTCCCTTGATGCTTTTTTTGTGCATTCCTGCTGCACGATCGTGCGATCGTGCAGCAGGAATGCCCACTAGACCCTGGGATTTTTTTATTTATTTTTTTAAAATTGATTTACTGTTTGGGGGAGCGGCCCCTTAGGCAAGGGCCACTCCCCTTATGGGAGCAATATTTATTGGCTTTGTCTGCCCCCCTGGGGGGGCAGATTTCTCATTATTTAAAAAAAAATTGGCCCACTGGACCCCCAGGGAATACTTTGTGGGAAGTGGCCCCTTGGGCAATGGTCACTCCCCTATGGGGGTATGTTTTTGGCTGTCTGCCCCCATGGGGGGCAGATCTCGCCTTTTTTTTATCTAGGGCCCACTAGGCCACCAGGGATGTTTTTGGGAGAGTGACCCCTTGGGCAAGGGTCGCTCTCCTTTGGAGCTGTCTCTCCCCATATTTGGCCCAATAGACCACCAGGGATTTGTTTGTGGGGAGTGGCCCCTTGGGCAAGGGTCGCTCCCCTTATGGGGGAAATGTTTTTGGCTTTGTCTGCCCCCTGGGGGCAGATTTCGCCATTTTTTTAAAGTGGCCCACTGGACCACCAGGGAATACTTTGTGGGGAGTGGCCCCTTGGGCAAGGGTCACTCCTTTGGGGGCTATGTTTTTGGCTGTCTGCCCCCATGGGGGGCAGATCTCGCCTTTTTTTAATCTAGGGCCCACTAGGCCACCAGGGAATTGTTTTTGGGAGAGTGACCCCTTGGGCAAGGGTCGCTCTCCTTTGGGGGCTGTGTCTCCCCATATTTGGCCCACTAGACCACCAGGGATTTGTTTGTGGGGAGTGGCCCCTTGGGCAAGGGTCTCTCCTTATGGGGGCAATGTTTTTGGCTGTCTGCCCCCATGGGGGGGCAGATCTCCCCTTTTTAAATCTAGGGCCCACTAGGCCACCAGGGATTTTTTTGGGGGAGAGTGACCCCTTGGGCAAGGGTTGCTCTCCTTTGGGGGCTGTGTCTTGTCATGTTTGGGCCCACTAGACCACCAGGGATTTGTTTGTGGGGAGTGGCCCCTTGGGCAAGGGTCGCTCCCCTTTGGGGAGCATTAATTTGGCCGTTTCTGCACCCCTGGGGGGCAGATCGGCATATTTTATTTTTTGTATGGCCACTAGGCCACCAGGGATTTATTTGTGGGGAGTGGCCCCTTGGGCAAGGGTCGCTCCCCTTTGGGAGCATTAATTTGGCCGTTTCTGCACCCCTGAGGGGCTGATTGGCTGATTTATTTTTTTTGTATGGCCACTATGCCACCAGGGTTATTTTTTTTTATGTTGGGGAGCGGTCCCTTGGACAAGGGTCGCTCCCCTTTATGGGAGGATGATTGTGGCCATTTCTGTCCTCTTTGGGTGGCAGATCAGCAGTATGTTTTTTAAGCCCATCTGCCCCCAAGGGGGGCAGAAGCCACTAGACAACAAGGGTTTTTAAATTTTTGTGTTGGGGAGTGGCCTCAAGGGCAAGGGTTCCTCCCCTTTTACAGGGGTGAATATTTTATTTATACTCTTAGGCCCACCTACCCCTTTTGCTTAGCTGGTGGATTGTGTGTGGACTGGTGCATTATTTGAATATGTGATTGTAATGTTTTTTTTCCTCCTTTTTATTCTAGTGTAAAGCTTTTGATTCCTGTTTGCGGTTTCGGCAGTGGTTGTTCTGCAGTTTTGCTTAATTGCCTTTATTTGGTAAGAAAAACATTTTTGTTGTGTTTACTCCAAATGAGTATTATTGTCATGCATGAATGAATTTTTTTGTAAGTGGTGTCATAATGGCAGCATATTTGTTAGTGTTCTGAGCATGAAATTCTTTGCGATGTGTTTTGCATTGTCTTATGTGTAATTTTCTTTTTCTTTTTTAGTGGGATATTGTTGATCCTTACTGTGTCTGTGCAGAGTAGGTGGTGGTGAGTCTAGCTGCTTCTGTCAAGTGAGTGGTATAGTGTTGGAGTATATAGGTCTTTGTGATAAAGCTACATTTTGTTTATTTCTTTTTTTAGAAAGGGTTTGTTGTTGTTGACTTGTTTGACAAGCTACCTTTATTAGTAAGCATTATGGCTAGCCATAGACTTACTGCTCAGCAGGTGGTTGGTATGCTTCTTGAATCTTCCTCTGAGCAGGATTATGAGACTGACAGTGCGTCTGAGGGAGAGGAGGGAGGGGAAGATTCAGGCAGTGAGTTTTCTCTCCACATGGAATCATCGGATGATGAAGCTACTCTCAGTGCTGATGAAGCTACTCTCGGTGTGGATGAAGCTACTCTCAGTGCGGATGAAGTGCCTGTTTTAGAGGAGGACACTGCTGTGCCGATGGTGCAAGAGGCATCTGGATTGCAGCCTGGGGCTTTAAGGCTTCCCATTGGAAGTGCTGGACTCTGGGTTGATCCAAACATGGTGCAGCCGGTGTTGCCTGCCTTTAGTGGTGATGCAGGGTGTAGAGTGGATTGTGAACATTTTTTGCCTATACAGTTTTTTCAGTTGTTTATGGATGATGTATTTTTGGGTGAGATTGTTGAGCAAACTAATTTGTATGCTGAACAGTTTTTGAGGGACAACAGTGCCAGACTTAGGCCCCACTCTAGAGCTACCCGGTGGACTCCCACGAATCTGGAAGAGATGAAGAAGTTTTTGGGTTTGACTTTATTGATGGGCTTGATAAGGAAGCCGTCCATGGCTTCATATTGGTCTACCAGTCCCTTGATGGCAACGGCCATATTTCCTGCAATTATGACTCGTGATCGGTATTTACTTTTGCTTCGGATGCTGCATTTTGTTGATAATGCTTTGGCATTGCCACGAGATCACCCTGACTGTGACCGTCTTTTTAAGATTCGGCCTGTTCTTGATCACTTTGTAGATCAATTTTCAGAGATCTATACTCCAGGGAAAGAAATATCTATTGATGAGTCTTTGGTCCTGTTCAAGGGCTGTTTGGTTTTTAGGCAGTACATTCCTAGCAAGAGGGCACGTTATGGAATTAAGCTGTATATGTTGTCTGAGAGTAGGCCAGGATATGTTTTTAATTTCCGTGTGTACACTGGTAGGGATTCCACTATTGACCCCCCTGGTTGTCCGTCCACTTTTGGAGTTTCAGAGAAAATTGTGTGGGATCTTGCTAGAGGACATTTTAACAGAGGCCACCATTTGTACCTTGATAACTTCTACACTGCTGTGCAATTGTTTAAGGAATTGTTCAAAGTGAACACTTTTTCTTGTGGCACAATCCGCTCTAACCGTAAAGGTTATCCAAAAGAGCTTGTTTGCAAAAAACTTCAGAGGGGACAGTGCAGTTCCTTGCGTAGTGATGAACTACTAGCTGTGAAATTTGTGGACAGGAGGGATGTGTACATGCTGACTACCATCCATGATGAGAGTACTTCACCTGTGGCTGTTTGGGGTCAGATTGCTGAAGTGCGCAAACCTGTGTGCAGTTTAGACTACAATAAGCACATGGGTGGTGTTGATAGAGTAGATCAGAGGCTGGAACCTTACACTGCTATTCGTAAGGCTTACATCTGGTATAAGAAGTTGGCCATCCATCTCTTCAATTTAGCAACTTTCAATGCTTTTGTTGTGTTCAAGGAGTGTTCTCCTGCGTCAAAGTTGACTTTTGTTCAGTTTCAGGAGTCTGTGATAGGCAGCCTTGTTGTTGTGGAACAGGCAAGTGTTCCTAGAGTTGGAGTGGTGGAGGATGTGGCTACATTGAAAGATCGCCACTTTCCTGATTTAATTCCTCCCACGCCCAAATAAAACAATCCCTGTAAGAGATGTAGAGTCTGCTTGCGAAGAGGTGTGCGGAAGGAGAGTCGTATGCACTGTGCCGATTGTCCTTCTAATCCTGGGCTGTGTATGCCCATATGTTTCAGATTGTATCACACTCAAAAGAGTTTTTGGGAGCAACCATGAGTCTAATAGTGTACTGCCTCGTCTGTATGGTTTTATATAGTTGTTCAGTTTAACGTTTGGCAATAGAATGATATCTTTAGTTACTGCTGTTGTTTTTGTAGTTATAGTTTTGTATTTAGTTGCAATTTGTTTGTGTTTTCTTTCTTGTTTAAAAAAAATGTATGACAGTGTGCGTGGACTGGCGCTTGGCTGGCGGTGAGTGGACTGGAGCTTGGCAGGCGGTGAGTGGACTGGCGCTTGGCTGGTGGTGTGTGTGGATTGGCGCTTGGCTGGCGGTGTGCGTGGATTGGTGCTTGGCTGGCAGTGTGCGTGGACTGGCGCTTGGCTGGTGGTGTGCGTGGACGGGCGCTAGGCTGGCGGTGTGTGAGTAGTGACTTGCTGCTGGTCACTACACACAGTGCTAGCAAAACGCCACTCCACGCAATCCGTGAGCTGGTGTGGTTGCTGTGTCAGGAATGTGGGCGTGTGAAAGTGATGGGCCCTTGAATGGCGCTGTCTGCTGGTGTGAGTGTTGTAATGTGCTGGGCCCTCGGCTGGCGGTGTGACTGGTTTTGTATGTGTCACACGTATGAAAGGTGTATGAATGGCCTGTAAAGCGGTTGGTGCCTTGTCGTGGCTTTACAGCTCACGAGCTGTGAGTCAATGGTTCAGTTTCTCGTCCTTTCAATTATTAACAGTGCATTTCATTTTTGTGAAATCTCTGGTTAATACAACTGTATATACTGAACCATCACTCACCCTCGTGCCAAATCCAACCAGTATGTCTGTGTACTTGAAGAATAGGTGGTTGTGCAGAAATATTTGTCTTTTCTGTCTTTCTCAAGCAGGGTGTACCTTGTCCCTTTTTGTGAATGTTGTAATGTGTTGGTTTCGTGCCTGGTGGTGTGAATGGTCTTGTTTGTATTACGTATGAAAGGTGTGTGAATGGCCTGTAAAGCGGTTGGGGCCTTGACGTGGCTTTAGAGCTCACGAGCTGCGAGTCACTGGTTCAGTTTTTGTCCTTTCAATTATTGACAGTGCATTTCATTTTTGTGAAATCTCTTGTTAATAAAATTGTATATACTGAACCATCACTCGCCCTCGTGCCAAATCCAACCAGTATGTGTGTGTGCTTGAAGAATAGGTGGTTGTGCAGAAATATTTGTCTTTTCTGTCTTTCTCAAGCAGGGTGTACCTTGTCCCTTTTTGTGAATGTTGTAATGTGTTGGTTTCGTGCCTGGTGGTGTGAATGGTCTTGTGTGTATTACGTATGAAAGGTGTGTGAATGGCCTGTAAAGCGGTTGGGGCCTTGACGTGGCTTTACAGCTCACGAGCTGCGAGTCACTGGTTCAGTTTTTTGTCCTTTCAATTATTGACAGTGCATTTCATTTTTGTGAAATCTCTTGTTAATAAAATTGTATATACTGAACCATAACACGCCCTCGTGCCAAATCCAACCAGTATGTGTGTGTGCTTGAGGAATAGATGGCTGTGCAGTAATCTTTGTCTTTTTAGTCTCTCTGCCAAGGTGTGCATTCCATCTAAGAATAACCTACCAACTGTAGATATTGTCGTAAACTAAACACCCATGGGAGTACATGGTGATGTCTCGCTTGTGGATCCCAACAAGTTATCTTACCCACAATGTCCTACAAACCTCAAAATGTCTGTCACATTTTCCTTGCAATATTGTGCCAAAATTGTCACGCTGCAGAAAGAAACAACAAATTTCCTACCCCTTCGCCTTTCTCCAAGTATCCCAATAGAAATGGTACCTCACTCGCGTGGGTGGGTCAAGGACCCATGACAGGCAAGGGCCCAAAACCTTCTGAGGCGACATCAAGATTACCTATCACAGGGAAACGACCTTTACAACGCGGTCAAAACACCGCAGTACATTTAGATCGCTGCTTTTACAACGCAAGTCGTTACCACGACTTGCACTGGAGGGCGCTCTAGACTAAGGAATAGTGTGATTTACTATTCCAACACCTTCCCTACTGTACGTAGGCTGGAGTTGGAATAGTAAATCATACTATTCCTAAGTCCAGCGCCCTACAGCGCAAGTCGTGGTAACGACTTGCGTTGTAAAAACAGCGATGTAATGTACCGCGATCTAAATGATCGCGTTTTTACATCATACATCCCTATCACAAAGCAACCTGGTTTTGCAAGGGGGGTCACCTGGGTTTTTGGCCCCGTGCTCGGCGGCCAGCTAGGGAAACCTACCAAACTCACACATTTATGAAAACTAGACACCCGGGGGATTCCAGGGAGGTATGGCTTGCATGGATCCCCCAACGTTTCCTTACCCAGAATCCCCTGCAAACCTCAAATTTAGCTGAAAAAATCACTTTTTTCACACATTTTTGTGTGGGAAAGTTGTGGCATCACCGGGCTGACACAAATTTCCTACCACCTAGCGTTCCCCTGGGTCTCCCGATAAAAATGGTGCCTCACTCGTGTGGGAGGTCCAAGTACCCGCGACAGGCAAGGGCCCAAAACTTTTTGAGGCGACATCAAAATTGCCTATCTCAAAACGACCTGGTTTTGCAAGGGGAGTCACCTGGGTTTTTGGCCCCGTGCTCGGCGGCCATCTAGGGAAACCTACCAAACCCACACATTTCTGAAAACTAGACACCGGGGGATTCCAGGGAGGTATGGCTTGTGTGGATCCCCCAACGTTTCCTTACCCAGAATCCCCTGCAAACCTCAAATTTAGCTGAAAAAATCACTTTTTTCACACATTTTTGTGTGGGAAAGTTGTGGCATCACCGGGCTGACACATATTTCCTACCACACAGCGTTCCCCCGGGTCTCCCGATAAAAATGGTGCCTCACTCGTGTGGGAGGCTCAAGTACCCGCGACAGGCAAGGGCCCAAAACGTTTTGAGGCGACATCAAAATTGCCTATCTCAAAACGACCTGGTTTTGCAAGGGGTGTCACCTGGGTTTTGGCCCCGTGCTCGGTGGCCATCTAGGAAACCTACCAAACCCACACATTTCTGAAAACTAGACACCCGGGGATTCCAGGGAGGTATGGCTTGCGTGGATCCCCAACGTTTCCTTACCCAGAATCCCCTGCAAACCTCAAATTTAGCGGAAAAAAACACTTTTTTCACACATTTTTGTGTGGGAAAGTTGTGACATCACCGGGCTGACACAAATTTCCTACCACCCAGCGTTCCCCCGGGTCTCCTGATCAAAATGGTGCCTCACTCTTGTGGGAGGCCAAAGTACCCGCGACAGGCTAGGCCCCAAAACATTTTGTGATAGGCAATTTTGATGTTGCCTCAATACGTTTTGGGCCCTTGCCTGTCGCGGGTACTTGGGCTTCCAAAACGAGTGAGGCACCATTTTTATCGGGAGACCCGGGGGAACGCTGGGTGGCAGGGAATTTGTGTCAGCCCGGTGATGCCAAAACGTTCCCACACAAAAATGTGTGGAAAAAGTGATTTTTTCAGCTAAATTTGAGGTTTGCAGAGGATTCTGGATAAGGAAACGTTGGGGGATCCACGCAAGCCATACCTCCCTGGAATCCCCTGGGTGTCTAGTTTTCAGAAATGTGTGGGTTTGGTAGGTTTCCTAGATGGCCGCCGAGCACGGGGCCAAAACCCAGGTGACCCCTTGCAAAACCAGGTCATTTTGAGATCGGCAATTTTGATGTCGCCTCAATACGTTTTGGGCCCTTGCCTGTCGCGGTACTTGGGCCTCCACACGAGTGAGGCACCATTTTATCGGGAGACCCGAGGAACGCTGGGTGGTAGGAAATTTGTGTCAGCCCGTGATGCACAACTTTCCCACACAAAATGTGTGGAAAAGTGATGTTTTCAGCTAAATTTGAGGTTTGCAGGGATTCTGGGTAGGAAACGTTGGGATCCACGCAAGCCATACCTCCCTGGAATTCCCCGGGAATCTAGTTTTCAGAAATGTATGGGTTTGGTAGGTTTCCCTAGATGGTCGCCGAGCACGGGTTCAAAAACTACAGGTAGGCACTTTTCAAAAAAAGGGTCATTTTTCACTGTGAAATTGTGCAGTGTCCACGTTGCGCTTTGCGCCGTTTCCTGTCGCGGGCACTAAGCCTACCCACACAAGTGAGGTACCATTTTTCTTGGAAGACTTTGGGGGACGCGGGGTGGGTAGAAATTTGTGGATCCACGCAGATTCCAGAACTTTCCACCACAGAAATGTGAGGAAAATGTGGTTTTTTTGACAATTCTTTAGGTTTGCAAGGTATTCTGGGTAACATAACCTGGTGAGAGGCAGTCAAGTCACCCCATCCTGCATTTCGCTGGGTGTCTAGTTTTCAAAAATGTATAGGTTTGCTAGGTTTCCCTAGGTGCCGGCAGAGCTAGGGTTCAAAAACTACAGCTAGGCACTTTGCCAAAAAAGGGTCATTTATCACTGTGAAATTGTGGTGTGTCCACGTTGCGTTTTGCGCCGTTTCCTGTCACGGGCACTAGGCCTACCCACACAAGTGAGGTACCATTTTTCTCGGAAGACTTTGGGGAACGCGGGGTGGGTAGAAATTTGTGGATCCACGCAGATTCCAGAACTTTCCACCACAAAAATGTGAGGAAAATATGTTTTTTTTGACAATTCTTTAGGTTTGCAAGGGATTCTGGGTAACAGAACCTGGTGAGAGGCAGTCAAGTCACCCCATCCTGGATTCCCCTGGGTGTCTAGTTTTCAAAAATGTATAGGTTTGCTAGGTTTCCCTAGGTGCCGGCAGAGCAAGGTTTCAATAACTACAGCTAGGCACTTTGCCAAAAAAGGGTCATTTTTCACTGTGAAATTGTGGTGTGTCCACGTTGCGTTTTGTGCCGTTTCCTGTCGTGAGCACTAGGCCTACCCACACAAGTGAGGTACCATTTTTCTGGGAAGACTTTGGGGAACGTGTGGTGGGTGGAAATTTGTGGATCCACGCAGATTCCAGAACTTTCCACCACAGAAATGTGAGGAAAATGTGTTTTTTTTGACAATTGTTTAGGTTTGCAAGGGATTCTGGGTAACAGAACCTGGTGAGAGGCAGTCAAGTCACCCCATCCTGGATTCCCCTGGGTGTCTAGTTTTCAGAAATGTATAGGTTTGCTAGGTTTCCCTAGGTGCCGGCAGAGCTAGGGTTCAAAAACTACAGCTAGGCACTTTGCCAAAAAAGGGTCATTTTTCACTGTGAAATTGTGGTGTGTCCATGTTGCGTTTTGCGCCGTTTCCTGTCGCGGGCACTAGGCCTAGCCACACAAGTGAGGTACCATTTTTCTCGGAAGACTTTGAGGAACGTGGGGTGGGTGGAAATTTGTGGATCCACGCAGATTCCAGAACTTTCCATCACAGAAATGTGAGGAAAATGTTTTTTTTTTGACAATTCTATTGGTTTGCAAGGGATTCTGGGTAACAGAACCTGCTGAGAGGCAGTCAAGTCACCCCATCCTGGATTCCCCTGGGTGTCTAGCTTTCAAAAATGTATAGGTTTGCTAGGTTTCCCTAGGTGCCGGCAGAGCTAGGGTTCAAAAACTACAGCTAGGCACTTTGCCAAAAAAGGGTCAATTTTCACTGTGAAATTGTGGTGTGTCCACGTTGCGTTTTGCGCCGTTTCATGTCGCGGGCACTAGGCCTACCCACACAAGTGAGGTACCATTTTTCTCAGGAGACGTTGAGGAACACGGGGTGGGTGGAAATTTGTGGATCCACGCTGATTCCAGAACTTTCCACCACAGAAATGTGAGGAAAATGTGTTTTTTTTGACAATTTGTTAGGTTTGCAAGGGATTCTGGGTAACAGAACCTGGTGGGAGCCAGTCAAGTCACCCCATCCTAGATTCCCCTGGGTGTGTAGTTTTCAAAAATGTATAGGTTTGCTAGGTTTCCCTAGGTGCCGGCAGAGCTAGGGTTAAAAAACTACAGCTTCGCACTTTGCCAAAAAAGGGTCATTTTTCACAGTGAAATTGTGTTGTATCCACGTTGCTTTTTGCGCCGTTTCCTGTAGCGGGCACTAGGCCTACCCACACAAGTGAGGTACCATTTTTCTCGGAAGACTTTGGGGAACGCGGGGTGGGTGGAAAGTTGTGAATCCACGCAGATTCCAGAACTTTCCACCACAGAAATGTGAGGAAAATGTGTTTTTTTTTACAATTGTTTAGGTTTGCAAGGGATTCTGGGTAACAGAACCTGGTGAGAGGCAGTCAGGTCACCCCATCCTGGATTCCCCTGGGTGTCTAGCTTTCAAAAATGTATAGGTTTGCTAGGTTTCCCTAGGTGCCGGCAGAGCTAGGGTTAAAAAACTACAGCTAGGCACTTTGCCAAAAAAAGGGTCATTTTTCACTGTGAAATTGTGGTGTGTCCACGTTGCGTTTTGCCCCGTTTCCTGTTGCGGGCACTAGGCCTACCCACACAAGTGAGGTACCATTTTTCTCGGAAGACTTTGGGGAACGTGGGGTGCATGGAAATTTGTGGATCCACGCAGATTCCAGAACTTTCCATCACAGAAATGTGAGGAAAATGTGTTTTTTTTGACAATTCTATTGGTTTGCAAGGGATTCTGGGTAACAGAACCTGCTGAGAGGCAGTCAAGTCACTCCGTCCTGGATTCCCCTGGGTATCTAGCTTTCAAAAATGTATAGGTTTGCTAGGTTTCCCTAGGTGCCGGCAGAGCTAGGGTTCAAAAACTACAGCTAGGCACTTTGCCAAAAAAGGGTCAATTTTCACTGTGAAATTGTGGTGTGTCCACGTTGCGTTTTGCGCCGTTTCATGTCGCGGGCACTAGGCCTACCCACACAAGTGAGGTACCATTTTTCTCGGAAGACTTTGGGGAACGCGGGGTGGGTGGAAATTTGTGGATCCACGTTGATTCCAGAACTTTCCACCACAGAAATGTGAGGAAAATGTTTTTTTTTTGACAATTTGTTAGGTTTGCAAGGGATTCTGGGTAACAGAACCTGGTGGGAGCCAGTCAAGTCACCCCATCCTGGATTCCCCTGGGTGTGTAGTTTTCAAAAATGTATAGGTTTGCTAGGTTTCCCTAGGTGCCGGCAGAGCTAGTGATGGAGCAAGGTTTCAAAAATGAAACTTGCTTGTATGCAATCCTCCTCATAGTATTATTTATAAAATTTGTACTGTCAATACTAATCTTTGTACTCACAAACACAAAAGGGATAGACGCGTGCCTATGTGTTTTACTAATGAATAACGCTTGTCTATAAACCAAGATGGCCGCTAAAAGCGCAGGACTTCATTGCACATGGCGCAACCTGATCACATGGTGTGACGTCTTTCTTTGCTTGGTGGGAAACTTCTGCTTCTGCGCAGTGTGCACTAAAATGGCCGCTAAATGTTTTCACATGCTTCAGCTTGCTCTCGTGTCATTATTAAATTGTCGTTTTTCTTAATGCTACTAATGCAGGATAGTATTATAATTAATTGGGAATAGAGTAGGGAAAGTGGGCATACAGTGAAACGTTTTATTTGTGATTTTAATATTTTCTTCTTGCACTTTTTAGTAATTCGTAAACTTGGGGCTGGGTTGGTGTTTTGAAACTCGAGAGACAGATGGTTCTGCGCATGTGTCCTGTATGCCTGCCAAGTGAAGTCAACTTGGACGTCTCCCAAGGCCACGACCTATTGGCCGAAGATGATGTACTCAATGTTTCCGGCGGACAAATTGTTACTTTTCTCCTGTAAAATGTATAACATTTGTTGTGAGACGGGTGGGAAATAAAGCGAATGTATTAATTTGAAGGGGCGGGAACGTAAAGACAATAGGCTTTACAATTTAGGCCAAATCGATATGGTACGAGAATCCACCCCCTGTCCCTGTCAAATCAGAAGTAGTGGTCCCATAATGTTAACAACATTAAGGGGAGGTACATGGGCGTAGAAGGGTATAATAGAATATAGCATTAGTAAATTAGTCAGAGCATGCGTTCACGAAGAACAGGCGTCCATACTGCCAGAGCGCTCTTAACTCCAGATTGCCCAGCTGATCGGTTGCTGACTGAATTCCTGTCCGGAAGAGGTCCTGAGGAGGGGGCGACGGAGTCCATTAGACGGGAGAATCGAGAGAAGTCGAGTATCAGAGAGGGGAACGGCGCAGGCGTCGTTGTAGAGAGGTCACCGGTCCTGTACTGATCCTGGAAGAAGTCTTTGCTCTTCATCCTTCCTGGGTCCTATCTTTTCCAACTCCTTGGTTAAGGGGCTTGGTTCTTGCATTTAGGTAACTATACTGCAACCTTTAGTTGCGCTGCTGTCTCTATCTTCTCCTCTTCCTTAAACACCGTCATTTATTAGCAAAATCATTTCTGTGCTTTTTCTTGGGTATTTCAATCAAGTACCGTGTTTTCTGTATTTTACTCTGCTAAAACTTTAGATAAACATTTTAAAACTTCCTGACTCAGTGGTTATTTCAGGATTATGTACTATAATGAATGTCACTCATTTTAAACTTCCCAATTAGCAAAGGATCCATTGGTAAGTTATTACTCTTCAATCAGAAGGTAATTGGTAGCAGGGAATTTGATAAAAGAGTACATCTGACACCCAGCGTAAGTATTAGTGGAGTGTGAATGTATGGGCCCAAGTGAGTATATGGTGTATGAATGTTGTTGGCTAATATTGCGCTGGATCAGTTTTCTGGTAAGCAGAGGACGGTTGTTGTTACTCTTTGTTAATTGGGTAATGAGAATTTTATTTGTATTTTTTATGAACTAACATCCGCTTATTTTTGAGTTTTTGTTATATGTTGTCCAGAATACCCCGGAGGGTAAAAAGAATAGTGGGTGGCAAGTGGAAGCCATACTGCAGTGAGGTTATCTGTCAGGCAGAAATAGTACTGAGAAGTTAAGCAGGACTTCAAGTACTCGTTAGGGACTCTATGCATGTGAGTAATAGCAAAAAGGGTACGCTGATAAAAATTTGATGTTATATCACCTAGTAAGGGTAACATTGGAGAAGTAACAGGTACTTCTGGAGCTTGTGTGAAGAGTATACGGAAGTGTTTTACTCGTAGTATATGATTTAGTAAAAGGAAAGGTTTTACTAAAGTGTGGAAGAAACTATCCTTTTCAAAATTAGTGGAAACTGGCACGATAGCGAATGTTTTATGTTGTTACTGAAATTTAATTAAGATTTATAGAGAAAATAAGTTTGCGTAAATTTTTGTAAAGGGAGGGTCAGTTGCCGGAGAGGGAGCTGACGTCACAAAACGCCGCGCTGTGGTAGGTTGAAACAGCGGGTGTGGAGAGACACTTGTAAAGGAGGGGTCAGTAGTCAGGAGTAGTACTGACGTCACAGGTGCCGCGCTGGGATTGGTTAAACCAGCGAGGAGAGAAAGGAGCAGATTGTAAAGGAGGGGTTGACAGAGAAACGTCACCAAAAGGCCGCGCAAGGATTGGCTCGGAAATAAAAGATAGCAGACATTTGATTGGTCGAAAATATAGAAGCAAAATTCTTAGTGGATAAAGATTGCATGTTAAAACGTGATCTGACTTTAACAGGAACTCGTCCGGATAGGAGATTCCTAGGTTTTGCAGAATATAATTTTGTACACAGAAGATTAGATAGAATGTACGGAGAAAGGAGAAAAATGTCAGTTTTGCAAAAGATTAAGAATTATTTTAAAAAGGATAAACCAATCAAAACTAGAGAAGGAATTATTATTCCACCAGCTAAAACGCCAGCATCATTTATGATGATGGAGAGAGGTTATCATACTTGTGTATGGATGGAGAATTGGATAGAATACACCAAAAATGATGGAATATTAGCATTTCCCGAGAATGGTACCTTCAATGGAAGAATTCTTCAAAACTTGAGATTGAGGATGAATGATTTAGAACCCAGACCTAGATTAACCCAGTACGAAGCTCTAGAAGAATGGGAAACCGAGGCATTTGAGCGGGATAGATCTAGAAGTAATAGGAGTTATCCAGGATTTTTTCCCAGATATCTACGTGAGTCTAGGGATGGTCAGATGAAACAATGGAGAAGGGCAATGATTACAGAAGGACTGTATCCATTATTCACAGAAGGAGAGAAATCAGGAGGCAAATGTACAGAAAAGACAAAACATTTCATGAGAAATGAGGAATCTGAAGACGAATTTATGGAGGAAATGTTAAGAAATCCCCCACCATATCAGGAAGGGACAAGTGGATGCACCCCAAGTGCACCACCAAAAACTCCATTAGTGCCACAGGTAATGCATGAATTCACCCCGAATAGAATGCTACATGATAAAGAAAAAGAAGCCCTAGAAAAGACCAGAACAGAATTAGCACAGAAAATAACTCAGATAAAAGTACATCCTGATTCGTTGACTATTCCTGTAACAATTGGTCCAGTAGTTCCATTATATGGTACTCAGGGAAATTGTCCTCCACCGATACTTACACCTACTCCTGTGAATAATCCCAAACCTGAAGCTCCAGTTATAATTGAGGATCAATTTAGTGACTGTGAATCCACAATATCACTTATGGACTTGCCTATTCGAGGTTCTGTAAATAGTACTCCAAGAAAAGATGTACCTGGAGGTTCAAAAGATGTAAGTTTAGTAACTTCATCAGGAGCAAAAAGTGCTACCATAGTAACACCTGAAGATCTAGAAAGATGGGTGCAAGGGTCAGTTAAACAGTGCACACCTCCAAAAGTACTGGATATCCATAAATTAAAAGTTGAATTAGAAGAAATAATAGCAGGAAATGTAGGAGTAGAACGCTTGAATACCTATGATGAAGAAGAATTATTGTTCCTGTGCAGAAGTATCACTAGAAATGTGAGGGTATTTCATGAAAAATTGTCCAATCTAGCACTACAGATGGGAATTGAAATAGGGAGATCAAAAGTACTACAGAAACCCTATAGAGCAGAATTTTCAGACAAAGATTTAGAAAATATGAATGCATCTGGAAGAAGACTGCAAATAAGAGAATTAATGTTAGTTTTACAAAAATGGGGAGATCTAGATAAATGGAAAACTAGGTGGGCCAAGAAAAAGGAAGAAGCACGAACAAGTAGAACAGCATCAGAATATGTGATGAAGGAAGCAGGAAAAGCAGATCAAATGTATCCAATGCGAGAAGTTGCGGGAGGAGGATATGTACATGTCCCATGGAGCAGACAGGATATTTTATCATTTACGAATGATTTTCCAAAACTGAGGGAAAAGCCAATTGAATGGTACAAGCAGGTTGAAAGGTTTGTGAAGGTGTCAAAGGTATTGTTGAAGGATTTGGATGGTCTGTTTGACATAGTGGTACCTGCCGATTTATGGACAGATTGTAAGATCACAGTGGATTGGCCAAGTGAACAGTATCCCAGAGATCCGAAAACAGGTGCCCCGTCAAATGACGTAATGAAAAAGTATCAGCAGGTGATAACTTACCTGAAAGGGAAAATACCACCGAAAGAAACAGATTGGGTGAAAATAGATCGAACAACCCAAGAAGCCAGTGAAACAGTACATTCCTATTATGAGCGTTTATTGCAGGTGTTTAAACAGTTTAGTGGATTTGAGGACATTGGAGACAAGAACATGAGTCAGTTTGTGTATTGGTTTGTTTACGATCTGAAGCCAGAGATTTGCCAGATGATTAAACAGCATATGCTGTGTTGGCAGGGAAAGCCCATAGATGAGATTCTGAAGTATGCAAAATATTGTGGAGACGATATTGAGGATAGACACAAGAAATTACAAGAAAAGGTGATGTGGGCACAGGTGAAAATGGCAGAGAAGCAGGGAATTAATTTGGAAAATCCGAGTGAAAATCAAGGAAAAGATTCTGGAACGAGTGGTGATACAGGAAATGGTGGAAAATTTAGAGGACGAATGAGTAGAGAAGAAGCTAAAAAGAAATTTCCTTGTCATGGATGCGGAAAATTGGGGCATTGGAAGGATGAATGTAAAAAGATTCGGAATAATAATAGCCCAAATCAAAACTTAAATCCACAGATGCAGAATGACTCACAGCAGAGTGTAAATCCCCAGAATCAATTACCACCTCCACCTGTTCAGGGTAATATAAGCAGAGCAAAACATGGTACAGACATTGGATACCCAGGAGGGAGTGGTAAGAATGATTATATGACATCACAATTTCTTTTGCAGGACAATTACTGTGAATTCAACTCATGACGGTGCCTAGGAGAGGGGAAGAAGGAGTGCGTACTTGGCGCATCCTTACAGGTAGATCAGTCTGGTCCATATGTTGAAGGAAATGTGAAAGGTAATGATATTACTTTCCTTTTGGACACTGGTGCTACCAGGTCTACTGTGAGATCAGCAGATATCCCAGACCTTCCTCTCTCTGGTGAAGATATCCAAGTAGTAGGGGTAGCTAATCAAAGAATTAGAACACCTCTTACAGAACCAATGGAAGTCAAAATAGGAAACTTCAGAGAAATGCACCAATTTGTAGTGTGCGATTCTAGCCCAGTGAATTTATTAGGTAGAGATTTATTGTGCAAAATGAACTGTACAATTTTCTGCACGCCAGATGGTGTGGCAGTTCAGACACCAGATGAGGACCATGTATATAAAATTATGGTTGCAAAACAAGGTACAGAAATAGACGAAATGTTTTCGTTAATAACAAGAGATGAGTTACCAGAAGAATTAAAAGGTACAGTAAACCCAATAGTATGGGATTTCACCGGAAAAGAAGTAGGACTTATGGCAAAAATAGATCCAGTTCAAATTACGGTAAAAGAAGGTGCAATTTTCCCAAATACCAGACAGTACAAAATGAGTGCAGAAGTAAAGGCAGGAGTCATTGAAGAAATAAAACGAATGGTAGAACAAAACATCCTAAAAGAAGTAATGAGTAGCCCATGTAATTCACCAATCATGGGACTAAAGAAACCTAGTGGAAAATATAGGGTTGTTCAGGACCTGCGTAAAATAAACAAGATTGTGGAACCATGTTGTCCCATAGTACCAAATCCTGCAGTAATTCTATACCAGATCCCTTGGAATGCAGGATGGTTCACGGTAATTGATTTGTGTCAAGCATTCTTTTCAATTCCATTGCATCCAGACAGCCAGTATCTTTTCTCATTTAAATTTGAGAACAAAGTCTATGTTTGGAATCGTGTTCCTCAGGGGTACACAGAAAGTCCTTCCATCTTAAACCAGATACTGAAAAAGTGCCTGGAAAAACTAGTGATGCCAGGAAGCTCAGTCTTAGTCCAATATATCGACGACTTATTGGTGGCGTCGACCACCAGAGAAGACTGTGTTGTTGATTCCATAGCATTATTAAATCTTTTGGCTGAGGAAGGGCATAAAGTCTCACCTGAAAAGTTACAGTTTTGCAGGACAGCAGTTAAATATCTGGGACATCAAATTGAGAGGGGAAAAAGAAGAATAACCTCTGAAAGAGTAGAATTAATAAAGAGAATGCAAATGCCTGTAACCCAAAGACAAGTGCGGATGTTCCTAGGAATAGTAGGCTACTGTCGACAATGGATACCAAATTTTTCCATGTTAGCTAAGCCCTTAATTAACATGACGAAAAAGAAAGCAAAGGACCCTGTTGAGTGGGAGGATGAAAGTGTAGAAGCTTTTGTAAAATTGAGAAACGCACTTTGTTCAGCACCTGCCTTAGGCATGCCTGATTATAAAAGAGAATTCGCATTATTCTGTCAAGAGAGAGAAAATTGTGCACTTTCTGTCCTAACTCAGAGACATGGACTAGACAGACGTTCTATAGCGTACTTTTCTGCTACATTGGACCCAGTAGCAGCCGCGTTGCCAGGATGCTTAAAAGCAGTGGCAGCAACTTGTTTGAGCATTGAACAAAGCGAGTCAATTGTGATGGGACATCCTGTAAAAGTGTATGTTCCACATGCAGTTGTGATTCTATTGACAAGAACCAGAACTCAGCATCTTACTCCTAGTCGGCTGACTAAATATGAGAGGATAATAATGGGTGCTGAAAATGTGACCATGGTAAGGTGTACGATAATAAATCCAGAAACTTTATTGCCGGACCCATATCATGAAACAAATAAAGATGACGAAGAAGATGAACATGATTGTATACAAATTACAGAATTATGTACAAAACCACACCCAGACATAGAGGAACAGCCTCTTAAAAAGCCAGACAGGGAGCTATTTGTCGATGGTTCATGTCAAAGACATGAAGATGGTAAACTAACTGCTGCCTATGCGGTATGTGAATTAACTGGAATAGTTGAAGCATCCTATTTACCAGGAGTAAAATCTGCACAAGTAGCTGAATTGATTGCTTTGATAAAAGCTTGCAAAATTGGGAGGAATCAGAGAGTAACTATATTTACTGATAGTCAATATGGTTACGGGGTTGTGCATGATTTTGGCCAACTGTGGATGCAGAGGGATTTCATGACTTCTTCAGGATCCCCCATTAAAAATGGACAATTTGTAAGGGAATTGCTAGAAGCAATACAATCACCAAAAGAATTGGCTGTGGTGAAATGTGCCGCACACCAGTCAGGAGATGACTGGGTGGTAGTCGGCAACAGATATGCAGACTTGGTGGCTCAACATTGTGCCAAAACCAGAACGTCAGTCAATAAGAGGGTGGAAAGAATGGGAATCAGCTGCCAACTTATGCTGTATATGCCACCTGAAACTTGGAATGAGGTGAAGAAATTGCAAGATGAGGTTGATGAAAGTGAGAAAAATTTGTGGATCAAAGTGGGTTGCTCCCAAAGAGGAGAAGATGAAGTGTGGATCAGTGCAGATGGCAGACCAGTCATGCCAGACTGTTTACTCTCACAAATGGCTAGAATGCATCATGGAGACACACACATAGGGAGAGATGCAATGATTAGACTGTTCAGACAAAATTGGTACAATCCCAAATTCAGGGCTGTTGCAGAGAGTCTTTGCCAGAGATGTCTAACTTGCCAAATGCATAATCCAGGCAGGAAAACGATAATTGGGTTTGGAAAAATTGGAAAGGCAGAAGGCCCATTTATAAGACTCCAGTTCGACTTCATACAGTTACCACCATGCAGAGGACAAAAATATGTTCTAGTCATAGTGTGTCTGTTTTCAAAGTGGGTGGAGGCTTACCCTACTAGGAGAAATGACAGTATTACAGTTGCAAAACTGTTGTTACGTGAGCTCATACCTAGGTTTGGTTTCCCAGTATCTTTGGAATCAGATAGAGGAAAACACTTTAATAGCGAAGTGATCCAGATAATATGTGAAGCGTTTCAAATCAAACAGAAATTGCACTGTGCATATCGCCCAGAGGCTTCTGGAGTGGTAGAACAATTGAATGGCACTATAAAGTCAAGATTGGGAAAAATGTGTGCATCAACATCATTAGAGTGGCCAGACGCATTGCCACTTGTCCTGATGGGAATAAGAAGCATACCGGATAAAACGACAGGATTGAGCCCACATGAAATAATGATGGGAAGAGCAATGAGACAAACACATGTTCCCACAAACAAATTAGTAAATATATCTGATGATATGGTTCTGGATTATTGCAAAGGATTGGCTGACCTTGTGCGTTCTGTCTCTCATCAGGTTGGAGAAGACGCAGTTTCCAGACAGCCTGAATTAGAACATGATCTGAATCCTGGTGATTGGGTGGTAGTGAAGAATCACACCAGAGAAACGTGTCTATCACCAGGTGGAGCAGACCTTGTCAAGTCATATTGACCACAAATACAGCAGTGAAGTGTGCAAGATTTCCTAATTGGATTCATGTAAGCCACACAAAGAGAGTACCAGAACTTGAAGAAGAGAATCCACAGACAACGCCAATCACTGAAGAAGCTGAAGGTTGCCCAGCTGAGGAATCTCAGGCTAGAGGTTCGAGAGAAGCTGACGGAGAACAACCAAGCACAAGTCAGGATTGGATACCAGTGGTAGAAGTTCCTGAAGTATATTACAGAACGAGAAATCAAACAAAATTGGAAGAAATTGAAGAAGATCAGATAGGTGAAGAAGAAGCAGTTCAGGATCAAGAAGAAAAGATAGTAAAAGATCCTAAACAAAATAAGATAGGGAAAGAAAATTGGACACAAAACAGTGAAGATTTAATTGACTTTACACAGGGAAAAACAGGTTTAGAAGAATCCGGTCAGGCTGCAGAAGTTCACAGTGCAATAAGCCCTGATCAGAAGCAGTTAGATCAAGAAGAATTCACTAAAGAAAAAGGGGTTGATACAAATGAACATAAAGAAATAAAAAGGAACAAGGTCAACATCTTGAAAGTCATTGTGGAGCTACTGAAGAGAAACCAATCAGACCTGAAAAAGAATAAACAAAAGAAGCAGTAAGCAAAGAAAACAAAACAGTACTGATCAGTGAAAATAACAGGATCTCTGAAGACGTAAACAGAGAAACAGTGCCAACCAAGAAGACAAGAAAAGGAGATCATTGGCCAAGTGTCATTAAAAGAGTAAAATACCACATAACAACCAGAAGTGAAGATCCAGAACAAGTACCTGAAGTGACAAGTAAAACTGAACAAGAGAAAAAGTCAGGAAAAAGAAAAAGTAAAAGACTGAGACTTGTGAATAACAAATTCAAGGGACCTGACTGGACTTATATCATTCTTGAAGATTTTGAAAGCTCAGAGTCAAGTGACAGTGGTGGCGAAGAAACAAGTGCAGAACTAACATACGAAGAAGAAACAAGACCACCCTGACTAAACAAAAGAATCCTCTAAAGAAAAGAAGAAGAGATAAGAAGAGCAATCTTCCTTGTCCAAAAATGCCTGATGATAGAGTTATTGGGAGACCAAAACGAAATTGTTGTAGGAGATGCTGTGCAATCTGCATATGTAGTCTAGTATTGGTGCTTATAGTATGGTTAGTCCTGATTGTAGCAGTTCCTTACCTTATGATAATAGATAAGAAGATTAATAATGAAAATAAAGGGAGGACAGCAAACATGAAGGGCAATAGAGTAGAATTAATGACAGAAGATGAGGCAGAAATTCATCATGAAATAGCTGATAACGACACTAGTTTAAATGTTTTCACAAAGTTATTGTTTCAGTATGTAGACACAATGGAAGTTAGTAATTGTTATGTCTGTATGAAGTTACCTGAATCAGTAGCGGAAGGATTAACATACCATCATTTACCACTGACATATGGCATCTCATGTAGTGTATTAACAAGTTTATTTTATAGAACAGGTAGACTACAGTATTATTATTCAAATTTAGATGTGATATTTTCTGAGGTTCCAATTCACAAGAGTATGAACCCAGTGCTTAGTAGTCAAGACGCACAGTTTATGGGAGAGTTTTTCTTAACAATGAAATCGATAGACATAACACATGCACATAGACACAATCTAACATGTTCTTTACTAGAAGAAGAAAAGATATTTTTGAATTTTGTAGAAGATAGAAGACATGATTTTCAAAAGAAAGCTTCAGAGCATAAGGCTCAGTTGCCACCTTGGGCGGAGAAGGAAGGGAGTTATACACCTGGTAAAGCTCAAGCTTCAATGGCTCTGGATTTCGTAAAGAAAGGGAAAATTTGTCTTCATAGGTTAAAGACTGATTATAACAATGTTTTCATCGGTACCAGTGAATGTGAACACAATTTTTTAATTCTTGGAGGTTGGGGACTCAAAGGAGGAACAGATTCAGTTTTTCCTGGAATCTATTATGTATGTGGGAATAAGGCTTACTTTAGGCTTCCTGCACGGTGGTATGGAAGTTGTTATTTTGGAATAGTTTTTCCAAAGATATACCACGTAAAAAGAAACACTGGAAGCAATGAAAACAATAATGAATTAATACGTAGTAAAAGAGCTACTTTTTCAGAAATTGTAGGTGATATATTTGGTGCATTGATACCTTCAGTGGGAATAATTCTGAACTCAAGGAAAATATGTAAATTGTCTACAGTGGTTGATCGTTTATCAACGGATACTGCTGGAGGTTTTCTAATGATTAATACGGAGATGGTTGCGATTAGATCTATGGTAATGCAAAATCGACTTGCTCTTGACATTCTATTGGCAAAAGAGGGAGGAGTCTGTAAATTATTGAAGACGAAACATTGTTGCACTTATATTCCTGATAAGAGTGCAGAAATTGGAACGTATATTCAGAACATAACTAAACTTGAGAAAGAACTTAAACCACTGGAAGTTGATAGTGTATGGGAAAGATTGACAAATAGTATCTCGTCAATTGGAACCTGGTTTGCTAATATAGGGAAAGGACTTATAGGTCAAATATTAGTACCCCTAGCAGGGATAGCAATAATAATATTGGCAATAACAATATGGTGCAAATGCTGTAGAAAGAATGGAACATATAAAGTGACAGGAAAAGGAAAGAAGAGAAAACGATGAAATCGAACTAAAAGAATGGAGAAGTGATTTATACAAGAAATTAAAAGGAGACTGTAAGAATAGAAAAAGTAAAAATGAGAATGAAACGATTTGCTAGAAGTTGGCATCTGATTGAGGGTAGTATTTTTGATGGCTCAGAAACGCCATCAGAGAGGGGATTGATGGAGCAAGGTTTCAAAAATGAAACTTGCTTGTATGCAATCCTCCTCATAGTATTAATTTATTAAATTTGTACTGTCAATACTAATCTTTGCATTCACAAACACAAAAGGGATAGACGCTTGCCTATGTGTTTTACTAATGAATAACGCTTGTCTATAAACCAAGATGGCCGCTAAAAGCGCGGGACTTCATTGCGCATGTCGCAACCTGATCACATGGTGTGACGTCTTTCTTTGCTTTGTGGGAAACTTCTGCTTCTGCGCAGTGTGCACTAAAATGGCCGCTAAATGTTTTCACATGCTTCAGCTTGCTCTCATGTCATTATTAAATTGTCGTTTTTCTTAATGCTACTAATGCAGGATAGTATTATAATTAATTGGGAATAGAGTAGGGAAAGTGGGCATACAGTGAAACTTTTTATTTGTGATTTTAATATTTTCTTCTTGCACTTTTTAGTAATTCATAAACTTGGGCCTGGGTTGGTGTTTTGAAACTCGAGAGACAGATGGTTCTGTGCATGTGTCCTGTATGCCTGCCAAGTGAAGTCAACTTGGACGTCTCCCAAGGCCACGACCTATTGGCCGAAGATGATGTACTCAATGTTTCCGGCGGGCAAATTGTTACTTTTCTCCTGTAAAATGTATAACATTTGTCGTGAGACGGGTGGGAAATAAAGCGAATGTATTAATTTGAAGGGGCGGGAACGTAAAGACAATAGGCTTTACAATTTAGGCCAAATCGATATGGTACGAGAATCCACCCCCTGTCCCTGTCCAATCAGAAGTAGTGGTCCCATAATGTTAGCAACATTAAGGGGAGGTACATGGGCGTAGAAGGGTATAATAGAATATAGCATTAGTAAATTAGTCAGAGCATGCGTTCACGAAGAACAGGCGTCCATACTGCCAGAGCGCTCTTAACTCCAGATTGCCCAGCTGATCGGTTGCTGACTGAATTCCTGTCCGGAAGAGGTGCTGAGGAGGGGGCGGCGGAGTCCATTAGACGGGAGAATCGAGAGAAGTCGAGTATCAGAGAGGGGAACGGCGCAGGCGTCGTTGTAGAGAGGTCACCGGTCCTGTCCTGATCCTGGAAGAAGACTTTGCTCTTCATCCTTCCTGGGTCCTATCTTTTCCAACTCCTTGGTTAAGGGGCTTGGTTCTCGCATTTAGGTAACTATACTGCAACCTTTAGTTGCGCTGCTGTCTCTATCTTCTCCTCTTCCTTAAACACCGTCATTTATTAGCAAAATCATTTCTATGCTTTTTCTTGGGTATTTCAATCAAGTACCGTGTTTTCTGTATTTTACTCTGCTAAAACTTTAGATAAACATTTTAAAACTTCCTGACTCAGTGGTTATTTCAGGATTATGTACTATAATGAATGTCACTCATTTTAAACTTCCAAATTAGCAAAGGATCCATTGGTAAGTTATTACTCTTCAATCAGAAGGTAATTGGTAGCAGGGAATTTGATAAAAAGTACATCTGACACCCAGCGAAAGTATTAGTGTAGTGTGAATGTATGGGCCCAAGTGAGATTTTGGTGTATGAATGTTGTTGGCTAATATTGCGCTGGATCACTAGGGTTAAAAAACTACAGCTTGGCACTTTGCCAAAAAAGGGTCATTTTTCACTGTGAAATTGTGTTGTGTCCACGTTGCTTTTTGCGCCGTTTCCTGTCGCGGGCACTAGGCCTACCCACACAAGTGAGGTACCATTTTTCTCGGAAGACTTTGGGGAACGCGGGGTGGGTGGAAATTTGTGAATCCACGCAGATTCCAGAACTTTCCACCACAGAAATGTGAGGAAAATGTGTTTTTTTTTACATTTTTTTAGGTTTGCAAGGGATTCTGGGTAACAGAACCTGGTGAGAGCCAGTCAAGTCACCCCATCCTGGATTTCCCTGTGTGTCTAGTTCTAAAAAATGTTTAGGTTTGCTAGGTTTCCCTAGGTGCTGGCAGAGCTAGGGTTCAAAAACTACAGCTAGGCACTTTGCAAAAAAAGGGTAATTTTTGATTGTGAAAATGTGGTGTGTTCACATTACGTTTTGAGCCGTTTCCTGTCGTGGGCACTATGCCTACCCACACAAGTAAGGTACCATTTTTATCGGGAGACTTAGGGTAATTCAGATTTGTAAAGCAACTGTTATTACCTATTGACTTTTGTTGCATTTCTGCCTTCCAAATGAAAGACAATGTGTAAAAAAGAAGTCATTTTGAAAAATGACTGATAATTCTCATGCTAGTATGAGTATTCCCAATTTCGGAAATGTGCAAATATCTACTGTTTCGAAACTCTATATTTTGTTCCCATTTCAGAAATACATAGGTGTCTTTCATACCGATTTTTCCATGTATACATTTTCCCAGAATAATTGCTATATACCCGGTACATAATAGAAAACCCTTGCAAGTCGCTGCTAAGTTTTTGGCTCTGGGTTCGTCGGGTTCTTGGTGAACCTCCAAGTCCTACATATCCCCACAACCAGTAAGGTCCCGCAAATGTAACGGTATATTGCTTTCAAAGAGCTGTCATAATTAGAAGAAGTTACAGGTGAAAACGTTGACACAAAAGGCTGTTTTTTTCAACTAATTTTCAATTTGTCCTATATTTAACTGTTAGTTTCTATAAAGAAACCTTGAAGGATCTACACAAATGACCCCTTGCTGAATTCAGAATTTTGTCTACTTTACTAAAATGTATAGCTTTCTAGGATCCATTATTGCTTTCATACCCATTTCTACCATTAACTGGAAGATGGTTGAAAGCACAAAAAATAGCAAAAATAGGCTATGTCCCAGAAAAATGCCAAAACTGTGTAAAAATTTGGGTTTTCTGACCAAAGGCTGTCATTCCCTAAAAACTGGGAAAATGGTGATTTCAGCCCCACAAACCCTTTTTTGATACCATTTGCAGGGAAAAACCCAGACACTTTCATTTGCAGCACTTTTTTCCCATTTTTCACAAAAAAAACAAAATTTAGCTGTAATTTGGCTAATTTATGGGTCCCCTCCAGGGGAATCCACAAACCCTGGGTACCTTTAGAATCCACATGATGTTGGAAGAAAAGGACGCAAATTTGGCGTGGATACCTTATGTGGTCAAAAAGTTACAGGGGCCTAAGCGCAAACTACCCCAAATAGCCAAAAAAGGCTTAGCACAGGGGGAAAAGGCGCTTCTATTAAACGTCAAGTATTCGATTTAAAACTGTTTAAAAGGCAACCCCGGGCCCCTCCCCGCCCCTGCAGAGTGTAAACAAATGGGGAAAAAGAAGCACAAAGTACAATCCTTTCAGTTTTGTGTTGTGTCAGCACAGAACTATACTAACATTCGGCAGGCTCCGTGCAGCCCTGGGCTCTCTGCCAACCCCTGCATCTGAAAACTGCACAGGAAACTTGCGCAGAGCGCTCTGCACTGTACACAAGCCCGAAGGCTCGGCTTCAAAGCGGTGTGTTTTTTACCTTCCATTCACAGAAGTGCGATGGTGCCTCGCGCACACACTTGCAATTAAAAGCTTGCATCATCGTTCTGTCCTGCACAGGGACCCGTGCTTGGGCTTATGTAACATTCGCTACTACTGTAAAGTGCACTCGAGTCACAAAAGTCCTGGCAGATAAATAGCCAGGGAGGGAGGTGGAGCCATGGCAGCACTCTCTGGCTTGTTGAAAACAAGCATTTGCAATGCAATAGGACTCGCATTTAAGCGAGACCTATTGCATTGGAAACGGGACTGCGGGCGAGAAGGCACGAGCGGGAGTGGGGGGGATGAGGAGGGGCCGAGAAGTCACGGACTGCGGGAGGGGGCAGGGGGGAGACAGGGAAGAAAATAGTGTTCGGAGTAAAGGGGCCAGTAGTCATGGAAGGATACAAATGACGACATGGCCGTCATAGGGAGGGACTAACAAACCTAAAACCAATCAGAAGGCAGCATTTAGGACCTAAGCCAATAAAAAAGATGGGCGGAGAGTGGGCGGAGCTTCCACGAAGCTTCCACGCTATACTGAATACTGCATGCCTCACAAAGTGAGCAGCGCATGCGCTGCAACGCTAGGCTCGACCTAAAAACAGGAGCTGACGTTATGTGGGCATGGTGGGAAGGCCCATGTTGTGAAAATCTTTTTTGTGTAACGGGTTGTATGGCGAGGTGGAGACACCTCATTGAATTAAATTTTGTCACGGGGAGAGGTTGAGGATGTAATGTGATTAGTTTACTCAGAAATTCCACTCAGTGATAACATCTCTTCACAAAGGCAGATTTCTGGTTGTTATCAGGATGAGAGCACTGGGATGAGTGCACGGGCAGAAGTAGGTGAATATCCAGACATTTGCAAGTTTGCCAGTATTCAGTAACTTTTAGCCAATTGTTCACCACCATTAAAATAGTAGTAGATGTACTCCTTTAAAGGATAATACTACATCCAGTTTCAGGATATGAATAGAGACTAAAGCACCCTAGAGGTTTATAGGGGTTTGCAGGATGGCTTTCATCACAGGTAAAACTACTTTCCAATTCACAAAAAAAGTTAGAAAGTGCAAATGCATTTTTACAGCCATTTTCTGCATACAGAAATGTACAAATCTTTTTATTGCATGTGTAAATGATTATGCACGAGGACTCAGGTGAATCTCAGCCACTCACACATTCCTGGGAATGATCCTGAAATTCTTTTTGAATTCTATGAAAGTCAGAAATGTACTCAAAATATAAACATATGCCTAGGCAAGTACAGTTATGGGCTATTTTGTGAATCTGGGCGTAAAAGATCAACTTTCCACTTTTTGTTACAGGTAATATAATTGTGATTTACCAAAGCATTACTGAACTTCCCCAACTCACTTTTCGCTTGATCAAAGCATATCAAGCATGGTTCTCCAGCGTGACATCATTCCACCTTGATTTGCTTCCAAAGTCCAAATCAGTCCAATTCTAACAGCTTTTCAAATCAAACAAACATCTGGTCTTGTATCTCTGCACTAAGGTCTGAATCCAGCATAGGCGTGTGGCTGAAGATAAAGAAGTAATTGTTGTTGAATGAGTAGTGCCTGTGTTTCATTAATAAGCATTTAACATTTGTTTGCAAACATTCAGTATTCCTAACCATATGATAAAAAAGTAGTAACATATTGGTAATTAGTTCAAATAGATGGCAAATTAAAGCAATAATTTGCAGTAACACTTATATTCGTTTCTCAAAAATCAAACAACTTAAAAGACATAGAGCCTCACTTAGAGTGTTACAGAACAGGTCTTCTATAATGCAGTGGATGTCCTAATATACTGAGAGTTCCACCGCCTCATATAGGGAGAGGAGTCACTGGGATTTAGACAGCATAGCCCCAGGTGGCTCAACAGTGGGGGCAACTTATCAGTAGTCCATTTACCACAGACCAACTGACATTTTGGTGATGGAAGGTCTGTCTTTGTTGACACTTCCAGCTCTTCAGCACTGATTTTCACTACTCATCATGGTCCTAAATCCAGAAATGCAAGGCAGAAAAAATGTAAACTCCAATGAGTAGCTTGTGAGCTACTGGTAACTCTCAAGCTACCTTTAAGTACCTCTCCTGTGTGCAGCCCAGCATACTAAATTAAAAGGTTTAGCTTGTCTGAATTAATATATGCATATCAAAATTGAAATGTATGAACTCAAGACGAAATATGTGCATCTTTGGAACTTATAAGCTTATGATTGTAGAAGCATGGTTGAATTTCCAAAATATATATAAAGCTAATATTTAAGTGATAAATCAGTTGGGAGACATATTACTAATATTATTACATTGGTGCCACGGGCGTTGCAGCTATGACTGTTAGGTACTACCCATGGAAAGACATTCCAAATTGACAAACCCTTTTTTATGTTACTGCTAGCAGCCCTGCCTGATTTACTGAGGTGCTCACTGGTGCTAATCTTGCAAATGGAGTCCACTAATGTAATCTTGTCTGATGTGGTATAATAACTAGGGCTCCTGGTTTTATAATATATATTTTTAATGATGTATCCATATTTACTGTATGCTAATTTCATCGGTATTTTTCCATATTTATTTTGGGCTTTGTGAAAAATATTTGTTGAAACTAGCATATTTCCCCATTTATTTAACCGATAAATGAGCACTCGTGCTTAAATGCCTGACAGGGTACAATGATATGAACACTCACAGATGATGAACCAATGCACTTATACTAAAACGTGCACATTTTAGTATCAAGCTTGTACATATCCAGTCTCTTTAATAAATGTCTTTCTTTTTTAACCCTCTTACCTGTCAACCCGCACAGCTATTGACCTAGCAGTCATGACTGATAATATTCAGGATCACTCAAAAAATAACCCAATTTCCATGTTGATCCACATTTAAACATAAATACGAACTGGAAAATAAATAGTTTATGGTCTGTATTTATCTGTAAAAAATAATCAGGAAACGGAAAACAGGGAGCCATAATTATAACACAACAATACTAATAATATGAGTAGCTCGCAGTGATTTTCATGAACATAAATAGCTCTTACTAAAGAAAAGGTTGGGGACCTGTAGGAAAGTGGGTTTCTGTTACAGTATCCCCCCCCCACTTTTTGCCAGACTACTGATGCACTTTCACTTGATGTGCCCTGGGTCCTGCCAATCAGGTTTCCAGGGCCTGTGTTCTTTCCCCAAAACTAACTCAATTGGCATCTCTGGCCACAGGTCAGCCCCTGGTAGATGGTACCACAGGTACCCAGGGCACTGTGACCAGGGAAGATCTCTAAGTGCTGCAGCACTTATTGTGCCACCCTTAGAGGCCCTGTACCTCTACACATACACTGCCTTTGCAGGCTGCGTGTTTTGCTGCAGAACAAAGTGAAGAGTCGACATGGCACACACCTCTGTGTGCCATGCCTACAACCCACTACCCTGGCATAGATCAGTCACCCCTCTAGCTGGGTACACTATACCAGTGGTGAGGGTAAAGGTGCATGAGCCCTGTAGCCCTACAGTGTCTAAGTCTATTCTTAGACATTGTAAGTGCAGTGCTGCCATTAAGAGTATATGGTGCTGGGAGTTTGTCATTTTGAAAACCACAGCATCATAATGGCTACACTGAAAACTGAAAAGTTTGGTATCAAACTTCTCAGCACATTAAGCCCACAATGATGCCAGTGTAGGATTTAATGAAAAATGCACACAGAGGGCATCTTAGAGATGCCCCCTGAAAACTAACCCACCACTAGTGTCCAGGCTGAGTGGCTGCTTTCAGCTGCCACCACCAGACATGTTTCGGACCTCTGGGTCGAGAGCCTGCTGCTCGCTGGGGCCTGAAACAATGCACATCCTGGGATGAGGTGCCAAGCCTCCTCCCCCAGGATGGTCAGGGTTCACGAAGGGGAAGCGTCAAAGGCTTGCCGCCTTTGTGAGCTTCCCCAGGCCACTTGCTGCTCTCAGCAACTGATCCCCACTGGTTCTGCCCCCACTTTGGGTGGGAGAACGGGCGGGAAAAACAAGTGAGGAAGAGAGGTGTGCCCACCTCTACCAACTCCACCCCTCAGGTGGGGGAGGCGAGGTGAAGCACAACTCTCAGTCCACGCCATCCAAGAAGAAGAAGAAGGACCAAACAGCTGTGTAGCAGCTAACAAGAGGAAGACGCCCACTGACGTGGCCTCAGCCCTACCAGCCTGGCTCCCCCTCGAACCTGCTCCTGCGAACTCCCGGTGTGTCCTGCAGCCAGCAACCTCAAAAACCCCGGAGGACCTGCATGCCTTCAAGCACAAAGACTTTGTCTCCCGTGAACACTGGATTTGTTCATCTGCAACCTCTGGCTCCGGCCGGACACCGCGGATCCGCCCCACTCTGCACCCGCCGTCCACGGCCCTAGCTCGAGTGGGCAAACACCACGAGGAGGTCACCCTGGCGATCCTGACCTAAGATCCGGCAACCCCTGACCTGCCTCAAGCCTCCAGCCGACGCCTGCAGCCTAAATCCAGACGGTCCCCCCAACCGCGACCAGGAGCTGGTAAGAAGATCCGACCCCAAAAGGCACCCCTGCACCCGACGCCCCACAGCCTTGTGTGCCCAAACCGACGGCGCCTAACCAACCCCTAACTTCCCAACTTACCTATCGAAGTGGTGGTCGCACCCAGAAGACCTTCGTCCCCGAGCCTGCAGTGCCTTTGCAAACCGGAGGTTCCCCATTGAAACCAACAGGGCGCCCGAGGTCGAAACAGCACCCTGCACCTGGCCGCCCTACTGCCGCTGAAGGTGCACCTTTGGTGCTACTTTGTTTCCCCATTTGTCCTGAGCTAAAGTCCAGGAGCTTTGCTCCCACGCCCAAGTGGCCTGCTTGCCAGCAGCCACCAACCGGAGGCCCCTATCCCCCATTGGATAACATTGGGCCTCAGCACTCTGCACCCGGCCGCCCTAGTGCCGCTGAGGGTGTAACGAGAGTGCATCCTTGACCCTGGGGGAACCCTTGTTCTAACCCCAGAAGCTCAACTCCAAAGACCGATTACTTACCTGGTAACCGTTAACTTCAATTCTCTCCATAGGAACCTATTGACTGTTTTTCTCTGATTTTTTTTTTAAGTGTGGAGTTGATTTGTATGGATTCCTGAAAAATAGCAATTGTGCAAAACTGACTTTACTTACCTTATCTCTAGGAAATGTCCCAGTGTGATATCGCACTGAGTAGAAAAAGTAATCTAAAAGTAATCTCAAAAGTAACGTAAAAGTAACTTACCTGTAATTTTTACTGCAAAATCGATACAAAGTATATGTACAGCATTCCACAGTATTGCATTACCAGTAATTCAAACTGTAACCATTTCAAAGTACATTTACAACTGCATTCCAAACTGTATATTTACTGCAAAGTATTTATCAACTTACCTGTGCCAGGCTTGCTTGGTTCCAGGAAATAAAATAACTAAAATAATATTTTTATACAAAACCAATTGGTCTGAAGTTCCGTCTTTGAGTGTGTGAAATCATTTGCTGATTTAGTGGGTACAACAAATGCTTATCACTGTCCTCTGATACTGCTTTACTGCTCGACCACACTACCACAGAGAGTGAGGTGCTATCTAACTTTACCTCTGCCTACCTTTGGGGTTCCACTGGACTCTGTGCACACTATATCTCACTTTGGTATAGTATATACAGAGCCAGCTTCCTACGTTGGTGGATCACCGTGGGATATACAACTTTGCATTTGTTGGACTGCTTGGTTACCACCTGATCACACGACAGAACTCTTAAATTGTCTTTAGAATTCTGATTTTTTCAAATTGGCATTTTTGCAAAATTACTAAAAGTCTTGATAGGGCCTTGGTTGAGTCCCTGTAGAATTTTAGAAAAATAAAAAGACACTGTAGCTAGGGTTAGAAGGGTTAGAATTTTTTATAACAATGTCTCAAAACAAGAACCCAGCTGTTAGTGAGAATAACCATAATGACATAGAGGGCATGGTTGAGGAGCTTGACCTCACCCAGAGGAAAGACAGAGAGCCTCCAAAAGATAAAAGTAAGGAGCCCCAGGTAGCCCCCCAAAAAGCCTGATCAGGAGGGAGGGCCCAAAGACACCTCACAAACTAAAACTGGGTACCAAGGTAAGAATTGGGATCCCAACAGGGTATGGTGTCACAACTGCCAAAAGGCAGGACACCACACCAAGGACCCTAGCTGTCCTAAAATAATTACAGCCCCTAGTGTAGCTCCAGGGGTTGCCAGTGTAGCTTTAGAGGGTGATTCCTCAGATGAGGAAGCCCTCATAGCCTACAACTGGAAAATGGGCCCAAAAGGTGAGTTGGAGATTCCAGAGGGGAGTAGACACTTCCACCACCTACTGGTGAATGGAATCCCAGCCCTTGCCCTGAGAGATACCTGTGCCAGTCTCACTGTGGTGCATGACAGGTTGGTTCTCTCAAACCAGTATGTCCCAGGGAAACAAAAAGAGTAAGGACTGTCCCAGGGGGTGTCACTGTTAGGCCTGTGGCTGTAGTGCTCCTAGAAATAGCTGGGTCCCTTAGATGGAGAAAGGTGGTAGTCAGTACAGACCTCCCCCTTGATTGTCTCCTTGGGAATGACCACCCAGAGGTTGGTCTGAGCTAAAGAGAGGTACTGGTCCAATGCCAGACCTCACCCAAGAAACCTGGGGGGCTCAACCTGCAGTTAGTGCAGCTAAGCCCCAAAAGAAAAAGAAGAAACAGAGTAGGAAAGGTAGGCAACTGTTAGCCACGGTTCCAGTGGGCCAGGGAGTTTCTATCCCAGTAAGGGAGAACTCCAAAATTGGCACTGGTGAAGTCCCTCCTAGCCAACAAAAAGACCAGACTACTCAGGCAACTGTCCAGCCTGAATTGGTAACTCCTCAGCTGGCAGAACAGAGGGTGGAAGAAGGGTGTTCACTACCAAGTGTAGTGACCCCCACCCTAAAACAGCAGACAGGCCCCCCCAGACCCAAAGAAGCCTGTAAGTTAGCTACTTCACCTACCAGTGAAGAGCTAAAGGTGTGGTTATGGGCAGTGACAACTGTCAGTAGCCTCTGCTGGGTGTTAGCCTTCATGGCAGCACTGTCCTTGGCATTGTGGCCTAGTTCCCTGCCAAATAGCAAGTTAGGCCCCCTGAACCTATTGGTCATGGTGGGGTTGCTCAAGCTGTGGGTGACCTCTGTGGATAAGCTGGGCTTTGCCCTAGCTAAGTTAGAATTTGCAGAGGTAGGCACCTATGAACCCAAACTAAAAAGATGGGCTGAAGACACTAAAGAGCTAGGAAAGGAGCATTGGGAATTAGGTCCTGAAACTGTTGAGGTAGGCCAGCTCCCCAAAGGGACTGACCTGGACAGAAGGATGTAAGGCAGAGTAGGCCCTGCAACTTTCAAACCACTTCCTCTACTCTTCCTTGCCTGAAAGACTAGGAAGACTCTCCCAGCTTTGGCTGAGTCTCCTGGCCTTTTGGCTGGGGGGTCTTGTGTAGGAAAGTGGGTCTCTGTTGCAGTAACCCCCCCACTTTTTGCCAGACTACTGATGCACTTTCACTTGATGTACCCTGGGTCCCTGCCAATCAGGTTCCCAGGGCCTGTGTTCTTTCCCCAAAACTAACCCAATTGGCATCCCTGGCCACAGGTCAGCCCCTGGTAAATGGTACCACAGGTACCCAGGGCAATGTGACCAGGGAAGACCTCTAAGGGCTGCAGCACTTATTGTGCCACCCTTAGAGGCCCTGTACCTTCTACACACACACACTGCCTTTGCAGGCTGCGTGTTTTGGTGCAGAACAAAGTGAAGAGTCGACATGGCACACACCTCTGTGTGCCATGCCTACAACCCACTACCCTGGCATAGATCAGTCACCCCTCTAGCTGGGTGCACTATACCAGTGGTGAGGGTAAAGGTGCATGAGCCCTGTACCCCTACAGTGTCTAAGTCTATTCTTAGACATTGTAAGTTCAGTGCTGCCATTAAGAGTATATGGTGCTGGGAGTTTGTCATTACGAACTCCACAGCACCATAATCGCTACACTCAAAACTGCGAAGTTTGGTATCAAACTTCTCAGCACATTAAACCCACACTGATGCCAGTGTGGGATTGAATGAAAAATGCACACAGTGGACATCTTAGAGATGCCCCCTGAAAATTAACCCACCACTAGTGTCCAGGCTGAGTGGCTGCTTTCAGCTGCCACCACCAGACATGTTTCTGGACCCCTGGGTCGAGAGCCTGCTGCTCGCTGCGGCCTGAAACAATGCACATCCTGGGACGAGGTGCCAAGCCTCCACCCCCAGGATGGGCAGGGTTCACGAAGGGGAAGCTTCAATGGCTTGCCGCCTTTGTGAGCTTCTCCAGGCCACTTGCTGCTCTCAGCAACTGGTCCCCACTGGTTCTGACCCCCACTTTGGGTGGGAGAACCGGTGGGAAAAACAAGTGAGGAAGAGAGGTGTGCCCACCTCTACCAACTCCACCTCTCAGGTGGGGGAGGCGAGGTGAAGCACAACTCTCAGTCCACGCCATCTTGAAGATGGGGGGACTCAGCCAACCAAGGACAGGCTCATGCCCCCCTCCCACTGGAGGGTGGCATAATAGGTGGTGTACCCGCCCCAGGGAAGGGACCCATTGGTCCCTACCTTGTACCTACCTGTAACGCCCCTAAATCTAGTATTTAGGGGCACTCCTGCACCTTGCTTCCTCAGACAAGAAGAAACTGCAACAAGAAGAAGAAGAAGGACCGAACAGCCGTGCAGCAGTTAACAAGAGGAAGACGCCACTGACTTGGCCCCAGCCCTACCGGCCTGTCTCCCCCTCGAACCTGCTCCTGCGAACTCCCGGTGTGTCCTGCAGCCAGCAACCTCGAAAACCCCGGAGGACCTGCCTGCTTTCAAGCGCAAAGACTTCGGGGCATATTCTCAAGGACTTATCGCCGAGTTATCGGCACTTTAGCGCGGCAAAAGTGGCGAAAGAATTATCGCCCCATTCTTAAGCTGGTGCAAACTGCCCATATCGCCAGTTTACCAGCGATAGCTGCCGCAAAAAAACATCGCCACGGATGAGAGAGACAACTAATGCTAATAATATGCAGAGTAGGCGTTCCCGTGCAAAAACACACGAAAACACCACTTCGCGATATTCACAACGACCAGCCAGATCTGCGATGCGACCCAAAAACAGGCGATAAGGCGCGTTAGCAGCAGGGATTTAACACCTGCCTTTTACTGGTGTTAAGCAGGACGACTACCTGCAGTATGAAAGGGAGCCCAGCCCAGAGCCACACCTGAAGACCAACACATGTCATGGAGACACTGATCGTGCGGCTCGGAGACCCGAGAGGGCCACAACACCCACCGCCACCACCCCCAACACCCCCCCGGACAACCCTCCCCTGACTACCACCGAGGCAGCGCAGAACAGGACAGCGGACGTTCCGAAAACGGCATGGCCCCTCAGCCACACAATAGCAGAATGTGGGGAGAGGTGGGAACCAAGTATGTGTGAAGGAGGCAAGTCACCCATGAATAAGAATGCACACAATGCCAAGTGTGGCGGTGATGTGCTGGACAGACCTCAGTATGCAGAGCACAGACCTGTCCATATGGACATAAACTCCAGGTGTATGTAGTGTTGTGGACAGTGGAGGCAACCATGTCACCTCAGGCAATGGGTAATAGCTTGGACATGTAGCTAAGTCCCCCCCCCTATAAGCGACAATGTTGCAATGTAGAATGCACCCTGAGGGCGGGCTCGCACGAACGGAGTAATGAAGGAGCGCAAGACCGCTCGGGGTCCAGGATCATACATGCCAAGTGTTGTGTGTATCTGTATTGCCGCAGCATGAGCAAAATGCCCAGCCCCATTAGCAGCGCCAGTTCAGCCAGGCATGTACTCTACATCTGTGTCCGCCCTATCCTTAACATAGGCCTACACTCATGTGGCTGCCCACTTTCAACGGCCAACATCACAGTGTCGTTGTCAGGCTTGTGGACATGCGCAGACAGGCATGACAATACTGTGCCGTAGGAGTGCAAGTGATGCAATCGCGCAGCGCACATAAGTAAATGGGTTTGGGGGGAGGGAGGAGCAGCTGTGAGGCAACGTAACACACAGTGATGCCGCTCATATGCCACATGCAAGTCATGTCATTAATGAATCCCAAAGTCGCACTCATCCCACCCCACCCCCAACAAGCCACTTCACATTCCATGAATGCAAGCAGATTACAAACTTACACAAGGGATGAAAGCTCCTTTGTCTGAACTATCAGGCGGAAGCACATCTGCACCTCCGACATCGGAATTGCATGTGCCCGGCACCCCCTGACAGATACTATGGCAGCTGATGCCGACTCCCACACTACGCACAGCCCAACGAGAGACCAACGTATACACACCCAACACACAGGAGTCCTTGCTCGAAGTTATCTTGCATGGAATGGCCTTCACACTTACTCCCACAACATCCCAAGCGTACAACCGGTGCACACTAAAACAACTCATTGATCCGAGATGTGGCATTTCATCCACAGAACTGCCGCAGGTCAGAACAGTGCCGCTTCAACAAGAGCCACTAACGCAATGGCCGAACATCCCGGACACATGCACAACCCCAGTCACGTGAAACTGTACCGTGCACGAATGCTGCATTTTCTGGGGGTACTGCCATTTGCAGTGCTGCGGATCAGTTACTTGCTAAGCTTCCGCCTTGCCAACGTCACCTGCGTTCAGCCTGTGTTGCATTGTCGCTCGTGCATGTTCGAGTGGTCCATGGATGTCTGCCTATCCAACAGGACGGTAGCTGAACTGGATTTTGACATGTGTGTGCGCCCCCTGTTGGCCCACGACCAGGAGTGTCACCGTGATGCCCGTTTATGGGATGCCTTGATACTTGGCATACATGCTGGCAGCTGTACCTGGGAGATTGTACAAATCCTCGTGTGCGGTGACCACATTGAACCGCTCCCCTATTGGGCAGTACTGCTAATTGGTGTGAGGGGGTGGACGCAGCACATCTGTCCGGACCTGCTAATGGATCGCCTCGCCGTCCTGTTTGATGAAGTCGACAACGTCCTCATGTTGGAAATGTTAGCCTACAAAGCTGCAATCGCTTTCATGGACGAGTAACTACGTACCTGCAGCCACAACTGATTGGAACACATTGCACATGTCCCGACACCTTGTTGCATCTTGGAGATCTGGTCACATATCCCACGACAACAGTGGACATGGCTGCATTCGCCTGGACTCCGAATACATGAGCGGACAACAGCGCGGCTTAACACGCATCTGTGAAAGGTGAGGCACTCCCCCGGAGTGGACAGCGGCGCTTGGCAACGTTCCTCATTCGGACATCCTGCTGCATTGGTCCGCATGTTGTGGCACTTATCTTGCCTGTACTGACACGCATATGCTAATAAAGTCTACGCACCTTCACTTGTATTCAACTGTGATGAGTGTTGATTTGAATGACAATGTGTGTCTCAATGCCTATCTGGGTCACGGCCATACATGCGCATTGATAGCATTACCCAGGAGTGCCCCTTTGTGGAATCACTGTCCCTACATTCATCCATACTTTCATTCTTGAATGATCATGGCCATGACACATCTGTGTGAAGTTGAATGTTTTATTCACAATCAGTGGAGTGTTGGAGCTGGACCAGTACAGGGCCATGCAAACCCCACTTTGTTGGCCCGTGGAGGGCCAGCCAGAGTCCTTTCGGGATTGACAAGTTCATAGGGAGTGGAAGACTACAGTCAGCAGTGTGATTGCTGTGTCATTGGTAACCACACCAAATATGGCAGTCCATGTCGAGGTCCACGGTGAGTGTCGCTCAGTGTATGGGGGGACAGTGGGAGGTGTTATTCCAGGGCATGATGCAGAGGGCAGAACCAAGCTGAACACGGCGATATGGCGGAGATGAATGCTACAACTTCATTCTTACCACAAAGCCAGATTCATCATCATCTTCGTCCTCTGATGTGTCAGGTGCCTCACATGCGGGTGGTGGTGTTCTGTCTGCATCACTGTGTGGCAGTGACACATCAGGGGACGGAGGTGGGAAATCTGCTGCACTGTGTGGCACTGACACTTCAGGGGGAGGAGATGTGGATGTAGTAGTAGCACCAGCATCCATCCGCGCCAGGCCTTGTGGTGGCAATGCCATGACGAGGATCTGCAGGGCATGGAAGATCACAGCTACATCTCGCTGGTGTGCAGCTGTGGCAAACATTCTTTCCGCCTGCATCTGCTCCAAGCTCTCCATCATTCTCCTTATGTGTCCCAACTCCCGGCTGACGTCGCTGGGGCCACTCTGACTAGACAGTTGTTCTTGTCTCAGAGTCATGACTCCAGCGATGTCAGCCATGGCTTGTCGTAGAGCAAGGAGCGGACAGTGGGTGTCCGTTAGGGACTGTGAGTGGTCCCTGATGGGACTTAGACACCAACGTATGGCATCTAGTTTGGCTGCCATGAGGTCGAACACCACCCGCAGCTGGTTAGCCATCTCCTCCTGGCACCCTAACACATGGCATTGGAATGCCATGTGTTGGTCGTGGGGGTCCTGGGAGACAGCTGTGGTGGTGGGTGCTTCCTGCTGTGTGGCCTGTGCAGGGGGTGGGGTCTCATGGATGCAGCAGGGCTGCCCTGCTTCTGGAGGTGGGGTGCCGGAGCTGTCCCTGAGCTGTTGGGGTGCGTCGGTGTAGATGTTGGGGAGGTCCTCTTCATCATCAGTGCTGTGTTGTTGGGTCTGCTCTGCAGGAGGTGTTGATTTTCCCTCTGCAATGTGAAGGGAAATGCAGATTGACATTGTGTTCACATGTATGTTCACGCATTGTACAAGTTTACTGTCGGACTGCATGGCAATGTACATTGTGACTGTGTATGAGGAGACGCCTATTTGAAGCGGGACACTTGGCATTTCTACACCATCAGGGATGTGAGGTTGTACTTGTACATTGTCATCTCACAGTTTCCTGCTATGCCAAATGCGAATGGCCATTTTCTACACACAGGCGGCAGCAGTTGTGTCCTCTGTTCTGTTGTGAAAGTGTTTCAGTTTGTACCACATTGTTGTCAATGTTGGGGTACTCTGCATCTTATGTGTGTGTGCTGCATTGTGGGTGAGTAGCCCCTTTGGGTCTCATTTGGCTGGCCCTTATCCCTTTCAGGCGGTGTGCCTTTCACTTCTGTGCTTATGCAGTGCTGAGATGTTGCAGACTTGGGTAAATTGGGCCCTTGGTCGGAGTTGTGACTCTTGGGCATGGTTTGTCCGCAGATGAACTATACTTACGTGTGCATGTGTGCCATTGTGCCCATCTCCCCCCGTCCCCCCAGTCCCTGGTCGTTACTCACCCTGTTGCTGTTGGTCATGTTGTGCAGTGTCCGGTCCCCCGACTCCTGCCACCGTCTCCCTAATGATGGTCCCAGGCTGGTCCTCCGTGGGGTTTGTGGGGTTCTGGTTGTCCTCTGTACTTGCTCCGGCTACCTCCATGGTGCTTCGCAGTTGTTTGGGTCTTGTTTGTGTTTTTGGTTGCCGCTTTTATAGTGATTTTGGCCGCCTGACTTGTGGGACTTGCAGGCTGGCGCAGCTTATCGCTGGTTTTGTATCGCGGTTGGGCCCATCGCGACTTTTTTCACGTTCGGGTTTAGATTTTTATCGCCATCCTAGTAATGTTATCGCGGCCATTTGACGTGTTATCGGGTGACTATCGCATGTTACCGCCCTGTTGTGAATAGGACGTTAACACAGAGTTATTTTCCCGTGATAGACGGTGATATGGAAACGTGCGTTAGCCTTTTTTGGCGATGATTATCGCACGTTCTTGAGTATATCCCCCTTTGTCTCCTGTGAACACCGGATTTTTTCATCTGCAACCTCTGGCTCCGGCCGGACACCGCGGATCCGCTGCACTCAGCACCCGCCATCCACGGCCTGAGCTCGAGTGGGCAAACACCACGAAGAGGTCACCCCGGCGATCCTGACCCGAGATCCCGTGACCCCTGACCTGCCTCAAGCGTCCAGCTGATGCCTGCAGCCTAAATCCAGAAGGTCCCCCCAACCGCGACCAGGAGCTGGTAAGAAGATCCGACCCCAAAAGGCACCCCTGCACCCGATGCCCCACGGCCATGTGTGCCCAAACCGACAGTGCCTAACCAACCCCTAACTTCCCATCTTACCTCTCGAAGCGATGGTCGCACCCAGAAGACCTTCGTCCCCGAGCCTGCAGTGCCTTTGCAAACCGGAGGTTCCCCATTGAAACCAACAGGGCGCCCGACGTCGAAACAGCACCCTGCACCCGGCTGCCCTAGTGCCGCTGAGGGTGTAACGGGAATGCATCCTTGACCCTGGGGGAACCCTTGTTCTAACCCCAGAAGCTCAACTCCAAAGACCGATTACTTACCTGGTAACCGTTAACTTCATTTCTCTCCATAGGAACCTATTGACTGTTTTTCTCTGATTTTTTTTTGTGTGGAGTTGATTTGTATGGAAACCTGAAAAATAGCAATTTTGCAAAACTGACTTTACTTACCTTTTCTCTAGGAAATGTCCCGGTGTGATATCTAGGCATATCACACTGAGTAGAATAAGTAATCTCAAAAGTAATCTCAAAAGTAACATAAAAGTAACTTACCTGTAATTTTTACTGCAAAATCGATACAAAGTATATGTACAGCATTCCACAGTATTGCATTACTAGTAATTCAAACTGTAACCATTTCAAAGTACATTTACAACTGCATTCCAAACTGTATATTTACTGCAAAGTATTTATCAACTTACCTGTGCCAGGCTTGCTTGGTTCTAGGAAATAAAATAACTAAATTAATATTTTTATGCAAAACCAATTGGTATGAAGTTCAGTCTTTGAGTGTGTGAAATCATTTGCTGATTGAGTGGGTACAACAAATGCTTATCACTGTCCTCTGATACTGCCTTACTGTTCGACCACACTACCACAAACAGAGAGTGAGGTGCTATCTAACTTTACCTCTGCCTACCTTTGGGGTTCCACTGGACTCTGTGCACACTATACCTCACTTTGGTATAGTATATACAGAGCCAGCTTCCTACGTTGGTGGATCAGCGGTGGGATATACAACTTTGCATTTGTTGGACTACTTGGTTACCACCTGATCACACGACAGAACTCTTAAATTGTCTTTAGAATTCTGATTTTTTTCAAATTGGCATTTTGCAAAATTACTAAAAGTCTTGCTAGGGCCTTGGTTAAGTCTCTGTAGAATTTTAGAAAAATAAAAGACACTGTAGCTAGGGTTAGAGGGGTTAGAAGTTTTTAACAATGTCTCAAAACAAGAACCCAGCTGTTAATGAGAATAACCATAATGACATAGAGGACATGGTTGAGGAGCTTGACCTCACCCCTTACCTTCACTTGTCTTTCAAGGAGGTAAGGTCCCTATGCAAACTTAAAAACATAACTATGGGGTCCCATCCCACCAAACAAAAGCTCCAGGAGCTGTTGGCTGGGTATGCTAAGGACCACCCATCTGAAAATGGTGAAGACCAGTCAGATGAGGAAGAAGAGGGAGGGGATGACCAGGTAGATCAACCTCCCCCACTTCTTAGGGAGAAAAGGGCCCCAGTGGCCCTGACTCCAAGAATCAACCTCTCAGTACCTAGATCCCACACAGGTGGGTCAGGCACTACTGAGGACATTGAGGAAAGCCTCAATGAGGAGGACATCCTGCTAGCCAGGCTGACCAAAAGATTAGACCTAGAGACCAGACTCTTGGCTCTAGGTAAAAGAAAGAGCAGAGATGGGCCTAGGACCCATCGATGGTGGCAGCAATTTACTAAATAAGGATAAAGGGCAATCTTATGATCCTAAAATCCCAAAAGGGAGTGTCCCTAAATATGAAGAGAGTGATGATATCACAAAATGGTTCACAGCCATTGAGAGGGCTTGTGAAGCCAGAAGAGTGAAGATAACTCACTGGGGGGCACTCCTTTGGGAACTGTTCTCTGGTAAGTGCAGAGACAGACTTCTGACCCTTAGTGGGGAAGATGCTGGGTCTTATGACCTCATGAAGAGAACTCTGATTGAGGGATTTGGACTCACAACTGAGGAGAATAGAATTAGATTCAGGGGGGCTCAGAAAACCCAGAGTCAGCCCTCGGTGGAATTTGTAGACTACTCAGCTAAGACACTAGATGGCTGGTTGACTGGAAGCAAAGTGCAAAATTATGATGTTCTTTATAATTTGTTTATGAATGAACACATATTAAGTAATTGCATTGATGAAAAGTTGCATCAGTATCTGGTAGACCTAGGTCCAATTTCTCCCCAAGAATTGGGAAAGAAGGCGGACCATTGGGACAAGACAAGGGTAACTAGGACGTCCACTGGGGGTGACCAAAAGAAAGGGGTTACAAAACCTCCCCAGAGGAAAGACAGAGAGCCTCCAAAACATAAAAGTAAGGAGTCCCAGGAAGCCCCCCAAAAAACCTGACCAGGAGGGAGGGCCCAAAGACACCTCACAAACTAAAACTGGGTACCAAGGTAAGAATTGGGATCCCAACAGGGTATGGTGTCACAACTGTCAAAAGGCAGGACACCAAACCAAGGACCCTAGCTGTCCTAAAAAAATTACAGCCCCTAGTGTAGCTCCAGGGGTTGCCAGTGTAGCTTTAGAGGGTGATTCCTCAGATGAGGAAGCCTTCATAGCCTTCAACTGGAAAATGGGCCCAAAAGGTGAGTTGGAGATTCCAGAGGGGAGTAGACACTTCCACAACCTACTGGTGAATGGAATCCCAGCCCTTGCCCTGAGAGATACCTGTGCCAGTCACACTGTGGTGCATGACAGGTTGGTTCTCTCAAACCAGTATGTCCCAGGGGAAACAAAAAGAGTAAGGACTGTCCCAGGGGGTGTCACTGTGAGGCCTGTGGCTGTAGTGCTCCTAGAAATAGCTGGGTCCCTTAGATGGAGAAAGGTGATAGTCAGTAAAGACCTCCCCTTGATTGTCTCCTTGGGAATGACCACCCAGAGGTTGGTCTGAGCCCAAGAGAGGTACTGGTCCAATGCCAGACCTCACCCAAGAAACCTGGGGGGGCTCAACCTGCAGTTAGTGCAGCTAAGCCCCAAAAGAAAAAGAAGAAACTGTGTAGGAAAGGTAGGCAACTGTTAGCCACGGTTCCAGTGGGCCAGGGAGTTTCTATCCCAGTAAGGGAGAACTCCAAAATTGGCACTGGTGAAGTCCCTCCTAGCCAACAAAAAGACCTGACTACTCAGGCAACTGTCCAGCCTGAATTGGTGGCTCCTCAGCTGGCAGAACAGAGGGTGGAAGAAGGGTGTTCACTACCAAGTGTAGTGACCCCCCACCCTAAAACAGCAGACAGGCCCCCAGACCCAAAGAAGCCTGTAAGTTAGCTACTTCACCTACCAGTGAAGAGCTAAAGGTGTGGTTCTGGTCAGTGACAGCTGTCAGTAGCCTCTGCTGGGTGTTAGTCTTCATGGCAGCACTGTCCTTGGCATGGTGGCCTAGCCCCCTGCCAAATAGCAAGTTAGGCCCCCTGACCCTATTGGTCATGGTGGGGTTGCTCAAGCTGTGGGTGACCTCTGGGGGTAAGCTGGGCTTTGCCCTAGCTAAGTTAGAATTTGCAGAGGTAGGCACCTCTGAACCCAAACTTAAAAGATGGGGTGAAGACACTAAAGAGCTAGGAAAGGAGCATTGGGAATTAGGTCCTGAAACTGCTGAGGTAGGCCAGCTCCTCAAAGGGACTGACCTGGACAGAAGGATGTAAGGCAGAGTAGGCCCTGCAACTTTCAAACCACTTCCTCTACTCTTCCTCGCCTGAAAGACTAGGAAGACTCTCCCAGCTTTGGCTGAGTCTCCTGGCCTTTTGGCTGGGGGGCTTGCGTAGGAAAGTGGGTTTCTGTTGCAGTAAACCCCCACTTTTTGACAGACTACTGATGCACTTTCACTTGATGTGCCCTGGGTCCCTGCCAATAAGATTCCCCAGGGCCTGTGTTCTTTCCCCAAAACTAACCCAATTGGCATCTCTGGCCACAGGTCAGCCCCTGGTAAATGGTACCACAGGTACCCAGGGCACTGTGACCAGGGAAGACCTCTAAGGGCTGCAGCACTTATTGTGCCACCCTTAGAGGCCCTGTACCTCTACACACACACACTGCCTTCGTAGGCTGCGTGTTTTGGTGCAGAACAAAGCGAAGAGTCCACATGGCACACACCTCTGTGTGCCATGCCTACAACCCACTACCCTGGCATAGATCAGTCACCCCTCTAGCTGGGTGCACTATACCAGTGGTGAGGGTAAAGCGGCATGAGCCCTGTATCCCTACAGTGTCTAAGTCTATTCTTAGACATTGTAAGTGCAGTGCTGCCATTAAGAGTATATGGTGCTGGGAGTTTGTCATTACGAACTCTACAGCACCATAATCGCTACACTGAAAACTGAGAAGTTTGGTATCAAACTTCTCAGCACATTAAACCCACACTGATGCCAGTGTGGGATTGAATGAAAAATGCACACAGAGGGCATCTTAGAGATGTCCCCTGAAAACTAACCCACCACTAGTGTCCAGACTGAGTGGCTGCTTTCAGCTACCACCACCAGACATGTTTCTGGACCCCTGGGTCGAGAGCCTGCTGCTCGCTGGGGCCTGAAACAATGCACATCCTGGGACGAGGTGCCAAGCCTCCTCCCCCAGGATGGGCAGGGTTCATGAAGGGGAAGCTTCAAAGGCTTGCCGCCTTTGTGAGCTTCCCCAAGCCACTTGCTGCTCTCAGCAACTGGTCCCCACTGGTTCTGACTCCCACTTTGGGCGGGAGAACCGGTGGGAAAAACAAGTGAGGAAGAGAGTTGTGCCCACCTCTACCAACTCCACCCCTCAGGTGGGGGAGGCGAGGTGAAGCACAAGTCTCAGTCCACGCCATCTTGAAGATGGGGGGACTCAGCCAACCAAGGACAGGCTCATGCCCCCCTCCCACTGGAGGGTGGCATAATAGGGGGTGTACCCACCCCAGGGAAGGGACCCATTGGTCCCTACCTTTTAACTACCTGTAACGCCCCTAAATCTAGTATTTAGGGGCACCCCTGAACCTTGCTTCCTCAGACAAGAAGAAACTGCAACAAGAAGAAGAAGAAGGACCAAACAGCCGTGCAGCAGCTAACAAGAGGAAGACGCCACTGACTTGGCCCCAGCCCTACCGGCCTGTCGCCCCCTCGAACCTGCTCCTGCGAACTCCTGGTGTGTCCTGCAGCCAGCAACCTTGAAAACCCCGGAGGACCTGCCTGCTTTCAAGCACAAAGACTTTGTCTCCTGTGAACACCGGATTTGTTCATCTGCAACCTCTGGCTCCGACCGGACACCGCAGATCCGACCCACTCAGCACCCGCCGTCCACGGCCCGAGCTCGAGTGGGCAAACACCATGAGGAGGTCACCCCGGCGATCCTGACCCGAGATCCGGTGACCCCTGACCTGCCTCAAGCCTCCAGCTGACGCCTACAGCCTAAATCCAGAAGGTCCCCCAACCGCGACCAGGAGCTGGTAAGAAGATCCGACCCCAAAAGGCACCCCTGCATCCGACTCCCCACGGCCTTGTGTGCCCAAACCGACAGTGCCTAACCAACCCCTAACTTCCCAACTTACCTCTCGAAGTGGTGGTCGCACCCGGAAGACCTTCGTCCCCGAGCCTGCAGTGCCTTTGCAAACCGGAGGTTCCCCACTGAAACCAACAGGGCACCCGACGTCGAAACAGCACCCTGCATCCGGCCGTCCTACTGCCGCTGAAGGTGCACCTTTGGTGCTACTTTGTTTCCCCATTTGCCCTGAGCTAAAGTCCAGGAGCTTTGCTCCCACACCCAAGTGGCCTGCTTGCCAGCAGCCACCAACAGGAGGCCCCCTATCCCCCATTGGGCCTCAGCACTCTGCACCCGGCCGCCCTAGTGCCGCTGAGGGTGTAACGAGAGTGCATCCTTGACCCTGGGGGAACCCTTGTTCTAACCCCAGAAGCTCAACTCCAAAGACTGATTACTTACCTGGTAACCGTTAACTTAATTTCTCTCTATAGGAACCTATTGACTGTTTTTCTCTGAAAAATGTTCTAAGTGTGGAGTTGATGTGTATGTAAACCTGAAAAATAACAATTGTGCAAAACTGACTTTACTTACCTTTTCTCTAGGAAATGTCCCAGTGTGATATCTAGGCACATCACACTGAGTAGAAAAAGTAATCTCAAAAGTAACGTAAAAGTAACTTACCTGTAATTTGTACTGCAAAATCGATACAAAGTATATGTACAGCATTCCACAGTATTGCATTACGAGTAATTCAAACTGTAACCATTTCAAAGTACATTTACAACTGCATTCCAAACTCTATATTTACTGCAAAGTATTTATCAACTTACCTGTGCCAGGCTTGCTTGGTTCTAGGAAATAAAATAACTAAAAGAATATTTTTATACAAAACCAATTGGTCTGAAGTTCAGTCTTTGAGTGTGTGAAATCATTTGCTGATTGAGTGGGTACAACAAATGCTTAACACTGTCCTCTGATACTGCCTTACTGCTCGACCACACTACCACAAACAGAGAGTGAGGTGCTATCTAACTTTACCTCTGCCTACCTTTGGGTTTCCACTGGACTCTGTGCACACTATACCTCACTTTGGTATAGTATATACAGAGGCAGCTTCCTACAGGACCCCTGATGTAAACTATCCCCAATATGCAAGAAGGAAACTCCCTGTATTTCAGGACCATTTGCTCTTTAGAAAACAAATCCACACTTTCAGGTTTGTTTCTGAAAAACAAAAAAGTACCAAGCAGGTCACCATGATGTGGTGGCTTGCTACAGTGCTTCTGCAATGTTGGCTTTTTAAGTAAAACAAATTGCCACCAGAGTATCAGAAAACTCTAAGATAGGCTGGCAGGCCACCATGTGGCTGGTGGAGGCAGGACCTCTGCCACTCTCACCCCAAAGATACCCTGTGCATACATTTATAGCATTGTTTAGCACTGAAAGTGTTAAATGGAGCAGAATTTTCAATGTGCTTTATCGAACTGAAAAATATTTCAAAGTGAATTAAGTAAGGTTTCAGAGGAATACTTATGAATGATCATAAAACGTACAATAATGTGAATAAACAATTTTAGGCTTCAATATTTTGACGCACAGTGAAATAAAACTGCTGTTTTTGAATGTATAAAAGGCCTCTTTGAAGAAAACTAGAACTGCTATTCACAGAGTGTTACTGATGTTGTATAGTTTTCACGAATCCTTCATCGACTGCTCTGATCGGAACCGAGGCATTGCCTGCATGCCCGGGATCAATGGCGACGCATCGTCTCCTCTGCTCCTCGCATCGAGTCTTCAATGCTTCCTCCATCAAAAGTACTTTCTCAGCGGAACCTGCATGAGTCCTGTAGCTGGCCTGCTGTTCATCGGGTTCGGCCTGAACTTTGGATTTACCCTGGTCTAGCGCGACCAGATGTCCCCGGTTGGCCATTTATGACCTCTAAGTACTGTAATTTTATTTAATCTTTATAATATTCATTACTCCGATTCTACTTACTGAATTTTTATCATTTTGGTCTTGTTTTACTCATACAAATATGATCTATTTTTCCAACCATGTTTGGAGTATTTTTGTGGTGTTTTCATTGTGTTACTGTGTGTGTGTTTCACAAATACTTTACACATTGCCTCTTTATATAAGCCTGACTGCTCTGTGCCTAGCTACCAGAGGGTGAGCACAGGCTATCTTTTAGTGTGTATCTAGCTCACCTTGACTAGACTGGTGGTTCCTGCTTGTACAGGGTGCATGCTCTGACAACCAGAAACCCCATTTCTAACAGAACCCATATCAGAATGGGCATGGTTTGGAGAGGAAATTTCAACCTTAGGATCGTGTCCTAGAATAAGTGGACGTCAGGTAGACCACTACTGTGATGAAGCACCTTTTTGTTTCAAATTTGAGGTGGATAGCAAAATATTTGCTTTTTTAATTATTTAGAACACTATGGGAAGTAGACCCCTTCATTTGTTATAGAGGCATTGTCATACTGTGCCTCCTCCAGAATGAAGGGGATGCATCAATTTCTGATGAGGAATCACTGCTATCAAGGGTATATTTTGCAAATACTCCATTAAGTAATGATGCAAGAGCTTGTATCGGTCAGTGGCACAGCAGTCAGTTTGGTGGTATTGCAGCCTATTTTATTCTGATTGCACTGAGCATGAGAGTAGTTTTAGATCTTGATGCAACAATCACCCTTTAAAGTGAATTTGTCTCAGCTATTGTGTTCTCCATTAACTTAGTGAGTAGCCCGAAAATCATGGAACCAATCTGCAGATCAGAAAACGCCACACACAAGCAGCTTGTTTTCTTTCAAGTATACTTGGCCATTTTGGGCTAGATTGAATTTAGTTTTTTGCTTGGTGCTCCTTGTGGTACACTCCCATAACTAGGAGTAATCTTGTGGGCATCCTGACCTCCCAATTTGTAGTGCGTGTTAACTGGTGCTTTTTTACAGCCTAAAGCCTCTGGGCCCGATTCACAAAAGTAATCTGAGACAAAATCCTAACTTTACGACTTTTGGTATTCACAAAAGGCATTTAGGAGTAGTAAAGTAAGGAATCCTAACTTTACTACTCCTAAATGCCCTTTGTAAATACCAAAAGTCGTAAAGTTAGGATTTTGTCTCAGTTTAGGAGTAGTAAAGTTAGGAATCCTAACTTTACTACTCCTAAATGCCCTTTGTGAATACCGAAAGTCGTAAGTTAGGATTTTATCTCAGTTTAGAAGTGTAAAGTTAGGAATCCTAACTTTACTACTCCTAAATGCCTTTTGTGAATACCAAAAGTCGTAAAGTTAGGATTTTGTCTCAGATTACTTTTGTGAATCGGGCCCTCTGATATTGCTGTTTCCTCTTCCTCAGGAGCATCCTGAGATGACTTTAGGGGCCTGGATCTGCCCTCCAGTCCAACCATGGTGGTCTCCTGGAATGCGGTTTTCGTTGCCGCAGTAACCCAAGTTCTCATGGCAGACCACTTTCCCTGCCTGCACTTCCCAAACACCTAGAGCTTTAGCCACTTGCAAGGTGCTGTGTGTCAGAAGGGAGCGTGGAGGTCCTGCCTGAGGCATGCTCAAACAGGACCAGTCCACAGAATTCCAATGGAACACCCTTTATTCAGGGTCCCCATCAAGTACCACTCTAATGGTGCTGAGAGAGAGTCATGGAGCTAGCATGATTTGCTTTGGAGATTGTTGGAACCGGGGTTACCGATTCCGGCACGGTAGCATGGCGCGAGGCGGAAAGGCACCCGAAGGCAATGTGTAAGGCAGTTGTGCAGCACACACTCACTCTGACTCAGTAATGCGGACGCAATAAGGTGACACCACACCAGGCCTGTGTATTAAAAACAAGTTCTTTTATATAAATCAATGCAGCATCAGATGAGGCAGATTAATTCAGGGCAACATTTAAACTCATTGCAGTACTCAAGTAGTGCGTAATTTCATTAAAGCACCATAGCTCATCAACATTGTAGGCCACTAAAAGGCCGCAGGAATCATCTCCTAACGTAGCACCAATAATGATCACAGGGTGCAGGAATAAAACATGGGCCTAAAACATGCAGTTCACCTCATGAATATTCAATCGCTTGTAAATAGGCACTTTACGTTACATTTCAACAGGGCCTGCGTTAATCTAGGCGCTCCCATAGGCAGTACAGGGGGCGTCGCAAATCCGGTACACCTGCAACATAAAACACTTCCACTCTTGGCGGTGTACACTTCAGCTCAATTCAGTTAAGCACCTTTACACTAGGCAAACACGTTTCATTAGTGCGGAGATGCATCAGGCCTAAACAGTAATTAAAGCAGGCATAACGATTAGGCTGGTGAATAGCTTAGGGAACCCCTCTACATGTCTCTCTCTGGGGCTTCCCTGGTAATTAGGGCTTCTGTGTCTCTCAGGGGTTAATTCAGGCCAGGCCCACTCCTCTCCGGGGCCTCGTCTCGTGGGGATAGTTACTGTTGGCTTCCCCCTTTAATCAACAGGGTAATGATGGCCCCCGGCCCCCAGTGGCGTTTCCGTGTGCCCTAGGGGCCTCCCGGGCTCACCTGCGGTAGTTTCGTTGGTCGCTCTCCTAAGCGACTGGCTTTTTCCCGGGCCGGCCCGTGTTTTGCAGGGCGGGGCCCGGACTGGGTCGGACGGCCTTCCGGCCGGGATTGCGGGTCGTTGGGGGGCCGGTATCGCTCTCCTCCGGCCCCCGTAGTCAGCTGAGCAATGCGGGGAAGGGAGCGGGAGCCAGCAGTCTTCTCCGGCCGGCTTCCCGCCTCCCTCTGCCTCCGGGGACTTCTCTGCGGCTTCCGTCGGCGCTGGGGGCGCGGAGGGAGCCGGAGCCCAATCGCTGCGCGGCCTTCCCGGGGGCGCGGCCGATGACGCGGTCGGGCGTCCCCGGTCGCCCGGCAACGGCGTCGGCGGGGCCGAAGGCCTCTGGCTCTCACCTGGGCCGCGGCGGTGATGTCCCGGCTGCAACTTCTTCTGCGGGGGGCTCCCGGGCCCGGCGGTGATTTATCAGCAGCTCCGGACCTTCGGTGAGGGCGCGGACGGCGCACCTCACCACTCCGGCCTCGGGGAGGCCACGCCCACCTCCGCAGCTCCTCACACGCGGCGACGGCCGCAAAGGCAGATTCCAGCCACGAGGTCAGTGGCTTAAGGGGTGATTCCTCCCGCGTGGAGGCACAGCGCGGAGACGCGCTTGCAGCAGGCTGGCAGGGGGGTTGATGCAACAGTGCTTTGGGCAGCCCAGCAGCAGGGCAGCACTGCGACAGGTGGTAGAGGATTGGGGTGAAGGCCTAGCGCTTCATGGCATAGCGCTTTTACCTGGTGATCCCCAGTTTGATAGTTCTGGCTTCTGACCTTGCTGTCCTGTCAGGCTTGCGTTTTCAGGTTGCTGAAAGTAGTTCCTTGGTGGTTGCTTCTTGGGGTTTCTCCTTATGGGGGAGGGAATGAGTTGGTGGTGTTTGGGGCGCTGGGTGGTGCTTCCAAGCACGCTGAAGATGGTTCCCTGGGTCCCCTCACACTGGGCAAGGTCAGTGGGTGGCGGGCGTTCCTCTGCTATCTTACTACAGCAGTGCCTAAGCCTTGTCAGTAGCAGTAGTGTAGGTCTCCCCCCTGGGCCCTAAAGCCTGTACTCCGGCAGAGGTTCTCCCAGGATCAGTGGTGCCCCAACTGGCTTCTAAGTTTCCCTCCAAGCCTAATATATCCCTAGGTCAGGTGACCCTCCAGAAAGGCGGCAAACCATAACTCCTCCCACAGCCCGGAAGGTTCTGGAACCTTCCACCATGTCTGGCTATGTGGCCCAGAGGCGGGACGGGATGGATACTGTATCCCTATGTCCCAGCCTGACCCTGGCTACTAGTAGGTGTATGTGTGCAAGGCCACTCCGCAGTAGCAGGGGCCTGTGGCAGCCATCTTGGGTGAAGAGAGCACCTGCACCTCAGCACTGGTTGGCAGTGGTAAGGCGCCCGGAGACCTAGGTTCAGTAAAAATACGGTGGCAAAAATGAGGCGCAAAAGGGAAAAAAACAGGGTAAGACCACCCTAGGCGGACAGGTCTAACAGAGATAGAAACAACAAATGCTCCAGGAGTTTAGGTCTACATTGAGTTACCACCTTCCAGACATGTGTTCATACGCCTTGCTTGCCTATCTTCCTCTCTGCTCTCTTTCCTCACTTGCAGTGATTTAAAAATGGAGGTGAAGAGTTTGAGACCCTGGGACTCGCATGCTTAATCCAGTGATGTCACATCACCACTCCACACCTAATTGACACGTCCAGGTATCAACCCACCAATTTCCCAAACTTTTCACAGCATTCTAGGAATAAAGCAAGGGGGCATCCACCTCCAAAAGTACAGAGCATCTTTCCTGTGAGTCAAGCTCAGCCCATTCAGGTCTAGCTTCACTCCTCAAAGTGTGAAAGAACCCCCTTTGTAGTGAATAAAGCTAAATGTCTGCATGTCATCTAACATGAAACCTCATATGCATCTTGGCTCCTGAGGCATGAAAAACCAAGAAGAGATTTCTCAGACAAAACTATGTACATTTGAAATTTACATCTGTCTGACATCCATTCGCATTGCTGTTATCTCAAGCTAGGCACTTGCTTTGTCCCATGTGGGAACATCCTGCATCTGCTTGACAGGGAGCTGTTGAAAATCATCTTATGGAGATTTCACCTGTACCCCTTTCCTCTGCGTGAAGAAATCTAGGGCCAGCTGTGAATAGGTTAATGTTTGCGATTACCTAATAGCACATTTTTTGCGATTTACTATTAGGTAATCACAAACAGCGATGTACTACAGTGTGTTTTACACTGTTTGCGATTCCCAGTGGGTCACAAATAGACCTACCTCATTAATATTCATGAGGTAGGTCACAATTTGCGACCCATTGGGAATTGCTAAAATCACAGGGATGGTGGCATGCTGGGCCAGCAGACCGCCATGTCTTTAATTGCATTTAAATAAAGCAATGTTTTTTTGTTTAAATGTAGCCCATTTTACATAAAGGAAAATGGGATGCGTTTCAAAAAGACAAATGAAAAGTTTTCTTTTCACTTTTTAAGAGTAGGCATGGTCTTTAAGACCACTGCCTGCTTTTAAAAAACGTTTTTACAATAATTCACAAAGGGGAAGGGGTCCTGTTTGCAAATGGGTTCCCACCTACTTGAAGTAGGTGGTAAAATGCAAATGTTTTGCAACCGCTTTTTGGTCGCAAAACATTCACACATACCACTGCGCGTTGCTATTATGAAGAGACACCTTAAACATGCCCCTTCCTAATACTAAATCGAGAACCCATTTTGCGATTCGGTAATAGGTTACTAAATCGCAAAATAGGGTTTGGTACATAGAAAAATGCTTTTTTTCCGGTCACAAATGATTTGCGACCTACAAAAAGCATCGTACATCTGGCCCCTAATCTCCCAGTTTGGACCTACTGTTTGAGGGGATCATTGATCTTTCAGTTGGGGAGTAGAGTAACTAATTTTCTAATCAGCACATTCCATGGCTTGAAATCCATTAGAGCTGACTCAGGGAAATATGCCAATTTTAGGAGTACAGGAACGAACTCATACAGAGTAAACCAGAGTAAAACAAAGTCTTGACGTCATTTTATTAGCAAATAATTGGTAGGAAAAGATACGTTAATGAACTCTCTACCTTGTGACAATCAAGATTTAGCCACACTCTACCCAAAATGCAAACCGGTTTACAAACTACAGATTTACAGTTTAGCCAAAAGAAAGGTGGCAGTTCTTTTTGGATTCCGAATGGAATTATGTAGCCTTAGCAAACTATAATCAAATTAATCTGGGACCCATCTGTGAGAGGGCTACTTGTGCAGGGATTGCAGGTAATTTAAGGATGATGCAGCATCAGACCATATCTTAAAAGGTGGTCATTGGAGAATCCAGCTCAAATTCATTTTAGCATACAGTTTACAATTGACACACTACATTAAGGTTTCCCATTCACAGCAGATGTCTAAGAACTAGAGGTCAATAAGCAACAAAAAAGGTGTGGTTCATGAGTAAGTACCCAATTCCTTACACTCATCACCATCACTGTCTGTGTGGCCGGGAGCACCTGGTAGGAGGGGGGCAGCCCACACCAACAGAAAGAAGGCACAGCAACAATAGCATATAGGCTGTACAGCTTGGGTTGGAGCTGGTAGGAATATGTGTCACATCTTGTGCCTTGCTCTAGCCAGCCCATCCAGCTGCAGCTAACTCCTCTGAGAAGACCCTCCACAACACATCCACCAATAGGAGGTGGCGGAAAGGGTTGAGGTCCAGACTGGCTAGCTCTATGGATCACTTCCTGGTTTGTCACACAGTCCTGCAACTGGGAAGCTGCAAGCCCATAAGACAACATTATGTCAATGCAGGACACACAGTTGAGCTGACATACAGAACATAATGACATTCTGAGGGTGGGAGAAGACCGCCCTGCACTGTCTTTTATTACTATTATTATTATTATTTCCACTACTATCCATCTGCCATAGGAGAGCCATGGCATAAACTATCACATCATTATTATGTTAGTGTTTCTGTGGGTCCGAACATATAAAACTGAGCAGGACAAATTCCCTTGGTGGGATTATAACACTAATGAGTAGTTTGTGCATGCTTTAATGATACAGTGAATATTTTTTTGCTATAGCCTTCTAATAGGCTTAGTCCGTGAAGCCCTGGGCACAAGACTGGGGCACCAGTAATTTGTGCCTACACAGCGTTGATGGAACATAGTCTTGTGTACAACCTCAGCTGAAATTTGAAGATGGATGTGTCAGGCTGCAGCAGTTGCCTTTGAGTCACCCCAACCTCCAGCCTTTGATGTGGTTGTGGATATATTGTGTTGGTCCTGGCCTGTATGACTAACAGCTGAGCTGCAGTGCCCAACACAGTTACAGGACAGGAGGCTGATCAAGCTGCACACAACATTTTTCGATATGGTTGACCATGGCAAAATACTGAAAAAAACACCACTGGATTTGATGACACAGTTCTTTATTGATGCAAATGCTACACAAAAAACTAAACACACCCAGTTAATATGTTAAGCTGCAGTTCTGCACTCCTTTGTTCTGGTGTTCCACTTGACTTGCTCCCTTATTTTTAAGCCTCTAACTTGAACCTCTTGGTAACATCTTGACTGACCTTGGGGTCTCTTCCATCAATATACTCATGACATTCTGCTCCTATCTGAGAATCAACTGTGATGAATATTTTCTGGTCCTGTCCACTCATATGACAAAAATGCATGCATGAATAGGTTAGATCAAACAGAAGTTAAATCCTATGAAGAGGTAATCCTCCATCTTTCTCAGACCTAATGGTTAGCTTTCCTCTGGGAGTGGAAAAATATTAAATCCTCTGGGACTGATTCAAAGCAATTTATGACCGTTAAGTCTTCACTCTTGATCCCCCTTTCACCTCGATGACTATGTTAAAGCAATGGATGAGACCCTTGATGCCAATGAGACATCTCCTCTCCAAGCATGGTTTAAAAATGTTTTAAATTCAATGGCGATATCCAGGATAGTGCTCTAATCCACTGGACTCCTTAAAGGATGACTGCACCCTCACACAGCTGTTCTACACTTAGCTTAATGTATTGCCTCCAATGGCAAAAAATATGCTCACATATCCTTGGTTCTTGCTTCTCTCAGAGGTCTACTTGTTGTAACCTGTTTGTTGCTTTGCATCCTCTCCATAGTTCTCCATAGTTTCCAGTTCAATGCTGCTCAGCCAGTGTGAGTGTGATGTAATGGAATGTTGATGAGTGCCTGGTTGGTATGAATGTCACTTGGAGAGAGTGAGCTGAGCAGCAAGGATGCTCAGCCCACTCTCTCCAAGTGGGCTGAGCATCCTTGGGCATTTACCATCTTACTTATAACCTGTAACTAAGACTTATCTTATTCAGCAAATCTATATCTTATAAATTACGTGACTGGCTACCTGGCTACTTGTCTACCAGAGAATAACTCCGTTTACAACACTGGTGACGACTGAACAACAAATCTACGTGAAAAAGGAGTCAAAAGAGAAAGTCTACTGCCTTCTCATCAGACTGCCTGCAGTTAACAGAAGTCTTGGGCGTTTGAATGGCTTAATTTTAAAAGTGTATGCTGATTTATTGTGACTTTGGTGCCAACAAGGTTGGAGTTGGCATATACAGCATTTCATCGCTTTGGTTAGACATGCCGGTGGGGTGTGAACCAGCAGCGCAGATTAACAAAGATGCAGCATTTCTGATGTGAAGTTAATCAACATTAGTCACTTAAGGAGGTAAAGTGAGGCTTTACTGGCATTCGCTGTGAGCATGAGCCAGCATTGACCCAGCATGGAGTCAGCATTTGACTAAACATCATGGTGATGGTGTTACTTTTGGGAGAATTTAACCACATTAGGCTGAGAGTGTATGCTGGTGTGCTAGGGTTATTTTTCAAGAAATGCACTTAACCAGCGCTATTGAAGTAAAAAGGACTTACCAAACGGTCAATGAGGCTCGAGCTGCATGTATCCAACGCTGCGTGTGGGTTCTTCTCCTGAAGACATTCCAGAGCGGGCAGTAGAGGACATGCAGCATCCTGGAGGAATTGTCTATTGAAACAGGAGTTAAGCGACGCACACCGCGCTGACAGGACAAGATCTATCCACTTTTGAAAGTGACGCGATGCATCGGCGACTACTTTCCTCAATTGGTTTCTGTGTTCTATGGGTTCTGTTCTTTTCTATGTGCTGCTATGGCCAATAAGATGTACTTGTAACACCGTAGTGAGGCTCACACAAAGGGGCATATTCTCAAGGACTTATCGCCGAGTTAGCGGCACTTTATCGCAGCCAAAGTGGTGGGTGATAAATACATCGTACCATTCACAAGCTGGTGCTAACAGCCGATATCACCAGTATTCCTGCGAGAGCAGCCGCCAAAAACATCGCCACCGATGACACCGGCAACTAACGCTAATGAGATGCAGAGTAGGCGTTCCCGTGCAAAAACCCACGGAAACACCACTTCGCAACATTCACAACGACTAGCCAGAACGGCGATAAGAATCAAAAACATGCGATAAGGTGCGTTAGCAGTATGGATTTAACACCTGCTCCTACCTGGTGTTAAGTCGGACGACAACCTGCACCATAAAAGGGAGCCCAGCCCACAGCCACACCAGAAGAACAACAGATGCCATGGAGCTACTGATCATGCAGCTCGGAGTGCCAAGAGGGCCACAACACCCACTGCCACCACCGCCTGGACCCCCACCCCCCCAGGACCCCCCCCAGACTACCACAGAGGCAGCGCAGACAAAGACACCAGACATTCAGAAATCGCACCAGCCTGGGAGACTTAACGCCAGAGGAAGTCATTGCCCACTACAGGCTCAAAAGGACAACCATCCTACGCATCCTGCCAATCATTGCCCACAGGCTGACGGTACCAACACAGCGGAGAACCAACATCGATCCGCAGACAAAGCTGCTGGCCGTGCTGCACCTGTTGGCCTCTGGGACCTTCCAGCCAACAACTGCCAGAGTCGGAGGAGTCTCACAGACAGCCCTGTCAAAGTTCCTCACACCTGTCCTGGATGCAATCATCAGCTTGGTACCCCAGCAACTTTACTTCCCACACACTGCGCAGGAACAGCTGGAGATCAAGCAAGGCTTCTACGCCATAGCTGGCTTCCCGCACGTCTTGGGGGCAATCGACTGCACACATGTACTCCTCGTGCCCCCTGCCGCCACTGCACACAATTACCGCAACAGGAAACATATGCATTCCATCAATGTGCAGGCAATAGTGGACCACCGGGGACTCTTCACCAATGTCGTCGCCAACTACCCAGGCAGTGTGCATGATTCCTTCATCTTCCGTCAGTCGACCATCAACCAGCGCTTCCAGGATGCCACCTATGGGAATGCACTGCTTGTCGGTAAGTACCAACGGAACACACCACACACCTCAACACCACATTCAGACAACTCACAACTCTGGGTATGCACACATCACAAAATCACATACAACATGACAACCAACATCCCCACATTTCAAACACGACAACACTACTTACTGTGGCAACCTGGGCTAGCCATCTACTCAAGCCATCAACGGCATGGCACCTCAGCCACACAATAGCAGAATGTGGGAAGAGGTGGGAACCCGGCATGTGCGAAGGAGCCAAGTGACCCATGAATAAGAAAGCACACAATGCCAAGTGTGGAGTGGATGTGCTGGACAGACTGCAGTATGCAGACCACAGACACTTCCATGTCGACATACACTGCTGGTGCCTGGAGTGTACCGGACAGTGGACGCAACCATGTAACCGCAGCCAGCGGGGAACAATGCGGAAATGTAGCTTGTTACGTCCCCCCCTGTAAGCGTGCGCGGAGTGGGCTGGCCCGGCGTATGCCAGGCCAGCATAGGGGTGTGAATAAAAAGCCCGTTACTCTGGGCGTGGTTCTCTTCCGGAATGGCCAAAGTGTCTGCCAGGGCGGCGCCTCTCACCCTGCCACAAGGCCGACGCCGTGAGCGGCGGTGCCTGCAATCCTGTGCGCCTGCTGCACTCCAGGCCGCTGGTCCCCAGACCCGTCATGCCCGCCCCTGCGCAGCCAGGCCGCACTGCTCACCTGCCGACACCGGCGTGTGTCAAAGAGGGCCCACCACATGCCGGTGCAAGCACCAAGCCCGAGGCCCGCGACCATGGCAGCCTCCTCAGACCATCACGGCCTCCGCGACACAGGCCCCCCATTACTCCTTTCTCATTGACGTACTCCACCGCTGCCTTCGGCCTACACTGCGGTCCAGCAGGTCACACATTTGGAACTGAGTCTTGATTATACAATGGCAGAGGACATACGTTTATTGCAGGGTTTATATCACCGTACTCCCTACGATGTGGTGCCACCGACTCTGTGAATAGCATTCCAACGACACGTGTCTGTGGGCCCATGCTGACTAATGCCTTCGGCCTACACTGCGGCCCAGCACCGCGGGGTTCACCTGTGTACTGCCTACCCTGCGGTCCAGCAGGCCTCACATAAATCCAATACAATCCGTACCATGCAGGACACGGCATCGTCGCAGGCTGCACACACGCACAGCTCTGGTGCCACTACCTCCGTCAACCACAAATCATCACCACATGGCATTCCAACGTCGTGTGTGAGAGTACCAGGAGGAGCTGCCTGAACAGCCGTTGGCCCGTGCTGATGGCTGCCTCAGGCCTACACTGCGGTCCAGCAGGTCACACATTTGGAACTGAGTCTTGATTTTACAATGGCAGAGTCCGTATCATTGCACGCTAGGAGAGGAGTAAGAGGAAGACGCGATTCAGTCCGGATGACGAACCGGATCCTCGTTACGAAGGTGACCGAACCCCACCAACAACTGCCCTGGTGCCACTGACTGCATCGCAAGCCAAGGACACGTGGCTGGGGGCCCCTGCTGACCGCTGCCTCCGGCCCACACTACGGTCAAGTAGGTTACACATTTGGAACTGAGCCTTGATTTATGTATGGCAGAGTTTATACGATTGTACAGGCCTCATCGCAGACTGCATCCCCTTTCAGCTCTGGTGCCACTAACTCTGTGCCCTGAAATTCATGGACACCCTCTGGTTGAACTTTGGTGGCGTCTCAGTCAATGGCCTGGGGGTTGTCTTCATCATCATGTGGCTGGTAATGACTTGGTGTTAAACATGAGTCTGTAGCATTCATCTCCTCCATATTGCATGTGTCTGCTTGGTACTGCCCTCTGTATCATGCCCTGGAAGAACACCTTCCACTGTCCCCCAAAACCCTCTGCGACAATCACCTTGGACATCGACGAGAACCCGCTCAGCTCTCGTGGCCCTACCTCAGTGCACCGGTAGTCACCATCCCGTGGCGGTGTGCCTGTGCCGGCCGCAGTGCATCCGTGGCCACTAACTCTGTGCAGCTCAAGTCGTGTACCCTTGCTGTTTGGACCTTGAACTTCTGATTGTCGGATCACTGTTGTAGTTGTTGCCAGCGCCAACAACTCCCTGAGGGCTGGCTTACACTCACCCACACCCATCCAGCACAGGCGTCACTGGACATGTGACCCTGGCAATAAAGGGACCGGGAGCACGTGCCAGTAGCCAGTTCCACAAACTATCTAAGTGTGTCCGTGTGGTCATTGTGTGTGCATGAGGGCCCCGGGCCCGACCACATTGCATTGTGCTGTGTACAGCGGACGCAACCATGTCACCTCAGGCAGTGGGGTAGACCTGGGACATGTAGCTGTGTCGTACCCCCCTGTAGGCGTTGCCGGAGTGGGCTGGCGTACGGCAGTCCAGCGTAGGGGTGTGGATGATCACCGCGGGGCTTTGGGCGTGGTTAAGTGTTGGGCATGCCAATTTGGTACCTGATGCTTGTGTCTTTGTTGTGGTGTCGGCGCCACCCGTCCCGCAATGGACAAAGTTGCAATGTAACATGCCCCCGAGTGCGGGCTCGGACAAAGGGATCAATGAATGAGTGCAAGCCCGCTCGGGGTCCGGGAACATACATGCCAACTGTTGTGTGTGTATCGCTATTGCCGCAGCATGAGCCAAAGGTCTTGCCTCGACTGCATCGCGACTTCGGCCAGCCATGTACTCCACATCTGTGTCCGCCCTATCCTTGCCATAGGCCTGCACACACGTGGCCGACCACCTTCAACGCACAACACCACAGAGTCGTTGTCAGGCTTGTGGACATGCGCAGACAGGCATGACAATGGTGTGCCATAGGAGTGCAGGTGATGCAAGCGCGCAGCGCACACGAGGAAATAGGCTCGGGGGAGGGAGGAGCAGCAGTGAGGCTACGTAATGCACATTGATGGCGCTCATTTGCTACTAGCAGTACATGTCAGACCGGAATCACTATGACACACATATCACATGCCAATGAACTAGTGAGCCTGCCAACACATCTTGCAGAACCAACTATTGACTCATGTCTCTCTGCACTGTCACAGGTGATCAGGGATATGTACTCTGCCCTTGGATGATGACTCCCCTCCGAACCCCGAACACACAGACCCAGAGGCAGTACAATGCAGCCCACAAATGCACCGGGGCATCGTGGAACGCACATTTGGCGTGTTGAAGTCACGTTTCAGGTGCCTGGACATCACAGGTGGGAGGCTCCTGTACAGCCCAGTCATCGTGTGCAAGATGATCGTTGCATGTTGTGTGTTGCACAACATATGTGTACGCACCAATGCCCCATGGTTACGTGTGCCAGATGCACCGGACGATGATGAGGAAGATGAGGCAGGTGGACCACACCCCACTGCAGCTGCAGCTGCAGCAGGAATAGCCCGTAGAAACAACATCATTGACAATTTCTTCACATGAGGACGTCACATTGTGTAAGTGCTTGGCAATAATGAGACAGTGCAAAATGGCCACAGGCACAGCATGTGCAAATAAATTCAATACAACACACATTCCCTGAGTATCTGTATGTGTGCTCCTGTGTGGCACGGGGATCAGGGACATGTTCAAGAGTCATTGTGGGTATGCAGTGTGCTGTACTTAATTGTGCATGTGTGCCATTGTGCCCATCTTCCCCCGTCCTCCCAGTCCCTGGTAGGTACTCACCCTGTTGATGTTGTGTCAGGTCATGTTGAGCGGTGTCCCGATCCCCAACTCCTGGCACCGTATCCCGACTGTTGACTGTGGCCACCATTTTCTCATTTGGCGATGCAGCGCGTGCAACGAAATTCGTTTTATTTATTGATATGTTTACTTACCTCTATTCGGCCGTATTCCGTACTTTACTACCCCCACCCTGCCCCTCCCCCGCCCCACATCACCGCCCGGCAGCACTCCCACCACGGGCCGCTACTGGTATTAAGCCATGCTAGATTTGTGGTATGTGGTCTTTCATCCCTGGTCTTGTCAGGCGTGTGGCATGTGTGATGCAGAATGATGTTAAGTGTTAAGGGTCGTGTACCGTAATGTTGAGTTTTAGGGGCCGTGTACCCTAGTGTTGCATTGTGGATTTGTGTACCCTAGTGTTGCATTGTAGGGTTGTGTATGCTAATGTTAAGTTGTAGGGGGCCATGTACCATAGTGTTGTGGGTCGTATACCCTAGTGTTGCGTTGTAGGGTCGTGTACCCTAGTGTTGCTTTGTGGGGTTGTGTACCCTAGTGTTGAATTGTGGGGTCGTGTACCCTAATGTTGCACTGTTGGGTCGTTTACTCTAGCGATGCGAAGTGTCCTTCCCAAGGGTCAAGGTGAGTTTTAGGGGTCGTGTACCCTAGTGTTGCAGTGTAGGGTTGTTTACCTTAGCATTGCGAAGTATCCTTTCTAAGGATTAAGGCAGTTTTTATGGGTCATGTACTCTGGTGTTACGTTGTAGGGTCATGTACCCTAGTGTTGGTAAGTGTCTGTACTAAGTAATTAAAGAGAAGAGTAGGGGTTGTGTGTTGTGCTCCCTTAGGATTAGTGGGTGAGTGTGGTGCACCTTAATGTTCTAGTGAGTTGAAGAAGGGGGTACAAAGTACAAAGGGTACAGGAAGTTTATTATGCTTGATTAATACAAATTGTTGAATACACATCATTTTGCGAAATCATTTACATACATGAAACAGGATATTAAAAAAGGAAAGAAGGATAAAACCGTCATAAAATGCCAGCTGCTTAAGGTAGTCTTTGAGCTTTTGAGTAGTTGGTTCAGAGCTGTGGTGTCATAAAGTGCATTGCGGGCCGGTTTGCACCCGGTTCTCGGGGGAGAGATTGACAGTCATTAATTACTGGTGTTGTTCTTAGCCGTCGGGTCTTGAACGGAAATCGTGGTGAGGTTGCATCTTCCAGGCTGCTGAGAATTGACTGTGGCCTTATGTGGTGCGAAAAAGTTGTTGTGTAAAGCTTGCTATGCAAAGTAGTCCTTTGATTAGGTTTATGTGTGGCTTTGCAAATTAGTGTATGATTGTTTGGTTTACCGATTTTGTCTGCATTGTGTGGTTTGTTGGGTGAAAGTGTAATGTGCATATTTCATAGTGTGGTGACATTTGCAAGATTTGAAAATGTTTGTAGCAGCCTGACTTTTCCATATTAGGAGGGTAAGCAGTTAATGTTAAGGATGTACTTGGCCCAGTTATTGTTTTACTCGCTTGTTGTTTCATTGTGAGCTGACAATTGGGCCAGTCTCCTTTCTGCTATGTTGAGGAATCTTGTAAAGCTGCAGTTTAGTTGAGTGACGGTTGGGTTGAAGCAGGACTTCAGTGCCTGTCTACTAGACCGAATGCCTTTTTGCTAAAAAAATGGGGCAGAGCATTGAGCGTCTGACGTCCAGTAAGCTTGCGCAGGTGCAGATTATGTGCACGATGTCCTCGCTTCCGTTGCTGCAAAGTTGACAGGTATGCTCTCCAGGTTTCCTTTTCCAAGAAGGTAGGTGAGGGCGAATCAGAAATATGCCCAGGGGATATCTTAGAAATTTCTCCTTCGCCGTTATGTTGAATCCTGCACTCAGGTGTGGTTGTGGTTTTGCAACTGTGTATTTGTTGAGAACAGGCCAACCATGTGACCTTTTTGCCAGTGATGCTTTGTCTTCAATTAGAGATGTTATTGTTGTGTCTTTCGTTACTACTTTTTTGAAGCTCAAGTGTGTTGCAGCTCCCATAGATTAGACAGGCCTAGTTTCAATAGGGAGTCTAGAAGGAACTCTTTGGCTGGTGAGTTTTCCCGAGATGACAGTTCAGCCCAGAGGTGTGAGTTCAGTGAGCCTTGCTCTGCTCCCCTGATCTTATGCCAACTTTTTATAAACGCCCCTCTTCTGGCCGTGGTCTGTTTCTGAAGTTCGAATTCTAGCCGTATTTGTGCTGGGGAAGTATAGTTGCAGAGGTGGAAGATTGTTCTATAAGTGCTGGTGATGATTTTATCCAGAATGATTGCATCCGTCCCTCACATTAGCTCGCTTACATAGGTCAGCAATGGGAATAACTTTGCCTGGAGGACCTGGACTAGAGGATCTAAGGTCAGGCCTGGTAGTTCTTTTTTTAGAGGCTTCATGGCTAGTGTTGTTGTGGTGCCTTTCCACCGAAAGGCCTCCATTTGGGGTTTGTAGGAGCCTTTGCTGTCTAGTAAGACTCCAATATATTTATACTCAGTTACTGGTTCTAGGCGATGCGCGTCCAGATACCAGTGCAGTATTTCTGTTTGGTATCATTTATTGCCATTGTTTTGTTTTGCTTAGGTTGATTTGTAGAGTATTCACTTGCGAGAAGTCTTGGGTAGTGTCCAGTAGATGCTGTAATCCGATTGGCGTTCTGCTTATTAAGACCAGGTCATCTGCGTAGATGAGATTAGAAAGAGTCATGCTTCCAAGTTTTGGGGCGTGTGATATGCATTTGTCCAGTGTTGCTGTTAGGTCAGCCATAAAGAGGTTAAACAGGGTGGGTGTTCAGACACACCCTTGTTTTAGCACTTTGGTCATGTTAATACGCCTGGAAAGGTGCGTCCCGGCTCTCAGCTTGATTTTGACCCAGGTGTCCTTGTGTAGTAAGATCAGCTGGTTTAAGAGGGCTGGTGGAATGTCCCATCTTTTTAGCTTCTGCCATAGCTTTGCATGGTCGACGTGATCGAATGCAGAGCTGCAGTCAATGAAGCATAGAAATTGCAGTTGCTTTGCTTCTTTAACTGCGTCAATCAGTAGTGATAGGGCCATGATGTTGGTGGGGGTTCCCGTTTGTTTGCAGAAGAAGGTCTGGTTTGTTGGTATGATGGATTTAGATGAAGCCCAGAATGTTAGTTCTTCCAAGATCACACCTGCGTAGTATTTAGCCTCATTATCGATCAGGGCGATAAGACGATAGTTTTTTGCGTTACCCATGTTGTCCTGTTTGTAGATGGGAGAAATTGTAGATCCCTTCTAGGATTCTGGGGTGGTTTCTTTTTCCAGTATCTCGTTGAAGACCGGTGCCAGAGTTTTGTTCCAGTACACTAGGTCTTGCTTGTACAGGATGGGTGGAATCCCGTTGGGCCCGGGGTGCCTTCTGGCCTCCCTTTGGCTATTTTGCCTCCTTATTTGCTGTGGTAAGATGCTGAGGGGTTCCTTCTAGCTGAATTGAAGTGCTTCGGAGCCCGCTTCTTCTTTTCCTGCATTAGGTTTGGTGTAGTTCTGTGTGAAGCCTGAGTGAGTAACGTCTCCTGGTGTGACACGGGTCGCTTCCTTGAACTCTTCCTCTTGATCCAGTCTGTTAAAATGATAATACAGAAATTTTGCCCAGTCTTCCTATGTGATGTAGGAGTTTATCCCTTGATGGGTTGGCTGCTGGAGTGTGTGAATTGTCCTCCAGAACCGAGTGGAGTTTTTGCTCTTGGAGTCATGGAACAACTTTGCCCACAATGATTCACTTTCTTCTCTCTTGTTGTCCCATTTTGTCCTTTTCAGGCTTGCCTTGAGTTTTTTCAATTCGCCCTGTAGGTTTGAGTTCTGAGGGTTCCTGCGCAGTTCCCTTAAGGTTTGGTTTGTAGAGCGTTTGAGTCTTCTGACCTGGGGTGTGATTATGTTTGCTGCAGATTTCCTTGCTATTGGCCTCTTTTTTGTTCCTACCTTGGTGGCAAATGTGTCCCTGAGGGTCTTAGTGAAATTCTCCCACATGGTTAAGGGGGTTGTTGCCGTATTGTAATCTTTTCGAAGGAGGATTTTAGCAAATTCAAAGAGCTTCTCTACCGAAGCAGAGCTGCACTTGATCCGCTTATAGTCGGTAGTGTATTCTGTGCTAATTCTTTTTATGACTGGATTTAAAAGTATCGCTGTTGCTTTAAAAGTGACTTCTTATGGTAGGTGGTCACTTTGTTAATTTTCTCCCAAGTGATAGGAGGAGATTTTGTGGAACAGGAGAAGTGTTGACGAATGTGTAGTCGAGGTGTGAGGTAGTTGTTGATGAGTGAAATGTGGGTGCTGGAGTGATATCCTTTAGGAAGCAGCCCTTCAGGGCCCACAGAATGAGATGTTCAAGTTTTCGTAGAGGGTAAATTGATGATCTGGTTTGTTTGTTTAAATGACTTGGGGCCTGATATGGAATATTCAATTCTTCTGTTAGGTCCCTTAGAAGGTCATCATCGCTTGTGGTGCCCATAAGGTGAAGATTAAAATCCCCTGCTGGTATGATGTTCTCAGTGCGTCCTTCCTCTGAGATTCTTGATAGTTCTTTAATCAGTTGTTTTCCACCCTTGAGTTTGTGCCTTGGGTGTAAGTGGATGTTTATGAGTATGTTCGGCCATTCTTCTTCATTGAAGGTAATTGTTGTCCTTACTGCATTTTGCTTGGAGCCAATATGATTGCCATTAATGGTTTGATGGTTCCTATTGTTGGTATTGAAGCATAAATTATCAGGCCGCCCGATCGGTGGCCGTATCTTGCCCACTTCCGTGCGGGGACTAGTTGGGACTTGAACCCCTGTAGGTCTATAGTTTGTTCCTCCCAGAATTCTTGGAGGAGTATGAGGTTGAAAGTCTGGCGGTAGTCTAAGAGCTGTGGGCCTTTTGGATTGTTGGCCAGGCCGTTGATGTTCCAAGTGCACATGCGGATCAGTCTGGGCCCTTTTGAAATAGAACTGGTGTGGAGGGTTGTCTGTCATTGTGTGTGGTCGACGTTGATTGTTCGCGTTAGATGACTCCAGTTGTTGCTGGCTGCTTCTGCCTTTGGCTCATTTGATTTGTGCCTCCCCTAGGGGATATTGTTTCTGGGTTTCTTCATGGGGGAGGTGCATCTTGCGCCTTTTAGTATTGAATTGGTGGTGTGTTAGTCCTGTGGCCGCCTTTTACAAGTATTTCCGATTAGCAAGGGGGTTGGGTAACCGGCTTTGTTGTAGGGAAATATCCTTATCCCCCATTGTCGAAACATGTTTGCTTCATTCATGACCTTGTTGGCTGTCTCATTTGTTGGCCAAGTAGTTCTGGCTGTCTCCAGGCCTTGCTGGTTGCCAACTTGGCAGAACTCAATTGATAATAGGTCGGTTGAGTGCAGGTTGTCAACGCTTTTGATTGTTTGGAGAAGTCGCAGTATATTACCCCTGTTTAGAATGTCTCCTCTCCCTCTTGATTGGTATTCGGGCAAGAATATTACGGTGTTGGTTGCTCTTTGGTCATTAGCTGTCTCGCACCCATAGTTGTGTCGATGTGAACTGTGTTGGCAGTTGAGAAGGAGGGTTAGGAGTGCGGAGGTCAGGAGGGTTGGTGGCTGACTCATTGCTGGTTGGGTTGCTACTAGTTTGAGGGGGCTCAGTTGGTCTCCTTTTCGTGGAGGCTCTGGGTGGGCCGAGTGTGGTGGTGGCCTGGTTTGCGATTGGCCCAATTGTTGTTGCCCAGGGAGTTAACCTGTAGGACTCAGTTGCTTCCACCCTAGTTTGTATGTTTGCTTCTTGCTTGGTTTGGGTCTGAATTGTTGTTGTGTTGGGGGATTGTGCGCATTCTGCATTAGTAATAACGTTTGTGGTGTTTAATTCTTGAGATCTTCTCCTGGCTGGCCTTCCAGGGGGGTTGTTTAGACCCTTGGCGTCTGGTGCCCCGGTGGCTGTCCTGCCTTCTTTACGTAGTGTAATGTTTAATGCATACAGTGGCATCTCCGGTGGCGTCCCTTCTCCAGTGGTGCCAGGTGATGGATGCTCTCCTTTAGGTCTGGCAGGGCCCCTAGAAAAGTGCCCATCCCAAAGTAGCCTGTGATCTCGTTCTTCTTGTTTCTACGTTTTCTTCTTTGTTTGCGGCGGGCTTGTGCGTTGTTAGGGGCTGAATTGCTGGTCTTTTCTTGAAGTGGAATGGGAGAGATGGATGTTTGTTCCACGTGGTGTGAGGTTGTGGGTATGTCCCTTTTGTTTTAGAGCCTATCAGGCCTGGTGTCCTGGCCGGCTGCACCTTCCCCCAGTTCATTGTTTGCATGGATGAGTAGGATGGTATTATTTGGTTTAGAGTTTGATTTTAGGTCTGTTAGTAGGCATCCCAGCATAGCTGGGAGGGTGGCTAATTTCTCCAAAATTGGTGCACATGTGCACTCGGTTTGTGCAGTTAGAGTTGCTTGGGCGGCTGATTGCCCTAGTTTTATCAGGCCATTGAGGTCTGCAAACTTCTCGTCTATGCCTGAGATGAAGTCTGCTAAAGTGTGAAGAACCGTAAGTTGCTTATCTGATTGGTATTGTAGGGTGGTCACTGAGAGCTGCATAGTATTGAGTAGGGTTGCCCAGATGGTATCTGTGTGCTGAGTTTTCTCTAACCTGTTTTCACTGGGTGGTGCTGCTTGGTTGGGGCCTGGGGTGGGCTTTAGAGTGTAAGAAGCAACCAGTTCCTCCCATTCCCGGGATGTGAGATATGACATATCGCAGTCTGTGCCTTGCGAATCTTCATTTTGTTGGTAGGAGGGGGAGTTGTTGGTAAAGTTGTACGCTGGTGGGAGGTATGTCATTGGAGCGGCAGTGACGGTGCATTTGTTGGCTGTAGAAGAGAGCTGTTTTTGGGTTGTGGAGTGTTGTCCGACCTCTGGTAGATATTTTTATTTGGGCGGTCTGCTTGAGCCATTGTTCTCTCCTGTGTTAGGGCACAGTATGTGATCCGGGGAGTGTCTGGACGTTGCTTCCTGTTCTTGTTGTGACTCGTTATGTTGGTGGGTGCCCCTGTAGGTCAGAATGCATCTTCTTGGGCTTTTTCCCGCTCCCAACTGCTTTGACAATGATGCCCCCTGGATCCCTATTAGCAACTGAGCCTCTGTTTCCGTGTGATGTTGTTATGTCCTAATCTGGTAAGTTGCCGTCCGCTGATCAGGCCCGCTGTTGCTGACATTATTGTATCTGCTTCCTGCTACCAGCTGTCTGCTATTGTAAAAGTTCTAAAGTTTAAAAAAAAAATTTAGCAGTGTTGTAGCTTTGGTGGTTTGGCAGTCTGGCAGTTTGGTTGTTTGGAAATTTTTTATTCTCAGTGTTTCCCCCCAATATCTTTTATGCCCTTGTGCCCCTGTGCAGGTTTTTTTTTCTTTTCCCAGGCCCCTTCTTCTTTGTGCAGGCCTGTTTGCCCCTCCCCCACACTGCTCCCCTGCCTGGGGAGAGTGAGGAGCCAGGGGTTAGGAGGTGAGGTGGAGTGCTTAGGGATTTGCAACAGGGTAGAGGCAAAAGGCAGAACTGGGATTGAATCTGCAGCTGCATATCCGCCATGGTGGCGGTGACCAGCGTGATCACAGTGCAGGGCCTCCGCTGGGGGCAGGCCGCACCAGTCTACCGCTGGCCGCTTCCGCTCTGCCTGGGGGTCTCCGTGGCTCTGAGCCTTACCTCCCGTGGTGTGCTCTCGCTGCTCCTCGTCCTCGCCCTTAGGTTCAAGCGGCGCTGGTGGTGAGCAGCAAGGATCAGTCGATCGAGCGAAAGCAGGAGGAGAGAACGGCAGAGAAGATGTGGGTGGTACGACGGTGGGGAAAGAGCAATCCTGTGCAGCTGCTCCTCGCTCCGCGTCCCTGCTGAGCTGGCGCTGCTAACACATGACTCGCCACAACGGAAGTGCTGTGTTGAAGAAGGGGGTGATTGTGGGTGCTGCACCCTAATGATGCGAATGTCAGAAGGGGTGTTATTAGTTCCCTAAGTCCTGCAATGGATTACCTGTTTTCATTATTAATGTATCTAATGTTATAGGACTGTTTGATCATTTATTGCCATCCTTAGTCCTTTTTAACTGATGATTTATGAGTTCGAATTTTTACTTCTATCTGTTGTCTTTTTGTAATATTGATGTATGAGTTCGAATAGTTAGGGTACTCATTCATTGTTTATTTCCATCGGACCTCTGTTGGTATTTTCAAATGCTTTTCTAAGGGGAGGAAAATTGTTGTACCCTATTTGTTGCTATGCATCCTCTCCCTAGTTCCCAGTTCCTTGCTGCTCAGCCACTGTGAGTGTGATGTGGTGGAATGTTAATGAGTGCCTGGTTGGTATGAATGTTAGTTGGAGAGACTGGGCTGAGCATCAAGGATGCTGCTCCTGGTGGGAGCCATCTTACTTATAACCGGTAACTAAGACTTATCTCATTCAATAAACCTATATCTTATAACGTACTTGACTGGCTACCGACTTCTTGCCTACAAGAGAATACTTTTGTTTACAACACTACTCTTGGAATCTAAAGGCACCTGTAGAAAAGTGCCTCTTTTAACATGGTTTGCCCTCCACTTTTCACTTGATGTCCGAGCGCACAGGGTCCCTGCTAACCAGGTTCCCAGTGCCAGATCTCCTTTGCCTAAAACTGTACCACGTTTGGCACAACCGCTATTCCCCTGTAAACCCCTATTAAATGGTACGCGTGGTACCCAGGGCCTGAGGACAGAGGAGGTTCCCCTAGGGAGCACTCACCCAGACCATGCGATGCTGCTACCCCAGGCTGTGTGTCCAAGTGCAGGACCAACCGAAGAGTCAACGTGGCACACAGCCACGTGTGCCATGGCAACCCCGCACTGCCTAAGATATAGGTAAGCCACCCCTACTGCATGCCTTTAGCCCTAAGGAAGGGTGCACTATATCCTATGTGAGAGCCTATAAGCATGAACAGATGTGCCCCTATGATATCTAGTCCATTCTGCGCGTCTTAAGTGAACAGGGAAGCCATAAAGAGTACATGGGCTGGTTACTCATCAACACGAGTTTCCTAGCTCAATGATGGCTTCACTGAGTTCTAAGATGTTTAGTACCAAACATCTTGTCTTAATAAAATCCTTGCTGATGCCAGTGTGGGATTTATTAAGAAATTCACACAGGATACCCTTTTAAAGGCTCCCCTGGAACCTTACCAACCACTGGTGTTGTCCCTGTCTAGTTTTAGTCAGCCTACCATCACCAGACATGTTTCTGGATGCCTGGGTAGAGAGCCAGCGCTCTCTGAATCCAGAGACAAAGCCTGCTCTGGGCGGGTGTGGTCACACCTTCCCCCTGCAGGATCTGCTTTGGCAGAAGTGTGAATTTCAAAGGCCATGCTGCCTTTGAACCCTGCCCCAAGCCACCGCTGTTAGAAGCAGATGGCAACCCCCCAGTCCTGCCCCACTTTCGGTGGGAGGACTGGTGGGAAAATTGGGTAAAGAAGGAGTTGGGTCTACCTTTACCCTGCACCACCCCTGTGGGGCAGGTGAGGTAGACCCCACTTTTCACTATCCGCCATCTTGAGGATGGGGATAGTAGCCATTTAGGAATGGGGATGCCCACTCCACACATGGGGTGAGCATCAAGAGGGTGTAGACACCCTACAGGTAGGTAGCCCATTGGCTACTACCTGCCCCCCTAAAAACGCCCCTAAATTCAGTATTGAGGTTGCACCACGAGAATCTGACTTCAGATTCGATGGACACAAGAAGACGATGGAAGAAGACCGCTGCGGTTCAAGAACTGAGACCTGATGCAGAAGAAATAGGCACAAACCCCCTCACTGCTAAGGACTCGACAATTGCAACCTGCTGTCTCTCCTGAAACCTGTGAGGCCTCCAAGAAACCTCAGAGCCCTCCAGATTTCTGCAAATTGCCAAGAACCTCCATTTGGGCTAGAGGCTCTAGTCCCCGGCGTCCGCTGGTAAAGAAACCACCATGGGTGAGGACCGGCACCCTATGTGTCGACAAGACACACCACCAAAAGAAACCTTGCAGCTTCCCAGGCTTGTTGGTTCTCCACTCTGGTAGAATCAACCCATGCACGCCTCCATCAACTCGAGGGATCCTCTCAGCACAGCAACCAATGCTGGAACCAGCCCTGCTCCTGAGAGCCGGTACCCTCTTGCCAGTGGCATTGATGGTGTAAAGCGGCAACCTTGGCATGGCCGTCTCCTCCGGGGAAGTCTGCCCTGCATCACACCGGTGATCTCTGAAATCAGCACCCTTGACCTCCGGTACTTCCAATCCAGGTCCAGCCCAATTGCCTGTGGTACCCAAGTCCTGGGACCCCAAAATCCATCAGCCTTCTGGCCAAGATCACCTCTGAATCAAAAAAGGGGAGCTTCTGTTCCTGAGAAAGGAGAACAAGTGTTACTAACAAGATCGCCTCTGACCTTCCAGGGGACTGTGGTCATCTGATACTCTGTTGCCGAGTCCTTCTTCCAGTGACTATAATGGTAACTGCGTTGGTGAACCTTCTCTACTAAGATTCCACACCACCCTCCAGAAACAGCGATCACTAGGTTGGCGGTATTTCGAATCCATTGACTTCCAGTGATCTGTTGTCGGCGACAGCCATGGTAACTGTGTTGGCGGTCTACCGAAATCCATTCGAGCCATACACCTCCATTGCTTTTTCTGACAACCGCGATGGTAAATATTGGACGGTATCGACCGCCGAGTGCCTAGATACTGAAAATACTGCATACTTTGAACTGCATTGCATTTCCTTCATGTAACCCAAGAATACAAAGTATTTATTCAAGCATTGAAACTGTACAAAGTATATTTCTGATTTGAAGTCTTGCTTTTCAAAACACATATAAAGATTCTTGTTACTTTATACAAAATTGTTCTCGGATTTTTTCTTGAGTGTGTGTCTTATGTATTGACTCTGTGAGTACAACAAATGCTTTACACAGCCCTCTGATAAGCCTAACTGCTCACCCACACTGCCACAAAAGGAGAGTTGGTATTAACTAATTGGTTCCTATATCTTCCTCTGGGGATATCTCGCACTCTCTACATAGTGTACTTCATTTGAGTACTCTGTACAGAGAGGCGGTATGTTACAGCACCTTTATGATCTAGACTCTCCTCAACAACAGTGTGCATCACCAACAAAGATTTCCATATGAAAAACCCTGAGCACTTGACATAGAAACTAAAAACCTCCGCTGATATTAGGGAACTGAGGCAGAAATCTGCTCTATTAGCTGAAACCCTAGAGTTAAGAAAAAGGAAAACCCTAAAGCGTTCTTTCTAGGTTGATGCACCAACAATCAATTAATCAGGACACCCGATAGGGTATCCAAGTGCTTGCAGACCCCGGAGGCTTATTTGAACAGCCAGGTCTTGAAGGCCATTCGGAATACCGGAAGTGAGGTGATAGCCCGGAGGTGCGTGGGAAGGGCGTTCCAGGTCTTTGCTGCGATATGGGAGAAGGAGCGTACTCCACTTCAGCTTCGGTAGATGCAAGGAGTATAGGCAAGTAAAAGGGAGGCGGATCATAGTTTTCTTGACTATATGGAATGCTCTCCTGACACACATAAAGCTTTCCTCCATCACTCAACATTTTACGTTTTATACTTATTTTATTGGGTTTTCTTGTAGAGTGAAAACAGTTCTAATAACAAACATTAGCACATTCTCATTTGTAGGAAAGTGGAGTTCTGTTGCAGTAACCCTCCCCACTTTTTGTAAGATTTCTGATGCACTTTGACTGAATGTGCCCTGGGTCCTTGCCAATCAGGTTCCCAGGGCCTGTGTTCTTTCCCAAAACTGTACCTTTATTTCCACAATTGGCACACCTCTGGCCCACATGTAAGTCCCTTGTAAAAGGTACCACTGGTACCAAGGACCTTGTGACCAGAGATGGTCTCTAAGGGCTTCAGCATGTACTGTGCCACCCTCAGAGACCCCTCACCTAAAACATACACACTGCCATTGCAGACTGTGTGTTTTGGTGCAGACAAAACTGAAGAGTTGACATAGCACACATCTCTGTGTGCCATGTCCACAAACACTGCCTGTGGCATAGGTAAGTCACCCCTAAGGCAGGGTTTTCTATACCATAGGTGAGGGCATAGCTGCATAAGCAATATGCCCCTGAAGTGACTACGTGCATTCTAAGACTTTGTACGTGCAGTGAAGCCATATTGAGTACATGGGCTGGGAGTTTGTCTATTACGAACTCTCCAGCTCCATGATGGCTTTACTGAAGGCTAAAATGTTTGGTACCAAACTTCTCAGCACAATAAACCCACACAGATGCCAGTGTTGGATTTATTGGAAAATACACTCAGAGGGCATCTAAGAGATGCCCCTTGAAAAATGACCAACACACTAGGGTACAGCTGACTGATCTGCACCAGCCTGCCACGCACAGACATGTTTCTGACCCTGAAGGAAGTGGCCTGTTTAGGGTCACCCGGGTCACTCGCGACCACCTATCATGGTTCAAAATGGCGGCCAAACATAAAATGGTGCTGCAAATGCTAACTTACATAGAATAATGCACAAGCGAAGATACCGAAAACATTTTCATTACAACAGACCCTCCTTTTAACATGAGCTAACTATTTTCAGGAAATAATCAAAGAAAATATAACATGTTCATGGACAAAGGAACATCAGTATTCAGAACAATCCATATATTCAGTGTCAGGAATAGAGGCTGTAAGGAAAGATGCAGTCTCAAAAATACCTTCATCAATCTGCATCAAATCATCAATATCCTTTTGTATCATAATTGCGACATTAGTATCATGAATTGACATTTTCTGTTTGTGAGTGAGGATACTGACACAATAGGAACAACAAGCCGGGAGACATTGTATGCAGAGGCAACATGTGAAGAAGATACCGGCAACCACAGCCAAGAAAGTGAGGATCTTCCAACCCCAAGATGTGAGTGTGTTCCAAAACCACCCCGATAGTGTCCAAGTACCTGTTTCCTGGTGTATGTCAGATGAGAGTCTATGTAATTTTTGTATAGCTGCACACACATTGGGGGCGTTATCAGGTATGTAAACACAACAGCTGCTGCCAATGACACGACAGGCCCCTATCTGCAAGTATGACGTCTAGCACCATCCGGTCCTGCAAAGTAACTAATCTCGTAGCCTGGAGCTCAGCAGTGATATTTGTCATTATCCCAGCAGTTGTATTGATAACCCCCTCAACAACTCTTGTTAACTGACGAATTTGAAGCTATTAGCCATGGGGCCCCAGAAAGGTAGTAGGCCCTTTATAGCGTCCCCAAATTGCTGTGCAGTGGTGTCTGTTTGATCTATATCCTTTGTGTCAACAACCCTTTTAACTCGAGTTTGGAAGGTACTTCTACATTGCAGCTGATGATTTTTATGATAAGTAGACGGTGCAACATATACAGGGGGAAGAAGGAAGGAGAGATAACATGTACCTGACCATCCCCTCGAGAGCCAGACGTGAGCTTGTGACTCACAAACAAAATAGACATTATGGGGCAGGATCAAAGGCTGACTATTAGTCGTATTCAGCTTGTAGGTGAAATTACATTTACTCTCCCCCACCTTTATCTCCCCAGTCCCCTGGACACAAAAATTAGCTGTCGTATTGACCACTGACACAGGTATCAGCTTATCTTTGGTAATAGTTCGAGCTTGGGAGGATTGAAAGTACTCAGATGTGTTAAACCATTGGAAATCAGCCATTTCCATTCGAAACCAAACATTGTTCTTCACTTTACGGTACGTGTTCACACATGACTTTGAGGACAGAGTCCCTAGAGTCCCTTGTCCTGCCGGTCCTATGGGAGTAAACCCTTGATAGAAGCGTACATATTCATGCACAGTATGAGAATCAGTGGATGTCATACCCAAAGTAGAAAGGTGAAATTGGAAGTACACCAGTTGAAACAATTTGTACCAACACTCACAGCTACCGATATACGACAGTGGCATGGACAACATATTGTCGCTCTTATGAGTGACCGAAGGGAGCAACCCACAAACCCAACAATTAGTTGTATTGGACACATTATGAGCATGATGCAACATTTGCATAAATACATTGTCAATGTAAGACAGTCTATGAGCTTATTTGTGGGGGGCTAGGGTAACAAAAATGTGCTCAGGGGGAGTGGTAGTAGTACCTACCAAGGAATGTACAGGAAATTTCTCCTCTAGAAACCAAGGTATTCCAAATATTGTTGCTAGTGCAATCACAACAATTATTATGCAGACTATTTCACTCTTTGTTGACCAAGCCCTCATTGAAAGCGGTGGTGCAAATGGCTGTTCCTCCTCAGCAATAGGCCGACCAAATGGATGCATGATTAGGCAAGGAGAGAAATGCAACAAAAAAGATCGTAAAGGTAAGTGTTCCCAGTGTCCGTCAGAGCCTCACTGGTACAGGCTCCTATTGTTCATCAATACGTTGGCGCTCTTGAGCACCGGCGGTGGAGCTTGCTCTGTCCTAAGCTCTTGATGTATCCCACATCGATCAGGATAAAGTACCCCAAAGGGATACCTTTTGAGCTATCCTGTCCAATGTTCAAATCAGTGCACAAGTCTCACATCACCCTAAACTAATTCCGTTGGTACTATAGCAAAGTACACCTGACTTACACAGTCCATCCCTATCTAATCTGACTTCTCCTTTTGTGCACCGTTCCTCAACCGAGGACGCAAATTGTACCTGGTAGCCCCAGGCACAGTTGGATCAACAAATAGCGGCTCCTTAATGACTCGTATCTCTGGAGAAACCGCTGCATTCAATACTTCATAATTTTCCTCATCTGTTTTGGTCCTGGTCAGCCTCGCACCACTAAAAGGAACGAACTGGGGTACCAGCTCGCATTCGGAGTCCCCGACTCCCTCCTTCACCCATTCGTCATAGGGCAGAGGTATAGGGACCTTGCAGCAATGACTGGCATGTACCCAGTTCTTCCGGCCGGCGACCTTCACACTGGTGCGCATAGATAGAAGGACCTGTTCTGGTCCCTTCCAGCGCAGCTCCATACTCTTCTTCCGCTGGTAATTTCTAATGAGCACATATTTGCCAGGCTGGATATCATATCTGAGCCCCTCTGGTATAGCTGGCAGGGCCTCTCAGACCTGTTGGTGAATAGAACGCAAACTTTCAGTTAACTGGCAAAGGTAATCTATTAACAGCAGGTACTCAATATCGGAAAACCTAAGAGGGCGCGGGACGCCCCAGACATTTGCCGGGCGTCCAAACATGACCTTGTACAGTGACAATTCTGTCCTAGAATGTGCCGTTGTTCTTATTGACAAAAGTGATAATGGTATAGCATCTGGCCACTGTAACCCTGTGGTCTCCTGAATTTTCGCCAGTTTGAGGTTGAGAGTACCATTGTACTTCTCAACCAAACCTGCTGACTGTGGATGATTAGCAGCATGACATTTTTGCTTGATACTCAAGCCATCACAAATTAGCTGGTTGACCTTAGCATTAAAATGACTTCCGTTATCACTCCAGATCAAACGGGGCAAACCGAAATGAGGAAAGAACTCCTTCAGGAGTACCTTTTGCAGTCGTAACGGCTGTATTGTCTTTAGTGGGGTAAGCCTTAACCCATTTACTGAACGCACAAACAACCACTAAAACATACTTCAAATTATTGCATCTATCAAGTTCTATGTAGTCCATCTGAAGGACTTCAAAAGGAAAAGTGGGTGGTGCAAAATTACCGGGTGGTGTAGGGGTACCATTTCCAGGATTGTGCATCATGCATACCATACAATATTTTACTAAATGCTCAGCTGTTTTTGAAATGTTGTCATTCTGCCACACAGGGTCTAACAACTTGCAAATACCCTTAGCACTAATATGAGCTGGGCCATGACCCATTGTGACTACAGGAAGAACATATGCGTCTGGTAACATCCATCTCTGCTTTCCTGACTTATCAATCCAACATCCCTCATCATTCAATTGTGCTGTACTTTCTTGCCATATTGCTAATTCTTCTATTGTAGCCTCACTTTGTATCTCTTTCACGTTCTCAAGCGTATCTTCAAACATAGTAGCTTCAGGCACCCACCTAGCGGGACCTGCTAGAAACATTCTCTTCATTTTAGTCCATGCCATTTCCTTAGCTGTCTGGTCAGCAAAAGCATTTCCCCTACCCACATCATCAGTAATTTTCCTATGGGCGCTACACTTCACTATTGCCAACGTCTTAGGGAGTGTCAAAGCAGACAAAAGCCTCAATATAAGGTGACCATTTTGGATCTTTGTACCATGGAAAGTAAGGAACCCTCTCTCAGCCCAGAGTCGCCCAAAATTGTGCGCGACTCCGAAGGCATACTGGCTGTCAGTATAAATATTGACAACCTGTTCCTCGCTCAATTCACAAGCTCGAATAAGGGCGGCTAACTCAGCTGGTTGGGCTGACTGATAAGAGACTCATGATGTCTCTACAACTGTACGCAATGTGGTGATGGCATAAGCAGCAGTTGTAGTGCCATCTGGTAGTTTGAAACAAGAGCCATCGACATATAGTTCCCCGTGTGGGTCAGATAAGGGAACATCAGTCAAGTCTACCCGTCCTTTCGTCTCTTCTTCCGTCTGGAAGATACAATCATGTTTCTCAATTTCATCATTTTCAGAAGGGAGGGGCAGTAACGTGGCTGGATTCAGAGTGGCACATCTTTTGATCGTGATGTGTTTGGCGAACAATGTTAGTTCATAACCGGTCAGACGTGCATGGGTGAGGTGCTGTGCCTTAGTCTTATTCAAAAGTGTATCCACAGCATGAGGTACCATGACTGTGAGATCAGTATCAAGCACAAGTCCAGCTGATTGTCGAATCGAGACAGCCACAGCCGTGACCGCTCTTAGACAGCTCGGGAGGGCTCTTGCGACAGGGTCAAGAACAGCAGAGAAATAAGCACACGGCCGTTGCTTATCTCCAAATTTTGTGTTAAAACAGAAAGCGCACAATCAGCCGTCTCGTGGACATACAATACAAACGGTTTGCCATAGTTAGGTGTACCAAGCACAGGAGCTGAACAAAGCGCAGCCTTCAATTGCTCAAAAGACTACTGACATTCAGGCGTCCAAGGCAAGGGCTCTGCACATCTTTAGTGGTTAGTGCCAGCAAGGGTTTGGTTAGTAGGGAGTAGTTAGGTATCCACTGCCGACAGTAGGAAGTGATACCTATAAAAGCGCGCACATCTTTCTGAGTCTGTGGGATGGGCATTTTAACAATGGTACTGATGCGCTCAGGAGTAAATCTCCTACCCTCCTTCGACAGTAGGTGACCTAAATATGTGACCTCCTGTCGACAATACTGAAATTTGGAAAGGGACACTTTATGTCCGTGCTGCGCTAAATGCAACAATAATTTGACTGTACTATCCCTACAACTTTGTTCTGTGTCAGAAGCGATAAGGAGATCATCAACGTACTGGAGCAACACATTACATGTATGAAGCAAAAGGGAATCCAATTGGGCCTTTAAAGCTTGACTATAGATACTTGGACTCTCAGTATAGCCCTGAGGAGCTCGACAGAATCTAAAGCTTCTGCCAGCTAGTGTAAAACCGTACAAATACCTGCTGTCTGGATGGATAGGAACACTGAAGAATGCATTGTTCAAGTCAATGACAGAAAAGAATTTGGCAGTGAAAGGAATCATTGTCAAAAGAGTAGTAATGTCAGGAACCACAGGAAACTGGGGAACTACTATTTTATTAACTTTGCGCAAATCAATCACAAAACGATAAACATCTTTATGATCATCAGAAGACCCAAAGGCGTCCTTTTAAGAATGGGAAGAATAGGACTATTGCAAATATTAGCAGTCGTCTCCTCAACCACACCTTTCTCAATCAAATCCTGTACAATTTGCAATAAGGCTCGCTCACCTGCCTGCGGGATTTTGTACAGAGGGATACGAGGCAAAATAGCATTGTATTTAACTTGGATCGAAACAGGCGGTATCGGCAACAGTCCCACATCTGTGTCACCTTTTGCCCACAAAGTGGGTGGCACATCTTTAAATTCAACAGGAAGGGACGCATCTTTGGACAGACACTGTTTAGCTCATACCACATCCAGACCTATTGCCATGTAAACACCTGCTGGAGAGCAATAAATCGTAGCATGCAATTTCTTCAACAAATCGAAATCCATCAAATTTTCTCCACAATTAGATGTCAATAAGAATGGTGAAATCACAGGGAAAGGACCAATAGTCAATGCAAGAGGTTTTGAAATGAGGCTTACAACTGGTACACCAGAGAAACCTACCGAAACATTATTATGGCCAGACAGAGCCACACCAGGGACCAAAGAACGAGCAATAGAACTGTTCGTTGCACCTGCATCCACCAAAAATTCCTTAGCCGAGCCATGCAAATCTGCAATAATGTAAGGACCGCGCTGATCTACAGGTATCATAACTGGTCCCTTACTCTGTCCTTGGCTGTCCTAGCTACAAGACATTCCTGTTACCTTATCTGTGTCATAATCATCATGATAGTACTGTCCGCCCGAGGGTCATCAAAGTAATTATTAGCAGAACAACCCTGAGAGGCCGCAGCATGCTGAGCCCTGTCCGCCCCACCAGCTCCACGACCCCGTCCACGAGAACCTCGTCCTCTAGGGACCGCCACCTTCTGTAACAACACAGGACACTCGCTACGCCAGTGTCCCTCCTCCTTACAATATGCACACTGATTCGGCCCTAAAGGCGTAGTGTTTGGCTGCCTGCTAGTGCGTGGAAACTGTTGAGCCAAACCACCACGTCTTCTACCATTCCCTCTAGAAGCCTGCTGCAACAATACCTTTGTCTTCAAATCCTTGTGCTTCTTCTCTGTCCTCTCCTTGTCCTCATTTTCCCTGTGCTCATAATACTGCGCCATATTCAAAATAACAGAAGGGGAAGAGGTGGACCAAGTGCTTTCGGAAGCCTGCAATCGAGTCGCGATCTCCGGAAGCAAATTTGAAACAAATCTATTAACAAACAACCGGACACCTTCCTCAATCGACAAATCCTGCCCACTATAATCCAGAAACACATCTTCAAACTGTGTGAAAAAATCAGACACACTATCATCTTTCTTCTGGCGACAAGCTGATAATTTATCCCAATCAACCTTCCTCAGTGGAATAAGAGAATGCATATATGTGATAATGCAACCTGGCAAAGCAAGTATCTCTGCCTTAGGCTTATCACCAGGCTTCCTTTCCTGATCCCATACTTTAATTTGGTCCCATGTACCACCCAGTTCCGCAACATGATCTTGCGGGAGTACTTGCCTCCAAATATCAACCGGAACCAATAAACCAAAGAACATTTCAATATCTGGAAGTGTCATTACAGTTGAAGAGGCAGCCTCAGTCAATTCTTTATAGTAAGCAGTAGGATTTTTCCTAGGGTCGGGTAATAGGGTCTTAAGAGACAATACTTCACTTCTTTTCCACTGAGTGTAAACCCATTGCTCCTGAAACCTGGCCGCCACTGCCACTCGCGTAACATTCCAACGACCTTCTGTTACTTCGGGTATCTCGGGGTGATATATAGGATGAACCTCTCTCATCGGAAACTGAGATACTCTAGTGGGGCTCTTCTCAAGTAGCCTTCCCCTATAAACAATCAATGTCGCAACGCTACCAAAAACTTGACCAGGCTCCATATTAGTAACATATACACGGTCTTTAATATCAAATAAAATCTGTGGTGCTGCATCTTTGAAACACTGCTCCCAAAGGCTAATCAGAGTAGCAGACATATGCTTAAGGGCATGCTGTTGTACACAGGGCTCATACTCTTTCATCACATTCCAGACATCTTCCATGCTGTAAATGGGGTTTCGGGCCCACTGCGCAGCCTGGTTAGCCACTACTGTTTTCTCTGCATCTCCCACTTCAGATCGCACATACGGACCCATGCGTTCTTTAAACCTTGCCCAATCTGCGTCTCCAAACCCGCGCACAGGTGTCCCATCACTCAGGGAAACCGGAGGATGAAAAATCAGGGAAGGAGAGGCAACCGGAGTGACAGGTACCAACAATGCTGAGGGCTGCGTCACAGGAGAAAAAGCTGGCAAGAAAGATGCTGAAACAATGGGTGTGAGGGTGGTGCTAACAGTCACAGTTGCTGCGGACAGCAAGGAAACAGAAGGAATAGGAAGAAGAGAAGGAGCCGATGCCACGGCCGACAAAAAGGCAGCAGTAGATACAGGAACAGAGACAGAGGAAGCAGCAGTAACAGGCGGCTGTGAAGACGATGGAACAGGGGGATATATCTTTTGTGGGGGTGGGGGTCTATTATCTAAGAACTCCTCCACGAAAGTATCATTTTCTTCCTGGGCCACATAAGATTTATCAATATGTAACCGAAACCTCCTATCTTCACGTTCAATCCCTATCTCTTGTTTCTCTCTATCATGTGCTACAGCTTTCTAAACAAATGTTTGCATTCTCCCCTTTAGTGCCTCCTTTTCCATCTTTAATCGTCTCTGTTTAGCCTCCTTCTGCCACATTCGAAGAGAATCAAACATAGACTGCCCACTTCGTTTCGCAAACAATTTTTCCTGTAAAAAAATGTTGTTTGTTCATCAAAAGTGCCCGTCAACGGCCACTGCAACTCGGCATTGTCCTTCGTATATTTGTGCCATAATGTGCTAAACATAATAGGGCCAATACCATGTTTCACAAACATATCAAAATTAGGAGTGCCTTCTGGAGGCGCCGGCTGAGCTTTTTCCAATCGAGCATCTGCAGAACAACAATGACAACAAGAAACCAAGAATCGACTGACCCCAGGCATTTTCAAAAAGGACCCAAATTTGTTATTTTGCCTGGCAAAGCAATTGCAAGTGCTTTGATCCCAAAGACGGTCCTCAGACCGTATCAAATACAAACCAAAATGGTACCTATCCACAAAGAACCAAAACAAACTCACCTGCATATGCAGGTCAAACGAATTTATTCTCCACAGCCAACTCTTCAGACCAAACGGTCAGATCCAAGGGTTTCGCCGTTCAGGACTCCAGTCAGGATGACCACTGGGCGAGGCACCATCCGGCGGGACAGAAGGGGCAGCTGCGAGTACAGGAACTCTCTCATGCAGGGATCCCGGATCCGTCCGTCCGACCCCCCGATGGCCCCGACCTCCCCACCCGTCCGCTGGAGGGGATGGGTCACCCACCCGAAGGAGTCCCTGTTCGGGCCCAAACTGAAGGAAGTGGCCCGTTTAGGGTCACTCTGGTCACTCGCGACCACCTCTCAGCCTTCCATACCAAATGAAGAGTCGATCAGACAGTAGAGAATACAAACCAATATATGTTTATTCAGGTACACTCGAGCGGAGCCCGGTCTGCCCAGTCTCTTAGGAGTGCTGCAGAGTGACTGACATCAGCAAACATGGAGATACATTATGTACAATTCAGGACCAATGAAGGCACGCCCATGATGGAATTATCCAGGCAGGTGCAGCTAAACAAAGAAGTACAGTAGGATAGGTTTCAACTCTGAGGCTAGGCACACACTATCTCCAACCCAAGGTCACTCTGTCCGTGTCCGCCACTAGACTGGTGGGAGAAGGCCTCTATCTAGTGGGAAAGGTATGCGCTAATAAGAACAGTGTATTCATTAGCAAAGCAAGGCCTTGGAGAAATGAAACTCACCAGAAACCATTTTTCAGAGGGACAGACGTTAGTTTCGATCATGGTTGAAAATGGTGGCCAAACATAAAATGGTGCCGCCAATGCTAACTTACATAGAATAATGCACAAGCGAAGATACTGAAAACATTTTCAGTACAACAACCCCCTGAGGTGAGAGTCCTTGTGCTCTCGTGGGTCAGGAACAAAGCCTGCTTGGGTGGAGGTGCTTCACACCTACCCCAAGCAGGAACAGCATTCAGGGCGGTGAGCCTCAAAGGTTTCCTACCCTTTGTAATACTAGCCAGGGTTTCTCCAACCAGTGGAGATGCCTGCTCCCCTGACCGAGCCCCACTTTTGATGGCAAGGTCGACGGGAAAATTAGTAGTTGGGAGAGGTGTGTCCCTTCTCAGCCAGTACCACCCCTCAGGCATCCAGAGCTGAAGTGATCCCCATCCTTAGGAAATCCTCCATCTTGAATGGAAGGATTTTAACCAATCAGGTAAGAGGATGCCCCCTCCTCAAAGGGAGGGGACATACAAAGGGTGTAGTCACACGAAAGGCAAAGTAGCCCATTGGCTACTACCTGCCAGAACCTGTAACACCCCTAAATTCAGTATTTAGGAGCACCTCTGAACCTTGATCCTCAGGCTCCTGCGACCTAGTAAGAAAAGGATGAAGAAGACGCCGTGCAGCCGAGCTTGAAGATAACAACTGATTTGGCCCCAGCCCTACAATCCTGTCTCCTGCTTAAAGACCCTGCAAATCTAAAGATATGTTTGTGGCAGGACAGAAGATTGGGGTAACCAAGAGGTTCTCATATTTGGGAATCCTTTTTGCTCATAATGATACGTGGGCACAAACTGTAGCAGCGAAAAAATTGGTACTCCTAAGAACAACATCTGCCCTTACTAATTTTGCCAGGAAACTGGGAAAAAGGCCACCTGAGGAGCTTATTCAAATCTATAAGGCAAAGTGTGTCTCTTCAGCAGTGTATGGTGCAGGGGTTTGGGGGTTTACTGATTTGCTGCCCATTCAACGTATTGAAAATCATTTTCTCAGGTACATTTTATCTGTTCCCAACAGTACATCATCATGTATATGTCACGCGGAGCTGGGACTTCCCTTCATCTCTGATATAATAAAGCTTGAGCCAGTGCTTTTATGGCACAGGCTCTGGATTAAAGATGAGGCAAAATTAAACAGAGATATTTTACTAGATATTTTGAAATTAGAAGGAGTCTTAAAGATCCCATGGATAAGGTACGTTCGCAACTTCTTACAAGATCTTGGCCATATAGACTGTTTCAATAACTCTTGTACTATTGGGACAATAACAAGAGAAGAATTATGAAAGGAGGGCCTCTTGTTGCTGGACTCTATTAGAATGTCCTCCGAGATTCTGAAACCAACAGTCCTGCACCATCAGTTGATTTTATCCGCTTTTAGCCTTCAACCTTACTTGACTTTTGTACCTGGAGTATATGATAGGATTTTATTAACCAGATTTAGGTTGGGGGTATTTCATAGACTAGTCACTTTACCCACAATGAATGACTGGACTCGTAACCTTCGACCTTGCCCCTGTGACAATAATTCCAGCCAATCTACGATACATGTGGTTTTCTTTTGTAGATTCTATACCCATGTAAGGAAAATGTATTTAGTACCAGTTTTAAAATTGTTTGGGCTTCGCCAATGTCGACCTGCTCTTCTTGCACTGCAACACTTAGATAATGAGCATAGTGTTTTTAGAATTGTAATCTTTCTGAAGGAAGTTCTGAGTCAAAGGAAAAGTATGCTTATTTAATCGATTCTAATCGGACGAAGGCTTCAATTTAATACTGTTTCTTAAACTTTGTAATATACTAGAGATCATGTGTACATCTGTAGGATACTTTTTAACTCATGTACTGTCTGATATGTTTCTTAATGTTTTTTAATTCAATACTGTTTCTTTTAACCTTGTAACATACCAGAGATTATGTGTACATATGTAGGATATTATTTAATTTATGTACTCGTTGATATGTTTTTAATGTTTTCTTATGTGCTTTTATGATTGTCTGATATAGCAATCGAATAAAGCTTTTTTTGACTTGACTTGACTGACCCTGCAATGAAGATGACGCCTGTCCAGTGGCTAGCGACTTGCAGAACCTGAAGAAGACTGCCCCCCCTTCAACAAAGACCAGATCTCCCAAGGACAGTGGCCCTGTCCAGAAGAATCCAACTACAAGGACTCCGGGTCCAGCTGGAACTGCGATCCCTACCCACTCTGCACCTAACGCCTATGGCCCAAGTCTGAGTGGCGCACCTGTCCAGTAAAGTCTCTCCAGCAATCCTGACCTTGAATCCTGCGTTGGCTGACCTCTGCTGGACTCCACAAAGACGCCTACAGCCTCATCTCGAAGGGTTCCCCGGACCACGACCGGCTCCGGTGAAAGAAATCTGATCCCAAAGGGCACCCCTGCATTCTAAGCCTCCCGACTTTGAGGCGCCCAGCTGATGGGACCTGAGCCTCAAATCTAACTCCCAACTTAACTGCCCAGCCGGTGGTCACCTTCATCCAGCCTCCTGGACCGAGCCTGCAGCCTTTTTGTGCGACCGAGATTCCCCATTGAAAAGCATTGGGCGCCTGATGCTGATTTGCACCCTGCACCCGGCTGCCCCTGTGCCGCTGGTGGTGTAAGTTTGATGCTGCCTTGTGCCCCTGTCCTTGCTTTAATCCCCGGGCCTGTGCCCTGAAACCACGGGTACCTACTTGCAATCTGCACATTGTTCGGTGCCCCCAGTCTCTAATGACTAACATTGGGCTCAGTGACATCTGCACCCGGCCGCCCCAGTACCGCTGGTGGTGCAGTATCTACCTTAAACTGAACCTTGTCCAGTGTTGGTCTAAACCCCTAATTCAGGGAGAGTACGTTGTGTACTTACCTGTGAATGCATATGACTGTTTTCCTTCAATAGGATTGCATTGCATTTCTCCTACTGCATTTAAACTGTCTAGCTTTTACAACTGCTAAGTTCTACTGTTTCTGATTGATGATACAAAAGTATTTCTATTACTGTAAAGCATTTCTACTGCCTTGCAAAACAATTCCTAATGCATCTTGAAAAGTATTATTGCTATTCTTGAAACTGTTACTTACCTGCAACTGAGTTCCTCTTGGTTCTAAAATAAAATAAAGTACTAAAATCTTTATACAAAACAATTGGTCTTGGATTCAGTCTTTGAGTGTGTGTAATCATTTCTTGCCTGAGTGTGTACAACAAATGCTTAACACAGCCCTCTGATAAGCCTAACTGCTCGACCACACTATCACAAATACAGCTTTTAGTATTATCTACTTAAACCTCTGTAAGCCTCTGGGGATCCCCTGGACTCTGTGCACACTGAAACTTACTTTGATATACAGACCCGGCTTCCTACATCATTGATGTGGTACATCTGGTTTTTTGTCAAGTTGTGCATTTATTGACATCGTCTTGGCAGGTGGAAAGTATGTAGTGCAACAGAACACCAACTATCCCTCAAATTCTCCCTCCCACAGCCTTCCCAACTCTCCCCCCCCTGATTCACTAAAAAAGTATTTTAACATGTAGCTGTGTCTTGTCACTTCAATTCCTATATGGTAAGTCATGAGTGCGTGCCAAACAGGATATGTGTCTTTCCATCAGCTGTAGTAATCTCAGATATCTGGGGCAGGTACGTTCTCTATATTCTTTAGACAAGAAGTCAATGCACAGTTTCCATCCCATGTCTCCTGGAAGAGTATTTCTCGTTTTTCAAGGCTGTGAGTTTCTGCATGCCTAGTAAACTCCAGAATTGTAGGAGCCAGTCTCCATATTTCGGTGGCCACTCACTACACCAGTGCGCCGTTATTGTCTGTCTGGCAGCACACAGCGCCATAGTCATAGCTTTGCCCCTGTTTGATCGCAGTGGGTATGTCAGTTAATTGGGAATTACCAGTATGGTGTATGCCGGGAACAACAGTAAGTCAGTGTTAAATAGAGCATTAATGCTGGTGAGGACTTCTTCCCACCAGCTAGTTAGTTTGCGGCAATCCCTCACAAGGTGGGTGAGTACACCCACACTTACGCAGTTCCTCCAGCAAGTGGGAGGTATAGGTGGGCACCATTTGTAGACAAGTTCAGGCGTGAAATACCAGTAGTGTGCCAGGTTTATGAGGGCAGCTTTACCCGTGCTACTAGTTGCCGAGATTTGCATCCTAGTATTGATGTCTACCCACTCCCTGTTGGACATGGGATGCCCCAGTATAGATTTCCACCTCTTCTGAGCGGGTTACTTGCCAGCGATTGTCTGATTTCATAGCAGTTTATAGATATGGAATAGGACATGTTTGTTGTCATGTTTTGTAAAGAGCCACTTTTCAGATGAGGTTAGGGGGCTACTGCAGCTCTTTTTACCATAGGGTGCATGACCCAGTGAAGTATCTATAAGTAGTGTAAGTGTTCTGATTTGGGGATGGTCTAATCTTGTTTTAATTGCTCACAGGACGCTATTCCCTCAGCACTAAAGAAATCACCACCCCTCTTGCAGTTCGTCTGTTGCCAAATTAAGTAGTCCACCAGCAGCTGCCGGAGTCATCCTAACCACTTCTATGTGGCCCAGCCATGTTAATCCCCTCATCTGCCAGCTCTGAAAGGCCACATGGTCAGCAGCTCGCTGTAGTTTAGTGAGGCAGTCTTGTCTGTGGTAGGGCAGTTTTAAATGCCTAGGTAAGGTATCTGTTGTTGTGTATGTAGCAATGGAAATGTCAGTGCAAGTGTTTCCCTGAGTTCCTGGGAGGCATTGATGCGCATGATTTGTGATTTAAGGGCATTTATTTTTATGCCAGACACTTTGTGGTCCATCCCCCCCAGTAGGGCTGGGATTGAGGACACAGGGTCTGTGAATGTCACCATCACGTCGTGTGCATATAGGGCCAGTTTATGTATATGGCCTCCAAACTGCACTGCCCGTAATGTTCTGGTTAAGTCGTATTATCTCAGCTAGTGGCTCCTTATAAAGTGCAAACAGGAGGGAGGACAGAGGGCATCCCTGGCTTGTTCCTCTCTTCACCACGAGCAGGTTTGAAAGGTGACCGTTCACCCTTACCCTAGCGGTAGGATCACTGTAGCCATTCAATATCCACGCTCTGAATCTAGGTCCCAATGCTACTTTTTCCAAGACCCCCACCAGGAAGGGTCAGTGGACCCTGTCAAATGTCTTCTCAGGGTCGTTTGATAATATGAACAAAGAGTGCTGCATGTGTTTAGCTTTGTCTAGTATATGTAATATGCGTTTAGCATTGTCGCTACAACTCCTTTCGGGGATAAAACCCTTTTGATCTGGATCCACCAGCCTCTACATATACTGCTGAGACATCGGACTAGGATCCCCATAAAGATCCTTGCATCTACATTCAGAAGTGATATAGGCCGATACGAGGAACAGTTTGTGGGGTCTTTCCCAGATTTAGGTATGACAGTTACTACTGCTTCCAGCATGGAGGGAGCAAGCGAGCGAGTCTGTCTCTGTGAAGCCATTGTAAAGCTGCATCAATATCGAGCCAGAAGTAGGCAAAGCATTTTGCAATAGGTAATTGTGAATCTATCTGGGCGAAGCTTAGCAATCACCGAGACGACTTCCGCTACTGTGATGTCCACCTCCAAGGCTTGGGCCTGGTTTGGTGCTACGGATGGGAGTGGGACATCTGCTAGATATGTTTGTGTATCTGACAGGGGTACGGAGTCTGCCGTGTAGATGTCTCACTCAACATTTTAAAAAGTCATCTTAAGATTCACTCTCTAAGTAAACTCCATCTTACTTAATTCATAAACCTTTGGTGCCTGTCAAGGTCTTTCTTGAAGCTGCAGCAGGATCAAGAAGTGTATTTAGTTTCTGCGTCTGATTTGCACAGACTCTGTCCCCTTTTTAATCAATACTAGATTATATTGCATTTGCATTTATATATCTCTTACTACCCCTGACGAGGCGTCAAAGATATTGGCTATTGAGGTTTTTTATTGCACTAATTTGAACCTACTATGTGTAGTACAACGGTGTTACTTCCGCAGTGTATATCTTGTATAATGCATAGGTTTTATTTCAGGCTTTAACCCCACTTGCCTTCCTTCAAATAGGAATGTTATAATTTTCCTTTCTTTTAGGTATATAACCTTTTTCAAATTGCTTGTTTTTCTTATTACTGTATGTCGGTGTTTTTTATCCTTGTTGTTTAGCACTCTGACGCCCCATATGGGGTTGAAACGCGCTCCATTAAAAATGATAAACACCAAGGGCCTAATTTATGGAGAATTGGCGTAGGGCAGCATGACAGATGTTCTTGCTGTGCTGCCGTACACCAATGTGAAAGGGCAGGACTGCATCGTATTTATGAAATACAGTGCATTCCCATTATTTCCCCCTGTGCTGGCGCACAATTTGCTGACTAGCGCCAACGCAGGCACCCTTTCACCATGGTGCAAGGGTGTCTACGTTGCAAGCAGGGTTGTTTTTGTGCTGGAAGGGGCACCTTCCTGCACAAATGCAATCCCCAGAGGACTCTTCCTCTTTCCATGTGTGCCACACAATGCAGCACACATGGAAAGGGGAATAAGCGAGGAGAAGTAAAAACATTTCACTTCATTACACCTGCTCTGGGGATACGTAAGGTTTCGGCGCTGCCCCAAGTTTACGTGATTAAGTAAATCTGGGGCAGCATCAAAACCCATGGGTGTTGCGTGGGAAATCACACCGCAACACCCCTGGAATGCCTCCCTGGTGCAGAATAAGGTAATGCAGCAACTTGCGCTGCTTTGTTTTACTCCATATCTGTGAGGCGCCATGCACAGTGGCTTTCGTGTCTTCATAGATATGGTTGAGAGGTTTGCACCTCCGGAGCGTCAGAAAAAGTGACCCTATGGCGGCGCAAGCCTCTCATAAATAGGGCCCCTAAGCACTCGCAGCTATGCGTGCGTCATTACCCTTTCTCCTATAACACTGTGTTCAATTGAAAACCGTATAGTACCCATGGCAGCCATAATAATGTATAGAAATTAATGATTAGGACACAATTCTTTGAATATATTCAAATAATCTTACTTTGCGTTGTTGTATCTCTCTCCCAATATATGTAATTTCCAAACATTTGAGACAGTAAAACACAGCAATACAAATTATGAGCTGTTTCACAAGGCTCTGGAGAAGAATGTCCACTGCAAGCATAGATATATTGTTTTGCTAAAATCTTCTTCAAGTCCCATTTAAAAATAGAATTTACAGTTGTAGCTGTGACTATTTTGATTTTTATATTACGATTTTTCACTGTCATTCATCGCATACTTATTAAATGATAAGCACATTTTCACCATATCTTTAGAAGCATGTGCATCATTTCATAAATACAGGGTTAAAATGACCACCAACATCAGTGCTGCATGTCAAATGCGTGTCAGTGGAACTGTCCACTTCTACTACCTCCAACCTTAGATTGAATGTGATTTACCACCCACCAGGTCAAAACAGCACTTTTATCGAGGAATGCATGGATTCCTTCACCTCTCAACTTATCAACTCTGACTAGGTGAGGTGGTCCAGCAGCAGCCCGTGATTAACAGTATCAAAAGCTGCCAAGAGATCGGGCATGTTAAGGGCTGCTCGTTTCCCCTGGTCGACCGCCATCCTAATCACTTCGGTAGCTTTGATCAATGCTGACTGTAGCCACCACGGAAGCCAAATTGAGTAGGGTCAAGAAGATTATTGCGTTGAATGTACTAAAACAAGCTGGAAATTTATGATTTTTTCAGCGATTTTGGCTGGGAGAGGTAGACGCAAGATAGGGAGGTAAATGTTAGGATCTTTGGGGTCTAGCGTGGCTTTTTTTAGAAGTGGGAATACCGATGCTTTCTTCCATAGAGTTGGAAGTGTGCCAGAGCTGAACATAAGATGGAGAATGGGTGTGAGCATTATAACAAGGATCGCTGCAGAAAGCTTAGCCACTCTCTGTGGACATGGATCTTGATGGGACCCCGAGGTGGTGGACCTGAGAATTTTGGGAACAACCTCTAAAAGGGGCAGGGCGAACTCGCCGAAAGATTCCAGCTCTGAAGGCGGTGGTAGGGCAGATGAGTCTGCGAGAGTGAGAAAAGCTGCAATAGAGAACTTATTGTACACTGATTCTACTTTATGTAGAAAAAAGTTTGCCAACGTGTTGCAGAATGATTGGCTGGTATCAATGTGTGTTTTGGTATCTGTTGACAATTTGACAACCGTCTTGAACAATTCTTTGGTTGAATTTTTGGCTTCATCTATTTTTCTAGTATAGTAGGATGCGTTTTCCTTGACAATAAGAGTTTTGTATTCTGACAAGCAGTGTCTGTATTTAACTTTTTCTGCATCATTATAGGCAGCTCTCCATTTCTTCTCCAGTCTCCTGCAACATTGTTTTAGGGCCCTGAGCTCAGCAGTGAACCATGGGGCTGAAAGGTTGGACCGTTTAGATGTAATCAGTTTTGGTGATGCAAATGAGTTGGCAGCGGTGTTCAGCCATTTTTGTAAATTCGGAGACAGCAACGTCTACAATACCTGAGAGTACAGGGAGTGAGTTAGATAAAACATCGGAGAGGAGATCTGCTTGAGATTTATGGCAGTCACAAGAGGAGAAACTGGTAGGGTCGGCCTTAGTTGGGAGGGGAGGGTAGGCTGCCTGATAGAGATGCCAAAAAGAACAGCACTGAGGTCAGACCAAACTAGTGGGAGAGTTCTGACGTTACCAAGAGAGGGGTTATTGATGAAGATTCCGTCGAGTGTGTGTCCTGCCTGGTGTGTGGAAGCTGCCACCAACTGAGAAAAACCAAGTCTGGACAGTGTATGCAGTAGAGTTGCTGTGTCTATGTCCTGATAAGCTTCAAGGTGGAAATTAAAATCAACTAGAACCATGTAGTCAGTAGTTAGAATGTGTCCCTCTAAGAGGCTGCAGATTTCCTGTCAAAAAGCTTGTCTAGGACCAGGAGGTCTGTACATGACCATACCTTTAAAAGAGTGTGTTCTGCAAAGCCCTATGCTGAAAAGAAACGGCTTTGCAGTGCTGCAAGGGGACAAGGCTGCAACTTACTGAAAGGTCTACCCTATGAACTATCCCTATACCTCCGCCTCGTTTCACCGACTTATCCGATCTGTCCATAGTAAAGCCCTCAGGTAAGGTAGCTTTCAAACCGGCCCTGCAAGGAGGGTCAGGCCAAGTTTCCGAGATGAATGTCAGGGAAGATTTGTGGGTTTCTATGAACAGAAGGAATTTGGCGTTGTGTTTTACTAGTGATCTGGCATCGATTAGTACACAGAGCAGAGACTCACTGGATGCTATGCATTGTTTAAAGGCTGTCTTGACCCGAACACAATTCCAGATCCCTGCTAGTCGGGGCAGGGGCGGTAGGGAGGGACCCTATCAGAGCTACATAGGCTCTGCAAGCCTGGCACGTGTGGCGGATGTTCTCAGATAGGAAAAGAAAATCTATAGGAGGGCAGCCAGCGCCTTTAGCTGGATCACAAATTTGACACAGTAAACGCAACTATACTTACCATTGCTCATGTGCCATGGTGTCTCCTTACATCTATGCTTGCTGAAATTAATGTATTATGCCCAAGCATTTAGTTCTGCCTGAGCCTTTGTTTTGTTTTGTTATATGTATACCTTCTTGGGTGCAGGATTGTGTCCCCACTTTATTGGTTGCTAAGTATTTGAAATATTAAAATTGATTCTGTCTGGCTGGACAGCACAATATAGAACTGATTCTAAGTCTATATTTATTTTCCTCGCTCCTATTGTCCTTGTTCGGGACCACTGTGTTTATAAATTACTAATCCCAATGTCACAAATCTTCTATTCAGTTTCTTATTTTTGGGTGCTGGGAGAAGTCCTAATAATACTGACTTTATCTCCCTGGGAATCTCCCATCCCGAGGCCACCCGAATTTGCTGCAATACCTCTTCCCAGAATATAACCACCATCGGACACGACCACACCATATGCAAGAAGTCAGCCTCCTTATCCCCACACCTGTGGCACTCACTGGAGCGATCTGGGTATATTTTACTTAAAACTTTCGGGGTAAGTTAAGCTTGATGAACAAAATTATATTGTATTAATTTAAAATGAGCATTAGAGCATCCACGCTTTACCTCTTCATGTATTCTGCCCCAGTCTTTCTCTGTCATGTATTCCCCTGTCGCTTCATCCCATCGTGCTTGGATGGGGAGTGGTTTCCGTGGTAGGTCCTCACGTATTGCCAGGTATAGATGAGTTATCATGTGCCCCCCTTGCGCCATGTATAGCATTACTTGTAGTGTTCTAGTTACGGGGGATTCTACCAGGAACGACGGCCATAGCTCCCTGGCTACTCGGGATATCTTTGCGAATTGTAAATACTGACCGTGCCCAGATCAAAGGAGGCCTCTGCTTCCTCCCTCGTCATAAACTGACCATTGGCACATTGCACTTTATGCTGTTTCGAAATTTATACTCCCAGCTTAGGCGCTATTATCAAAACCATTGTTTGTTGCACAGAATATTAGAACTCATAAAGAAGCCCTCAAGTTCTTGCTTGCACTGAATAACCATCAGGAATGTTGCTCTTTTTATTTTGAAAGCCATGCACTGGGGGAAAGTGCTATGTATTAGATATCATTCTGATCATGAATTTAATTGGATATACAGTTTTAAGTATGTTTTAATGTTGCTTTTTTTAATCCGGAAAGCTATGAATTAGAAAATAAGCGTCATGTACTAGAAATTATTTGGTTTTGTACCCTACTGGACACATGATTTTACTTTGAGTGTATTATGAGGATTCAATTAAATGTTCTTACGCGCTGTTTTATTTTCTTTATCTATTTGTACTTTAATGCCTGTTTTTTAACTGCTGAATAATGTTTATTGAACTGAATTGAGTCTGTCATTGTTTTGTGTGTTTTGCACACACACGTTATCTTTAAATGATTTTTCTTAAAACAAAAGAAAAAGAGTTCAAAGATAGCCACTGACCCTGCTTTCACATACACGTTAGCATTCTAGGAGAAAAACAAGCATTGGCAATGCCTCTCGGTTTAATGGGTGAGACCTATTGAATTTGTTAATAATTGTTTTTATTTTTCCTTATTTTTTTAGTATTACTTTAATTTTATTTTGCCATCAATCGTGTTGTGCTGCTAAAAAGCATATAAACATTGGCAAAGGGAACAGGTCTTGCTTGAATCTTCTAAACCATGTAAACAACATTTCTACATACCTATGTTTGTATGTGGTAGAACACTAAAGCCAGATCTATTGTCTTTGCTAATGCTTGGTAATTATACAACCAAGCTAACCACTCTGTTCAGATTCAGAGCTTTGGGAACTCAAAATGTCTGCAGTTTTCTCTGTTTTTATGAAAAATATAAGACGTACAAAATCCGACATATATCAGCTTTTAGTTACTGTTCCAATAGAGAGTAAATTGCCAGGATGCACAGTGGCCAGCTGTGTCATAGTGACCTGGCGTAATAAAAAGTAAAGTGGTGATATGTGCCATGCTTGTGCAAAAATGCTCTCTGATCTGAGCATATACAGAAAAACAATCCCATGAAAATATTGGGTGTATTGTGTCTAATGGCACCATAAGGCTCCTAGCGTCTTGGTGGGTGCTACAGAAACAGTTCAGCAGCCTGGCACGGGCCTTGCGTCCCAGGCGCAGCACCAACTCCCAAATACTAAAATCTTTAGGGGTGAAATAATTGCCATTATGCAAAGACCTATAACTTGCCAAAAATAGGCTAATGCTGCTCTTTTTCACCAGAGCAAGAGATGCCAAGATCAAGAGAAAACTCACAATTTTTCTTGTCAGTGGCAGTATATTTCTTGTCTCTTTTGTAGAGTCCTGCGGGGCACGTTCTAGTGTTCAGGAGTGTGATGCGCCTACGCTCTACACCCACCCATCACAGGCGTCACCGGCCAGGTGACCCTGCTAATAAAAGGGCCCAGGCGCACGTGCCCTGGGCCAGTTCCAGTAACTAAACCTCTGTGTCTGTGTGCCTTATTTCCAAGTATGTGGCCTAGAGCCCACTAATTTACAATGATGACGAGCGGGTTGGCCCCGCGTGTGGGCATGCAGCAGCTCTGAAGTAAGGCGAGGGGGAAAGTGTAGCCTGTGCCGAAGCCAACCCTGCCAGCATGCTGCAGCCAGAGGGTGAGGAGGATGGTGCCCACAAGTGAGTGACTGCTGCAGCTGCCTGCCATGAGCCAGTGCCACCACACTTTGTAGTTGTGTTCCCAGAAGTAAAGAAAGGGGAGCTGGCCTTAGGTCCTGCTGCTGCGTCTCCAGTGAGGCAGTTGCGGACCAGGCGAAGGGCCCGTTGACCCATCAGGTGTGAGGTGAGCCCCACAAGTATTGGTGCGAAGCTGTGAGTGAAGAATTTTGAGAGGGAGTGAGGAGTTGCAGCCAGCACCACGCTGGAGGTGCATCTACGCTGCTGTTGTGTCTCGGGCCCTAGGCCCGCATGTGATGACAAGGACCACACAGACACGATAGTATGCTACTGTAAACTGGCCACGAGCACATGCACCCGGGCCCTTTTATTAACAGGCTCACGTCACTCGTGACGCCTGTGATGGATGGGTGTGGGGTGCATGTGTGCCCACTCCCCCAAGGGAGTGGTTAACAAACTCTGTGTCTGCTGAGACACTAGAACGTGTCCAGCAGGACACAACATTCCTCCCAAATTTTAATGAAAACAAAACAATCACTAGTCCAACCTGTAGGGGTAAACAACAATTAACTATACACCACAGGGTCCATCAGCTTCTCGTGTCAGGCCGCAGGAAGACAGCAGACAGGGGCTGGTGACTCTGACTGCAGCAGGATGATCTCGGCGGGCACTCATAATTTAACCTGAGTGGTTCAGGACACGAACGCTGGCTTGGAGACGTCAGCTGCAATCTCGTACCATGCCGGTGGAAACATGTCTTTTGGTCTAAGGTGACTCCCCTTCACTGACGTTGAGGATGGTATGTGGTGGGTACTAACAGTTCATTAAACAGGGTGCGTCACAAGCATGGTTGGAGTCCATGATGAAAGTTCACGAAAGTGTTGCGGGATCGACTGACGCCCCTGTTAGACTACCTTGCTGTATCCAGTAACCTGTCGGTGGGGCAATGTCTCGTCCAACTCTCCCGCCTGGGGAGGCCCTTCGTTGGGTTTGCCACGGGACTGCTTGTGAGCTGCGCTGGGGCTGCGTGTGTGCCGACGTGGGGCAGCTGCAAGACCACCGAGGAGCCAGGACCCAGTCACTCGCACAAACCTCAGGGGTGGATGGGTCTTGGTCAAGACATGCTCTTGCTGCCGCAGTTCAGGTGTAAGCCAGGTTAGCAGGTAGCCTCTGGGTCTTCTTGTCGAATGGTTTAGCAACGGTGTAGGACTCCAGTCCATTGGTACTCTTTTAGCCAATCTCATAGTGGGACGCCTGGAGCAGTGCTCAGTCCCTTCCGCTCTTTTCTCTCTCTATGGTTGGGCTTTGCAGTGTTCTCTTCACTGGGTGGGGGCACATGCCCTCTCCTTTTAATATACTTGTCACATTCTATGTGCTGCTTCATGCACTTCCTTGCTGCTCTGGCACTTGGCAGCATTTATGTGCTTCACTGGGGGCCTGCTTCGCTTTGACACGCTTGTGGCTGCAAACAGGTTGCTTGAGTCGTCCAGACATACTTTTGCAGCTGGCTGCCTCTTCCCCAGGGTGACGACTGGCACGGGCTCTCATGTGCTTAGTTTGTTGGGGTGGAGTACCACTGGTGGCCACTGGGTGGCAGTACAGCGTTTGTGTCTATGGCAGGCTCCGGCAGTCTTTCCTGCAACCGCTTGCTGTGCAGCTCCCTCATGCAGAGAAGGGAAGCACCCTCCCTTCTGTGGGATTCCAAAAGGTATGTTGGGGCACTGCAGGCTATTTCGTGATTCACGCTGGGCGGCCGGGGGACTTTATCTTTGCATATTTAGTTTCTTGGTTCTTTTGTTTTCAGCGCAACAGGGCCGTGTGCGGTGCAGGCACTTTTCTCGGAGTCGTGGCAGCTTTCCTGCTCCCTTGAGCTGATCCACGCTCCTCTTCCATGCGAGGGGCAGAGCGCACAGCTATGGCACCAGTGCTGCTTTCCTGGTCCTGCCGGCCTCTCTTCCCACGCTGCAGCATCTTTGGGCAGGCCGCGTTGCTCTCAGGGCATTCTTCCCATGCCCCAGTGCGGTGCGGTGGACAATGGCACGGTGGTGCTATAGCACTCTCTCTTTCGGGTTGCAGGCTCTCTGATGACGTGACTCGCCCTAGCACTGGACATTCAGGTGCTGGGGGCAGTGACTTCATCGTGCTGGCGCAGGGTTTGCACATATGCTGGCTTGTGCATCTTGGATGCTGTAGCTCCAGACCAGGCTCACACTGCAGTTGTCAGGGCTGCGCTATGCTGGAGCGGCAGGTTGGGCTCTTCTTGCCACCTTAGCCTCGATCGATCGCAGGCAAGTCACTACTTCAGACGCATCCGACCGTGGCCGCCTTCCCAGCATGGCGGGCCGCGTCTGTCAGGGGTAGCGCTCGCCGATGGCTGCCGCGCGAGCCAATCCACTCGCCCCACTCTCTCTTGCAGGTGACGGGCTATGTCGTGTGGATGCTACAGGAAGCCAAGGTAGCTCTCATGACACTACGGGCCTCGCATGCGTGTCTAGTAGTATATTGTGGCACTTCTTTTTGTTTGCTGTGCCCGCTTTCTCACTCTGCACACTAACCGTCTTTCCGACTTCTCACTTCCCACGCGGCACTACTGGAACAGGGAGGACACTTGCAGGTGGGTCGGCAGTGTGGTGCTAGCTGCGACGCCTCTCCCTTATGCACGGATGTCACTCTAGCCATGTTGTCTCCTCATGCGCCCTCGTGTTGGTAGCAGGCGGGGGGGCTTAGGAGCCGGCCTCACTCCCCTCACAACGACCAGCAACAACAGCTGCCATGTTACACGCGGGGGTGATCCCACCCTCATCACCATTGTTGTGTCTCGGGCCCTAGGCCCGCATGTGATGACAAGGACCACACAGACACGGTAGTATGTTACTGTAAACTGGCCACGAGCACGTGCACCCGGGCCCTTTTATTAACAGGCTCACGTCACTCGTGACGCCTGTGATGGATGGGTGTGGGGTGCATGTGTGCCCACTCCCCCAAGGGAGTGGTTAACAAACTCTGTGTCTGCTGAGACACTAGAACGTGTCCAGCAGGACACAACAGCTGCCGACCCTCACTACAGGAAGAGAGGAGCCTCCCGCCCCTAAAGTGCCCGCAGGGGTGAATAAACTCTGCTGATATTGAGGTGGCCTCCATGCCTGCAGGTGAGGGGAGCGCGAGTCAGTCCAGCTGTGTCCACTAGCAAAGTCACCCCTGCAGCGAGTGGGAAAGAGCCAGTACGAAGTTGGCACATCGTCCCGAGAAAAGGGTGAAAGATAGCTGAATCGGCGCGGCAGCTGTGTCCCGCTCAGGCACTGGTCCACCATATGCTGTGAAGGGGAAGAAGTCCATCCTGCCTTGGGAGAAGGAACGGAGACCAGCCTTCCTCCTACGTGGCTTCCACAGAGCCAGCGGTGCTCCCAAAGAGAGAGAGGCGCGCCAACGTGTATACTGGCGGCCCGACAGCACCCGCCTGCAGATGAGAGGCTCGGACCCGAGACGTTAACAACAGCTGCAGTGGCCGGAGAGGCATGGAAGCTGAAACGCCACCTGGCGGCCGTGTGGTGGCCCCACAACAGCCGGTTTTAACATGGCAATAAAAACATGGAGGCAAATGGCAAGGCTGCTTGGTGTAAGTAACAGCCCCGCAAAAACCCTCTCACCTAGCTCTGTATGTCGGGAGGGTAGTCTCCCCTTTCAGGGAGTGAGTGCTGAATGACCCGTCGTTGAGAAAAGCTGCTGGGGCCTCTAAAAAGTGCTGCAGTACCACCTAGTGGTCATAGGTGGTTACTGCACCCGTTTAAAGTAAACATTTTACGGAGTAACGGCCCACAGCATCCATGGGCATGAACTGTTAAGGGGAGAGAGACTGTGTACCCCCATTGCAGAGAACCCCAAGAAGCTTAAGGCTCCTCCAGCCAAGAACAGGCAGCGACCAAGGAGAAGAATTCAGTGAAAGCCAAGGCTGTGACGCCACAAATAAACAAGAACAGCCAAGCCAAGATAGAGGAGCCTAAGGCAGCCCAGCCCAGAGCAGTGAAACCAAAGGCCATGCCCAAGAAGAAGAAAGGTAGAGCAGAAGAAGTGGGTGTTCACCTATGCAAGGCCCTACTCATCAGCCTGTAAATACTGCCTGTGTCACCTGAAAAGGCTGAGTGCACATTGGCCTGAGAGTAGAGACCCACAATGGGAAGAGGTGGGCAGAGGGCCGCACAGGTAAATCTGACAGCACAACAGAGCCACATCAGTCGGCCACCCCAGCACAGCCTGGCCACCGTTGTCCCACCAAGCATGTCACATGGAGTGATCAACATTGCAAAGCATGCCCGCACTTGGACAGGACCACCAGAGTGGAGCCGTATGCCTGACAAACAAACAACGGTTAACAAGGCATTCCTGGCACCGTGGAAGGCTGGCCATTCAGAAACCTTCTGTGAGCCCCTGTGAACCTAAGACCTGCCGAAGAGAGCATACTCGACCATTAGACCATCCACCCTTGGGGTTGTTCGAGGCTTGAATGTGGCCCTTTTGGGAGTTCCGCAGCGACCTCTTGGTGTGGCCTATGTCCTGTGGCAATCCAGCGTGCAAAGGCATCAAGTGAATTCCGGAGAGAGGGAAATCCAGACAAGAGAGATGCGTCTGCAGCAGCTCCACGACAGGCACCAAGAAGCACTGAGGTCGTGGACAGAGACTGGTCACCCAAAGATTAACTGATGAAGTCCAGTGCACCTGAGTCCTGATGGCCAGAGCACAGAGACCCTGAGACAACCATCCTTTGTGGCTGCAAGAGCGACTTGGATGTTGTCCTGTTGGCAGTTCCTCAGCGATGCCTTCGGGTGGCCTACAAGAGGCCCGCACAGTCCACACCATCCTGTGGCAGCCAGGCAGAAAGGGCCTCAAGGAAATTCCTGTGAAAGGGGAGTCCTGGCACAAGAGGGAAGTCTGAAGTTGCTTCACCAGGAGGGCTCTGGCAGCATCATGGCCTTTAAGGAAGACTCCCATTCATCAATGTCATCCTCAGTCTTTGCAGGTTTGCTGTCCATGAAGCTTGTGTGCCTTCATCTCTGCAGTCAACTCCACCACCGCTCTGGATGCACCCACATTGAACTATGTAAATAGTTTCCAACACCGTGAGACCAGGCCGGACCGAATAACATCCCCGAGGTGGACTAAAACATCATTGACAGGTAATCCAGTACTGCCCAGCAGGTGGCCTGAAGAGACTTAGTGGTGCTTTGTTTTGTTTGTTTGTTCTTTCCCACCAGTTGGACTTGTTCATAAAAGTTTGGGAGGGATGTAGTGTCCTGCAGGACACGTTCTAGTGTTCAGGAGTGTGCTGTACCTGCACTAAACACCCACCCATCACAGGCGTCACCGGTCAGGTGACCCTGCCAATAAAAGGGCCCAGTGCTCTTGCCCTGGGCTAGTTCCAGTAACCATACCACTGTGTCTGTGTGCCTTATTTCCAAGTATGTGGGCCTAGAGCCCACTACTTTACATCTATAACGTATGTGCATTCATTCTCTCATTAACTCACTCTCTCAGCCATTCACTTTCTCATATCTTCAGGAACTCACTTAATAGCCACTCAGTTACTCACTCCCAGTTCAATAACTCACTCCTCAGTTAAATCACATTCACTTACATTGCCTCTGCACACAACCTGTGCCCTGGAGCCCCTCTCTACAGCTCTTAAATATTTTCTTAACTGAGTGAGACTTTCACTGCGAGCAGACGAGGTGCTGAGGTTAAGGGAATAGGTCAGTAAACCCAGGGTGACACGCAGATATGCTTACAGGGCTGAATGATGCTCTTGAGCCAATATTCAGGCCACTATGCCCCAACAACGAACTGGAGTCACTACTCAATTAAATCAGTAGTTTGTGTGCTTTGTTAAAATTAAAAAATAACATTGCAAGAAGCAGACCTAGAACTCATGGCGCCAGAATTTAAATAATTCCCCTCGGCATGTGCATGTTGAATTAATCAATATCATTGTGTTTCTGCAAATTGCCCCTATCTCATCTCAAACCTGTCCTCCTTTGCAAATCATACCATGCAACCTAGCAATACCTAACCTCCTCTAGCTCATCCCACCATCTGCATGAACTTGCATACCTCCCCACTAATGCAGTGGCGTAGCTAGGCACTCTGCCGCCCGTGGCGGTCCCTGCCTTTTGCCGCCGCGCCGAGGGGGGTGGGAGGGGTGCTGGCGATGATTTTTGCGGCCGCCGCCGCCCCCAAAACTCGTGCCGCCCGGGGCGCACCGCCCCCTCTGCCCCCCCTTGCTACGCCAGTGCACTAATGATCACACTTAACTCCTACTCATTTTATCTGCGATAAAGACGCTAGAGTAAATGCATGGAATTGTCTCTTTCAGAGCACGTGACTAATCCCTGTAACGAACAACAATCAATAAACACTGGACTAATCACTAACTTTGGGTTCAGGAGCAGCGTGCTGCCTGGCATAAAGCGCTTCAATGCCTCATCACGGATAGTAAGCACTAAATAAAGTCAATTACATTTCATTACATTAGTTTATGTTTCTTCTAGCAACACGCCAGCTCACCCTTGTAGCTTTGAAACACCTAATTAGAATGCGTACAATGGGCCTCGAGGCTTTGACACCGTGAGTGAACTTCCTGTAGCATTACATGTACACGTAATGGCCCATGTTGCTTTGGTAAGTGGTGGTATTATATTGCAAATGCATTTACATAGTTCTTACTACCCTAACAAGGCATTGAAGCTCTTTAAGAATGCGTTTCAGTGCTGACCTCCAAGCGAAGCTCACATGCCCTGTGCCTTCACAGGATAGTAAGTCCAAGGCCGGTGTTGCCTCTCCAGACTGTAGGGAGCATTGATACCCAAAGTACGGCCCGGGAGTCCCCTGGTCCCCTGGAGCACTGGACTGCTTTTTACTCGACTCAGCACTAAACCTTAAAAAATGATAAATAAACAGGCAAGTATTTATTTAAATGTTAATTATTGTTAAAGAAACAAGTAACTAGGGAGTTTTGCACCGCTTATCTTTAGCAACACCTTTAAGACATTTTGCAGCAAAAGTGTAAAAATATGACAGTCTCTTCAAAATTGTATTTCATTAAACTGCAGAACTGTTTCACTTTAGTACATCAGATTATATCAGTGCATTGAGAATTTACTTTTTAAAGTGATAGTTTTCAAACATGAATTTAGAAACATTAATTACCAACCCTGACAACAATGCCAATAGTGAAATCAGAGGTAAGTCAGTTGTTATGTGCACTCGTTGGGTGTTCTGGGTTATTACTATACATGAACAATATTATACTTTATTAAAACAAACACAGAAAAAGGTTTTGTACATCCTTGAGTCATGTATTTCGAGGTGCTCTTACTTATGATAGATAACATAGAAAAAAGGAAGGACAGTGAAATAAAACAATTGTCCAGGATCACACAATTTGGTAAAGTGTGGAAGCCAAGATTAATCCCACGTTTCCTGGTTTCTCATTGTGCGATTCAGCCACTAGATGTAAATGCTTCACTTCCCCTACACCCACACTACCTCTAAATTACCCCCCATGACCGCCACTGCTGGTATTAGTGCAGCCCTCGGTCACATTACAAACCAAACATTTTGGCCCAGGCGAAAATGTTTGCCCATGGTCTAGAGCATTCCTCAGACAGTATCGGATCTTGGTGTGAAACATCCAGATCACTGTCAGCAGCTCACCACGGACAAAAACTCCTTTTTCGGGCAATAACTCCAGTCACCCATCGCATTCATGAGCATTCCGGTGTGCAGAGAGTGGGCCACTCAGACCTTACTGAAGCGTCTTGAGCGTGAGGCGAAATTACAATGTGTAGAACAGACTCTATATATTGAGTGTACGGAGGTAGCACTGTGTAGCTTCTTTTCAGGAAGGGTGAGCATTGTTGTCATGAAACAGAACAACCACTTCAAGCTGTGTAGCATTTTAATCTTTAATAAATGAAAGCTGCTAGCCTGGGCTGTGCTTATAAATGTTATATGCTGTTTTATTCTGAAACGACATTATGTTTTTTTAATGCGTTTCATTACTTGAGTCCTGCAAGGGGTATTTCATGTACGGGGCATTACGTTTGACAGAGTGATGAAATGCCCAGTGTCAAACCGTATCACTGCTAGTCACATGACATCCTCTGACTAACCGACCTGCGTTTACCAATATGCTGATTGAGAAATTGCTGAGAACACGATGCAGTGTGATGTACCATCAAAGAAACGAGTCTGAAAAAGCACTCATCCTATAACCCAGCACAGTTCGAAATATCTGCATTTCTTAAGAAGGATTTTTACAGTCACTGTAAACGTGTTTCATTTTATGAATAAATCATACATTCTGCATTGGCTGAGAATGTATTTTAGTCAGTGAATTATTCTTTTAATGCGTATCCTGTCACTGGCAGGTTATTTTTGTTTATCAAGTCTAGTTAGACGCGTCCTTCTTATAAAACAATGTGTCACCACAAGTAGAACAACAGACCCACCCCGCCCCACCCCCACCAACTGTCTGATTTGGAAGTAATGCTTTATCCTTTGCTGTTCAGTGGATGAAATAATAAAGACATAGGATGGTGTTGCTATAATAACATTACAAAAACACACAAGGATTGGCAAAGGCAAACGTTTGGCAGTCAGAGACAGATTGCCTTTGTCAATGCTTGTTTGAGGACTGGGACTCACTTTTCCTGCGCCTCTTATTTGTGGCAGACCCGCCGGACTTTTCAGCCCATTAAAAATTTGCCTTGGTCTGGTATAAGGTGGTCTGCCTTCTGTTCTCAGCCCCATGGACTGGCTGGGCCTAGGCATCTTGCGAGGTGCGCAGGTGACACATGATGATGTGACGCAATCACGTGTGTCACTCGTGCCTCCTGCGCAGTAGCGGTGCGGACAATGCTACCAGGTTGTTTTGTTCCTGCAGGCATATACAGACAGGGAGCAGCAGTCAGGCTCCGACCTCCTGGGTCCAGCCTTGGAGAAAGCGCAGCAAGACGGAACCCCGGCACTTTCTCCAGCATTTCTCAGTGCTCTCTTGCGATCTGCTCCGGGCATGTCTGCGCAGCACCTGCCTAATTACTTTGGCCTCCGCCTGCCCCAGATTCCTCCCTGCACTGCCTCCCCTGCACTAGGTGCGGCTATACCGGTCCGCCCGTATAAAAGAAGGCTTTGTCAGTCAGTGCCAACACCCACCATTATGAGTCATAAAGGCCTAGTTTTCAGATTGTAAATTCACGTGTGGCGCTAATTTACATATTTTCAGTATGATTACCTGTGACACTTTACTACCTTATGTGTGACACTTTGAATGACCCTCTTTCGCGAGTATAACATAGCAGTCATTGTAATTCGACCAGCTACACAAATTATCCAGTTATACAAATTATTACCCATCGTCATAACAAACTCACTGTATTATTGTCATAATAAAATCTTTTATAAATGGTCTAGAATTGGCCTTAAAACACCTGGAATGCCCTCTGAAGTGTTTGTGGCAAGTCCCATACCTGCTTCTTTGTTGTAACAGAATGCTTCTGAAAACATTTGTGGCAGCAAGTAAACAAGATGCAAGTGTATACATCCATGTTTACTTAATTTATAATTGGAAAGGTAAGGTGCAGACAGTGATATCTCGAGCAGCCAGGTAAGTATGTCCCTTGTGTGGCCAGGTACATTGAGAACATCAAAGACAGCAAATGATATGAAGCGCAACCTGGACTGGCGTGGGCAAGATTGATTGCGCAGGACAGACCTTGGTATAATGCAACGAGAGCCAAACTGGGGGTCTGGGGTGGTGGGGGGGGATGCTTTCAGTAATGGGGCAGGATAAGCATTTCCAGAAGTGGGTCGGAGCTATCCTCATAGCCGATATGAGAAAAACAATTGACAAACCATACAATTTAAACATATTGGACAAACTTGGTATTATAATGAGCATGTTTTTGTGGATTTGACATTGTTCCTAGGCTACTCACAGTGATCTTTTAAAAACAGATTGAGCACACTGACATCTAAAAACAAGCATTGGCATAGCCAATAGGTCTCACCTTTGGGACCTTATAAGTGTTTAGCCAGAGCTATTGGCTTTGAGCTATGGTGGAGAGCAGTGTGGCTGCTGTGCAGCATATTGAAATATTATAATAAAAAAGCGTTGTAAGCATTTTTGTTATTTTATATACAACCAAGAATATATTATGTAGAACTGAATGACCCTATTAAAAAAGTATTAACATAAAAAATGTCTTCTAGATTCTTTTGTTCTTGCCATGCTTGCAAATTCTTCCTGCCTGTTCTAATGCTTGTTTGTTATAGTTTTTTTGTTTTGTTAGCGGGGGTGAGGGAGGACCATAAACAGCGCTGGTAGTGAGGTGGTGCTATACTGGTGCTGAGGTGTTGCTCAGATGGTGCTGAGGTGGTGCTGCCCTGGTGCTGAGATGGTGCTGTGCTTGGGCTGAGATAGTGCTGCGCTGGGGCTGAGTGATGCTGTGGAGGTGCTGTGGTGTTGTTGTGGTGGTGCTGGTGAGTGATGCTCAGGTGATGCTGCGGTGGTGCTGCTGAATAATGTAGAAGTTGTGCTGAGTGATGCTGGCTGGTGCTGCGCTGATGCTGAGGTGGTGCTGAGTTGGTGCCACATCCTCTCCCCCACTGAACACCATATTGACCCACTGAGAGAAACTAGCACTGCCTTCAGCTACAACCCAATTGTGCACCGCTATAAACACCTGGTTGTGACTCAATTCAAATTATGAACTAGACAAGAGTAATATGCTGCCTGAAAAAAAAACAGCATTGGTAAATGCACTAGGTTTTGCCTATGGGATTAATAATAAGTTATTATTTATTTTATTTAATGAGTTTTATATAGCGCTGGCTAGACCCGAAGGTATCAGAGCGCTTTACATAAGGTTCCACAAAGTTGCAAAATTACATCCGTTACAAGTTACATAATATACCAATAAAAACATTTAAGTAGCATAGAGGACGAGGTTCATGGAGTAAAAAAAGGTAAGGGGTAGGGAAAAGGAGTAGGGGGAGATACGTCGGAGAGACGAAGGGAAAGTCTGTCCAAGGTCCGGCTGGGTAGGTGAGGGCTGAGGGGATGTCCATAGCCCATCTCCTCAATAGCTATCGGGTAGCTCCACCGGGCATCAGCCAAATAGCTAAGTCTCCACGGAAAAACATTAAAGAAGACGAGAAGAAAGGAGCATAGAGGGAGAAGGGGGAGGGGTGAAGGGGTGGGAGGGGGGTACGATGGAGAGACTAAGGAAAGTCTGCCCAAAGTCCGGCTGGGTAGGTGACGGCCGAGGGGGAGTCCACAGCCCATCTCCTCTTTAGCTATCAGGTAGCTCCACCGGGCATCGGTCAAATAGCTAAGTCTCCACGGTCACGGAAAAGATCCCAGAGTAAAAGTCCAGAAGGGTGAGCAGGATCAAGGTGAGGTGAGGGCTGTGATCAAGGTCGAAGGCCAGTTATATTGTCCAGGAGTAGTAGAGCATCATGGAGCGACCCACTGAGGCGGCCATCTTGAAGTCAGGCACGGGGATTGTGTCCTTGATGTATAAAATCAGTCGGTCCCCAATAATCTCAATAACTCGAAATGCATAGGGGGTGTGATCTATGCAGTGGTGCGGCAAGAGGACAGGGCCCGTGTTCGCGTGTTTTAAAAGGGGGCGAGAGTGTCACTCCCCCTCCAGCCGCAACCATAACTCAGAGGTAATGAGGGCAAGTGAGTAGAATAATGCGCAGCGAGCACCCCAGGGGGTTGGCCGGTAAATCGGGATGTGGGCCGAGGGTAGGGGCCTTCTCAGAAGGACAGAAACGGAGGTCAGCGGCATCAGAAAGCATCATTCTCGGTCCCGGGAGCGATCCCACAGCTAGCTCCCTGAGCGCCATCTTGGCATCTTCGCTAGCGGGGAAAGTCATTGATTTATTCGTGAGGGAGCAGCACATGAGTGGAAGGGCGATCGCCGTACAGATTAAATGGTGCACGGCGGGCGCCACTGTCTGCTAATTCTCCTGCCGAGGTCCCGATCTCCGCAAAGGGATCCGGCAGCGAGACAGCCGCAGGTTCAGCTCGTAGTCCCCTCCCCCTCCAGCCGCATCCGCACCTTACCGATGTTATGGACCGGAAAACTCCTCGTTTAGGCAGTCTTCCTCCCATGGGGGCTGGTCGGCAGATCTAAGCCTCGGGAGGAAGGCAGAGAGTCCACCACCAAGTGCTCAAACGAAGACGAGCAGTATTACGGCTTCTGCCCTCCGGGGGCGGTTTCAAGGCCCTCCGGACGCCATCTTGGCGCTCCATCATACGGGGGTGCGTCGCAGCTCATTTCTCGGCTGATCAGTGTTGCAGAAAGGCAATTTTTAGTCCTGCAGGATCCGCCAGTATTCCGATTACAGGATTGGTGATTCCGGTGAGTTTTTTATGCGGCAGAACGCCGCTCCGGGAACTTATGCGCGGGTCGCCACGGAGCTGCCGCTCCAAGCTCACTTCCCTCTTGACACGCCCCCCTTCTAAGAGGTGTGGGTGAAGTGTATGAGTGCAGAGCGAACAGTGTGAGTGCTCTTTGTGCAGGGTGAGTGATGCATGAATGAAGGTTGATAGGTGTCCGAGTGCAGGGTAAAAGTGCCTCAATGCATCGTAATTGATGTGTAATCAGTGCAGAATGAGAATTGTGAGTGTACAGAGCGAGAGATGTTACCCTGTACTAGGTAAGAGGTGTTCGAGTATAGGATGAGCGGTATGTCAATAGCATAATTGCAGGATCAGCGGTTTGAGTTCAGATTGAGAGGTGTGAGTGGAGGGTGAGAGGAATGTGAGTGCTGGGTGGAGGGTGAAAGGAATGTCAATGCTGTGTGAGAGAAGAGTCAGATTCAGTTGTAGAAATCTCACCCGAGCACTGGGTACCTGCTCTTTTGAGGCAAAGGGCGGAAGTGTCATTAAAAGTATTCTGCTTTTTCTTTTGTGTGACTCGAACAATGAAACAGATGTGCTTATCGCATGTTGTTCACATAAATCTGTTTAATACATGTTAATTGGACGCGCAGGTGTTCAGCATCCAAGCTATTTACAACAAGCCAAAATAGAAACAGAAACACATCCGCACAGGCAGGATATTACTTTTGTTCTTAAGAAACGAAAATGTTGCAGAGTGGTAAATGAGCACACTTTTTTCCCTAATGAAAAAAAATAATTTGGATGTTTTGATGGCGTGAAAGTAGATTTTCTGCCACTGTTATGAAAAGGCAGCTTCACCTTCTGCACTACACCGTGGAAAAGAAATGGCGTGTCCCAGTGGACCCTTTTTTTGGCTTATGTGGGGCTTCCGAATTCAACGAGAATCTATCTTATGCAGGCATCTTCGATGGGAAAGGGGTTGCAGGACTGGGTTGCAAAGAGAGAGTCTCGACAGTGAATTGTGGTTAAACTGTGCCAATTGGCCTACATTAACATATGTTAGGTTATCAAAAAAAGGCAAAGAGAGCCGGTGCTTTTTAACATTTCCTGCTGTTACAGTGTATGTTTTTTGTTTAAGACAGATTAAAAAAACTTTGTTGCTGCTGTACAGATCAGCTTGGCAAGAGTTATTTTTGCCCTGTACAAATACGGCCACTTTAAGAGCGCCTGTCAGTACCTTCCTGTTGAATGTCCTGTCTACAAAGAACAGATGAGCTTTGACCTCTCCTTATTAACTATTCTGCAAGAGCACAATGTCCCTTGCCCCATGTACATAGTTATGATTTTTTTAGTAATGCAGAGATATTATCACTGCTGAAATATGCAGCCAAAATTAAACATTTGCATGCCAGTGAGTGTATCAGGCAACATACTGTAAATATCATAGTGAGATAAGGTGATAGTCAGACAATGTAAATAAAATGAAATGCAAACTATAACCTTCACCAACCATATCGTAACTCATAAATATCTTAAAGCAAAGCATGTGTCGGTGCAGTTGCAATTTAAAGGGTGGAAAAATGTATCAAACGTTATTTTAGTATTAGAAAATAACATTGTGCGTAAACAGTCAACATCGAGCAAATGTGGGCAGCCGCGTAAAGATTACATAAGCAGCGTATGTTATAAATACAGTTATATGCAGCTATAAATAAAAATGTCCGATTTTAGGTAGTTTAACGGCGGAGGAATGAAAGGGGTGTATGCGGGCTACGACGGCCAACATTCCGCCAATTTGGACAGCTACGGGCCCGGGAAGTTTTTCTAAAACACTGGAAACAGTCAAAAACACTTTGTGCTGGTCAGTTTGGGGAGACAGACTGCTTTTGCCCCATACAAAGACTGCTTCCTTACAAGCGGCTGTAAGTGCCTCACTGATAAATGTGAGAAAATGAGCAGCGTAAGTCCAAAATACAATTATGTGCAAATATAAATTAAAATACACGATGTACGGAGTAAGATGGGCAACATTCCACCAATGTAGACAGCTTCGGGGCAATTAGCTGAAGGGCTGTAGACATCCCAAAAACACTTTGCTGGTGCTGTGCTGGTCCTGGCGAGAGTGCTTTTGCCCTGTTGAAAGACTGCCACCGTAAGAGCGTCAGCTAGTGTTTCACTGATGAATGCATTAGATAAACACCGGAAGTCCAAAATACTACGCTATGCAGCTATAAATAAACAAGTTCTTAAAAAAGGAATAAAACAAGGAAAAGTGAAAATTGAAGCGATAGAGAAAGAATAAAAGGAAAGATAAAAAGAAATGAACTAACAGGACTGAAAGACATGATGAAAGCACAAAAGAGCGAGGGGAAGAAAATAGAGGAAGACAGTGAGAAAAGGAAAGCAAGAAAGAACAAAATGACACGATAAGGAAATCAAGACAAGCGTCAAAAGAAACAAGCTTAAAGCAAGCAAGACGCGCGGCCGCGAGACGCGCTCTGTGGTGGGGAAGGGGAGGAGCGTTGAAGCGCGCGCTTGGGAGAGCAAGTGAGAGGAAAGCCAGATGGCGCCTGATCCAGCGATGCGAGGAATGCGCGTTACTGTGCGCGTAACCGCATGCTCTAGGCCACACAAAAAGCTGTGGTCAGCTTTTTAAAGCCCACTCACTAAATGTCTCGCCAGAGCAGCGCATGCGCTGGCTCAGGCGAGACCTAAAAAGGACTAGTCATATGATACACAAAACACAATTACCATGCCACTGCTTTATGTGATGCACGTAGGGCATGGACAGTAGTTCAATGCCCATCACAAAGGCGTGCTTGGTTCGCCCTCTCCAGGTCATGGAACAGTTTCTTACATTGCCATGGACAGGCAAGGGTCTCCGCTGTCCTCCGACTCCAACAAACTCAAGAATTGCAGCCCCATTTCTCTGCTCCCTTTCCCTAACAAAGTCCTCGAGAAGGCCATCAACCACCAAATCACCAATGGTCGTGATATTTGGCGTGCGGACGGCATTGTTATTCTAGAGGTACTATTGGCAGGTATATTCAACCCGTGGCCATACGTATGGATTGAGCATAACATAAGGACATATTGATGATATATTATCTAATACAAGGAGGAGGAATTCTATCTACATAGTCATGTTACATATGATCAAGTGGGAACACTCCAATTTTTTAAACATGGAAGCCCTGACGAAGTACAAGTGAGATACTTTGAACGAAACGTGTTGGCTGGATGTCCTATGTGTTTGGTTGAATATGAAACAAGATTAAAGAGGAATATACATCATAAATTGCCTGGCTTACTTATTTGGATAAGAATATCTCCGGTGCACCATTCCATATTAAGTACAACAGTTTCACACCATACCTTCATCAAAAGACTTCACCACATCAGAATCCAAAGAGACGCCGTCAAGTGGATCGCCTCTTTCCTCACAGGTAGAACCCAGATAATACATCTCCCACCCTTCACCTCGGAACCCAAGAACACCCTCTGCGGCAGCCCTCAAGGTTCGTCCTTCAGTCCTACCCTGTTCAACACCTACATGACTCACTCAGCCAAAGTCGTAAGATTGCACAGACTGAACATCATATCCTATGCCGACGATACCCAACTCATCCTCTTGCGCTCAGAAGACCCCTCCGACACTCTGACTTACTTCCACAGGTGCAGGATAGACATCGCTGACTGAATGAGAAATAACTGCCCACAACTCCACACAGACACGAAGGAGGTGATTATCTTCGGAAAAACCTCCCTATGGACCGACGCCTGGTGGACTCCCTGAACTAGGAACATCATCCACTCCGACCGACTATGCCTGCAACCTTGGCATCATACTCAACAGCAAGGTCACCATGAAAAAACAGAACAACGCAGTCAGTCTCTTGCGCTTGCTTCCTCACCCTCTGCAAGATCTTTAAGTGGCTCCCCATCGACACCAGACGAACCATCATTCAAGTCCTAGTCACCAGGAGGCTGGACTACAGCAACGCACTCTACGTTGGAATCACCTCGCACCTCCTGAAGAGCCTTTAGATCATGTAGAATTCAGCGGCTAGACTCATCCCTGACCTTTCTAAATAAACCCAAACCCCCCACAATGGCCCCCCCATTCATTAGAGATGCCAGTTCAAGATGCTGATCCACACCTTCAAAGCCCTCCACAACCAGGGACCAGCGTACATCAAACATCGACTGACCTTACATCTTCCCTCCAGACACCTGCGCTCCACCTCCCTGTGCCTTGCCCACACCTCTTACAGCAACAGTGGAGGACGCTCCTCCTTCTACCACGCAGCGAAGTCCTGAAACAACATCCATCTTCACCTACGGACGACACCCTCTCTGCTGGAATTCAGAAAAGCACTCAAGTCCTGGATGTTCGACTGAGCCCCCTGCAGCATTACACCCAGCGCCCAGATACCCTCTCGGGTGATTAGCCACGCCATACAAATCCTGATTGAGGACTCTGCGCACATGCTAGGGTAAACAAGAAGTCAGGATACCGGTTTCACATTCAGTCATGCGTGCAGGAGTACACTCCCATTTACCCTGCAGGGGGACATTCCGGTCCCAAAATGCATGCATCTTCAAGAGCAGATTATTAAAGATCAACGTTCATTCTCATTTTTTTTATTTTTTATTCTTACTAAGCAGTCCTCATGACGGATTGTGATTTGACTTTAGAATATTTCCATGAGATTTTTGCTAATTTTTTGGAGGCAGACATTCATGTCAGACCTCTTGCTGATATATCCTTAGACTATTGACATATGATATACATTGGTGATAATTTGAACTGACTAACTAGTTGCCTTTCCGCTTTCTGTACTTATTCTAAAAACTGAAGTAAACCTTCATGGATTGGACGTAAAATCTTGTCTTGTGCAGGTTTCCTTAATTAGCCTAGGGCCCTTTTACTTTGGGACTCACAGAGGCACAATCCGTTTAATCGGCCATTTGGGTAGAAAGCTCCATCACATTCAACAGATGTACTCTAGCAAAACTGTAAAGAAAAAAGAACAACAAAGAAAAAGAAAGGAGAAGAAGGGATTCCTAAAGCAAAAGGGTTGGGCCTGACATGGGACAATCATCCCCCTTGTGCCAAAAGCAACATTACTTCTCGTTACAACATACCAACTCCACCCCAGGTATTAAATGTAGCTTTCTTTGCCCTCTACACAAAACTTCTGTTAAGTAATCACATTTTGGAAGCTGTGGTCTTGCATCAAATCAATTGAACCTACTGGACAAACACAACCGATGACAAGAATTTGTAAAAGGAAAACTCAGGTCTGGAAAATATTTGTTATCTGATAATTTCACCCGACACCTCTCTCAGTGAAGGACCCCTCAGACACATCGCTCTATATGTACTAGAGGATACTAGCACAAAATAAATTAAGGTTTATTACACAGAGATGCATATATTCATCATTTTAAACCAACATATCAGTGGACAACAAAGACCCTAGCCAATTACGACATACAATACATTTTATAACATACACACATTCGCCATTTTAAAGCAACAGGTCAGTCTTAGTCACAATGCTTAAAAAATTCAATGATCTGTTTATTGGGTTACGGGCATACCCATTCAGAAGTATATACCATCTCCTTATACTTAGATATACCTATATGGGAAACAGTGCGGAAAGCTCCACACTGTCGAGATCTTCACCTTTACACTGCTCATCACTCACAATGTGTACATCCTGAGCTGGCACTGTTACATGTACTTTCAGTGTACCCACGCTCACCCTCTCAGCACACGGTGCCCCCCTCCCACCGGGGCATATACCCCTCCATAAGACTTGTTCTGTGGGTAGTGCAGCCCTCTTTCTCTCTCCTCACCAGTACTTGACGATGGCGGTGACCTGGAGCGGGTTGGGCTGCTCAGGGTACAGGCGGCGGCACTCCCCGTAAATGGCCTGCAGGCCGGGGGGTACCAGCGGGTTGAAGGGTAACGAAGGGGTCCCAGCAGCGGGAGTGGGCCGCAACTCGGCCATGCCTACGCCCAGGTCCTTGTCTATTCTGCGTTATAACTACGTCGCCGCTTATGAACTTCCAGGCGCCTCCTGAGCACTTGGGGGAAAACTTCACTCGCTTCCCAGCCGGGCTAGAGGGTCACTGTAGCCGCTTGTTGCTCCTGTGCAGGGCGACCAGTTCTAGCTCTCCGATTGGCTAAGAAGTTGCCAATCAAAGGCGTCGTTAGGTGGAGCTTCACCACGGCTTCCCAAATCCGTGCCCGGAGGCAGGGGCAGACGTACTTTGCATCTTACTGTGCGACACCGACGTTTAACTACGTCATAGAAATAAAAACAGGACATAGGTAAACACAAACAAGCACTGAAACACAAGTGCGGCCCCGCGCCGCGGCCGCGAAAGTGAAACAGTACTCCGGGTTAAAGAAGTGGGAGGGGTGGGGGGAGTGCGATTCCCTTGCGGGAGCGAGCGGCGCCAGGAGCGATAATTGCTACCATATGGCGCCAGCTGCTCGCTCCCGCAAGTGAATCGCCAAACTTGCACGCGTTGCCATTGAAGGCAATGGAACGCGTGCACGTTTTTGGCTGAAAAGCCGAATCGATTGCAAAAGGTCTTTTTGCCTATGCAGCGCATGCGCGCTGCGTAGGCGAGACCTAAACAGCTTCTATACATTCTAATCCAAAGCACATAAGATATGCTTTCGCACATTTATTTCAATACAACACCCGTTTTGCTAAAACCCTGATTCCTTGTGTGCAGGACAATTTGCTTGTGAAATATTTATAATTGCAAGTCCAGACATATGCTCCTGCCCCATTAATGACTGAAAGTACAATTTAGTTTACCCATTTGGATGTTGCAAAATATTCATGGGTGAGGCTGCCTTACGTACAGGTCTCAAAATATTAGGTTTTGTGGGGGTGCCTAATTTGAGCCGGTGGTTGCAGGTGGAGCCCACTTGCACTTACTTTTGGAGTCCTGCACTCATTTTTCCTCAAAAGACTTTGTTCCAGAACAAGAGAGAGTAAAACACAAAGGGGGAAAGAAGAAAGAGAAAGATGAAAAATGATGACAAAAGGAGAACTCAAAAACGAAAAAGAACCTGTAAGAGTGAGAAAAGGGCCAGGGAGTGCCTGGTGATGGGTGAAAGTGGCACGCAGTAGAACTACGTCTAGGCAGTCTTGATATTTAGCTCTCCTGACATTTGAAATTGCCAGGAACAAGTTCCTGAGCAAAACTTTGGGCCCAGCATTTATTATTTTACGAATTAAGGACTGCTTTGTGGGTTACCACACGTTAAGTTGGGGTAGGCTACTGGTAAGCCACAGGTTTAATTCCCCAAATACCATTCCTTCTTCCTGAGTTAATTGTGTGCCAATGAGTTGGTAATATTACTGCATGCAAATGCACTACCACACACCTGTGCTACACTAAAAAAATCCATTGGTTATTCTTAGCATGCCACAGTGAGCAGTCCAGATATATGTAGCCACATCCAGCCAGGAATGCACCAGGCTGTTATTGACTAGCTAACAAAAAAAGTAGACTTATAGGGAGTATAATGGGCAGAGGTGGCAGTCTCAATGGCAGAAGTCAAGCTAACTCCAAATATCAGAGAGTCACCCATACAAAAAGGACAGGATAGGCAAAACAAACCAAAAAACAAATTTCCCTTTTGTGCTCACGCGATACAACCACTAAACGTTTCGGTTTTTAGTCAATCACAGTGCACTGACCAAAATCCTTGTCAATAATTATGAACTCTATCAACAATTAAAACTGTCTCCTTTTTTACAAGAAAAATATATGTATTTATTTAAATGATTCAAATGCATGTCATTATATCCACAATGTACACATTGGTAAATATACAGCACAATAAAAAACTAAATAAAAAATATAAAATCATTGAGTCACTTAATCATTGTCAAAAGTCATCTGTGCGACAATCACAGCATTCAATTAAAATATTCTTACAACAAATCCTCCGTTATTTGTATACGCCTTATATGAACCATCAATTATGAGCATACACAAATAAAAACAAACAGTTACAGTGTATCAAAATACTTTCATTATACACATTATGTCAAAGTTAATTGTTGATATAGTTCATGATTATTGACAAGGATTTTGTTCAGTGCACTCCGATTGACTAAAAATCGAAACGTTCAGTGGTTGTATCGCGTGAGCACAAAAGGGAAATTTGCTTTTTGGTTTGAGAAGCCAAGCTAACTACAGATACAAATTTTGTTTTTAAGAAGATTTGTCCAATTCCAAGTCACTGTAGAGATGAACAGAATCAAAGGCAAGGTAGAGGTTAAGTAATAGGTGTGCTGGTACACTATTTGAATCCATTGCAGTGTTTAAATCATCCCTTGTGGGAGTCAGTGCTGCTTTCGTGCCACAGCCATACCAGAATCTGTTTTGGTGATCCAAGAGAATGTTACTTTCTTAGATGACTGTAGCTTTTTGTCTTGACGCCGATCTTTCAATCTTTTTCCTAGAAACAGATGGTTATTGGCTGGAAGTTAGAAGGTGTTATGTGGTCACTTAAGCCCCGGAAAGAACACTGCAATTTTACATGCTCACTTTTAAAGTTGACATCTTTCTTGAATATTGACACTTGACACACATCTGCTTGCGTGCCTGTATGGGATAATATTCTCTGAAATGGCTTTGCTTACATTTACATTTCTTCGTAGGCATAATGTCAGAGCCTTGAACATTCTGCACTGCACAAAATGTTGATGTTTGTTATTGTCCGCTTGATGAAAGCCCTGTAAAGATAGAATCAATAATGGTGGCCTGTCTGGGGCTTGGGCATAGTAACATGGGTGAAGCTTCTTTTATAAAAGACATCACTCCTTTGTTTAGACAGTGGAGTATTTCGCTGACACTGTTGCGGTCGCCCGGTGGTGGGATTTCAGCTCAGCTGAATCCTGTTTACCTCCTGAGAAGGATGGTGCCCAGCTCTACACCAAGAGGGGCCCCCAACGAAACATACCCACAGGTAACTGGGGAGTTAGATCACCCTAAGGGATTCTGGCAGATTCACCCACCCTAGGCACACTAGGTTAGGAAGCGCAGGAGTCAGAGTTGTCATTTTCTGAGGTTGCACATGCCCTCTGGTACCTTGTAGATTTAGAGGTCAAGAGGGTGCACCGGAGCTAGCCAGGACTAAGGCCAACATATCCTGATGGTGTGCGTGGAGTCAATCCCGCACAGTTTTGACATTTGGGTTGTCCAAACTTACAGTTTTACTGACATAGCATGAACCGTTCGACATGGCGTCACCAACATTCTAGCTTGGGTACATATTTAATAGGTCTTCTGAGTAGTTTTCTTTTGTGTGCCCAAAGGCCCTACTCACCAATTAACCGGAGATGTTCGTGGTGCTAGGGAAAAATCCTTCTCAGCTGAGTAGGGAAACCCCTATTTCTCACTGTAGGTTGTTCAAGCTTGAATCTTTAAAAGGATCACCCGACAGAGGTACCCTCTCTGAATTCCAGTGGCTAATCAAGGAGAAGTGGCACTGCCAATAAATTGCAGACATGCACTAACACAAATGTTGCTGCAACATGGGCTCACTCAGATGGGTGAGGATGTTACCTTTGTTACCTTCTTGGTAGAGGCCCACGAAGCATACAGAACCGGGGTATTTTATTCATGCGTCACATTCCTGGCAGCAAATGCCAATTGGGGAAATTTTATACATCGACTGAGGTAGTAGTACCAAACTAATAAAGAGCATATGTGGATTTAGAGATCCGATTGACAAATCAAAAACACATGAATTGGTTCCTAGGTGCCCTCCCACATACAGCTGAAAAAGTCAGACTGGATCCCATCAGTAATGTGGGAGCAACACTGCCAGATGTAGAGCTTGGTATACTATGCACAGATTTAGCTACACTCTATAGACGTCTAGTACAATTCGTTATGCGTACCATAACGATGATCCCACATATGGCTGTTCAAGCTGCACAACCACAATTGGCGACGCCTGGAATTAGTCCAGTGACCATTAATGCAATAATGAGAAAGATTCCGTTCTGAATTGCACAAAAAATGAATCAGCTTGAAGAACTTTCCCCATACAGGACCCCAAGAAAAACATATAATTCTCACATATGCCTGCCATTAGGGATGGTTTCCCTTGTGGAGAACTGCACCACTTGGGGCACAGTCTTTGCTGCAGTCTATACCATTACACATGGTACACCACCATTAGCTGTTTTGCCAGAAGTGCTTGAACAGATTCAAAGTGAGTACAGGGCAGCCCCTGCCCTGTATTTGGGGATGAAACTAATGGGCAATTTTGCTACAGTATCCTCAATCATATACTAAGTAACATAAAAGGGGAAGCAGCAGCGTTGGCAAACCAGGAGCACGAACTACCAAAAAGTATTGCAGAAACCTATACATCCATGGAAAGAGATAATTTGGGAACCAGACCTCATAAATCACAACTTAAGGGTAATTCTGAAAAGGATAACTTGAAGCAAGTGTCAGAGTTGTCTAAGAAAAATAGTTGGATACAAAGAAAAGACTAAAACACGGGGTGGATCTTCTCAACAGGAGTCTTCTGATAAGGGCTATAACTTGCGCAACCGTGATACAATTAAACAGCCTAATAGGTTTCAGTACACTGATACATGTCCTTCTTGTTCCTTTCAGGAATCATCCAAAAAACGCTTGGAGAGAGGAGAACGATCAGAGTACAGATCAGAGGAGCGCTTGAAACAGACGAGGGACTCACAAAGCTCTTCTGACTTCATAATAAAAAAGGAAGAAAAACTTCTGGCGTCCAAGCCTCAATTTAAAAAGAAGAAGGTGGCTGGAATTAAAGTAAAACATGCCATACATTTTGAAGACTCCTCTTCTGAACGGGGAGTGGGCTCTGACCATACTGGACAGCGCATCAGAAGTCACAATAGCTTCCTGGAATCTTATGGAGTGCCTGGCAGCAGTAACAATGAGTGACTATGTCCAGATGGAAACACCGGACCAGAGACTCAGGGGCATATTCACAATAAAGTGGTGGTTGTGGGGAGAAAAAAATGTGACTTACAGCAGTCTTTAACAGCTAGAGTAATAGGTTCAGGTCGCAGTTCGGTCCACCACCTGTATGGTGTTCAGTGAGCCTTAAACAATCTGCCAAGAAGATTCTTAGATGGTCGGACTCCCTATGAGGTCCTGTTTGGGCGTAAAATGCAGGTTCCAGACCTTTACAGTCCCAGTGCAGTGGCGGCGGAAACGCCTATTCATATCAGTGAACGTTTGACTGTTTTACAGGAATTGAATGACTTCTGTGACACCCAAAGTAACGTCCAACAGAAACGTTCTACCACTGGTGAAGTGAAGGAAGCACCGGCAACTCCTGGTTGGATTCCAAATATTGGGGATCTAGTGCAGGAAAAAATACTGGACAAAAAGGAGTTCGGGCCATCTTACGCCTGTCCTGGCTGTTGAAGGTACCAGAACTGTCCTTTTACCGCCTCTTGCTGGCAGCAAACAGAAGAGATTTGTCTCGATTGATCTAATCAAACCACTCTATGTGGCCTGTTCTACATAGTAAGCCTGCGAGGTATCCTGGGGACTAACAATGAAGTTTCTTCTCCCCAGCTGGGGGCAGCTGATACTGAAGTTGCATTACTACCAGTTATGTCTACAAACACCATGCAAGCATGAGGTGTGACTACACAGAATTCAACACAACAAGCAACTAATTAGGCTGTTTATAACATCCCACCGGAGGAGTTGCCTGCCAGTTCTACACAGCCACACAAGCCTCCCATGTTTGCCCGAACAGCCTCAGGCATTATTTTCGACTTTGATGACTTTTTTTCAGATTCGTTGGAGCTGCCTCCAAAGCATGGACTATGTTATTGTTTGATTTGGCTCAAAAAGACATGCATTATCCCACTGTGGGTATACATTTGGATTACAATTTTGTTACTTTTCCTCTTCCTTTGGATTGGTTTTGTGACTGTCTTTTTCTTGCTTCTGAATGGACACTATCTCCCAGCACGCTCAACCGTTGAACTGGTAAATGAGGCTTTGAAACCCCATTCTTCATCACACAAAGTGCAAGGAGACCTGTCCCTTGTGAACATATTGGCGGTTCCAATTCCTGATGGAATTGTTTGGGATAAGGTATCCAATTAGGCATTTGGACTGACAGAAACTTTACAAGTTCTATATGTTTTTATGATTTCTTTAAATGATGTAATCACTCCTGGCACTATCTCTGATGATTGAGACATTCATACAGTAAAACAGATGCTTGATGATTTAGAGCTATACACTATTTGAAAGTGAAGAAGTGTAAGATGATACATTTAATTATGATGAGATGTTTTGTTTTCACCATTATGGTCACCCTTATTTACATAAAGCAAGTACTCCATTTGCAGTATTTAATTACACACAATGGGAACACTGCCCTACACCACCCTGGGTAGCTCAAAGACATTTGCACAGACGTTTGCATATTTTTCTGGTCACAATCCAAGAGACCCCATGTCCTATTATTATAAGCTTACACCTTCCCAGGCGAAGAAAAATATGCTAACTGACCCAAAGCAGATTTATTTTGCCTCTTTCATTTCCCAGTTGTCAACACAAGGGTATGACGTTTGGAAAGATAATATCGATTTGAGATCTATAAGGGGAAAAAAATATTGGCAGGTTCAGGGGAACGAGACCTTAATTAGAGCATGCCTTGTACTGCAACAACCAATTTTCCTGAACAAAACTGGGCAGCAAAAATCCTGTTATGGCTTGGCCAAGATAAAGGATAGGACTACCCCAAAAATTCCCACCTTTGTACGTTTGAGCATTGGTAGCAATTCACAAATTACACGGAGGACACATTTGACAGCATGCTTAGAAATGGTACATACAATTCTTCACGTTCCAGTTCAGAGGGATGGCTAGTGTGGCTGTTAGATACTAACGGATGTCAGGCACATTTTCTTAACAACACGAAAGGATTCAGGATAAATACTCCTGACCCATGTTATGTACAGTCCCAACACCCAGGAGTGGCAACAACATACAGCGTTGGAAAGTTGTGCCTAGATTGGCAAAGATATTCAACATTGTCTGAGGTGAAACACTTGTCTATCCTTTTGGATTACATGGTTTTACAAGATTTCTTGTTATGTCCTAGGAAGCCACATCAAAAGCTCTTTCTATATGCTATATACAATGAAGTATGGAAAGTTTCACAGTAGGAAGCTGCTGAGGCAATACATAACAAGCATTTGCAATGCAATAGGTCTCGCATTTGTAAAAGTTAGAGCTGTTGGCGTTTAAAATGACAATGTTTTTTACTTTTTTTTTTTGCAGTGGAGTAATTTGCAAAGCGGTATTGCCATTGGTATTTTTAACGTCAACATCTCTACCTTTAACAAATGAGAAAGTGTTATAAGCTGAATACATATTACGAACTAAAACAACAGCCAGACTGATTCGAATGCACAGCTGCAAAGTAATACTGGCATTCCTTACAGAGTACATATTGGAATGTAAATAACAGAGCGGGCTATGGCACGGCTGGTGTTATACTGACTACTGAAACTAGGCAAGCACTATCGGGCAACCAACAGTGGTCTACCACGTTGCAAATGCAGGACGCAAATTCCCCAGTTGCCAGGAAAGAGGGAGCACTAAACCGGCAACATTTAATTTTGCTTGGGGCTTTTAAAAAGGAGGCACCAGGCATGTCTGCAAGATCTGAGAGAGCCTTAAAGGTATATCTGTGACTATACCTTGGTAGAAAGTAGATTTTGGTGTCTCTGTGCCCCCCCTTTCCGTCTTGTACTTCCAGACTGCTCCTTAATTTCTCCATCTATCTCACAGCGCCGTTCCAGAAGGCAGGGAAAGAGAGAGAGGAAAGGTGGAGAATAGAGTGAGGAAGTGTAGAGAATAGAGGGACAGGGAGAGGAGAAAGAAGGGGGTGTCACTTGGCACACGTGTTCCTTTAAACATGGTCATATACCACAGCGCCGTTGCATAAGTCAGGGAAAGAGAGAGAGGAAGGGTGGAGAATAGAGGGACAGGGAGAGGAGAAAGAAGGGGGTGTTGCTGTTGCAAATGTGTTCCTTGAAACGTGGTTATATACTTAGCAGCTATTTTTATTTAGAGTGCTGTGATTTGCTGATGAGACTTCTACATTTTTCACTGATGTGACGCAAATACTTAACGTTTTACTGCGTTCAGAGCCAGAAAGGTGTTAGGGAGTGTGGAGAAAGAGCACAGAGAGTGCAGTGATTGGGAACAGACGTTAACTAACCTATTTGTGCCCCAAAGCTTAAGATCCCCGTTGAATGGGAAGCTTTCTATTTAATGAGATCCCCTGAAACTAGAACATGTGTCTTAAATACAAAAGGTAATCAAATTCCCACAGGAGCACTGACTGATGTGAAAACGAGCAGGAAATTGTAAAAGAACCTTGCTGCAGGCCTTTAATGTTACTGGGAAGGAAGACCTGCACATTTTGGACGGCAGCTGTAAGTAAACAAGAAAGACGAAAGAGAAAGTAGAACAGGAGATGGTAAAAAAACAAGGATGAAGAGTAGAAAGGAGGTGGAGGGAATGTTGGGGGGAAGGAGGGACTGACGACAGAAGCCATGAAAAGCTATGAAGAGGGAAAAGAAAAGACAATGTGCAGACTATGACGCAGTACAGTAGGAGCCAGGGAGGGCTGTCAAATATAGAATTATAGCAGAACTGGGAAGAACGGGATGTTATTCACCGACAGCTTCTGCGTGACATCTGGCGGCTGAGAGTGAAGCTCGTGCTGCCAATGACGTCCCTTAGAATCGCGAGATGAATAGCATCCCCATTATTCACAGATGCCAATCTGCCATTTTATGTTGTATAGCGACCCCCCCAAATAATTAATTCCTGCATCTAACATACAAGCAGCGGCAGAGGGACCATACGAAGTGTAGTAAAAAACGGGTACACAAGTCTCACCTTGAGTTAGCAATTGGCGACTGCCGGCCTCTGGGCACTGCGAGTCCGGCACCAGGCACAGCTGACTGGGCCTGTCCGGTCACATTACGTGGAATGGTAACCCCAGTGCACCATGGGAAAGCAACGCTTATCACAGAGTTGCTCTACGCGCGGACGAGGCGGGACAATAAATTTAACATGTATGTTCACCTTGGTGGGCGGGAGACCGCTCAGCACTATAATTTTAATACTGCTGCATACACCGTCACTGACTAAAATGAAAATGACATCAGTGTGTGTTTGAGGAAGGCTGTACCTGGAGACAAATATGCCAGCGCCACATAAAGAAAGAACAATTAGTCAGTCGTACACTGGAGCGCAGGCAAAAGTGCTTTTGAATGATACTGCTGCTTTGCACTTCGCCTCTTTACAGCTGTTAGTGGCACGCGATAGCCGATTCCAGTCGGATCAGCGTCCGATCGCCAAAGCAGATGAAGCGGGCACCATGGGGAATCACTAGCAGGAAAAAATGCAAGTAGTCCCTAAAGGAAGACATAACCAGCTACAGCGCTAGTAAACTGTAGTTGGTCGGTGCTGCTCAGCAAAAACCGGAAATGACGTGTCGGCAGCACTAACCATTAAGGAACCGGGAAAGCTAAGTAATGGAGATCTGTACCAATGGCAAGCTGCAGGCGGGTTTACACTCATTACAGTGTTTACTTTAGGTCTTGAGACAGCGCATGCGCGCTGCTTACGCTCGACGTAAAAATTGACAGAGCAAATTTAGAAAAGGTACTAGCGGTGGTTGCAATGGTATAATTACCTTGTTCACTGAGATATATTCTCTGGGTAACATTGTGCCATCTGCTATTGACATCAAACAGAGTGACATGTCTCTTCTGCCAAATGGGCAATCACAGCTTAGGTCTATCATGCTACTAAGCTGGACTCTACAGACTTTACTCAATGGTCGCATTAGATGGAAACACTTAAATGCCACTAGTTTATTTTTACCATACAACTTAACGAAAGAACAGACCACTATGTTCAGAAAAGACGCGACATATAGTATGTTGCACATGGAAAAGTTAGACAAATTACCATTTACTGTTGCAGATGTTCCATCAGCAGATTAGATAATCCACGGGTTTATTTCCCAATTTCATCTTTTCACTTCAAATACTGCTTACAACACCATCAGGTAGGCGAGTATGAAGCGCTAGGGGAGGTATTTGTTCATGGTGCATTGATACTACCTTTCACTTATCGTTGTAGGAATGGTGTAACTGAGTTTTTTCTTAGTGGTGCAGACTGCAAGAACACTTCAGGCCATACGCTGGTATGCAGGTTGGTGTGTCCAAGGCAAACCTGTCCTGGTATTTGAAAGGTTCCCCAGCTGCTGTAATTTGTCCAGCATTCAGATTACTTTCGAATGGAAGCTGTTTGATGTTGAATGATCAAGTTTGCTGTGAGATTACACCAGGAAAACCATATCGGGTGACGGTTTCTGCGGTCATGATCTGTTGTACACAAATCTTTTTTCTACCTGCCTGCACAGTTAGGAATGCAACAATTTGGCCTTCAATTACAATTTGAAATGTGAACTTTGATGCTTTGAGCAGACTGAAAGCCTTGTTTCAGAAGGAAGTGGCCTTAACCTCTGCATGGGAGATGTTTAATGTTCAAGTTGCAAGGTCCTCTTCTGAGATACAGTTGTTACTTCGCACCAATCTCCCACACCATTTTGGGGAGCTAGTGCTCCACATTTTTTCAAACACTTCGGTTTTAGCACATATTTTAAAAACAATTGGCTCTGTGTTGGTTAGTACCTTCCAGACGGTCTTCGGAGTTATTCCATCTTTCATACACTCCGTGCTTGGATGAGCTTTTGGAGGCTTATCACTTGTCCTGTTCCTCATTGTTGGGATCTTGATTTTATTTATTTGCTCTGCAATAGATGTTTCATCATGTGGCCATATGGGGATGGGCCTACCACAAGTGCTGCTGTGTTGTGAGAGAATGATACAGTCTTTTAGCGCACTCATGCTATAGGAACTAAATAATAACTGGTTCTTGTCCTTTCAGCCTCTCTGGCTCCATTGCATGCAGTCCTTATTCTGCTGTCAACTGTGCACTTTTGAGTGTGCCCTGGATATATGCTTGGGAATGCAACCAGTCCAACCTACGGACATAGAACTACTGGTGAGTCCCTTAAAAACTCACTTGCACAGATGCCCTGTGCAATTGCCATTGCTCCAAAATGCATAATATGAGCCTTCCTTGGATGCTTTAGCTCCAGGAGTTCTGGATCCTGGCTTGTAATCTGCGGGTGCACGACTGGCCATCACACCTTCAACGGCTGCTGAGGGGGGTGGATTTGAGGATGTTTGTTCATTGGAACTGTTGAGAGGGGTGCCAAGGGAAATATCGCATGTGGTGGCTGTGAACAGCAATGTTTCATCTGCTTATCAAAACATTTAAACAATCTGGCAGTTTCGAGCAGTGAAGATTTCTTTTTAATTCAGCCATGTTTTTATTTGCAAAATTGCTTTTAAATGCAGTCCATTTTTATTAGCTTTTTATATTGACTTTTAATACAATTTGGCTTTTTTATGCTTTTATTATGAAAGAACAAAATGCTTTTAATATTTTAGGTTTTACTGCATGCTTAAATCTATATATTTAGCATGCGATTTTAGGAAGCTTTAGTTGCCTTACGTCCAAGGAGTGGATGTTATGTGGTCACTTAGGCCTGGGCAAGAACACCGCAATTTTACATGCTCACGTTTAAAGTTTACATCTTTCTTGAACGTAGAAACTTGACACACATTTGCTTGTGTGCATGTATAGGATGATATTCTCTGAAATGGTTTTGCCTACATTTACATTTCTTCGTAGGCATAGTGACAGAGCCTTGAACATTCTGTATGAGGGCTAAGTTCACCACAAAAAATGTTGATGTCTGTTATTGTCCGCTCTGCAACAGCCCTGTAAAGATAAGATCAATAATGGCAGCTTGACTGGGGCTTCGGCATAGGAACATGGGTGAGGTTTATTACATAAATTACCTCACTCCTTTGTTTAGACAGAGGAGAATTTTGCTAACACTGTTGAGATCACCCCATGCCGGAATTCTAACTCAGATGAATCCTGTTTACCTGTTGAGAAGGATGATGCCCAGCTCTACACCAAGACGGGCCCCCGATGAAACATACCCACAGATATTTGAGGAGTAAGATCACCCTAAAGGATTCTGGTAGATTCACCCATCCTAGTCACACTAGGTTAGGAAGCGTTAGGTAGGAGTGTAGGTATGGTTATACATGTATGCTTATAATCAAGGTATCAGCACAATGGTTGAATTGTTCATCTTCTTTACGATTCTAGTATTTTATTTTTATTTATTTTTCAAGTTTTATATAGTGCGAGCTAGACCCTGGAAGGGTATCAGAGCGCTTTACAAATGTTACATCAAATAGATTGAGTGAAAAACTAGGAACGTGTATAACCTTAAAACATAGATGATGACGGTACTCGTTGTAGATCACATCAAATGGATAGGGTGAAAAAAAACTGGAAACATATATATGAGTGGATCACAGGAGAACATAAAAGTTCTCAATACTCGTTGTAAATCAAGAGGGTATTCAGGAGTGCGTTAGCCCTTCGCAATTAAAGTCAAGTGCGGATCCTGGTAGGTGGGCTGCATCTGGTAAGTACCGAACTAACTCAAGAATTGGGATCAGGATAGAGTTTTGTTCATCAAAAGTAATTTGACTTCTTTTTTGAAGGAAGTGATTGAAGGGTTCATTCTGATTTCCGGGGGCAGGGAGTTCCATATCCTAGGTGCTAGACCGGAGAAGTTACGGTTGTATGTTTTCTTTTTTTGACATTTTTGAGGTTTTAGCTGCAAGGTGCTGGTGCTTCTCGAAGTTCTGCCACCGCCTGATAAATCCAGTTTAGTGGCTAGATACTTTGGTGTGTTGAAGTGCAGGGCTTTGTGTGTCATGCAAGCAATTTTTAGCTGTGTTCTTGCCTCATAAGGAAGCCAGTTCAGTTCCTTTTAGGTCAGGGGTGATGTGGTTGTTCTTTTTGGAGCCGGTGATGAGTCTTGCAGCCGCGTTGAAGGAGGCTCTTAGTGGAGCCAGTCTGGATCTCGACAAACCACATAAGGTTGTATTCCTATAGTCTATTCTGGGTATCACTAGAGCTTGCACGCCCGATTTGTTGTTGGCGACGGTGAGGAAGGGTTTTAGTTTTCTAATAATGTTCATATGAAAGTTTGCTCCTCTGGTGGCTGTGCTGATGTGTTCCTGCATGGTGAGATTCTTGTTGAGTGTTATTCCAAGTGATCTAGTGGAATCTATGATGTGTGGTGTGCAGTTGAAGGCTGTTAAGTGTTTCATCCAATTGTCAATGTTGCTGTGTCCTTGTGGTGGGGTAATTAGGGAAAAATCAGTTTTGAGCGCGTTGAGTTTGAGGTGGTTTTTTGTCAGCCAGTTGTGGGTTTTTGCAGAGTTGTGTTGAGCAAGCAGATGTCATCAGTAATGCTGATTACTCTGTTCTGTTTCCTTCTATTGATCATTGCAGTGCACATATTTTACACAAGAATCATAATGCTTCAATAAATGATTGATATACCAATTTGAGTATTTATTGTATCTCCCTTTGGGCATGCATGTGTTGCTAACGAAAGGGACTGATCTGTTTCCACCATTTCTGTGGGGAGTCGGAGTTGTCATTTTCTGAGGTTGCACATGCCCTGCAGTACCTTGTAGATTTAGAGGTTCAGAGGGTTCACTGTGAGCTAGCCAGGACTAAGGCCAACATATCCTGATGGCGTGAGTGGTCTTGCACAGTTTTGACATTTATTTTGTCCAAAAGCACAGTTTTTCTGACATAGTATGAACCGTACAACAATGGAACCCTTGTTTGAAGGCCTCTGAGTTTTAGGGAGTTCTTTTGAGAAGAGACCTTCATCCAAGGAGTTGTTCAAAGCTCTGGCTAGATTAGTTGCAGAGCTATTAATGAGGATATTCTTGCATATATGAGCAGGACATGGGTCTGCCGGTGATCATGCTGGCCTACAAGCTTTCGTAGCCTTATTGAAGTCCTGTGTGGTCAAGAGGTTAAAGGGGAGTAACTGATGGTTGTTTTCATGATTTGTTTTCTAGTGAACTGTACAGCACTGCTGAAATTGTGATTGGACAATGGAGAGGGAAGCAAGGGTCTAAAACCATTTGGAGGGTTGAAGTAATGCAGGTGTGTCAGACATACAGCAAGGGCAAGCCCTGAGGCCTTTGACTGTGATGCCAAGGCATCCGGCTGTCCTAAGTTACTGCCTCTTCAGGTACTGTGGTTAAAGGATCCCTTTACCTGTGAACTCTTCTAGTGGGTTTGTCACTGTTCAATCAATCAATCAATCAGGGGAATTGTAAGCGCACTACTCACCCGTGAGGGTCTCAAGGTGCTGGGGGGGGGGTGTAAACAACTCTGTTCAGTCGAAGAACTCCTGTCTCATGTTTAGGTCTCTTGACCACAGTCTACTTCAGGCCACATGTTATCTCTCTAGGACATAGGGCAGGTTTCTCTGAAACAATGCAGGCATCAGGTATCTTGCCTCCAGTCAGCGTTCCCTGCTATCTATTCCTAATTCTAATACATATTCCGACAGGACAACTGTGCACTTCCTGGCTCCATGTAGTCACTGTCATTCACTTACTAAGATGTCAATGAGAGTCAAAGGCACAATGGGTGCAGATAGGAACTGAGTGTGTGAATTGGCAATAAATGCATGAAAGGAAAGAAATTAAAACTGTTATTCTGAATAAAACTAAGATGGTTAAAAAACCATTGCACTGCTTCTGGATAATGAGTTATGTCATGGCAACCCATGACACAACTCCATGTGGTAGTCTAGAAAAGTTAAGATACTTGTATAGTGTTGTGATGCACTTTTTTTAAAGCACCATCGCGACACTATACAAATAGTTACCCTGTTAGAAATGAATTAATTCACTTTTTAAAAATTAATATCACAGTATCCAATTGATCTTATGGAATGATTGACTCCTTTGGCAAACATAGTTTTTTATTCAGTAACATTTTGCATATTGGGATTTTAAGACCCGACATACAATGTAAAAAAAAAAAAACACATTCCAGAATGAACCATTGTGGTGACTGGAAAGCCAGGAACGGATGAAGGTGTCACACAATACAATAGGCAACTATGTAAAAAGTTTCAAAAGAAGTTTCACTTTGTGATTTTCAGGCTAATGTTTTTGAACCAATCAAAAATTAAGCAGTGAAGTGGTGAAAGCCTGAACATTCCATGTTATGTGCAGATATTAGAGTTCAAGTCAAACATTCAAACTCCTCTAAAACACTCTAGCTTGCTGAAAATGAGCTCCCCTTCACAGTGTCAGCTCCAAGGGGCTATAGGGCCAATGCTATAGCATCACCTGAAACCCTTTCGTCACAATGTGTAGCAGCAGCTGAATATATCTAAACTCAGAAGATGAAAAGAAAACCTCAATACTGGCATCTGTGTTCCCATGAGGAGCCAAAGCATTGGTGTGCCTTCACGAGCCCCATCCCCTCAGCTTAAATGTTGTTGGTACTTGAGCCCACGTGTCCTAGAGAAGCTGGTGCCAGTGTGCAAAGCCTCAGACAGCTCTCCACTGTGGTCTCTGCCTCCACAGAGCACTGCCTTCATGCAGGTCAACAAGTTCAAACGCTGATCCACATCGTGGCTTCAGGAGCAGCGAAAACACCAGGCCCCTATGCAGGCCAAGGGGCTCCAGCTGAAGGATTAAAAAGTACCTCAGAAGCCAGTGCTGCTTCTCCCCCCACAATGCACCATCGGCTTAAAGTCCCCACTCTTTTTCCTCACCAGCTCTCAGCATCTGTTGTATTGATTCATCCTTAGCCTGTTCCACCTGATTCCCCCTTCTACTGGCTTTGCCTGATTTCTCCTCCTGTACCAAATAACCACTCACTCTCAGCTTCTCCCCATTGCCTCAGACCGATTCTCAATCCCTCCCCATCCCCCAAAAGCCTCAGCCTTGATCTCCCTCCTTTTGCTATCCCACATCCTCAGTCCACTCTCCCCTCTTGCACCAGCCGTGCAGTTACAGATGCCACTGACTAGATATCTAGTTCTACGGAATCAGCAGTATTCTGCAGTTGCCTTTGTAGAAATTTGTATATTCATGACAGTTGGTGAATTTTTAGGTCTCGCCTGTGATACTGCATGCGCTGCTTGCGCATGCACTCTCGCTTACAAGACATATTGTATACAACAAGGGACTTTGCCAATGCTTGTTATGTGTGCAGCATAAGAAGTGTGATCATGTAAGTGCTGGGTGATTGTGAATAGTGTGAGTGTATGTGGCATGAGTGGTGTGAGTGTAGGGTGAAAGGTGTGCCGATGAGAGAATAGGGCATGCTGCATGAGTGCAAGGTGAGAGAAGGGCCCATGTGAGTGCCAGGTGAGAGGAGTGCGTACAGAGTGAGAGGAATGAGTGATGGGTGGGTGGTGTGAGATGTGTAAATGCAGGGTGAGTAGTGTGTCTGTGTGCATGCAGGGTAAGTGACAAGAGTGAAGATGAGCTGTGGGAGTGACTGGTGAGCAAACAATGAGAGAAGTGAGTGCAGGGTAGTGGTGTGTCCCTCTGAGTTCTGTGTGCAAGCCGCGTGAACTGCGGGAGTGATGGGTGAATGTGCCTGTGTGAATGTAGGCTGAGCAGTGTGCTTGTGTGAGTGCAGGGTGCTTGTGTGAGTGCAGAGTGGAGAAGTGTGGCTCAATGGTTAGAGCGGCAGACCCTGATGCAGAGATCTGGCCCGGGACCAGGGTTCAACTCCCGCCTTGGCGGGTCTTGGGCTCAATTTCCTCGGACCTGATAATTCTCGCCTCGGTGCCTATTCTAATCATGGGTCCCACTCTGCAACTCTGGGCAATAGCTTGCTTAATCTCCACAACGGCCCAAACAGCGCTGGGATGCCTGGCTTCACCCTGGGGGTGCCCAGGAGTGGACATTTCACAGGGAAAAGCCAGGAAGGGTTCCACAGCGGTATGCGTACAGCGCCAGGACACCCCTTTGGGGGTATAAGTGCGCTTTACAAGTACAAATTTCATTTCATTTCAGGGTGAGAGAAGGGAGCTCAGGGTGAGTAGTGTGAGTTCAGGGTGAATGATGTGCCTGTTTGAGGTGGTGTGAGTGCAAGGTGAGTGGTCTGCCCATGTGAGTGAAGGGTAAGCTGTGTGAGTGACCGGAGTGCCTATGTAAGTGCAGGATGAGCGATGTGCCTGTGTGTTGGAAAGTGGATTATTAGCGTGGCAAATGCATATCTACCACTGGCAATAAGGCCACTAACACAGTCTAGGGCTCCGAAAAGTATTCCCATGCTTAACCCTTGGTAGGTTGGCTGCGAGCAGGCAGACTTAATCTCAGAGACAGGTATGTAAAGCATTTAAAAAAAACAACTCAGTGAATGATTAAGACGCAACACATAATAAAAATCCAACACCAATATATAAAAATAGGAAATGGTTTTATCTTTAAAATGACAACAAAATAAAAAAAAATCCAATATAGGGAACCGGAGATACGAATTTTTAAAGATTTAGTACGTTATAGCACATAGAAACCTATAGCGCTTATTGGGACATCTGGTCACCCTAGACTAGAAGTTTTTACCTTCTGACTTAGAAACTTTTCTAGAGCTTTTCTTCCTGGGGTCCCTCGAAGCTCTCAGCCAGTTGGGATTTGGTGAGGGTTCGCCGGCTTGCCTTGTGACGAGCTCCCGGTCAAAGCTATGGAAGTCAGACCTCTGGAGCTTTCCAGCTGGACGAACCAGAGATACAGGCCGGCTTGCGGTTGAAGGTGGGTGGCTTGAATCTTGCGGTTGGTCCTGGTCACCTTGTCTACGTTCGGACTTAGAAGCTTACGGAGCTTTTTCTCCTGAGGTCCCTCAATACTCTTCACCAGGCCAGATTCTGTGAGGATTCGCCGGCTTGGGTTTTTACCATCTCCCGGTCAAACTCTGGAAGACGGACCGCTGGAGCTTTTCAGCAGGACAAACCTGGAGGGCAGGCTGGCTCACGGTTGAGGGTCGCCGGCTTGGCTGACCAGGTCGAGTCGGTCAACTTATGGAGCTTTTTTCAAAGTTGCTCCAAAGTTCTTCAAACTTCTGGAACTTCTTCCTGAAGTTCCATTGAGGGTCCCAAAGTGTCCAACACTTACTCCACGGGTCTGAAAGCTCCAAGATAGTCCTTGAAAGTTTGGGACTTCAATTCTCACAATCCACTTGGACAAAACCCTTACAAATCAACTGGTAGTACTCCAGGCTGGGGATTCTTGGTGGTGATGGTCCAGGTGAGCTCTGTTAACCTGTGGCTTGCGCTTGCAGGGAGTCCACTCTTTAGTACTTTTGAAGCAAGTTAGGTTCACAGGGCTGTAGTTCCAGATTGTGCAGCAGGCACAGTCAGTCAGAGTGCAAGGCCTGGTTGGTGCAAATCAAACTTCTCAGCATCGACCCTTCTTCTTCCTCTTGTTTCAAGCAGCAGATCTGAGAGGCACTGCCCCTCTCAGTTACTTATTCAGTGTTCTCTGGGGTCACACAGGAGGGTACTCCTGTCCAATGAGGTGCAGGCCAACACCCCAGAGCATGACCATTTCCTCCAAAGTGTGGCACAATAGTCTCCCAGAAAGCACTATTTCTCCAAAATTAAATATGGCTGAAGTCTCAACAGAGAGGCAAGAGCTGACTAAACCAACCTCCAGGATGGCTCATTTCCATATTCTCCCTCCCCCTGGTATCTGCACATTCCTTCCTTAAGACTGGCAACTGGCTGGGTTCAAAGAGTAGGGGTGTAAATGAAACTGGCTTCTTATGTCTGTCCCCTCCTTCTTTTGAAGATCATGGTTTACAACCCCTCCCCTTTGCTCTGGTATTCCTATGCAGCAGAAGCCTCCCCTCCCAGAATGGCTCTTTCATCCCAGGGCCTGCTTATCACCTCATCAAAGTAACCTGGCTAATCCACTTAACTCTGACCAATTAGGACAGATCACTGGAAGGCTGGATTTTGGCTTACAGACAAGAAAGTCTTAGAACTTCTTGTCTGTACATTTTAGGATAAATTCAACAACAGCATATTGTTAGATTTATCAATACCATTCTAGTAAATCCTTGAATTATATTGTCTGTGTTTCCTGGCAGGAGTTATTAATTAATAACTTCTTCCCATGTTAAGCTATGTGGCTGGGGATCTGCAATGGGGAAATGAACTGGGCAATTTCTCTAACACCAGGGCTTATAAAACATCTTTTATAAGGACCCTGCCTATATCTACAGGACCCCCTACCCCTGGAACTCCTAGATGAGACTTTAGGGGTTCTGAATATGCAAAAATATTGCAGATCCTCACTCCACAGTGCTCCTAGCACAAAAGTCGATTTTGGGAAGCACTTTACTACAGTGTGGGAAGTGAAATGTGTAATTTACTAAATCCAATGCATATAAAACCTATTTTATAATGGTACTTTGTATAAGTACCTGACCCCCCACCACTGGGAAACATAGTGGGGACCCTGGGGGTACCTAATAAGCCAAAATATTTAAGTTTATTAATTTGTAAGTGCCCCAAACACCAAAGTCGAGTTTGGGCACAATTTACATTTTAAAAGCAGTCCTGCAGCAAAGAGCTGCTTTTAAACTGACCTCATGCCTCAGCAGTGCACACATGCAAGTGCAGAAAGGGCTGCTGGCCTCTAAACTGCCATGCCATTTTATATAGTAGGGATGTAAAGGTAGTTTTGATCCCCTGCCCTATTATGTACTAGGGCCTTATAGGGGATGTCATGCGAGTCATAGGGGTACCCTAACCCATAGTGTACCTAGCACTGGCCCTCGGCCTGGTTAGGCAGAGCCCAGGGACAGTCAGAGTCAGTTACCACCAGTACCAGTCAGCAAAAAAATGGGAGTGCCCAGGGCACCGGATAACTTTGTAATACCGTGTGAAAGTAGGGGGAGAGGAGTGAGTGCGGGGTGAGTGATGTGCCCATTTGAAATTGGGTGCGGTGCAAAGTGCAGAGGGTGTAGAATGAATACATGGTGACTGATGTGCTTGTTTGAGATTGAGTTCAGGTTGAGTGGTGAGACTGCAGGGTGAGCAGTAAGAGGGACAAGTGAGTGGAGTGTCATATGTGAGTGCAGGCTGAGTGGTATGCTTGTGTGAGTGCAGTAGCGGCCACCATGGCTCGCGGGTGAGGGGGCGGGTGTGGGGTTGCGCGGGGAGGGGGGATCGCATGTGAGGGGGTCAATAATAAAAATAAATGTAAACCTACCTTTCCACCTGCCCTGTCCCGCATCTTCACTGCTCCTGCTCTCCTGCCAGGAACAGGAAGCAGGCAGCCAGGCTCCCTCCCCTAAGCCAATCACAATGCTCCAGTGGAGCGTTGTGATTGGCCGGGACGCCGCCCAGCCAGGGGCTGTAGGGGATGGCATGTTCTCCATGCTGGCTGCAATGCAGCCTGAATGGAGAAGGGCAGAATGCGCATGACTGGTTTGGGCGGCCCGAGAGGGCCGACCAAACAGTCTTTGCGCACTCAGGAGTGGGCAAACCACTCCCGCCATGCCCTGCTCAGAGAGCAGGGCAGCTCCGCCCACCCGCCCTCTCGCAATGCGCAAAGAAACATAAAATGGTAATAACCAAAAGTTATTACCATTTTATGTTTTGTCTTTCTCGCACTGTGAGAAAGCAGTGGGGTGATGCTCCTCCCTAGTGGAGGAGCCGCCCTTGTGAGTGTAGGGTAAACGATGTGTGCAGGGCAAATGGCATGAGTGCATGGTGAGCTGTGCAAGTATAGTGTGATTGCTGTGAGTTCAGGGTGAGTATTGGGACTGCAGAGCAGAGTGACAGGTGAGTGGAGTGTCATGTAAGTGCAGGCTGAGCTGTGTGTTCCTTTAGGTGCAGGGTAAGAGGAGGTTAGAGGGCGTGAGTATATCATGAGCGGTATAAGTGCAGTGTGATCACTGTGAGTGCAAGGAGAGCATTGAGAATGATAGGTGAGTTGTGTGAATGCAGGATGCATTCCCAGACACTCTGAATACCTCTGCATGTTATCTAGGGTAGCGAGTGGGGACTCAGATATAATTTAAACTATTTTTATTATGGCATCATTCAGGGATGGAGGTTGGAGGAATTAAATGATTTGCGTGTCCTGCAACAAACTTTCAGACTCTTCATATGCCTTGATATATTGATATATCTTGAAATTCGAAAGGATGTGGTGTAACTGCCAGAACTACTGGCTTTGAGTTTGGGAACCAGGTTCGAGTCTCCGCGTCAACTCAACATCCTGTGATTCAGGGCAAATCACTTAATCTCCCCGTGCCTAGAAAAAGGAATGTGCCCTTGTCTAATGTTACTGGTGCTCATGTAAAGTGCCTCAATACCTTTGGGTCGAGTTTGTGCTATATAAGAGCTGCAAAAAAAACCTATTGTTCTTTTTCAGAAAATGCATTCTCACACTGTTGCAGCAAAAGAAATGTGTAAATGTAAGGAATAGGCAGAGTGAGACGCAGGAGGAACAGGTGAAAAAACACAAAGCCTTGTTAGCAAATAAATGGTATTTTAAAGACCTGTGAAATTCTCAGATGAGATTGATATGAGGTATCCAGACAGCCCACAGCAGCTCAAGAACTGTGTGTGTGTGTGTGTCCTCGAAGCTGCATCAGCCAGGGCTAAGACGTACGACGGGGGTGACTAAAGCCCTTTCAGCCCTATGGGCGTGGCGCGCCTGGTAGAAGGTAACATCTTTAGAAGCATAGAAGAGAGATGCTGGCTAGTTTGAGCATGACTACTCTTCTAAGGAACAGGACTCTCCTTTGCAGTGCTGACGCTCCCTGGAAGGGTAGAATAGAGAAGCGAAGTAGAGAGAGAGATGCAGGACTGGCCTTTGTAGAGTGTCCTTGTTGACTCGAGTTCTTTTCAGTCTAAATGTACCATTTAACGTCAACCCATCAGAAGGCTGCGTTCTTCCTCCTGAGCTCGGTTAAACGTGAATGTGTCCACGCTCGTGCTTTCAGAGTCCTACACTGTAATGTTCTCCCCTTTTCTAAGTGCACGAAGCTATATCAGTTTATTACCGGTTACTTTCAGCTGTTTGCCAAAGGCACACCTTCGGGTAGCAGTTTGCGCTTTACAAATGTGACTAACACGACAAATGGCCTCTTTGTTCTGCCTCCTTAGGCTGCTTGATGCATGATGAAGTTAAGTTCAGGGGAGAGGATGTGGTCTGACGGCTAGACTGCCGACCTTGGAGCTGGGAAACCAAGTTTCGAGCCTAGGGTCGACTCCACATCCTGTAATTCTGGGCAAATCGCTTCATCTCCCTGTGCCTACCAAAAAAAAAAAAAAATGAATGTGTCCTTGTGTTACGTAACTGGTGCTCATGTAAAGCGCTCCAATACCTTCGGGTCGAATTCGCGCTATATAAATCTGAAAAAATAAAACAAGAATTTGCAATGCAATAGGTCTCGCATTTGGGAGAGTTTGAGCTATTGCCATTGTAAATGACAATGCCTTTTAGGTATGTGTTTTGAAAACCTGCAAGCGGTGGGTAAACCCACACTTTGTACTTTGTTGTTGCTTTCAAGAAGCAAGGCTGCCAGTAAAAGATGCGCAGTTATTGCCAGCCTTGCTTCTTGTAAGCATTGACTATAAGTACAAAGTACGTGTTTACACACTGCTTGCAGGTTTTCAAAACACATAAATATAAGTAATTGTCATTTACAATGCAAATAGCTTAAACTCTCGCAAATACGAGAGCTATTGCATTGCAAATGCTTGTTCTTAGTGGCACTTTGTGAGCTAGGCTGTGGATCCTAGAGTTGGCCATGTCTCATTTCTGACACAATGATCAGAGGTGACTCGTTCCGTGAGATCATCCCATGTAAATGGCATCAGCAGCTATCAGAGGGCCTGACTGAACTGTCCTTGGCGCTCGATATCACATATTTGGAAAGAACTACTCCATCATTCAAACTGTTCTGTCCCATCTGAACACTCTTCTCAGAGTGTTCTGAATTCTGGTCATATGAAGCCATCACAATGCAGGAGTGAATGTGGGCCACTTGATCACTAGCATGGTGTAGGCTGTTCATCTCCATCAGTGGTTCAGTGTCACCCCAGGAAGTATACTGTGCATATGTTAGCGCAATGATGCATCCTGCATGCTGTTGCTGGTAGCAAGTACAGCTAGTACATCTTCAATTGGGCTCTGTGGATAAAGACTGTGGGCCTCATTTATGGGTTTTTGCCGTAGGGCAGTTCCGCAGGCCTTCCTGATGCGCTGCCCTACAGCATAAGAAAAGGGCAGGAATGCGCCATATCTATAAGATACGGCACATTCCTGTCCTTTTCCTCTGTGCTGGCGCACAATGGGCTGCCGTGCAGCAATGCAGGCACATTTGCACCATGGTGCAAGGGTGCCTGGTTTGCGGGATGATGATTTTTGTGCAGGAAGGAAAACCTTACTGCACAAAAACAATAACAAGAGGCTTTTTCCTCTTTCTATGTGTGCTGCAGAAAAAGGCAAAAACGAGGAGAAATAAAGATATTTCTCCTTGTTGTGCCTGTCTTACGCCTCCCCTGGGGAGGCATACGTTTTTGGTGCTGCCTCAGATTTACGTTTTCTCGTAAATCTGGGGCAGTGTCAAAAAGCCACAGGTGTTGCTGGGAACTCCCCCAGCAACACCATTGGCACTTCCCTTTCACCCAGTTTTCTGCGTGAAAGGGGCACATATTTAGAAGGCATGAAAAGCCACGTAAAGTGAGTTTAAGTGGCCTTATAAATATGCTGTGGCACATTTTGCCACCGGAATGTCAAAAAAGTGACTACTGCGCAATAGTGCCTCATAAATAAGGCCCCGTGTGTGATAGCCAACGTAAGGCCTAAGCAGCTGGTTCCCGCCTGGGTCCTTCAACCCATATGCTTGTGTCAATGTAACGTGTATCCATTCCTTTGGCTGGCTGTAGAGACCCATATGCAGTATGGGGGTTGGTTCTGACAGTCAATTGACCTGCCTTTATCCTTGGCCAGCTTGGCCATTGGTGCTGGTCCTGCAGGTGAGATCTGCCAACTAGGCAGTGATTTCCTCATGTTAACTACTTATGAACACCAAGTCACTGCGACTATTGTACAGCTGCTAAATGACATGTAAGCACAAAAGGGATAAGCATAGGTGCATTGAAATGGCAGCGACTTACCTTAGCATTACTCTCCCCAGAGCACTACGATCAACATGGCAGTGATGACGGATGACCCCTATACCAAAATGAATCTGAAAGCCTGTCTGCCAGATCTGCAGTATAGAGGCGAGGGAATAACTTAAATGTGGTGTAATAAGACTTTAATTAATTTTCATGAGAGGGGCAAGCAATGGGTGAGAATGAAGGGATCGTTAGGTAGGTAAACTCTGTTTTAGCTGATGGCGGAGAGCAGACTGGTGCCTTTTGGAGGTCAGTGCTGGTGGATACACTGTGAACAATTAGAGGGGAGTCGTGGCGCTGGCTACTGAGAGTTCCCCTGAGCAGTTATGTGCATCCATGGCATTTTCAATGGGGCGTTTTCCAACCATGCTGCATTTTGGAGAGGGAGCAGAGCCATGCAATTGGAGTGTCAGAAGCAGTGACAGCATTATCATCAGTCTTAACTTACAACAGGGAGTGGATTGGTTACATGGCGCCTTTATGCTCCTGCTTATGAAGTGATTTGCTGAAATTCGAAATCCGAAGCTTCACTACTTCTAATATTCCTATTTGGACATCTCAAAATGCGAACTCATCTTTAGACTGTGCCTGCTTCCATAAATAAGACGGATGCTATCTAGCACAGCAACTGCTGCCATTAATATCTACGAGTTTGTAGCAACAATGGGAAAACTTAACCATAGTCACAGAAGCTAACATTTGAAACAAGAGCCAGCTCTGCACAACCTGCAGCTGCAAAAATATGAGGCAAGAGTGAAAAATGCAAGGAAGAGGGAAGATAAAAGGAAGGCTGGAGGCGTAGGGGGTGTGATGAAACCCCGTAACGGCTCCCAGCTCCACCCCCATCCCCCCCCAACTCACCCCTCCTCGGCTAGCGTTCGATCAGCAGCGGGAGCCTGTGAAACTTAAAGTGAACAAGGTGAGCTTTAGTAAACAGGCTTTATTTGTGTTCAGGCCAAAAGCAGTTATTCTGTAGCATGCTATTCCCAAACCAAAGAGAAAGAGAGCGAGAGGCTGTGGATTGTCAGAGCTGCCGACTCCGAAACTGAGGATCCGTGTTCAAGCCTCGGTATTAGCATTTCACTTAATCTCCTCCCGCACACGCTACTAATTAAAAAAAAGAAACAAACAATAAATAGTACCTTTATGAAAGCTGAGGTCCACTAATTAAGGGAAATTAATCTGTAGTTGAGCGGTGCTGCTGAACTACAAACGGAAGTGATCTATCGGGTGTGGGAACCAACCAGGAGACAGCAAAGAAGAGCGACGCTAGACTCAGCCTACGGTGAGTAGCAGCCTGGATTAGTGATTACTGCATGTTTTACAGACTGTCAGGCTTGACCTAAAAAAGTTCCTTACCACCTCAGACCTCTCCCCTCAAACCAAACTATGAAAGCACTAACATATTTAATCTCTGCCATTTAGGAACCTATGGCTTTTTAGAAAACTTCAGTGAAACTTGGGATGTAAAATGCACAATTTTACCATTTTTTTCAATTTTTTTTCCGGGGATGGGGGTGAAAAAGAGCGCTTGCTCGTTTGCGGCACTTTGACTTTTGGCATTGTTCAAGCAGGCAGTGGGTGGGGCCAGTATCAGAAGTAGGAGGAGCCAGTGAGGGAAGTGGGCGATGCATAGCTGCCAAGGTTTCAAATTGCCATGTGTGACATTTTCATAATTTCAGTGAAATTATGAGTGACATTTCAACGACTATGAGTGACACTTTCTCGCGATTAAAAATCATGCAATGAAGACGAGGGAAACTTCTAAATAGCAGAAAATTACAGCCATTTGAGCAACAAGAAACGCCAAGAAGTTCTTAAAACTGCTGCAGAGCACCAGAAAGGGAAGGGCACTAACCCTAGTGCTTCCTCCTGTGTGAGCAGAGGAGCTTGCCTCAAGTTAGTCAACACAGCTGTGCCAGTCAGTGTGTTGCCGGCCGGGCCGGCAGAAAAACAACACAAACTAGTAAAGTACACAAGTTTATTGCCAGCCAGTAGCAGGGCCCCGCCCGTTCTGCCTGAAAAATCTGGAGGATGATGAGAGGACTCAGGGGCCTCTGAGAATGACGCGCGAGTCGTGACGACGGACCCCGGGCCCCCCACCCCCACAGAATGAGAGAGAGAGCACTGAGAGCCCTGGCAAAAACTACACGCACCACCACCGTCACTTAAGATCAATGTGAGTGCCTGCTGTGTGACAAGACAACAAGGTTAGGTAACAACTGACACACTACAGTCACAGTGGCAGGCTGCCTCAGTGACCAAAGAAAGTAGTAGTAGTACTTACTGTTGTGAACTTCTTCTGTACTAGTCTCGGACAGTCCAGTGACTGTGGCACTGGCAGGCACTACTGTCTCTCTGAGCGCCGGGGCCGCGGCGTTGGACCCAGCTGCATGTGGTTGTCGGCGGCCGCAGAGCACTACATGCAGCAGTCTCCTCGCAGCGCCCGATGCCTCTGATGCCTCTCGGCGGCCGGCCATGATGATGAGACAGACAGTGAGTCTGTCAGGTCGATGCTGCAGTGCCCCGTCCCGCCGTGGTGGTCCGGCAACGCCGGCCGGGTAATACCGCGCACTCAGCACAGCGCGCAATCTTCCAAGTTAACTCCAGTCCGCGTGGAGTCCCCGGCTGCCGCTTCTGACAGACCTTACTTCCTTCCTGCAAAGGACGTGAGGTCATTTATTCCCCCACACGGCGCTGGTGCCACAGCTAACGGAACGACTGAGAGGGCAGGCCCCGCTCGGGAATTTTGTTTCAATTATGCAGGCGGCCTGGCAGATCGATTGTAACATTGTAGCACTGTCAGAGCACGATCGGATCTTTTAAGTGTCTCCTGCTGGCAAGTCTGCGGGGAGCTGAGCAGCAGGCACACAGGTGTCAGAGGCGCCAGCACGCGCGCTAGCACCCTGGCGTTACGTTGCAAGTTTCAGCCGGCGCTGTCAGCAGAGTGCAGTCTGGCATTAAAATGCGTGACAATGCATTTCAGTGCGGTGATGCGGAACACCACACTAAAATGCGTTAGTGTCACGTCTTGCGTGATACTTGGCAGAACTGGCGATGCTAGCGGGGAAGTGGGTGGCAGTCTCCTAGGAAAAAGTTTGGACAACTTCAATTATATTTTCGCCAATTAGGCACTGATTGTAGCCGGAGAGCAGCAGATTGCGCCTGAAAGCACAAATATGGCCCACTGACTGGCAAACGGGTAGAAAATCAAATGCAACAATAATCACATTAACGATCTAACTTGCTGATAACTAAACCACCTCTGAAGCTCTGAGACTGTGGCTGCCCGCGGCCCACGCAGGGGGCCATCCTAAGAGGGTGGCCCTTTAGTGCCATTGGGGCACCAACCCACCCCCTCTGATGGCGGGACTCAGGGAGGAGTCCCCCTTTGCCTGTGGCGCGCTTGGCGCGTCACTTCCTGCGCGACGAGGAACTGGGGAGGGTATATAGGCCTCACCCGGCCATCCTGGCGTCCTCTGTTGCGCCAGGCATGCCGTCTTTACCACAAGCCTCGACACCATTTGGTTTGTCTGGTGACGCGTCTGATCCTTGGTCTGGCGTCGGTTTTGTTCCGGTGAGTGTCAGGGCATGGTCGCCCCCCCCCCCCAGGTCTTTCCCCTTTGGGTTGTGGCTGTCGGAGCCTGGTTGCACGGGGCGTGCTGGGCGAGCCCTTTGGCCGGGTGAGCTGGGGTGTTGCGGGTCAGCAGGGGCCAGGGCCCGCGGCCTGGCGTGGCTTATGAGGGGGGCGGTAGCGGGACGAGAGTGATATTGGGCAGCGTGGTGGTGCTCCCTCCTCCCTTACATTCTCATGGGTTCCCCGCGGCTCGTCGCCGGACAGTTGAGCCTAAGGATTTCCAAGCGGTGCTAATGTGCAGTCCGACACAACTCTTGGAAAGGATGAGCCGAGTGTGCGTCGGCACCGGGGCTCGGGCTCTGGCCCGTGCAGGCCTGAGGTTGCGGGTGGGAGTCTGCATGCCCGCAGGGATCTGTTGTGGCAGTGAGCGTCACGGGGCTTTCTCCCCAGTTCAGTCAGGCCTCCCCTTATCAGTTAGAGGGTGCACGCTAGATTTTAAACAGATTTTATTGCTCACTGTTTTTTAAAGAAATCAGACATTTATTGCTGAATTTGAATGTGTTAGGGCTCCTGTTACGGGACGGGGGGCACTTTCAGTCTCTTTGCCATACCGAGGGACAGAGGCGCCATTTCTCCCCTCAGTGCGCTTTCTAGTTGTTGGGGCGGTTGACGTATAAAAATGCGGGCTGCGCGGAGGCAGGAGCCTTAGAGGTTTGCTCCGCTCCGATATTTTACAATTCTGCTTTTTTGCACATTGCTTTGCTAGATTTTAAACAGATTTTATTGCTCACTGTTTTTTAAAGAAATCAGACATTTATTGCTGAATTTGAATGTGTTAGGGCTCCTGTTACGGGACGGGGGGCACTTTCAGTCTCTTTGCCATACCGAGGGACAGAGGCGCCATTTCTCCCCTCAGTGCGCTTTCTAGTTGTTGGGGCGGTTGACGTATAAAAATGCGGGCTGCGCGGAGGCGCAGCGGACGCGCGCAGCGGGCGCGCCTAAGGCAAGCCCGTCTGCGCCCGTCAGCGGCCCGGAAGTGGCCAGGGCCAGTTACGCTGCCGGTTTTGATCTTCAGCGTCTGTCTCCGTTAAAGTATAGCCGCGATAAGTTGTTGATGCTTCGGCCCTGCCTTTGTCAACCACCCGTTGGGTGGGATGTTCTCTCTCAATTCTCAAAGGTCTGCCAGCAATGCAGCTATGGCTCAGCTACTTGGCAATATTTAAAAGCCGCGTATAACGATGATGGGAAGAAGAACTATATTAGAGCAGCTTTGATAAACACTCGCTCTTTGAGCAAACACCACCAGGATATCTTTGACCTGCTCTCAGATGGCCGTTTAGATCTTCTTTTTATCACCGAGACATGGCTGAATGAATCCTCGAACCCGGTAGTGCAGATGTCTATCCCAGAGGGATTTAAGATTTCTCGCGCTGATCGTCAGACGGGTAGAGGAGGGGGTGTTGCAGTGGTTTACAGGGATATGTGGATGTTTAATCGGGAGAAGAGTGTTTTGTTGGGGGAGGGCGAATTCCTTGATTTCAGTATTACTATTTCGCCTCGGTCCACATTAGGGGGAACCCTGGTTTATAGACCTCCTGGGCCAATAGGACCCTTTCTCAAAGCCTTAGAAGAGGTTATCATTCCCCGAGCTCTGAGGTTTGCTCAATATCTCTTTTTGGGAGACCTCAATCTCCATTTGGATCAGACGGATGTAGGAACTACCCAGGAATTCTTGGATTCCCTAGATCTTGCTCAGCTCACCCAGTGGGTTAGTTCTCCCACCCACTGTGGGGGCCATATCCTTGACCCCATCTGTTCCAATTTTCCTATGATAGTTGAGGATCCGCTCCCCGTGTCCTGGTCGGACCACTTTCTAGTTCTCTTCTCCTGGCCCACTGAGGGTAATTGCCGGGTACCACAGGCTAGTGCCAGTCCGGCCGCTGCTAAAGTAGATCCTATAGCCTTCAGCCAAGCTTTGGAGAAGTTTAGACCAGCTCTCCCTTCCAATTTGGAGGGCGCCCTGGCCTGCTTTACTAGATGGATTGGGTTGGCGATGGACAGTCTTTCACCTACGTCTAGCCACAGGCGGGTCAGGGAGTCACCGTCTAAACCATGGTTCTCAGCCGAACTGAAAGTTCTTAAGCAGCAGTGTAAGAAACTGGAACGCCGCTGGCGGAAAGACTATTGCTCATCAGCAAAGATTATGCTCAGAGAAGCTCAAAAATGTATTACATTGCTATTAGCAAGGCTAAGGGTCTCTATTACGCGGACCGGATAGAGTCTGCTAATAACAACTCTAGGGAAATTTTCTCTATTGTACAGAGCTTTATGGTACCGAGGGCTGAGACAACAAGGCTCCCTGCCTCTAATACATGGTGTGATAAACTCTCTATGTTCTTTATTGATAAGATTTATTCAATACAGAGAACATTTAGAGATCAAAGTCCACCTCAGGCAGGGGGTGCCCCCGGCTGCTCCCTCTGAGCCACCTTTTATGCTGGAGGATTTTACACCTATTGACCTGTCGGACTCACTCAAAATTTTGAAAGCTATGAAATCTGGCTCTCCATCGGATCCTTGTAAGGCGAGACTCCTGGCCTCCGTGGCAGAAACAGTTAATACAGAAGTGAATACGCTTATTAGACTCTCCTTTCAGGAGGCGCTGGTTCCAACAGCGTGGAAGCAAGCAAAAATCCTGCCCCTTCTAAAGAAACCTTCACTAAACCCTCAGGACCCAGGGAGTTATCGCCCCATCTCCCTTCTTCCCACTGTTTCTAAAATCTGTGAGAAGGCAGTTAATAAACAGCTCACTGATTTTATTGAAGGGTCAGGTCTTCTACATCCAGCTCAATCAGGTTTTAGAGCTGCATATAGTACTGAGTCGGCCCTGGTTGAAGTATCAGAAGCTATCCGAGGTTGTTTGGATGCCGGTGGAAGTGCTGCCTTGATATTGTTGGATTTATCGGCAGCATTCGATACTGTTCCCCACTCGTTGCTTCTGTCTCGCTTGATGGAAATAGGTGTCACGGGATCAGCCTGGAGGTGGCTAAAATCTTTTCTTGAAGGGCGTACGCAACAGATTTGGATCCCCCATTTTCTTCCACACCTCAAGGTGTTACCACAGGAGTGCCGCAAGGGTCCTCTTTGAGTCCCCTTCTTTTCAACATCTACGTCACTCCTCTGGTACAATTAGCGGAGGAGCTAGGAGCCAAAATCGTTGCATACGCCGATGATACTCAACTACTGTTTACCTGGGGTAAATTGGAGTGTGATACCGTGAAGGTTAAGAAATGTCTGACAGCTGTCTTTCAGTGGCTCTCAGCGGCACAGCTTAAATGCAACGAAGAAAAATCGGAGATTCTTCTCTACGGCAACTTCCCCACACGGTTCAGAGAGACTCTCTGGCCGGCTGGCTTTCCGCTACCATCCTCTTCTGGCCAACCTGTTAAGAATCTGGGCGTGTGGTTTGATGAAAATTTGTCTTTTTCGTATCACATCAAAAAATTGGCCGGGAGCTGTTTTGGGATACTGAAGTCACTCAGGAAATTTCTTCCCTTGCTCCCTAGGGATGCAAGGGAAACAGTGACCAGGGCGTTGATTTTGTCTCGCCTTGATTACGCCAATGCCCTGTATATTGGTTTACCAGATTATTCTTTTAATAAACTGCAGGTCGTCCAGAATGCAGCGGCCAGGCTCTTATTCAATGTTCCTATCAGAAGCAGCGTTAGACAACATCTGCGCACCTTGCATTGGCTGCCGGTCACTAAGCGTGTTAAGTTTAAAGCCCTTGTGGTTGCCCATCGTGCTCTCCACGGATTGGGGCCAGCTTACCTAAGGAAGCGCTTTGAGTTCTATACCCCTACTAGAGATCTGAGGTCAGCATCTCAGTATCTTGCCCGGTTACCTCGTGTCCGTCGTCAAAGAATGGGGGGCAGATCTCTTGCATTTCGGGCAGCCACCGCCTGGAATTTGTTGCCCTTCTCGCTGCGTAACACCCATGATCTTGGACTTTTTAAAAAACAGCTCAAAACACTTCTGTTTTAACCTGCAATTCTCTTACTAGCTGCACCTCAAGGCTCGCGCCGGGACACTCCTGGGAGTATCTGTGCGCGTTATAAAACTTCATTAACATAACATAACATAACACGGGCCGGTGGTTGCGTTGGGGGAGGGCAGCGAGCGCCGCATGGCTCCCCCTCCCCCTTCACGGTTGGCGTTCCTATAGTCCAGATGTTAAGTAGCGCCAGCTGTTTAAGAATTCGGCCGCAGGAACCAACTCTTCTATTGTGTCTCTGGCGCCCAATACTTCTTCCTGTGTCTCGCAGAGTAGTGCGTTTCGTCCTCGAGAAGAGCGGGGGCGCTGGGGGCCAGGGTTACGGGTCAGGGCTCTGGCGGAAGTGTCTCGCTTCACGGCAATATGCTTTGAGTGTGATGCGAAGAAACTGCAGGAGTTAAGGTAGCGGAGTGTCCGGCAGAAGTCGTGCATTGAGCAGGAAAAGCACCTCCGGGGAAGACCTGGCTGCGTGGGAGTCGAGAAGCAAACCTTATCCCTGTGTGATTCCTTCAGCCCGTTTTGCCATTTGTCTAAGAGCACCTTTCATGCTGGTATTTTTAAAGCTCATGATCATGATAAAGAATGCAACGTGTTGTTGGGTGAAAGTCAGTATCAGCAGTGCGCATCCCAAAACTGGGCGACCTGCGGGGGTCACCTGCTTGCCTGTGCGATGCGGCTGAGGGGAAGGGGTGTGGGATTTGGTCAGTGACCTTGCTTTTCAACCATTGAGCCCCTAAAGAAACAAATAGTGGAATTTTAGCCATTTCGTACCCCTTTGCAGTTATTCAGAACATTTATACTTGTTTTAATTTTATCTAAACATATCGCATGTGTCCAAAGGGAATCGGTCGAGTAATGCATGTGGCCGAGGTCCTTATGGAAGCGGCGAACGGTCATGTGCCCGAGGTCCACATCTTACGCAAAGGGAAGAGGCCCTGATGGTTGGTCGCGGGCTCTCCGCATGAACGGGCCCGGGGGAGTTTTTGGTGCGCACGCACTCTGCTGGCACTGGTTGTGGCTAGGCAGCTGCTGCCTGAGTGGTGAGCCTTGACTGGGTGTCTCGTCGGGTTTGGTGCAATGGTTCAGTGTGTGTTCCATTCCGATGGTTGCAGCCTTGTACAAAAAGTTTGTGTTTGGGCCTGGACCGGAGCTTGATGGTTGTGTATGCCAGTTCGTGTCGTGGGGCTGGCGCTGCCGAGCCTCAGTCATCCGCTCACACGGGACTTTCTCTCGGGTTGGGTGCCCCATGCCTCGCCAGGCCCGTCTGCGGGCTGCGCACTGGTGTGGGGGCGGACTAGCACCAAGCCAAGGCCAGAGCATGGGACAGTTACTTTTAAAACACAGTAACCGTAAAGCTTTGCATCATCCTTTTAAGACACTGTTCACAGGCTGAAGATGTCTATATATGTATATACATGATGTAATACGGGTAGGACAGTCCAGTTTTGCTTGAAAGAAGCATACGTGTTCCGTTGTGAACAGATGAACAGACCTGTTCTATGGTGTTCCATGAATGTCGGATTGACTTTCGCTTTGTTGAGCGATTCGTTAGGTGCTTATCTTTCATAGATATATTTTCGCTGATTTTATAAGTTGACTCAGTGGTTTTGGGATAGCTCCTACGTCTTGGGTTCATCACGGTTTCGTTTGCCACTCTGTGACTCGGTTGAAGGGGGTGCCGCAGGGGTGCTTTCGCGGCGCGGATGTTGGAGATGCCTTTTCACGTAAAGGCAGAGACAATGACAGCAGGGCAATCGGATGCTCGCAAGGTGTATTCTGCCATCAATACTGAGGTAAAGGGCAGAAATGGCGCTCGTGGTGCTTATATGGCTACATTGCCAGGCGTGCGAACCAGGCCTCAGCGTGTCCCTCGTTGCTGCAGCTTGTCGGGGGTATGAAGTACCTCCAGCAGCGGCATTGTTACAGGCTGAATCAATTACCCAGGGTGACTTCTTCTGAGACACAACGCTAGGGCCGGTCAGCAGGCACTAGTGCTCCAGAGAATCCAGGGGTAGGTTGTCGGTCCGGTTGAGTTTATCCTGCATTTTAGGTAAAGGGAGTTGTTGTATTTCCCCCCCTATGGCTTAAAGTGTCAGGCCACTAGGTGGCACTGCTCTACTCTTTTCTCAACCGGTCCGAATGTTACCTGATTTTCAAATCTCAAATGTCGGTGTATAATGCTCGCTGGACGTCTTTTCAGTGCAGCTGCTCCAAGGAGGAGGAGGAGAGTAGCAGCAGAAGGCGTGGTGGCTGTAGCTATGTGTGTCGACGGTGGCTCGCGTTTTGGGTGCGCGATCTGGAGTAACGCGGCGAATAAGGTAGTTTTGTAGACCATTGTGCCGGTGATGTAACTTCGATAGTGACTGAGCATGAGCTTGCACAGCCTTAGTATTTCATAACTAACGCAGGTTCAATGTTCTTACAACGGCGTCTTTTTGTTGCTCACTTATGCAGTTATCACCCAACACGCCTGGCTTGCAGGTGTAGTGTTACTTTTGTGGTAGGTAGCTCTTGTCAATGACAGAAGCTGTAGATTACCAGTCGGCGACACGCTAAGCTAAGCACCAATCTCCAGCTTGTGGCAGCCCATGGTTGTTGCTTTTACTTATGGAACGATCATCCAACAAGCCTGACTTGTAGGTGTAGTGTTACTTTTGTAGTACGTATCTCGTGCCAAGGACAGAAGCCACAAATTACCAGTCGGTGGCACACTAAGCCCAGAAGACTCATAAGAAGGTGTGGTGCGAGGTTATGATTATTCGACGATTAGATGTCACCATCTGTCATAAGCCAATATAGTCCTAGGTGGTACTAAATAGACTTTGGGTTATTGCTCAGATACGTTTTAGCTAGGGTCCGGTAATGCGACAATTTCCCCTAGCATAACAGCGCAAACGGATTTCAAATGTGTTGCTTCTGGAAGTTATTATAATGGTCGCAATTCTCATGCTTGCCCAGGTAAGGCGAAGTTCACATCTGCACCGTCCACAGCATTAGAGTGCTTCTCCTACACCAGGCACAATGTGCACTGCCTGGGGGCAGAGACAGGAGTGGGCAGGAATGTCAAGAGTAGGGCACCACACGTCTCCCCGAGATTAGCCTCACAAGCACAGAGCAACAGCATTTTGCAGGCAATACCCACTGGTACTTCCTTTTCATCCTGCCAGTACAGTTAACTATTATTATTTTACCTTGCAACTATCAAACACGGGCAAAGTCAGTAGCCTTGGCTGGCTATAGGTAAGGTCACGGGCCAGAAACATTAGGCCACCGGGTAGTCAACAAAGTAACGCGTGAGCGTGCAGAAGGCACTATTTTATTCCTGAAGGCCCACCTTGTGCTAGTTAATGGGGAAGACTTGTACAATAGATGAACATGCTTGCTGTATGAATACTTTCTTTCAGGTAGAAGAGATGATTGCCTATTTCGTGGCCAGTTGGGCGGTTAGTCACTATACTTCTTTCACAGTCTCACCATTTCAGGAGGGTAGCGTTTTCAGTAGACTACTCCAACGAAGCCATATTGGGGCTTAGTGAGCTTAAGCATCCGACAAGCATTGAGAAAGCCTAGAGTACTGGCTTGTAAGTGTAGTGTCCACTTGGTAGTATATATCTGGTCAATATTCTTACAACAAGGCCACAGTTGTTGCTTAGTTACCATAGGGGCCCAAGATCAAATGCCTAGTCTGGCCACAGGTCCTGTTACACGTCTTATTAATTATTGGCAACGCCGGCCAGCCATTCGCATTGCAGGTTCAATAATTTTATCTTTCCTCTGCATAACATGAGCACAAAATAGTCCCAAGATAAGCCCGTCTTTTGTCTGCGAGTCAAGGTTGGGGATTGCGCCATGTTCATTATATGCAAGTGAATGTTGGGAGATTGACAGATGCAGCGACCGCCGTAAGCGGGAGTTCTGCACAATTGCCATAGGCCGGACGGGGAGCGCTGGCAACAAGTTTCACCCAGTCGAAACAAAGCAGGTCACTCTGGGTCTGATGCACAATAGACATACGTTCGCAAGCCAGAGTGACACCATTCAATTGGTGCCGTAGTTTATCACCAAAATTGCCTGCGCTGATGTCTGGTCGATGCCACTAATGATGGGCATGTGGCGTAAGTTAAGCTATAATCACCCGCCCTTTAGCCATGGCAGCCTGGCGGGTGTGGGGAGTTGTTACCTTACAAGTGCGCTGTGTTAGAAAGTTGGGGAACACAAGGGGCAATAACGTAGTAAGGAACACCAGACATTCCCAGATCCTAGAAAGGGCAGGTAGCCGGACGCACTGTTCACCCCCTGTTCCGACTGACTGGTCTGCCCCCTGGTACACATTAGCAGAAGTTTGAGAGAGCCAGACCTCAGCTAGAGGTGCCGGCTTAAGTTTGAGGGACAAGTCCAATGTGTCACATTTACTGAACGTCTAAAAATCTTATAGTATCTCGCAAGCTTGCACAGGCTGTGGTGTCCGCAGAGTTTGGGGCAGGTTAACATCCCCACCTTGCATTCAGCATTCCAACAGCACAATGGTTGATAGAACAGGGGAAACGCCTTCCCAAATCTGGCACCAGAACACAAGGTTAGTCAGGGCCAACTTGTCTGTTGGGCGACTTGTGCAGGCAAAGGCTCACTACACTTCTTGCACAGTCACACCAGTTTGGAATTGAAGCATTGCCTTAGGTATCCCTGGGCATATAGGAAGGCCAGACAAGCAGCCAGGGGGTCACAGAGCAGGTACACGCTACTCTTAGCATAGTATATGCCAGGCTGCATCACCTAACCTAGGAAGCAAGCACTTCTTTGGGTGCTGGGTTGGACCCATACAGGACATCAAGTAATAATTGAGCTATGTTAACTGCCGGCGAAGATAATTTTATCGGGGAGCAATTGAGCGCTGCAGGTGGCCATTCCTTGCTTGAGATAGATGATAGCTTTAGGTCCCCGATAGTACTCACATACTGGTCCAGTGGCTACCGGGCCATCGCATCCCAGGTTGGGGGGTCAACCCTGTTAAATCTTAGGGTGGAATAGGAGGGTAAGGGACTGGTGCTTAGGAAACCCTGTTGGAGCAGGGGAGATGCTGGCAGTAGGCCCAGCACTCCACCAGTCTCTCCCACCAGTGGTATTAAAAGTATCTCCAATTTTCACCATGTGAACTACACATAAGAAGGCTTGGGATACAATTTCACCTGTCTGCTGAGCTACAGCGGGCGGTTCAGTTGGGGGAAAACTACAGCAGAGACTGGGGTAGGGGGGAGGTCCCCCAACACATCCTGGCCATCCACTTTGCTGTTCACAACAACTGCGCATGTGGGAGTCCAATTACCTGTGCATAGTTCATTCAGATACACAGTACCATTTGAATTTAAACAATCGCTGTAGTTGCAAGTTGCAAGCGTGAGATTCCCCCAAGGTCAACTGGTCACATTATCAGCAATAAAGCTGCCTGGAAAGTCTGGGCGCAGTCACCACAGATCAAACTGAACAGGCAACAGTCCGGCAGGAAAGGAGGGATGTTGAATTGATTGCCCACTTAGCAATATGACTATTGCACGGGGGGATGGAGGGTGATTCAAGGGACACGGGTGGTGTGGCGACAATGCTAGACGGTCAGCTTATGCTGGGTAGGAGGTTCCGCATCACCAACCAGAAGGGTGCCAATTGGCAAAAACCAGTAAATAGGTTTAATATATGAGTGTCTCTGGCCTTACAGCTGTGTGGAGCCAGTCTCATTTAGAGGTACGCCCAGGTGAAAATTGTGTACTTCTTAAGGTTCTCATGACCAATGCGATTTGTGGTATCTCCCAGCGGATCCACTGAAGGTGTACTGCAGCTGAACATGAAACTGGGAGTCTGGGATTTCGACACTTTTCGGGTTTAAGCATCCAGGGTCAGAGATGGATAGCAGGTACTGTGCATCTGTGATCCGACGGCAGTTAAGCAAGCGGAGTGCGCGGCGTAAGTTGTCACTACACGAAAGGGTGAGGTATCGCCAATCGTGGGCACAATACATATATTGTTTCAAACCAGATTTGACACAATTAAGGTGTTCACCAGGGTTTTTCAATCAAAGGGGTCTGTGCAATTGTCTGGTCAACGGGGCGAAGTAAGTGCACCCCAGAACCAAGGGTAGGTGACATGTTGCTGCAGTTAAGCTCAAATGCCCCGCCCGGTTAGCTATATTAGCCACGCTGGGTGGGGACGCTGTCAGCCAACATAGGGTGCTGCTGTCCCAATAAATGGGGAAATCAGGTGTCAAGCACAAAAGGCTACTAGGTAAAAAGAACATTTGGCATGTCCAGTATTCAACAAAAATTAAAATTTAACGGAGCAGGTCATTTTCCACTCCCGGGGCTGCACAGGGTAGGCAGTGTGAAACCCCCCCCCCCTCCCCCCTATTTGGGAATAATCTAGTATGGGGGCAAGTAGGACTTAGTCAATCCTGAATGTTAGGCACCATATTGCAGACAGTGCGCACTGTATTAAATCAGATAGATTCACTAAGCTGGTATGCCTAGGGGGTTTCACCACAGAGGGAGCTGAGCGGGCGAAATTCCCATAAGGAATAAGGGATGCATGGCAAGTGCAGGAGGACACCCTTGCCCATTGTCACATACTTCTAGTTATGAACATTCCTGTGCATCATGATTTAGCAATCAAAGGGACTGTGCAAATGTTAAGTATAAACCTTCTCGCCCTAATAGCCAAAGTAGGCAGGCGGGTTGTAGGAGTGGTCACCTAACAAGTGGGCTGCTGTCCCATAGATGGGGTACACAGGTGTTCAGGCACACACGGTGCTAGAAGGACGGCAGCTAGGTGAGATCAGCAAATAGATGGGGCTATGTGAGCCATGGTGTCTTAAATCGTCCCGACCAGAGTTGGCACAGGACGGAGTCATGTGAGGCAGTGGAACTTTCCCGCAGGAGGGTGAATAGTTCAATGCGTAAGTTCACAGACCAGAGGGGTCTGGGTTTCATCAGACATGAGATGATTCAAGCTAATGTGAAAGGGTACTTTGATAAAGACGGGGTTCATTTGTCACCAGTAGGGATGGATCTCTTCCTGTTAGATTTGCAGGAGGCCCTGGAGATGAGAGGTTGCAGGTAGAGTATAGCTGTTTTGGTGGGGGGCTCTGGCGGCGACGGGGGCCGCCTCCAGAGCTGTGGCATAGTTACAGGGTGATCTGGAAGCAGATGGGTTCAGAAGGGTACCTCTGCGCGGCACAATAGGGGTGCCAGAGCCAAATACCAGGAGCCTCATGGCAGGTTCCTGGAAAACCGCGTCGGCGCCCCGTTAGTCCTTCGGGCGGTTGTGGGCCTGAACAACCAGGGGCTTGCCTTGCTACACTCCGCCCTGAAAGGGGCGTGAGTAAAAAGGGACCAATGTGTCAAGTGATTCGGAAAGAGGATCACCCCATAAGGTGTAGCACTGATTGGGTTCTCCACAGTGCTTGGCTCATCAGGTGGGCATGGCAGCATAGGTTGGTTACAGCTGCCTGCCCTTGGATCACCCGTAAGATAACCCACCATGTTGCATACTTTTGTATGGAATAAACCTGCAGCAATATTTTCCCAAACAAAAGTTGTGTTGTGTTTTTATTTATTCGGCATGCATGCTCTGTTGCCAATAATGGCACTATGCGGCTGCCCGCGGCCCACGCAGGGGGCCATCCTAAGAGAGCGGCCCTTTAGTGCCATTGGGGCACCAACCCACCCCCTCTGATGACGGGACTCAGGGAGGAGTCCCCCTTTGCCTGTGGCGCATTAGGCGCGTCACTTCCTGCGCGACGAGGAACTGGGGAGGGTATATAGGCCTCCCCCAGCCATCCTGGCGTCCTCTGTTGCGCCAGGCACGCCGTCTCCCACCCTACCGCTTACCCGGCGTGGGGTGGCAAACAAGTTTCATGGAATGTTGTAATGTTTTCTTTTGTGTTGCAGGCGGAGTTACAGGGTGATCTGGAAGCAGATGGGTACAGAAGGGTACCTCTGCGCGACACAATAGGGGTGCCAGAGCCAAATACCAGAAGCCTCATGGCAGGTTCCTGGAAAACCGCGTCAGCGCCCCGTTAGTCCTTCGGGCGGTTGTGGGCCTGAACAACCGGGGGCTTGCCTTGCTACGCTCCGCCCTGAAAGGGGCGTGAGTAAAAAGGGACCAATGTGTCACGTGATCCGGAAAGAGGATCACCCCATAAGGTGTAGCACTGATTGGGTTCTCCACAGTTCTTGGCTCATCAGGTGGGCATGGCAGCTCCCTGCCCTTGGATCACCCGTAAGATAACCCACCATATTGCATACTTTTGTATGGAATAAACCTGCAGCAATATTTTCCCAAACAAAAGTTGTGTTGTGTTTTTATTTATTCGGCATGCATGCTCTGTTGTTGTGTGGGTGGGGTGTGTTGCCAATAATAGCACTATAGACAGATGAATGACCAGTGGAGAAAGTAGCTTAAACAGTAAACATAAAATCATTCAAATGGTGTAAACAATTTTAAATGACGTAACTTTGGAGTGGTCTCCATAGTGATATAACATGACAATAATAGACTGTCTCTATAGCATAGACTTCTCATCCCTACAGCATTCACTGCTGCAGATTTATTTCAGAGACATCAAATAAAGTCAGAGAATTACATGAGGCTGTTTTCTATCTGTGAGTAACAAGCTTTGCTGACTGAAAAGCCAATTCTGCACTTTTGGCAGCAGAAGTCTCGATGATCACAACGGTACATGAGTTTGTTAACCTTTGTCCTGAATCTGCTCACCCGGGCTGGTTGGAGGAAGATCTGTCAGTCCATAAACCTTATCTGTTAATCTGTCCGAGATTAGAGTCGGCAATGCCCGCTTCAGTGATGGCTCAACTCTGGCTTCCAAATAAAGCTGTGGTGCATCAGAAGCAGATCCTGGGGTACACTGCTGTTGTGAGGCAGGAAGGAGGGTAGAAATATGCACCTCCCACCCCTTCAGTGTGAAGGGGAGAAGGAATGTACAACAAACTGCAACTACAAACCAGCGGCACTCTCAGCAGAAAACGTAAAAGAAGTGCTGCAAAAAGATACTGCAAGGGATGCCAGATAAAGGGGGTGCAAGACAGAAGATGGAAGATGCGAGGGGTACCAGCTGGAAGCAAAGTATGTGGCCCGGCCCTGGGTCAAGCCTTGTTTGTCTGCCCACTTATAAACGGAATGGTACCCCCTTGGGGTCAGCTGGATTACATGTCTATAATGTTTGACCATAGCCTCTGCCATGACAAGGTTGCAAATAAAGAAATGGTGTAAACTTGAACAATGTTAATGTTATAAGATAACAAGCATTTGCAATGCAATAGGTCTCGCATTTGCAAGAGTTAGACCTATTGGCGTTGTAAATGACATGTCTTTTAGCCATGCAGTTCAGGACTCAAGCACTTATAAAAACATAGCCATTTTGGAGCAAGATAGCAGGGCTGAGCACCAATGGACGTTGTGAGGGGGCGCTTTAGAAACTCCGATAGCTGCAGTTTGAAAGTGGTGTAAGGAGGTCAGAGCGCTGAATTTTTCGGGACCTATGCACTTTGCCTAGGAGAAAGAATGTGGGTGCGTGCCCTGCTGACCTCATTAAGATCACTCATAAGCAGGCACAATAAGCAGAGACCCATGAGGATGGGCATAATACAAGAAGGGTTGGCGATAATCCCAGGCACCAGGGCAGTGTGTGCTATAAGCATGCAGCTGCTATAGCTAAAAGTAAAACCTTTTTGCTATTACAGAACATTTTAAAAGCCAACACTGGTGCATTTGATTGGACGAGACATTTTGCTAAACCAATAAACAAAACCGTCATAAGAGGAATACACAAAGCAGATAAAACCTCGTACTGTAAACACACTGCAGTCAATCAAGGCTAATGATGTGGTATGCAGACACTCTCAGCGGCTTTATGAATGTAAGCATACACACAAAGCAAGCGGCGAATGATGACCGCAAGTCCATCGCCATCTGCAATATCTAGCTGGACCATGGGTTTAGCACTTAGATGCCCTTTTAGAGTTGTATTGCAAGAGGTGCTGTATTATGATATAATGCAGTGATCCTCGAGAAACGAGGAAAGCTAAACAAAATGTAAACGTTTGTGTGTCCTGGAGGCTTACAAGCCTCGTGCTCCCAGAACTTCTCCCTTGGAAAGTTGAAGAACACTACTGCCGTGGGCAAGGCTTACAATGTGCACACGTCACTCTTTGGTGAGGGAGGTGCGGGGACAGAGAGGTGGCATGCAGACAAAGAGGGTGTGGCTTTATATTTGCTATATATTCTATACCATGCATAGAGGCGTATAATGCATATGGATAATATTCTTGTTTTAAATAAAACAGTGGTTACTATTGGTACAATACCTTAGGTGGCAACATGGAATAGTTTCCTTTGGCAAGCAGCGACCTAGGAGGCAGGAAAGTGGAACTCCTGGCTCACGAGAAGGAAACCAAAGCCAGACGGCCTGTGTTAGAAATGGGGGTCTCTAGTTGGCAGAGGTAGGTACCTTTGACCAAGTAGGGACCCTTGCTTCTAGTCATGGTAAGGGGGCTACACTCCTAAAACAACCCCTGTTCACCCCCTTGGTAGCTTGGCACGAGCAAGCAGGCTTATCTCAGAGGCAGTGTGTAAAGCATTTGTGAACACATACAGTAATACAGTGAAAACACTACAAATGGACACCACACCAGTTTAGAAAAATAAGTAATCTTTATCTAGATTTAACACAAGACCAAACGACAAAAATCCACAATACAGTATTAAAAAATATGACTTTCAGACGGTAGAAATAGCTTAGTTCAATGTAAATGGTAAATGCGACACTTTACTCTCAAAGTACCTTGGATGCGTAACGCAACATAAACAAAAGGGTCGCAGGGAAGGCGAGTTGTCAGTTCCTTACTTCGGGGGAGGCGGCGCACCTGTTCCTTACTGCAGCACAGGGGAGGCGATGCGTCTGTTCCTTACCGGAGAGGAGGCGAAGCGTCTGTTTCTTACTGCGATCCGGTGCGATGCGACAAGATGGCGCTGCGATGCGACGATCCGGTGCGATGCAACAAAATGGCATCTTTGATGCGATGCGACAACTTGGATACAATGCGGGCACGCCCGGCGGCCTTGCGGCGAAATCGATGGCTCCTTGAGCCGCGACAGGCCCTGCGACGCGCTTCTCCGGTGATGCGACGGCAACCTCTGCGGCGGTGGCACGCTTCTCCGGTGATGCCACACGCTTCTTCGGCGATGCGATGGCAAACAGCTGCGGCTGCGGCACGCTTCTTCGGCGATGCGACGGCAACAGCTGCGGCGGCGACACGCTTCTTCCTCGTTGCGTCGCGCTTCCAGCTCCCAGCAACACGCAGTCTCTAGAGGGCCCAAAACAACAGCAGGCACCTCTCTGCAGGTAGAATTCCCAGCAAGGAAATTCAGGGAGAGCTGGGGGCGAAGTCTTTGTGTCCCTGAGACTTCAGAACAGGAGGCAAGCTCAGCTTCAAGCCCTTGGAGATCTTCCTCAAGATGATTAAAGTACACACAATGTTCCTTTTCTCCTTTCCTTGGCAATAAGTAACCACTGCAGGCCAACCCCAAACAGTCACTAGCGCAGGGGCAGTCTCCTCCTTCAGCTTCCTTGGTTTCTCTCCTTGGCAAAGGTTTGTCTTGATTCCCAGAAGTGATCTAAAGTTCTGGGGTCTGGGCCCCAATATTTATACTCCAAAATCCTTTGTTCTCTGAAGGCAGAGAGTGTCTGTACCCAGCCCAAACCAGTTCTGTCCTCCATGGTGCAGCTTCCTGGCAGGAGGTGGAGACAGCATTGTTGAAAGCAGACCTGGCCCAGGTAGCTGAAAAGAAATCTCCTCCCCTACTCTCTATTCTATGTAGGCTCAGGCAAGTGAAAGGAAATCTCCTCCCCCTACTCTCTATTCAACCCAGGTCCTATTCAGCCCAGCCCTGACTCATCAGACTGCTGGAGCCAAAGCCCTCTCCAGCACCCTGTCACTCACAAACCAGACATGTAATACACAAACCTAGCAGAGGCATACTGGATGGTTAGGCAAGAAAATACCTACTTTCTAAAAGTGGTATTTTCAAACATAGAATGTTAAAATCACCCACACTAAAAGATGCACTTTAACATTATGAGTTCATGCATACTAAACTTTATTTTCCTATCTTGTTCCTTGGGTCAGTTATGCTTATAAGATATTATAATCAAACTGCCCGTTCTGGCCTATGGGAACAGATAGCCTTGCAATAGTGAAAAACGAAATTGGCAGTATTTCACTATCAGGACATGCCACACACACCAGGGCATGTCCTACCTTTCACATACAATGCACCCTGCCCATAGGGTTACCTTGGACCTACCTTAGGGGTGACTAACATGCAGAAAAGGGAAGGTTTAGGGACTGGCAAGTGGGTGCACTTGCCAAGTCAACATGGCAGTCCCAGACTGCACACAGGCTCTGCAATGGCAGGCCTGAGCCATATTTTACAAGCTGCTTCTGTGGGTGGCACAATCAGTGCTGCAAGCCCACCAGCAGCATTTGATGTACAAGCCCTGGGCACTCATGGTGCACTGTACTAGGGTCTGACAAGTAAATCAAATAAGCCAATCATGGAGTCACTAATCCATTACAACAATTTACAGTAGGGAGCCCTTGCACTTTGGTACTGAACAGCAGTGGCAAAGTGCACCAAAGCACAAAGCATCTAGACCAGCAAAACATAGCAAAAATAGAGGAGGCAACAGCAAAAAAATGGAAGGGAGACCCACGCCCATGGTGCCAGGTCTAACAGCCTGTAAAAAGAGAAGACAGACCAGCAGCTCAAAGGACTACTACGTTAGCTGCTCCGTGTAACGCAAGTAAATGCGTTGCCCATCTTGGAACGGTGCATAACCTTTAAATGGTCGCGGTTTTCACTAATAAGCAACCGCCAGGCTGGGAGAGTTGCCTCCTTTAGCCAGGGCCCTGCAGCTGTCTCTGGACGCTTTCAATACTAAGTATGGCCGCAGCGCTGCTACCTGTGGAGCATAGAAAGGGAGCAGCGCCTGGCGTTGCCTGGATATGGGAGGTTGAAAAAATACACTAAGACAAAAGTGGTGCTGTGCTAAAACATAGCACGGCGCCCCTGCCTGTTAAAGTTATGTTGGGGTCATACACTGCACACATTTTTTGACACAGTTAATTTATCACATCTTCACATCCGTCTATATTGACTGTTACGTGTAGTAATTGTATATAGCTGAATGTGACTTTTTGTGGAGTCGCATGAAGGTTTACCCTGCACATTGTTTTTACTTTTGCAGATTGGCCCCTGACGAAGGGACCCACGTCCCGAAATGCATTGGGATTGCCTATGGAAAAACTAATATAACACTGTCATTTGTTGTATTATGCAATCTGTGACTGTAACAGATCAAAAAATTGTATTTAACACATATGTCTTGTAGGAAAGAACAATGAACATAGTGTATGTTGCTTGAAGATTTGAGTACAAAACATTATTTGAAAATAAAAGGATTGAAACAAGACACAAAATTGGTGGCATTTGCATCTTTGCTATTGATGGAGCGGTAATTTCACGGTAATTTCTCAATGCAAAAAATCATTACCTCTTGTTTACCGCTTAAAGGGGATGGACCTTTGCCACCGTGTATCACCAATTAGGAGACTTTGCATAAACATGAAAAAAAAATCAAATGCAAATACTATTTAAGGCAATAATGAGAGTTAGGAGTAGTTTTAAAGGGTTTTATTTTCTAGTCAAAAATTAAGGTTCTCTGACTCTTTATTCATTAGTCAAACATCAATCAGGTTACAGAATTGAAAAATAGGAAAAATTAGAATTAACACAGAACATATTATAGATTGCATATAAAGCACTTCATAAAGGAAGGGAATGAGGCATAAAATGTCAGTCAGAAACTCATAAAGAGTTTCAGGAAAAATAGAGTGAGTAGGCTAAATCAATAATTAATAATAGCAGAAAATCTCCCATAAAGAGAAATAAAATGCATAGGATAAGTAAGTCTTTACAAACTAGTTAGCATAAAACTCAGAATTTTAGCATCTAAACCTGTCCTGATCTCTCAGCTGATCTCTCTGCTTCGCGCTGTTCATCTCTGCCTCTCTGTGTCTGACACAGAGGCTGCTCATGAATGAGCCCCTCCTTTCTCTCACTTCGCAGAACTTTAAAAAAAAAAACCAAAACTGTGTGTTCTGCCTCGCGTCCTGCTAAAGACAATGAGCAAAAAGCCAACACCTCTCAGCTAGCAACCAATATTTCTAACAAAAATATACGTGACTTGGTCTTCGTAGCTTGTCCAATTGGAGCTTCAGAACACATCGACACCCCATGGGCTGACTGGACACGTGATCAATCAGGCGAGTTCTTGTAACACATTTGAGTCTTGTGCTAAATGATCTCATCTCCTAACATCCTAAAAACAATTACATTTTCTGCAACAAAAAGTATTAATTGTGCGAAAACAGAGAATACATATTATAAGAAAAATGTGTTCTTTGCAGTTTTTTCACTCCACGTTATAAAGTGAATAAAGCATTGTCTAAACAAACTGCATGGAGATAAAAGTATGCAACAAGCAAAGGTCTTTTCATTAAGAGACAGAAACAGGGAGGAAGAGCATTCCTTTCTTATCTTCAAGGCCGAAGGGCCGCAGTGAGCTGAGCCTGCCAAAGCAAATTCAGCCTTTTTACACTGTAAAATGCGTGTTAATTCAGCACAAATATATGCTACTTTGAAAGTTCAAAGCACATTTTCCAAACTAAATGTACATTCTACCGTGAGGTTAAATCTAAAATAAACACAATTAAACAACCATGATTAATTAATTGAGCATGGTTCTACATGATTCATTAAACATCTGAGCAGGCCTCATTCATGTTTTCCCTTGCACCAAAACTCTGCGTGCCATTTTTAAAAAGCAATTTGTCTGAAACTTAAAGCAGTTATTTTGTCATTTAGAAATGATAAAATCTTATAGGTAAAATCTGGGCTCCATCACTATAGTGCACATTGGCACAAGTACAAGTACTTGATTGTATGACATGCCGGCCCATGAAGGGCGCCATGCTGATAAAGAAAAAACATTAATGGCTAAAGGGGGATAAAAACCAAACCCAAAAATAAAAGTGGGCGCCGTTCTAAAACATACAGTGCGTACAGCAGGAGGGCAGGGGTGAGAGAAGGCACGGACAACGGGAGGGCGGGGGGAGAAGGCACTGACAACGGGAGGGAGGTCGGGCGAGGGGAAGAAGGCACGAACATCAAAGAAAATAGTGCTCAAAGTTTAAATAACACGTACCCATGTAACAACCGAAGTAAAGGGGCCAGATACCATGGGAGGTGACAAATGAAGAGGAGGCGGTACTAATGAGGGACTAACAATCCTATTTACGAATCAGAAGCCAGCATTTAGGACAGACAATGACACAAGCCAATGGCAAATATGGGCGGGGCTTCTATTCGCTACTCCACCACAACAAGTCTCGCAGAGCAGTGCATGCACGCTGACTCTAGGTTCGACCTAAAAACGAGTATCCCAACATGTTTGTGCTGCAGAGTATTTAACACACACTGCAAAACGTAGGACTTAGCTCTGCATCAATACGTGGGCTTGTACAGATTTCAGAACACCCCGAGCACACTGGGCACTGCTCTATTTGTGGTGCAAAGGACTCTGATAGCAACGAATAACTTCAAGAGGAGGCAGCAGCATTTCTAAGACTTCTTAAGTTTTAAGACCTTGTTGAAAATTACTGTAAATGGCATTGGGAACAAAGTATGCCTGGGCAGAATTTCGATTATGCTGGAGTAATCGGAGTAATTTCGTAATTCTGCATTACTCTTTGATGCAGAATACCAATAATTACGCGATTACTCCTCCGTAATTTGGGGTGAAAATCATACTGCAAGAGCCCATTTAGCGAGTGTGAGCAGCGGCTCATACTCACTATTCATATTTGGTTGCATTTAGGGCTGTTTCTTAGTGCAAAATACATCCTTGCGTCCATTTTGGACAAGAGGATGCATTTTGTGCTAAGGAAATAAAGCTAAATGCCGGTACATTTTGCACTCGCTATTTGTGTTCTGTTGCATGTAGCATAATTTCTTATTGCAACGTCATCAGTGGATGTTAGCGGGCATTTTTGTGCTCAGAAATGGCGCTAAACGCAGAATTCCTCTTCTCTCGTTATTTGAGCATGATCTTGCATAATTCTTAGGTAATTCCACGTTATTACACCAAATGGGAAGAGTGCCAGTTATGCCCACACCTAGAACAGAGCATGTTAGTCAGTGAGCAGTTTGCCTTGTTCTTTTGATTTAGGACTAATTGTTTATCATTTTTGTACTTACACAGTGTACCTGATAGGTGGATCTTACATTAAAACTGAACAACAACTATGACATTGCTGAGCTCAGGGGTATTGCAGAGTAGAAATGTCTGGGCTGATAATCAAACGGTGAGAGGGCCACATATTTGGAATATTCTGCAGAGAATGGATTAAACACTAAATAGACCTATTTACTGGATCCCAAATGCTGACTCAACGTCTGATACATCCCTCAATTGTAATGGGTGAGATGACTGACACTTTTGAAGACAGATGACAGCGCTAGTAGTCACAGTGCCCTGAAAGTGTAGCCAAGATGACGGCAATATGTCAGATGCTTTTTAAATGAAATTGATGTAATTGTCTCCCTGAAGCTGGGAATATTATCAGGGTTGGTGGCTTCACAAACTTCTTCTATTAGATTTTCAAAATGCAATCTGGGAAGCTGATGATGGAAATTGATAACAGAAACATCAAGGAGAAAGGTTCCCAGAATACTTTGAATCAACCACAGCAATGCTCAACTCTAAATAAGGACTGTGTCAATTGCAAATTAATGTTCTTGAATCAATGTGTTTTTTATAATCCTTACAAATCTTTTGGGCAGCTATACTGAATGACGTCGCTTAAGCTTTAAATCAAAAGGAGCATTCTGGTTTTAAGTCAGAAGGATATGGGAGAACAAACATACGAAAGGTGATAGAGCTGCATCTCAAGAGAAAGTGGGGTTTCATGTATATTGATAAGCACAGACCCTAAGAAAATCTATGACATCTTTGTGTGAATGCTCTTATTGGAGCTCGAGCAAAGCTAGTATGCATATGGCTGGTCTCTGTCTGAACTAGCATAGTGAGTGAAAACCATGGACTGGAAAGCAGCCCCTAGCATGTGCCAGGGAATGAGACTTTTACAAGCATTCCATATGTCATTTTTATTTTTTCTTCAGTGCCACAGCCTAAGTACAATAGATGCGCCCAGATGTGGGTCCTAATTCACAAGTATTAAGTTGCACCCCACTGCTGAGGGTTATCAAGAATGAAATGCAGGGCCAGGCTAGCCGTACTGGGCATCAGGCATTTCCCTGGGAGGCTGGAAGGGTGGGGGCGGTTTTGTTACTGGGGCCAATTTTGCAGTGATGCTGCAATACCAGCCGCCAGTAACAATAGCAGCAAGCAAGTATAATCCTTACTTTGTTTCCAGTCTCCCGGAGCCAGCCAGTGCTTCACACTTGCACACACAACCCCCTCCCAAACTCCTGGTAGTGGTAAGGCCCGCTCACTAGGCCCCGTGCGGGGTCTGGTGCGACAAAAGTGTCAGGTCTGCTTTGGATACCCAGTCCGGCCCTGATAAAATGGGTCTATTGTTTGCTTGTGTTCTCAGTCAGATAGGAACAGGCCCAGCAGTTCAAGCTGCACTGTCCCTACTGGACCAGTCTGAAGGCTGATTGGCAAATGGCTGTGCTCTGTCTGAAGTGTCATAGTAGGTGAATAATGATGGCCAAAATACTTCAGTAATGATCGCCAGTGTTTTAGACTTTTGTAAGTATTCCTCCAATAACTTTTGTGTTTTTCTTTATGTAACATCCTAAATGTGACAAGTATGTACAAACGTGGGTTCAGTGCTCACTTTTTCACTGGACTCAATCTATATTTCACTGATGAGACCTAACAAGGCTGATATTAGTATGGGTTGCTTGCTTTCTCATTTATGGACTGACAATACAGGCTGAAATGTTCCTACGGGAGCAGGGTCAAGACTGGTTTGCATATAGCTGGCATCTGTCTGAAGTGGCCTAGTGGATCAAAAAGCATAGACTAGAAAGGGGCCCAAGCCATTCCCAGTAGATGATACTTTGCAAGCATTCCACACATCAGTTTTGTTTTTTTGACTGTGCAACAGTCAATGGCCAGTAGGTATCCCAAGAAATGAGTAACCATGTTCACTGTGCCACAGGACTCAAGCAACGTCTCACCGATGAGAGTCAACTAAGCATACACCTATATGGGACTACTCATGCTATTGTTGACATGGAACCTCACCTGGCAAATAGGCCTAGATTGCTCCTATTCGAGCAGTACCAAGGATGATTTGCATAAGGTTGGTCTCTGTCCGAAGTACCATAGTGGGAAAAAATAATAAAACAATGAATGGAATTTAGCCCCAAGCATTTGCAAATGCCCAAACATTTGCAAGGATTTCACCCCTCGCTTTTGTGTTTTCCTCTTTGGACTGGCCTAAGGACAATGGGTATGCCAAGACATGGGTCCTGTTACAGTTGTCAAGTTATATTTTAGTGATGAGGTTTAAGTAGGACAAAAGTGGTCTAGGGTCACTTGTATTCCCATTCATTGGTGACCTGGCCTGACAGTTCAAGCTGAACTTTTCCTAATGGAGGAGGACGAAGGCAGATTTGCTTTTGGCTGGTATCTGACTGAAGAGGTATAGTAGGAAAAAAGTGATGGACTGGAATGTGGCTCTTGGCAATTGCCAGTTGCTGAGACTTTAGCTAGCATTCTACCCATCAGCTCAATATGATGCACTAAATGAGACAGATTTGCCTAGAATTGGGTCTGTTACTCACTGTGCCACAGGACTCAAGCAATCCCTCTGATGAGGCCTAACTAACCTGAGACCAGTCCCCGTTTCTTCGTGTTCCTGTTCAGTGGAGACCTAGCCTCGCAGTTCATGCTGGACTGTTCCTATTGAAGCAGGGCCAAGGCTAATTTTCATATGGATGGTTTCCGTCCGAAGTGGCCCAATGAGTGAAAAATGATGTACTGAAATAAGGCCCTGAGACCTGGCCTGGACAGGGGAGTCTGTAGTGGTCCAGTGAGTGAAAAACGATGTCCTGGGACCTGGTGGAGACCTGGCCTTGACCGCAGAGCCAGGTTGATCTGTTCATATGGAGCAGGACCAAAGCTATTTGCATTTTACTAGTTTCTGTAGAAATTGTGCAATGGCAAAAAATTACGGATGGTTGGGACGGTATGCCATTGTCAGTAGCTGAGACTTTTGCTCCCACAGGCTAGTGTCAGGTATAAATGTGGCACTCCCTGGACACTTGTGGAAGTCACTGTTGAGACCAGTGAGGAGAACTGTAAGGGCTTGACCTGCTTCCACTTGTACTCAGGACTAAGAAGCATTCTCCAAGACTTAGTTGGCTGACATCTCTTTAAGCTATAGGGACACAAAAGCTGCAGGAAGCCCATTTTCCTGGACCCTGCTGATGGCTTCAGTTGGAATGAGTCCTAACCCTCCAATTGGTGCACCCCAGGTCCTGGACCCTTGACTGGTGTTAAAGTGTACTCCTCCTGCCTTAAACCTCAAGAAGTGGGACTTAGAACATTGTTGGCAACCTTCAGCCTTTACAACCAATGGAGACTGGAGTTGCTATTAAATAAGCAGCCTTTGGCCTCACTTTGCCGGCTTACCCCGATGAAGAAGATTCAACTTCCAGAAGAGTTTCTAAGTGTGAACATAGAGAACTACAAGCATTCAGTTGACGTTGAGGCGTTCCTCAGCACGGACTTCAGCCGCTTAGAGCTTACCCACCTTCATCAATGACTGCATGAGGAGCCCGCACTTCACCCACTCATTCCCATTGAACCCTCTTTGAATCAAGCTTGCAGCATGCCCTACCGACTACTGATGGATGACAACTTTTTCTCCATAAAAGTTTAATAATCAGAAGGCTAACTTTCCAGTGAGACGAACCTGGTCCCTGTATCCGACTTGCGATACATTAGGGTCAGCCTTAAATTTTGACTTTGACCCAGTTTAAAGAGACCACTTTGTGCTTTTTGGTGCTATTCATATTTAAAACTTTATAAACTCATGCCTACAGTTTTTTGTTGTGTTGTGTTTTTGACTTTTTAACTTTTTTGGGCAGTGCTGAATGATTTACACATTTTCGTAAGTTTAGCCTGTCTGTTTGTGCCACAGCTATCAGGGGTTGAGCTCAGGTCTAAATTACTTAAACCTTTACAGGACCTAACAGAAGAGTGCCAACATTACTTGTGGTGAACAACCTTACACCCCGATTCATAATCCACTTTCTCACACATGACATATACATGTATTTTTCGGCACAAGGAGATGAAGTAATTTTTTCAAAATCACAGAATGTAGAGCTGAGGGCAGGACCTGGTTCCACAGATCCAAAGTCGCCAGCTCGTCTTTAAACCACCAAATATGAAAATAAATAAAGCAAAACTTGATAAATATTAAAAATGCTGCTACAAATCTCCCTCTTCAGCTGGGGGAGAGGGTCCTGTTATTTTGCATTTTGGAAATGCTTGCATGGTCTGAAGTAGAAGCAATGATACTTTCCATCTGCATCAGCCATTGCAGTAGCTTCTGCATGTGCGGAGTAGCACAGTGGCAGTGATTGCGCACAAAGGGTTATTTGCAGTAATGAAACTCCCATCACCCTTCTACATAGCTTCTGAAGATGCTTTCTACACTGTGTACTAACAGAGGTATTTTAAACACACAGTGGAAACTCATATTTTATCGCTAACATTTCAGTGTAACATATTGTTTAAAACTAGTTGGGGGTGTTGTCTCTGCAGTATTATCACAGTTTAGGTAGAATTTATCACATGAAGATATTCAGTGTATGTGAACAGTCCATGCTTTCTATGGTTCCTCTTTAAAGCATTTGCTTTGTAGGAGTTTTGTGCTGCAGATTTGCCCCTCCCATCTTGCCTGTGAGTTTTTTGTCACTGATTTGTATGTTTTACCTTGTTTTATCACTGAACCAAAATCAGATAGGCACCTTACTACTCATGCTTTACTTCCAAACCCTTAGCTGTAGTAACTCCACAGACCAAACTTAGGGCCTGATTTGGATCTTGGCAGATAGAATACTCTGTCACAAACGTGATGGGTATTCCATCTGCTGTATTACAAGTGCATCATATCATATGGCACTTGCAACATGGCGGATGGGATATCTATCACGTTTGTGACAGAGTATCCCATCGCCAAGTTCTAAATTAAGTCCTTAATCATGATGGTTAGATTTTTGAACCCCATATGTGACTGGTCTATTGAAGCGACCCTTCGTCATATAGCCCACTGATAATGAAATTCATCCACATTTTCACAGAGATGCTGTTATCAATATTATCATTGCACTCAACCCAGAGGCAGGCCACTTTGTCCAGTTTTAAGATTTGAATGTGTGTGCAAACTGAATGAGGATATGCGACTGCAAGAACATGATGAGGAGGATTCTATAACCACCAGGCCCCTTGGTAATGTGTAATGCCTGCCTATATCACATGATTGGATATTGAGAACAAACACTCAGCGGTGCACAACATTAGATAACGAGGCAAGACAATATCCAGGCCTGTCTAAAAGTGAAACAAAGGATCAAGTGATAAAATCAAACTACAAGAAACTAAGCTATGTTCAGAGCACATGCTCTTTGTCTCCAAAACGGGCAGCCTAACCAGTTACAAAAGCTGATACAGCGCGATATTAGCAAACAGCATTCATACACTAGATACTCACTTGGGCCCATACATTCATACTACGCTAATACTTACGCTGGGTTTTATCAGTTGTTACTCTCTATCAAAATCCCTGCTACCAATTTCCTTCTGATTGAAGAGTAATGACTTACCAATGAATCCTTTGCTAATTGGGAAATTTAAAATGAGTGACATTCATTATAGTACATAATCCTGAAATAACCACTGAGTCAGGAAGTTTTAAAATGTTTATCTAAAGATTCAGCAGAGTAAAATACAGAGCCACATGGTACTTAATCGCAATACCCAAGATTAAGCATAAAAAATGATTATTGCTAATCAATGACGGTGTTTAAAGAAGAGAAGAAGATAGAGACAGCAGCGCAACTAAAGGTTGCATTATAATTACCTAAGTGCGAGAACCAAACCCCTTAGCCAAGGAGTTGAAAGGATAGGACCCAGGAAGGATGAAGAGCAAAGACTTCCTCCAGGATCAGGACAGGACCGGTGACCTCTCTACAACGACGCCTGCGTCGCTCCCCTCTCTGATACTCGACTTCTCCTCGATTCTCCCGTGCCTTCCTTATAATGGACTCCGCCGCCCCCTCCTCAGGACCTCTCTCTGGACAGCAATTCGGTCTGCAATCGGTCAACTTGGTGGTCTGGAGCTAAGCGCGCTCTGGCAGCATGGACGCCTGTTCTTCATGAACGCATGCTCTCATGGAAACTTGCTCTGACTAATTAACTAATGCTATATTCTATTATACCCTTCTACGCCCATGTACCTCCCCTTAATGTTGCTAAAATATGGGGCCACTACTTCTGATTGGACAGGGACAGGAGGTGGATTCTCGCACCATGTTGATTTGGCCTAAATTGTAAAGCCTATTGTCTTTACGTTCCCACCCCTTCAAATTAATACATTCGCTTTATTTCCCACCCGTCTCATGACAAATGTAAACCAATTTTCATAGACATTGTATCAATGTGTGACAGGAAAGCACTAGTACAACATCTTCGGCCATCAGGTTACGGCCTTGGACTTCGTCCAGGTTGACTTCATTTGGCAGGCACACAAGACACATGCGTAGAACCATTTGCCTCTCGAGTTTCAGGTCACCAACCCAGGCCCAAGTTTACGAACTAATAAAAGTGCAAGAAGAAAATATTAGAATCGCAAATAAAATGTTTCACTGTATACCCACTATTTCTATTCTATTCCCAATTAAATATATATACTATCCCGCGTTAGTAGCGTTAGGAAACGACAATTTAATAATGACATGAGAGCAAGCAGAAGCATGTGGAAACATCAAGCAGCCATTTTAATGCACACTGCGCAGAAGCAGAAGTTTCCCACCAAGCAAAGAAAGACGTCACACCATGTGATATGGTTGCGACATGCGCATTGAGCTTTCCCGCGCATAGCGGCCATTTTGGATTACAGACAAGCGTTATTCATTAGTAAAACACATAGGCAAGCATCTTTTTCTTTTGTGTCGTGAATGCAAAGGTTAGTATTAACAATACAAGTTTAATAAATTAATACTGTGAGGAGGATTGAATACAAGCAAGTTTCATTTATGAAACCTTGCTCCATCAATCCCCTCTCTGATGGCGTTTCTGAGCCATCAAAAACATTACCCTCAATCAGATGCCAACTTCTAGCAAATTACTTCATTCTCGTCTTTATTCTTTCTATTTTTACAATCTCCTTTTAATTTCTTGTATAATTCACTTCTCCACTCTTCAAGTTCGATTTCATCTACCTTTCGTTTCTTTCCTCTTCCTGTCACCTTATACGTTCCATTCTTTTTACAGCATTTGCACCATATTGTTATTGCCAAAATTATTATTGCTATCCCTGCTAAGGGTACTAATATTTGACCTATAAGTCCTTTCCCTATATTAGCAAACCAGGTTCCAATTGACGAGATACTATTTGTCAATCTTTCCCATACACTATCAACTTCCAGTGGTTTAAATTCTTTCTCAAGTTTAGTTATATTCTGTATGTACGTTCCAATTTCTGCACTCTTATCAAGAATATAAGTGCAACAATGTTTCGTCTTCAATAATTTACAGACTCCGCCCTCTTTTGCCAATATAATATCAAGAGCAAGTCGATTTTGCATCACCATAGACCTAATTGCAACCATTTCCGCATTAATCATTAGAAAACCTCCAGCAGTATCCGTTGATAAACGATCAACTACTGTAGACAATTTACATATTTTCCTTGAGTTCAGAATTATTCCCACTGAAGGTATCAATGCACCAAATATATCACCTACAATTTCCGAAAAACTAGCTCTTTTACTACGTATTAATTCGTTATTGTTTTCATTGCTCTCAGTGTTTCTTTTTACGTGGTATATCTTTGGAAATACTATTCCAAAATAACAACTTCCATACCACCGTGCAGGAAGCCTAAAGTAAGCCTTATTCCCACACACATAATAGATTCCAGGAAAAACTGAATCTGTTCCTCCTTTGAGTCCCCAACCTCCAAGAATTAAAAAATTGTGTTCACATTCACTGGTACCGATGAAAACATTGTTATAATCAGTCTTTAACCTATGAAGACAAATTTTCCCTGTCTTTACGAAATCCAGAGCCATAGCAGCTTGAGCCTTGCCAGGTGTGTAACTCCCTTCTTTCTCCGCCCAAGGTGGCAAATGAGCCTTATGCTCAGAAGCTTTCTTTTGAAAATCTTGTCTTCTATCTTCTACTAAATTCAAAAATATCTTTTCTTCTTCATGTAAAGAACATGTTAGATTGTGTCTATGTGCATGTGTTATGTCTATAGATTTCATTGTTAAGAAAAATTCTCCCATAAACTGTGCGTTTTGACTACTAAGCACTGGGTTCATACTCTTACGAATCGGAACCTCAGAAAATATCACATCTAAGTTTGAATAATAATACTGAAGTCTCCCTGTTCTATAAAATAAACTAGACAAAACACTACATGATATGCCATATGTCAGTGGTAAATGGTGATTGTTAATCCTTCTGCTACTGATTCAGGTAACTTCATACAGACATAACAATTACTAACTTCCATTGTGTCTACATATTGAAACAATAACTTTGTGAAAACGTTTAAACTAGTGTCGCTGTCAGTTACTTCATGATGAATTTCTGGTTCACTTTCTGCCATTAGTTCTACTCTATTGCCCTTTATGTTTGCTGTCCTCTCCTTAGTTTCATTATTAATCTTTTTGTCTATTATCATCAGGTAAGGAATTGCTACAATCAGGACTAACCATACTATAAGCACCATTACTAGACTACATATGCATATTGCACAGCATCTTCTACAACATTTCTGTTCTGGTCTCCCAGTAACTCTATCGTCAGGCATTTTTCGACAAGGAAGATTGCTCTTCTTATCTTTTCTTCTTTTCTTTAGCTTATTCTTTTGCTTAGTCAGGGTCTTGTTTCTTCTTCATATGTCAATTCTGCACTTTTTCCTTCGCCACCACTGTCACTTGATTCTGAGCTTTCAAAATCTTCAAGGATGATGTAAGTCCAGTCAGGACCCTTGAATTTGTTATTCACAAGTTTCAGTCTTTTACTTTTTCTTTTCACAGTTTTATGTTTTTGTTCAGTTTGACTTGTCACTTCATTCACTTGATCTGGATCTTCACTTCTGGTTGTTATGTGGTACTTCACTCTTTTAATGACACTCGGCCAATGATCTCCATTTCTTGTTTTCTTTGTTGGCACTGTTTCTTTGTTTTCGTCTTTAGAGATCTCGTTAATTTCACTGCTTAGCACTGTTTCGTGTTCTTCAATTACTGTGTTTCTTGTTTGCTCCTTTTCAGGTCTAATTAGTTTTTCTGTAACAGCTCCTCTGTGAGTTTCCAATAACTGACCTTGTTCTTTATTTATTTCTTCAAGTTCATGTTTTTCAAGGTTTTCTTCTTCTGTGTATTCTTCTTGATCTGACTTGTTCTGATCAGAGCTTATTGCACTGTGAACTTCTGCAGCCTGACCGGATTCTTCTAGACCTGTCTGTCCCTGATCAAAGTCTATTAGGTCTTCACTGTTTTGAGTCCAGTTTTCTTTCCCTATCTGACCTTGTTCAGGATTTCTTAATGTCTTTTCTTCTTGTTCCTGAACTGCTTCTTCTTCACCTATCTGATCTTCTTCAATTTCTTTCAATTTCACTTGACTTCTTGTTCTGTGGTATACTTCAGGAACTTCTACCACTGGTATCCAATCCTGACTTGTGCTCGGTTGTTCTTCTTCAGCTTCTCTGGAATCTCGAACTTGAGATCCTACAGCTGGGCAACCTTCAGCCTCTTCAGTGATCGGCGCTGTCTGAGGATTCTCTTCCTCGGGATCTGGTACTCTCTTGGTGTGACTTACATGGATCCAATTAGGAAATCCGGCACACTTCACTGCTGTATTCGTTGTCAGTATGACTTGGCACGGTCTGCCCCATCTAGGTGATAGACACGTTTCTCTGGTGTGATTCTTCACTACCACCCAGTCACCAGGATTCAGATCATGTTCTTGTTCAGGCTGCCTGGAAACTGCGTCTTCTCCAACCTGATGAGAGACAGAACGCACTAGGTCAGCCAATCCTTTGCAATAGTCCAAAACCATATCATCAGATATATTCACCAGTTTGTTTGTGGGAACATGTGTTTGTCTCATTGCTCTTCCCATCATTATTTCGTGGAGGCTCAATCCTGTGTTTCTGTCAGGTATACTTCTGAGTCCCATTAAAACGAGTGGTAATGCATCTGGCCACTCTAATGATGTTGATGCACACATTTTTCCCAGTCTTGACTTTATAGTGCCATTCAATTGTTCAACCACTCCAGAAGCTTCTGGACGATATGCACAGTGCAGTTTCTGTTGGATTTGGAATGCTTCAAAGATTAGCTTGATCACTTCACTGTTAAAATGTTTTCCTCTATCTGATTCCAAAGTTACTGGAAAACCAAACCTAGGAATGAGCTCTCGTAGCAACAGTTTTGCAACTGTAATGCTGTCATTTCTCCTAGTAGGGTAAGCCTCCACCCACTTTGAAAACAGACACACTATGACTAGTACATATTTCAGCCCTTTACATGGTGGTAACTGTATGAAATCAAACTGAAGTCTCATAAATGGACCCTCTGCCTTTCCAATTTTCCCAAATCCAATTACTGTCTTCCTCCCCGGATTATGCATCTGGCAAGTTAGACATCTCTGGCAAAGACTCTCTGCAACAGCTCTGAATTTGGGATTGTACCAATTTTGTCTGAACAGCCTAATCATTGCATCTCTCCCTATGTGTGTGTCTCCATGATGCATTCTAGCCATTTGTGAGAGTAAACAGTCTGGCATGACTGGTCTGCCATCAGCACTGATCCATACTTCATCATCTCCTCTTTGCGAACAACCCACTTTGATCCACAAATTCTTCTCACTTTCATCAACCTCATCTTGCAATTTCTTCACCTCATTCCAAGTTTCAGGTGGCATATACAGCATAAGTTGGCAGCTGATTCCCATTCTTTCCACCCTCTTATTGACTGACATTCTGGTTTTGGCACAATGTTGAGCCACCAGATCTGCATATCTGTTGCCGACTACCACCCAGTCATCTCCTGACTGGTGTGCGGCACATTTCACCACAGCCAATTCTTTTGGTGATTGTATTGCTTCTAGCAATTCCCTTACAAATTGTCCATTTTTAATGGGGGATCCTGAAGAAGTCATGAAATCCCTCTGCATCCATAGTTGGCCAAAATCGTGCACAACCCCGTAACCATATTGGCTATCTGTACTGTTCCCATGAGGCACAGGGTCAGACTGATTTGCATATGGCCATGTCTGAACTGGGGTGGTGGAGTGAGCTAAAGAATGATGATGGATTAAACCCAGATCAGTTGACTGGGGGTGAGTGTTTGATTGGCTCAAACGTTCCGTCCATCATCCCCTTTTGTATCGCTTTGTTCGCCCTAAGTTGGCGGGGGTATGCCCAGACGTGGGTCCCTTGCTCACTTTGCCACTGGATTCAAGCAAGCCTGGCTGATGACGGCTGGAATGCCAGAAACCGGTCCTAGGATGCTTGTTTCCGGTCCAGGGAAGACATGGCTTGGCAGTTCGGGCTGTACTGTTCCCATGAGGCACAGGGTCAGACTGATTTGCATATGGCCATGTCTGAACTGGGGTGGTGGAGTGAGCTAAAGAATGATGATGGATTAAACCCAGATCAGTTGACTGGGGGTGAGTGTTTGATTGGCTCAAACGTTCCGTCCATCATCCCCTTTTGTATCGCTTTGTTCGCCCTAAGTTGGCGGGGGTATGCCCAGACGTGGGTCCCTTGCTCACTTTGCCACTGGATTCAAGCAAGCCTGGCTGATGACGGCTGGAATGCCAGAAACCGGTCCTAGGATGCTTGTTTCCGGTCCAGGGAAGACATGGCTTGGCAGTTCGGGCTGTACTGTTCCCATGAGGCACAGGGTCAGACTGATTTGCATATGGCCATGTCTGAACTGGGGTGGTGGAGTGAGCTAAAGAATGATGATGGATTAAACCCAGATCAGTTGACTGGGGGTGAGTGTTTGATTGGCTCAAACGTTCCGTCCATCATCCCCTTTTGTATCGCTTTGTTCGCCCTAAGTTGGCGGGGGTATGCCCAGACGTGGGTCCCTTGCTCACTTTGCCACTGGATTCAAGCAAGCCTGGCTGATGACGGCTGGAATGCCAGAAACCGGTCCTAGGATGCTTGTTTCCGGTCCAGGGAAGACATGGCTTGGCAGTTCGGGCTGTACTGTTCCCATGAGGCACAGGGTCAGACTGATTTGCATATGGCCATGTCTGAACTGGGGTGGTGGAGTGAGCTAAAGAATGATGATGGATTAAACCCAGATCAGTTGACTGGGGGTGAGTGTTTGATTGGCTCAAACGTTCCGTCCATCATCCCCTTTTGTATCGCTTTGTTCGCCCTAAGTTGGCGGGGGTATGCCCAGACGTGGGTCCCTTGCTCACTTTGCCACTGGATTCAAGCAAGCCTGGCTGATGACGGCTGGAATGCCAGAAACCGGTCCTAGGATGCTTGTTTCCGGTCCAGGGAAGACATGGCTTGGCAGTTCGGGCTGTACTGTTCCCATGAGGCACAGGGTCAGACTGATTTGCATATGGCCATGTCTGAACTGGGGTGGTGGAGTGAGCTAAAGAATGATGATGGATTAAACCCAGATCAGTTGACTGGGGGTGAGTGTTTGATTGGCTCAAACGTTCCGTCCATCATCCCCTTTTGTATCGCTTTGTTCGCCCTAAGTTGGCGGGGGTATGCCCAGACGTGGGTCCCTTGCTCACTTTGCCACTGGATTCAAGCAAGCCTGGCTGATGACGGCTGGAATGCCAGAAACCGGTCCTAGGATGCTTGTTTCCGGTCCAGGGAAGACATGGCTTGGCAGTTCGGGCTGTACTGTTCCCATGAGGCACAGGGTCAGACTGATTTGCATATGGCCATGTCTGAACTGGGGTGGTGGAGTGAGCTAAAGAATGATGATGGATTAAACCCAGATCAGTTGACTGGGGGTGAGTGTTTGATTGGCTCAAGCGTTCCGTCCATCATCCCCCTTTTGTATCGCTTTGTTCGCCCTAAGTTGGCGGGGGTATGCCCAGACGTGGGTCCCTTGCTCACTTTGCCACTGGATTCAAGCAAGCCTGGCTGATGACGGCTGGAATGCCAGAAACCGGTCCTAGGATGCTTGTTTCCGGTCCAGGGAAGACATGGCTTGGCAGTTCGGGCTGTACTGTTCCCATGAGGCACAGGGTCAGACTGATTTGCATATGGCCATGTCTGAACTGGGGTGGTGGAGTGAGCTAAAGAATGATGATGGATTAAACCCAGATCAGTTGACTGGGGGTGAGTGTTTGATTGGCTCAAACGTTCCGTCCATCATCCCCTTTTGTATCCCCCCCTTTTGTATCGTATCTGTAAATATGGTCACTCTCTGATTCCTCCCAATTTTGCATGCTTTTATCAAATCAATCAATTCAGCTACTTGTGCAGATTTGACTCCTGGTAAATAGGATGCTTCAACTATTCCAGTTAATTCACATTCTGCATAGGCAGCAGTTAGTTTACCATCTTCATGTCTTTGACATGAACCATCAACAAATAGCTCCCTGTCTGGCTTTTTAAGAGGCTGTTCCTCTATATCTGGGCGTGGTTTTGTGCATAATTCTGTAATTTGTATACAATCATGTTCATCCTCTTCATCATCTTTAATTCTTTCATGACGTGGGTCTGGTAGTAAGGTTGCTGGATTTATTATAGTACACCTTACCAGGTTCACATTTTCAGCACCCATTATTATTCTTTCATATTTAGTCAGCCGACTAGGAGTAAGATGCTGAGTTCGGGTTCTTGTCAACAGAATGACAACTGCATGTGGAACATACACTTTTACAGGGTGTCCCATCACAATTGACTCACTTTGTTCAATGCTCAAACAAGTAGCCGCCACTGCTTTTAGGCATCCTGGCAATGCGGCTGCTTCTGGGTCCAATGTAGCAGAAAAATATGCTATAGGACGTCTTTCTAGTCCATGTCTTTGAGTTAGGACAGAAAGTGCACAATTTTCTCTCTCATGACAGAACAATGCAAATTCTCTCTTATAATCAGGCATGCCTAAGGCAGGTGCTGAACATAGGGCATTTCTTTATTTTACAAAAGCTTCTACACTTTCATCCTCCCACTCCACAGGGTCTTTTGCTTTCTTTTTTGTCATGTTAATTAAGGGCTTAGCTAACATGGAAAATCCTGGTATCCATTGTCGACAGTAACCTACTATTCCTAGGAACATTCTCACTTGTCTTTGTGTTACAGGCATTTGCATTTTCTTTATTAAAGCTACTCTTTCAGCTGTTACTCTTCTTTTTCCTCTCTCAATTTGGTGTCCCAGATACTTAACAGCTGTTGTACAGAATTGCAATTTTTCAGGTGAGACCTTATGCCCTTCTTCTGCCAAAAGATTTAATAATGCTATGGAATCAACAACACAGTCCTCTCTGGTGTTTGATGCCACCAATAAGTCGTCGATATATTGGACTAAAACTGAGCTTCCTGGCATCACTAATTTTTCAAGGCACTTTTTCAGTATCTGGTTGAAAATAGAAGGACTTTCTGTGTACCCCTGAGGAACACGATTCCACACATAAACTTTGTTCTCAAATTTAAATGAGAAAAGATACTGGCTGTCTGGATGTAATGGTATTGAAAAGAACGCTTGACACAAATCAATTACTGTGAACCATCCTGCACTCCACGGAATCTGGTATAGAATTACTGCAGGATTTGGTACTATGGGACAACATGGTTCTACAATCTTATTTATTTTCCTCAGGTCCTGAACAATCCTATATTTCCCACTAGGTTTCTTTAATCCCATTATTGGTGAATTACATGGGCTACTCATTACTTCTTTTAGTATGTTTTGTTCTACCATTCGATTTATTTCTTCAATGACTCCTGCTTTTACTTCTGCACTCATTTTGTACTGTCTGGTATTTGGGAAAATTGCACCTTCCTTTACAGTAATTTTAACTGGATCTATTTTAGCCATAAGTCCTACTTCTTTTCCGGTGAAATCCCATACTATGGGGTTTACTGTACCTTTTAATTCTTCTGGCAACTCATCTTTTGTTATTAACGAAAACATTTCATCCACTTCTGTACCTTGTTTTGCAATCATAAATTTATATACATGGTCTTCATCTGGTGTTTGAACTGCCACACCATCCGGTGTGCAGAAAATGGTACAATTCATCTTGCACAACAAATCCCTACCTAATAAGTTTACTGGACTAGAATCACACACTACAAATTGATGCATTTCTCTGAAGTTTCCAATTTTAACTTCCATTGGTTCGGTAAGAGGTGTTCTAATCCGCTGATTAGCTACCCCCAGTACTTGGATATTTTCACCAGAGAGAGGAAGGTCTGGAATGTCTGCTGTTCTCACAGTAGACCGGGTAGCACCAGTGTCCAAAAGGAAAGTAATATTATTACCTTTCACATTCCCTTCAACATATGGACCTGACTGATCTACCTGTAAGGATGCGCCAAGTATGCACTCCTTCTTCCCCTCTCCTAGGCACCATCATGGACTGTATTGACAGAAATCGTCCTGCAAAAGAAATTGTGATGTCATATAATCATTCTTACCACTTCCTCCTGGATATCCGATGTCTGTACCATGCTTTGCTCTGCTTACATTACCCTGAATAGGTGCAGGTGGCAACTGACTCTGAGGATTTGCACCCTGCTGTGAGTCATTCTGCATCTGTGGATTTAAATTTTGATTTGGGCCATTATTATTCCGAATCTTTTTACATTCATCCTTCCAATGCCCCAATTTTCCGCATCCATGACAAGGACATTTCTTTTTAGCTTCTTCTCTACTCATTCGTCCTCTAAACTTTCCACCATTCCCAGCATCACCATTCGTTCCAGAATCTTTTCCTGGATTTTCACTGGGATTTTCCAAATTAATTCCCTGTTTCTCAGCCATTTTCACCTGAGCCCACATCACTTTTTCCTGCAATTTCTTGTGTCTATCCTCAATATCGTCTCCACAATATTTTGCATACTTCAGAATCTCATCTATGGGCTTTCCCTGCCAACACAGCATATGCTGTTTAATCATCTGACAAATTTCTGGCTTTAAACCATAAACAAATCGATACACAAACTGACTCATGTTTTTGTCTCCAATGTCCTCAAATCCACTATACTGTTTAAATACCTGCAATAGACGCTCATAGTAAGAATGTACTGATTCATTAGCTTCTTGGGAAGTTCGATCTATTTTTACCCAATCTGTTTCTTTCGGTGGTATTTTCCCTTTCAGGTAAGTTATCACTTGGTGATACTTTTTCATTACATCATTTGACGGGGCACCTGTCTTCGGATCTCTAGGATATTCATCACTAGGCCAATCAACTGTAATTTTACAATCTGTCCACAAATCGGCAGGTACCACTATGTCAAACAAACCATCCAAATCCTTCAACAAAACTTTTGACACCTTCACAAACCTGTCAACCTGCTTGTACCATTCAATTGGTTTTTCTCTCAATTTTGGAAAATCATTCGTAAAAGATAAAATATCCTGTCTGCTCCATGGGACATGTACATATCCTCCTCCCGCAACTTCTCGCATGGGATACATTTGATCTGCTTTCCCTGTTTCCTTCATCACATATTCTGATGCTGTTCTACTTGTTCGTGCTTCTTCCTTTTTCTTGGCCCACCTAGTTTTCCATTTATCTAGGTCTCCCCATTTTTGCAAAACTAACATTAATTCTCTTATTTGTAATCTTCTTCCAGAGGCATTCATATTTTCTAAATCTTTGTCTGAAAATTCTGCTCTATAGGGTTTCTGTAGTACCTTTGATCTCCCTATTTCTATTCCCATCTGTAGTGCTAAATTGGATAATTTTTCATGAAATAACCTTACATTTCTGGTGATACTCCTGCATAGGAACAATAATTCTTCTTCATCATAGGTATTTTTAAGCGTTCTAGTCCTACATTTCCTGCTATTATTTCTTCTAATTCGACTTTTAATTTATGAATGTCCTATATTTTCGGAGGTGTGCACTGTTTAACTGACCCTTGCACCCATCTTTCTAGATCTTCAGGTGTTACTATGGTAGCACTTTTTGCTCCCGATGAAGTTACTAAACTTACATCTTTTGAACCTCCAGGTACATCTTTTCTTGGAGTACTATTTACAGAACCTCGAATAGGCAAGTCCATGAGTGATATTGTGGATTCACAGTCACTAAATTGATCCTCAATTATAACTGGAGCTTCAGGTTTTGGATTATTCACAGCAGTAGGTGTAAGTATCGGTGGAGGACAGCTTCCCTGAGTACCATATAATGGAACTACTGGGCCAATTGTTACAGGTATGGTCAACGAATCAGGGTGTACTTTTATCTGGGTTATTTTCTGTATTAATTCTGCTCTGGTCTTTTCTAGGGCTTCTTTTTCTTTGTCATGAAGTATTCTACTCGTGGTGAATTCATGCATTACCTGTGGCACTAATGGAGTTTTCGGTGGTGCACTTGGGGTGCATCCACTTGTCCCTTCCTGATATGGTGGGGATTTCTTAACATTTCCTCCATAAATTCGTCTTCAGACTCCTCATTTCTCATTAAATGTTTTGTCTTTTCTGTGCACTTACTTCCTAATTTCTCCTCTGCTGAGAACAATGGATATAATCCTTCTGTAATCATTGCCCTTCTCCATTGTTTCATCTGACCTTCCCTAGACTCACGTATATATCTGGGAAAAAATCCTGGATAACTCCTATTACTTCTAGATCTATCCCGCTCAAATGCCTCGGTTTCCCACTCTTCTAGAGCTTCGTATTGAGTTAATCTAGGTCTGGGTTCTAAGTCATTCATCCTCAATCTCAAATTCTGAAGAATTCGCCCATTGAACGTGCCATTCTCGGGAAATGCTAGTATTCCATCATTTTTGGTATATTCTATCCAATTCTCCATCCATACACAAGTATGATAACCTCTCTCCATCATCATGAATGAAGCGGGCGTTTTAGCTGGTGGAATAATAATTCCTTCTCTAGTTTTGAGTGGTTTATCCTTTTTAAAATAGTTCTTAATCTTTTGCAGAAAGGACATTTTTCTCTTCTCTCCGTACATTCTATCTAATCTTCGGTGTACAAAATTATATTCTGCAAAACCTAGGAATCTCCTATCCGGACGAGTTCCTGTTAAAGTCGGATCGCGTTTTAACATGCAATCTTTATCCACTAAGATTTTAGCTTCTAAAATATCCACCAATCAAGTCTCTGCTAACTTTTATTTCTGAACCAATCCTTGCGCGGCGTTTTGGTGACGTTTATCTGTCAACCCCTCCTTTACAATCTGCTCTTTTCTGTCCTTGCTGGTTTAACCAATCCCAGTGCGGCGTTTTGTGACGTCAGTTCTACTCCTGACTACTGACCCCTCCTTTACAAGGGTTTTTCCACACCCGCTGATTCAACCAATCCCAGCGCGGCGTTTAGTTACGTCAGCTCCCTCTCCGGCAACTGACCCTCCCTTTACAAATTCGTACGCAAACTTATTTTCTCTATAATTCTTAATTAAATTTCAGTAACAACATAAAACATTCGCTATCGTGCCAGTTTCTCTAAAATAGGAAAGATAGTTTTTCTCTCACACTTAGTAAAACCTTTCCGTTTACTAAACATACACTACGAGTAAAACTCTTCCGTCTACTCTTCACACAAGCTCCAGAAGTACCTGTTACTTCTCCAATGTTACCCTTTCTAGGTGATATAACATCAAATTTTCACCAGCGTACTCTTTTGCTATTACTCACACGCATAGAATCCCTAACGAGTACTGAAAGTCCTGCTTAACTTTTCAGTACTAATTCTGCCTGACAGATAACCTCACTGCAGTATGGCTTCCACTTACCATCCGCTATTCCTTTTACCCCGGGGTATTCTGGACAACATAAAACAAAACTCAAAATTTAAGCGGATGTTAGTTCATAAAAATACAAATAAAATTCTCATTACCCAATTAACAAAAAGTAGCCATCCTCTGATAACCAGAAAACTGATACAGCGCGATATTAGCAAACAGCATTCATACACTAGATACTCACTTGGGCCCATACATTCATACTACGCTAATACTTACGCTGGGTTTTAACAGTTGTTACTCTCTATCAAAATCCCTGCTACCAATTACCTTCTGATTGAAGAGTAATGACTTACCAATGAATCCTTTGCTAATTGGGAAATTTAAAATGAGTGACATTCATTATAGTACATAATCCTGAAATAACCACTGAGTCAGGAAGTTTTAAAATGTTTATCTAAAGATTCAGCAGAGTAAAATACAGAGCCACATGGTACTTAATCGCAATACCCAAGATTAGGCATTAAAAATGATTATTGCTAATCAATGACAGTGTTTAAAGAAGAGAAGAAGATAGAGACAGCAGCGCAACTAAAGGTTGCATTATAATTACCTAAGTGCGAGAACCAAACCCCTTAGCCAAGGAGTTGAAAAGATAGGACCCAGGAAGGATGAAGAGCAAAGACTTCCTCCAGGATCAGGAGAGGACCGGTGACCTCTCTACAACGACGCCTGCGTCGCTCCCCTCTCTGATACTCGACTTCTCCTCGATTCTCCCGTGCCTTCCTTCTAATGGACTCAGCCGCCCCCTCCTCAGGACCTCTCTCTGGACAGCAATTCGGTCTGCAATCGGTCAACTTGGCGGTCTGGAGCTAAGCGCGCTCTGGCAGCATGGACGCCTGTTCTTCATGAACGCATGCTCTCATGGAAACTTGCTCTGACTAATTAACTAATGCTATATTCTATTATACCCTTCTACGCCCCTGTACCTCCCCTTAATGTTGCTAAAATATGGGGCCACTACTTCTGATTGGACAGGGACAGGAGGTGGATTCTCGCACCATGTTGATTTGGCCTAAATTGTAAAGCCTATTGTCTTTACGTTCCCACCCCTTCAAATTAATACATTCGCTTTATTTCCCACCCGTCTCATGGCAAATGTAAACCAATTTTCATAGACACTGTATCAATGTGTGACAGGAAAGCACTAGTACAACATCTTCGGCCATCAGGTTACGGCCTTGGACTTCGTCCAGGTTGACTTCATTTGGCAGGCACACAAGACACATGCGTAGAACCATTTGCCTCTCGAGTTTCAGGTCACCAACCCAGGCCCAAGTTTACGAACTAATAAAAGTGCAAGAAGAAAATATTAGAATCGCAAATAAAATGTTTCACTGTATACCCACTATTTCTATTCTATTCCCAATTAAATATATATACTATCCCGCGTTAGTAGCGTTAGGAAACGACAATTTAATAATGACATGAGAGCAAGCAGAAGCATGTGAAAACATCAAGCAGCCATTTTAATGCACACTGCGCAGAAGCAGAAGTTTCCCACCAAGCAAAGAAAGACGTCACACCATGTGATATGGTTGCGACATGCGCATTGAGCTTTCCCGCGCATAGCGGCCATTTTGGATTACAGACAAGCGTTATTCATTAGTAAAACACATAGGCAAGCATCTTTTTCTTTTGTGTCGTGAATGCAAAGGTTAGTATTAACAATACAAGTTTAATAAATTAATACTGTGAGGAGGATTGAATACAAGCAAGTTTCAGTTATGAAACCTTGCTCCATCAAAGCCATCAGATTGGTAATGTTTTAACAAGTTAATATATATATTTTTTAATGTCTGTTGATCTTTATAATGCTGAAACCTTTGCATGGATCCGAGCACTGTGAGCCTCAGTACTACTGTCCTATACACATCCTCTAGCTTTAGGCTTTATTCAAAATAGTCTAGCTAATCTAGTGAAAATATCAGTTAACCAGTTATGAAGGGTGAAAGGGCCTGGGCCCATTTGTTCAGTTCAGCTCTAATGTCTTTCTTCCGATGGTTCTTTTTAGCAGCATGAAAGTGTAAAGGGAAGTAGAATATCCATAAATCGATTGGAGTCACAAAGTTAACACAATAAAGGCTAGACAAGAACCCAAGTCGCCAACCAATTGATGATTAGTCAAATTTATTAAAAATTCAAAAATAGTTGGACATACACGAATCTTAGCACACAAGTATAAAAATACAGGAGAAACAGAAGAAATCCAGATCTTCTGAAGATATTCACTTGGTGCAACATGAAGAGAACAATAAATTCTATGAAAATTATCTATGACAATTATGCAAGAAATTAGAAAGCAAAAGTTCAGGTTCCGCTGCATCGATACTTCTTCAATATAAATCATTTAGTTCTATCTATCCAATACTCTAACTCTACAGGTGGCATCCCTAAATTTGCATATAGGCAAAATGTTTGCAAGAGAAAAGGTGTCACTGGATAGAGCCTTCCTAAGAAGTCACTCCACCATAAGATGGGTCACTCCACCATAAGATGGGTCTGCGGCATGAAGCAACAAGCAGGAAAAGGAGCAAGTCAGCACTCAGGTGCTCTCCGTCAAGATGGAAAGAAGGAATGGGGTGTCTATCCCTCTCTACAATGCATCATATACTCAAAATTGAATTCAGCAAAATGTCCCATAATGCTTTTCTCACATGTACCCTACAGTAGGCTCAGTCGCAAAACGTTTTCATGACGTTGATTGCTTTCATGGCCTTCTCCATGTACGCCTTTCTGCAACAGTTTGCCCTTGGTCTCCTCTCCTTCTCCCATGTGAAAGCACCTCCCTCCACCTTATCTTTCACCAAGCTAACTGTAACTCCTTCATTCCTCAACTTATCTAATGGAACAATACCCTTACCCTTCAATGAAAAATTTTGTCCACCTGAAATAAAGAACATGAGAACAAATAACATTCTACGAAACTCACATGAGAATCTAAGCATTAGTTTCAGAAATTGGAACATTTCAAAATGTACTGCAGACTGCAGGCTTAAGACTTAGGGGCCGATTCCGATCTCGGCCGGTAGGGCTCCGAATCGGATTTGGCTTAACCGGATCCGATTCGGAGCCCTATTTCTCGACCGATTCGTACGTGCGTCCGGACGAGCGAGTACGATGCGAAATCGCCGACCAACTCGTTCGGGCGTCCAAACCGCTCCGACCGACACGTTCCCGGGTCGATCCGCACCGACCGACTCGCTCGGACACGACTCGCACCGCGCAATGGAGACGTTCCCCGGCCGGGTAAGTACGATGCGCGCCGCGAGCAGTCCGACCGACACGCGCCGCCCGGCTCGAAAGAGCAGTCGGAGCCGTACTCGAGGGTCCGTGTCGGACCCCCTGTACACGTAGCCACGCGAGTCGCACACAGGGGGACCCAGGGGTCCCACCTACCTGTGCGTGTACGGCGCGAGTCGCTTCGCCGCGTACACGCTGTAGGGGGTGCCCTTGTTCGCCTCGCACCCATTGAGGCAATGGGAGCCCACGTACGCGTTGTACGACCGGCTCCCATTGACTTCAATGGGAGTCGGACCGACTCGAGTACGATAGCATACGGACGCATCCTACTCGTTCGGTCGGGCTGCACGGGTCCGATTCAGTCGGAAATCTCACCGGGTCCGGCTCGGTTGGAGAGATTTCCGGCCCGAATCGGAATCGGCCCCTTAGGCTAAAATAATGAATTTGCCATGTTATGTGCGTTAGTATTTCCATAAAATCATTAGTGTCCAATAGGGACATTTTCTCTAACTACATTAATAGGTATATTTTAACTATATCATTAGCCTAAGAAGCGTTCAAAATACAGTTAACATATGAATGGGTCACATCACTAATGAGGCCTTTATAAGCGGGTTACACTGGTTACAAGTTTCAGCACAAAATCTATGAGTCATTCATTAAGCTTTACATTGAAATGCATTGATTTCGTAAGAACATGTTGCTTGATTCACGTTTTCTCTAGCAGCCTACATAGATAATATATATATTATATATATATAAAACTCATCTTCCCCCACCTGGGATTTCCACACAAGGTCCAGGCTACTATCTCTTTTCTTCTGTCTAAACTCGATTACCCAATAGTCTCTACCTCAGATCATCTTTAACAATTATGAAAGGACTACAACGGATTCAGAACTCTGCTGCCAGACTACTCTTACATATAAAGCCACAAGCCCACATCGCCCCTGCCTTGAAGGCCCTACATTGGTTACCAGAAGATCCGCATTCAAGCTGCTGTGTATCACCCACAAAGCGATACATAAAACAGGATTGCTCTTCATCAGGAATAAAATCACCAGATACATTCAACAAAGGAATCTCCCCTCTAGGTTGGCACCTCACCTCAAAATACCTCCATACAAGAAAAAAACCCATAGGTGGCATGTCTTTCTCTGTTCAAGCAGCCAAACTATGGAACTATTTACCACCAAACATAAGATCCATGGATAACTACCGAATCTTCTGAAGACTAATCAAGAGTTGGCTCTTCACCACATAACTTCCAAACTCAAACAGATCTATACAGCATATCCCTCTATATATAAGCATTTGTTTGGACTATAGATGAGGGTACGGTGAGGGAAGTAGTTCTAAGAAGCGGCACTGCATTTATCCACCCCTCTTCAACAATGGACTTGAGAATGCAAAGCATGAATGATTGTCCTCACGCAGACCTATCTCCCCTGTTACTATGACCCGCTTGTTATGGACGGTGCTGTATTTTTACTTTTCTAATTGGCCGGTGAGTATGCTTGGTATTTAACATCATCCCACCTTGGCATTCTCGTCACTGAAAGGAACAATTGGACCTGTAAATTGTCTTTAGCACTCTTTAGCTAGGCAGTCTGAAGCTATCCCAAGGTGTGTGAAAGCAGGCGTGGGTTCACTGTGCAAATTCATTGTTAATTGCCACCTGAAAAGCTTATACCAGTTTTTCTTATGTTGTGAGATAATGTTTGTGTAGGTGCAATAGTTGTT